>JAGQAX010000018.1:5136104-5736104 GCA_019142605.1 Cephalopholis sonnerati
AACATGGGGCTTCCTCCAGGAGACCTGTGATTGGGACCTTGTGAACTTAAAGTCATCATAGGGAACATGGTCGTTATCGTTCTTCTCCTAAACCTAACCACAGTATCTGCACTTGCTAAGACCTAACATTTGTAACTTTAAGCTAATTACGCAACTTCACGTTAAATCCATAGTGTCATTTCGTGGGGTGCTAATTTGTAGGATATCATACAGAACGTTGGTAGTTTTGGTCACAGCAACAACAGTTTGAGTCCAGATTAGATTAATGTAGATTTAAGGGATCTACAGCCACCTGGTCTCACTCTGAGGTCATCGAAAACCAGCACCTGGGCAGTGACTTCTGGCATCAGACATCGACAAAAAAAGCCACCCTTTCACTTCAACATAATAAACGGCCAGTTGCCGTTAATGTTTAATGGTGCCTGGTGTTGTCAGGGGGAAACGCAATAGGACAAAAATGATAGTTAAGACGGTGAAAGTCCGAGTAGGGCAGGTTGAAGGTTGGTGGATGGAACCAACAACCACCGACTTTCACCCTAAAGGCCAGTGTTAACTTCCTGTATAATCGCAAAGCCAAACCCTGTTCTTTTTTCCTACACTCAACCTCCTGTGTGTTGTTGAAGGAAAAAAACGTCAATTTCCAGTGTTGTAGTGTGTATAGAGAGGCTCCTGGCAAACTGTACATTTCCTGTGAAAACAGAAGTGCGTTTTAAAAACAGACAATGCATGTAACAGGCTGAAGTTGACACGGCGTCCCAGAACGTCAACAACCAACACACCCAGGGTACCTTGCACATCATATCTAGACATGGAAAGTCCATGACTGAATGTCGATATCTGACGAGGCCGGAGTGAGCGTGTGTTGTGTCATGTTGCCCCAGTAAAGAACACTAAACTGAGCTGAAGCACCAGTAGAGAACCTTTAGTTTACCTTGAAATAACAGAAACTTCATTATAATAGCAAACAGTGTATTTCCAGAGAATAATGTTAAAGCACTGGCTCTTGACCTTTTTACCCCCCAAAGGAAACAAACTGTGTTTCTCAGTAAGCATTTATTACAGTATTAAGATTGTTTAAGCCAGCGTTTCATCTGCAGTGATTAATAATCATTTATATTTTAAGTAACTGTGTCATTTAGAAACACACTGACTCATCCATGGTTTTATCTGGCGTCATTCAGACCCCCAGGTTCAAACATTCAAACACAATATATCGCAGTATGACACCTCTAATACCTCTATCCCCTGTGATCCTGAGCCAAAGACCTGCTCTGGGCTCTGTTTAGCATCATTTTGTTCAGAGTGAGTAAAATTAAAACTTGCGGACATTTTTTCTTAGCAAAGGAAAAACAGTGATTATCCTGCGAGTGTTTAACAACAACATGTGTCACGAGTCTTAGCAGTTGGCTTGTTGTCAAAGCCTGATGGGAGTTGGACATATGCAGAGTGTCTCTGGTTTCAGACGTAGCGTGAGGGTTTTATGGAGATGAAATTAAATCCATGTAGATTTCATAGAGCAGAAGCTTGTGGGTTTTGCAAAACATGTTTTTCTCCAAAGTGGAGCGATCACAGAGCGGCTCATTAAGGCTTTAAGATTTCTGTGATTAGTGAGCTGAGTGATGTCGAGGTGTCTCAAGAACTGTAGCTTACATCAAACCTGTAGGAACATCATCCTCATCTTAAAGTCAGTTTAGGAGATGAGTAGGTCTGTAGAGGTGATGAGGTTAAGGGTTGTTGCTGCTTTGTTAGAGAGGCATACAGTCTTTGACCTCTCTTGTGTTGAGCCTGTTTTATGTGCCTTTACTTTATGAACTTCCTGTGGGAAATTTTAGTTTATTTTTAGTGAGAAGGAAACAGTTTACTCTGCAACAGTGACCTCTGACCTCTGTTGATGGAAATATTGGGGAAACATTGGAAGCATGTATCATGTCTAAGGCTGCTCTCAGACCTGTCGTTGTCTCCTTTGGTCTGAATCAGGGACTGATTTTGTTCCAAAGCTGTATAATTGCCTAGAGTTGGTTGGTGTTCTCACGGCAGCATTTACAAGCGGACCAGATCAAATGCCTTGTGTGAGAAAGCTGCTCTTGATTGGTCAGAATTTCCATGTGGGAAAAATCCAGGAAGTAAAGCAAACGCTGAAGAAGAGTACACTGTCAAGATAAATGTGACACTTTCTAATGTCACAATGGAGGGACAACTACGCAGGTTGATTTTAGCGCTGCTCATCGTGGACTATATTGCTGTCATTGTTCATTTGAGTCAAAGCATACAGTTTGAAAACGAGGCGCGGCTCCAACTAGAAAACAATGTTTTGATGCATTGGATGTGCTGAATGTGCATATTAAGGCAGTACAGGAGGAGGCGCACATTAATAATCCTCCAGGACTGTAACATGCTCATGTTTAACCCAAACAATGTGTCATGTGACTGCAGTTGCTTCAGATCCAGGTCGGAACACGTTCTCACCACAAACCAACTGCACCAGAGTTCGTTTGGAACCGGACTGAGACCACCTCTTCAAGAAGGTCTCGGTCTGGTTGTTTTGGTGCACGCCTGAGTGTGATTGCTGTGAAAGCGCCCTTAAAGTTCTCTGTGGCCTTTTAAGTGCAGAAAATAGTCCCTTCAAAGCACGTTTTTGCATTTCAGTACCTATATTTGACCACATGACATTTTATACAGAATCTTCCTGACATCATTTGTGGCTACAAATGTGGAATAAAAGTGATTTTTTAAACTATTTTTCTCTTTACCCAGATTAGTCTTTATAAATTCTCAGTTTCCACAATGTGATACTTGATCTTACGTATATTAATTGTTATTGAGAATCTCTTTTGTTCACATTCTGCATGCTGAGCTCCAAAATCAAGTTTTAATGTTGTAGTAGTTCAATTTTCCGTCTATTTTTCTGTTCATTTGTTCAATAATAGTTAAAGATGATGTGTTAGAAAATTAGATTTAGTTTGAATTCATTTGTATTTTCACTAATTCGTTGCCTTCGACAGGCGGTTTAGGACCAAATCTAACACACAATGAATGAACATTACTTATTCATTCATTCATTCATTTCCATAACTGTTTATCATCTTGAGGGTCACGGGGGGTGGAGCCTATCCCGGCTGACACTGGGCCAGAGGCGGGGTTCACCCTGGACAGGTCACCAGACTATCTCATTCACACCTAGAGTCACCAAATTAACCTGCATGTCTTTGGACTGTGGGAGGAAGCTGGAGCACCCAGAGAAAGGGTGCTCAGTGTAGCATGATAGCAAGGTGGAATTAGCAGTTCCAGGTGTAGTTTGTGGGACAGATGTAAAGCTCCGGCAGCTCTGCACGTAAACGATCGACTGATATTTACAGATGGAGGGAAAGGTGTCGGTCAGCTGTGATTAGTTGGTCCTGGTCACATGACACATGCTGCACACTGCTGCGTTCCAAAAGTTGAACTCGCCTGGACTGGTGTTTGAGAAACACTACCCTAGGTGTTTAACCACAGCACAGATAAACGATGCTGTGAAAGAGGCGTCAGATCAGGAAATGATTTTCATTCTAGAGTGAAGTTACAATTGGCTTTTTTTGTTTGTTTTTTTTTTTCATTTCATTTGGAGGTCATGTTGAGGAATTCATTCACTATCTGAAATATCTGCGCTGAATGAATCTGTGACTGAACAAATATCATACAAGCTGAAATGATTCAGGGCAAAAGAAGCCGACATGTTTGAAAGTATTGAGGAGGTATTTTAGCTCTGAAACTTCATGATGTCCCACATGCACAGGAAAAAAAGAAACACAACTTGTTGGTTCAGCCAAGTAGTCAGACTGTGTCAGAAACACACACACACACACACACACACACACACACACACACACACTGCTGTGTCACGAAAACACACTCATGCGTGGAGAAGAAAATGTGCGCAGGCACAAACACACACACTTGCACTCTATCTCTCCCTTTGGAGCAGATGGCTCCACAGTCATAGCTGATGTTTCACACATCAATGAAGCACACCATGTACTCACAACTACTGAACACACACACACACACACACACACACACACACACACACACACACACACACACACACACACACACACACACTCATGCCATGTAAGTCACAACCACTGAACACACTCACACAGAGGAACATGCTTGCACACATGCGTAACTGCTCGAACCCAGACGGGCCGCAACACACACACACACACACACACACACACACACACACACACAAACACACACACAGCGATACACACACACACGTGCAAGTACAGTCACTTAGTCACATAGTCACACACACATGCACAAATGCACACACATGCACGGAGTGTCCTCATCGGCGCTAATTTATGGAGTGAGGAGCCATGTCGCTGACAACGTAGCTCAAACCTCATAACACACTCTGTCCCTCACACACACACATGCTGGAGTTTTTTTTCTGGAGGCCTAAACCAAATCGCTGTCACTTCCTCGAGAGCAGCACTTCACATATCCGGCGCAGGAAGCCTCCAAAACAAATAAATTGCTCGAAAATATTACCGCCGAGAGAAAATTACATGCTCAGAAGGAATCTGATGTCAACTTTTTTGTGCCAAGTAGGGTGTAGAAAATCAGCGTTATTTAACTTACTGGAATCAATGTTTCTATAGCAACACAACTCTGGCCTCGCTGATATTGGGGAAAGGTGTGAAAAATTCCCTGACAGCTGGTGGGCTATCATGAATTAATGTCGCCACGGAGACGCTGCGAACTACCTGATTTACAAAAACACACATATAAACACTGGCGCCCGCACACACATGAGACGGAGAGCAGAGGACTCAGCCGCGCGCTGTTGTGTGATTTTAAAATGTTGTTTTAATAAATTAAGACTTTGGGCCACCCGGTGAGACGAGACGAGCTGACAGCAGGAATAGTAACACACAGAAACACAGGCAGCGTGCCAGAGTGTCTTTGGCACATTCCAGCAATTAAGGTACAGAAAAAAAAACATTTGATTCAGGGTGTTAGAGTGATTTATTTTCCGTTATATGCGTGCGGTGTGAGATCTGTTTGCTCTCTGCTGCAGCTAAACGCTCACCTGTCACACAACAGGTGTGTCAGACATCTCAGGAAATGAGAGTTAAACACAAAACAGGAAAGACGATGATGCTCTGGTTTAAAATAGACATTACATCATCAGCTGGAGGGTTAAAGGGTCAGTTCACTCAAATCACAAGGAAACGAAAGTGAGAAAATAAAGGTGGCTGACGAGTTTACTGACGTCATTATGATATTCCTGTTATATTGGTTTCGGGGCTGAAATCATACCTGATACTATTTCTAGCATTACTATAATATTAACAGATATTCTTTTGACTGGAGGAAGGCAAAGGGACTGTCTTCTTCAATGCTTGAATGCCTCTGGCCCTAAAGTAACATCATGATATTTCAGGGTATTTTTGCAAAAATCTTGATGATATGACAAATCAGAAAAGAAAATACATATATATTATTGATTTAAGAACAAAGAATATCAACACAATAAGTGATCTAGTTTCACAATTTGCTTCAAATATTCAGTAAAAACTGAAATGATCTCTCATTTCTTTAGTTTGTGAACAACAACAGTAACTCAGAGTGAGATTCAGATTCTGTTACAATAATAATAGTTCAACTAAATCAAATCTACCACTAATTACACATTTAAACAGCTCCCAAATACAAAAATTGTCCCCTGGGATCTTTTTTTTTCCACCTGGACCTTTATGCTCTGCCATTTCTCCTCTAATCATCACGCTGTAACCTGTGACAGGCTGTTATGATACCACAACTATCACACACTCACATATATGTGGTTGTTTCACGTAGGTTTACGTTACAGAAGGCTTATGACAAAATCACTTAATGGCATCAACTCCTGTGTGCACATGGGGAGAGAGGAGAGGGAGAGATGCTGTGCTGCTGCCAGAGGAGCCGCTGAATGAGTTCCCTCTGAGCAGTAGGTCACTAAAAGAGTCTGAGAAGTAAAACATTCAGGACGCCACAGTTTATTCCACACTGCTGAAGCTGCTCCTCTTTTGGAGCCACCGCAGAGTCGGGATGATACGACACACCCCTGTTTCCAAGGTCAAGAACTAACTTTGAGTCTCAGTTCGTCTTCTGGTTTTTAAGCCAACATAATTAATTAATTCCAGCTCTGCGCCACTGCACATTTGTGCATCGAGGGAATCAATGCACAGAGAGAAGCATCCGCAGCTAGCTCACCTAGCATCACTGAGCCCGCTAAGCTCAGCCAAGGAGGACGCCATTAATGTTAACATCTCGTGCTGTCACGAGCCTCTCGTCCACGAGTAGATGCACAGTTGGTGGGTGGAGTTATGTAGAAAAAAGAACCTGTTTAAAACAAAGTCTGTGGATTATCTTGAGTAACTGGGAAGAGACATTGCTGTTGAGTTTTTCAAACTTATTTTTTTGGCGAGTTGAGCACCACAAGCTGAGTGTCATTTCGTTCCATTATATTGGAGAGAAGGCAGAAATATTTCCAACACTCAGCAACTCACACCAGAACAATCTAGGGGTGAACTGTCCCTTGCATCTGACAGGGAGGTTGCAGAACTGAAGCTTCTCCCGTGTGCAAAGTGTGAAGGAGAACTATGGCGGCCAATGCGAAAACGTGAGGGGCCATTCACGTTTATGCATCAGCCTCCATAGTTCCCAGCAGCTCCGCACCGAGAGCGTCGGAAAAACACTCATTTTTTTTTAACGTGAAACTGATTAATTCAGTTTTTTTACTGGTTTAAATCACCTGTGGTCTCATTCATAAATCAGTGCGTAGGATTCATACTAAAAATGTACGTACAGACAAAAGCCAATGGTGTTGGCCAAAAAATATTCCAAAGTTTCTACAATCAGGCTTCCATCTCGCCGTCTGCGTCACCAATATCCTGGCTTTTTCGTTAGCACGGGTCACAGCTTCTCCCATCAAGTCTGTTTCTATAGGTCACAATCGTTGCGTGGGAAGTGGCGTACGCCTCTTTCAGGCCTTGTTTTATGCGTGCACAATGTTTATAAATGAGACCCTAGGTCTGTTTGTTTTGGAGAGGAAGTTTGACAAATTTGTGACCAAAATTTGAGACAAATTTATCTGCTGAGTGCATTAACACAGATCTTTAATTTAAACCTGTGAAAAATGGGAGCAAAAACAAAAGTGTTAGGTTTAATTTTATTTTCAGTGTAAATTAGGAGAATTAAAAAACTGAGTCAAATTCCTCGTATGTTTGTTCTCCATCACTGGCCGATAAACCTGACTGTGATTAAAGTTCTCAGGAAAAAGGAAATTTGAACGACTGCACTTAAGTGGAAACTCTCTGCTTCTCACATGATACGATCAGAAGCTCCGCAGCAGCTGCTGAATGAATCTCGCCTTGTAAATATTGCGGTTATTATGTTTTGTTCTTGTATTAGCAGAGTATCATAATATATTATAGTGACTGTCAGTCTCTGCATCCTGTCCAGATGCTCTGCTAATAAACGGGGACAGTAAGCAGAATATTCATGGCCCTCGTGCCCTGCGGACAACAGCGCTGTCAAACGTGCCTGCTGTGCATCATCATGCGTGTCACACAGTGTGATAGGCATGTTAATTGCTTAATTTCATCACACTGTAGTACACCTGTATACAAGTGCCTGCATTTGTTGTCTTTCTCTACTCCTTTATTATTTGTCTGCCAGCTGTATATTTACATTATATTTACATATTTCTAATTTTGACGAGCTTTTTAAAGTTGGCTTGAGTTTGATTTAAAGAACCACACCAATGATTTTGCATATTTTAACCCAGTTAATATAAATCTCATGGTCCCAGGCGTCCAGTGTTTTCCATTCCTTTCAGCACAGTTTGAAAATGAATCATTGAACTCTTGAACATTGTTTGAGTAGTGTACATAAATCCTTGTTGGGTCATATTTACATGATGTTTTGCCCTTTTTATGCAGACATTACATTACCGTTGTGAGGTTCATTCATGTATTTGACTCCTGCCTTTGTCCAAAGTGTCTTAAAAATAACTTTATTCAACCTCCGTTAACACAAGAGCCACACGTCATCGAAATCTGGAAACACAGACCAGCTCAAATCTGAGCGTATAGGTCATGTAACAACAGGGATCACCTGTCATTTGTTAATGTTCTTGTGTCACCAGTCACAGCAGAGGAATAATCTGACAATTGATAAATGCTGCCGCTAAAAACAACTGTCATTTAAATTTCCCGTCCCAATATATTCGGGTTTAGAGCCTCGCCGCACAGTTTACGACATGAAGAGGCAAAATATGGCCAAGAAGAGAAACAAAAAGGAAACGCTGACGTCCCAGATCTAGTTTAACCACCTGGTTGTGTTTGACATCCTGAAAAGTTTCACCAAAGGAAGTCAGAATAACGCAGTATAGAAAGAAGTCACTGCTGCAGTCAGCAGGGTTGCAGTGGACAATCGAACAGGGGCAGTGTGGTGGCGGGAAAAGTGCGACTAGCAGGGGGGCCTGGAATGAAAGGTTCAGTTTTGTTTCCAATTTTTTATCTCTAAGTGATTAGTGCCATAATTAAATTAAAATTGGCTGAATGAATTAGTTGAAAGACTAAACTCTGTATTAAACAGTGGAAGTCTCTGTCACCTCTTAAAGACGTAACGTGGTTTAGTCCGCTCCTGCACTGGGATTCAGTTCTAAATGCAGCCTGAGCCGAGTGAGCCACTGCTTGTGCTCCTGCAGCGTACACTGTCATGTCCTCCCCCAAGAAAGGGTTAGGAAATCCAACCTGGTCTCACTCTGAAGTCGTTGAAATCCAGCGCTTGGTCAGTGACTCCCAGTGTCAGACACAAGAGGAACAGGCCGTCTTTTCATGTCGGCATGATCCACGGCCAGTTGCCATTATTGTTTAACGGTGGCTGTTAGTGTCAACTAAAGTTAAGGGGCTAGAAGTCCAAGTGAGGCGGCGGTAGGGTCGGTGGATGGCTCCAACAACCACTGACTTTTATCCGAGAGGTGTTTGCTTCCTTTAAGATTGTAAATCCAAACCTTGTTCTCTTTTCCTAAACCCAACCACGTGTTTGTTGTTGAAGGAAATAGAAACATGAATCTGCGGTGTTGTACCGACGTAGTGCTTTTATTTTGAAAGAGACTGTATGCTAACTGTACATTTCCTGTGAAAACAGAGGTGTATTTTGAAAACAGACAATGCATGTAACAGGCTGAAGTTGACACAGCGTCCCAGAACGTCAACAACCAACACACCCAGGGTACCTTGGACGTCGTATCTAGGTGTGTAAAGTCCGTGACCAAACATGGACATGTGATGAGGTCGCAGTGAGAATATGTTGAGAAAGAAAGAAAGACCAAAAGCAAGTAAGGAAGGGAAGCAAACTGAATTTGTAAAAAAAAAAATTCAAAAGGTACGTGAGAGAGAAATCGATCTAGAGGAGTTTATGCACAGGGTCCTGAATTTGATGCCGCTTCCCTGGGTTCGAATATTGAATTTATCCATCCATTATATGTGCTGATTACGGCTGACAAAATAAAATGTTAATTTTGATTAAATAATTACGGACAAAATAATGCATTAAAAAATTAAGGCTGATTAAAGGTGCTCTGTGTTGCCCTTTGACCCCGCTTAATGAAAGGCCAGAGTGGCTTTGTCACATGATGGAGGCAGACGCAACGACGCTGCTCGGCCCCGTGAATGGAACATTTATAGCAATGTTCTCTGCAGGTTCTGCAGGAAGAAATTTTTCACCATCGGAGAAATTAAAGCCTGAAATATCACCTCAACACAAAGCATGTAGCAGCAAACCCGGAGGTCCGAGCTAGCACAGCCTCTGATGCTAACGCTAGCAGCCAGCCTCGTCAAGCCACACTCCACCAGGAAACAACCTGAGTAAGTCTACCTGTGACCGACTAACTCCCTTACAGAATGGACTGCAGACTAGTTTTGGTGGTGGAGGACAGGGGGACAACTGTGTCCAAAATCCAGCAGCTTCACTACGACACGTCTGCCGAAATCCATTAGAACTGAAATTTTTAAATACTTAAACAGCAAAAGTTGATGTATGTATGTATATAAACTAATTGATGTAGTTAATCACAGAGAATGTAATTAATTTGATTGTTTTTTTTTTACTTGCTTGACAGCCACAGTACCAACCTACAGCCTCCATATACTAATATTAGCCCATATATTATATAATATTGACTGTTATAACATCCATTAAAGCTTATAATTAATCCAGATCCAGGTGGCGGAGGAGACAAGGACAAAAATGTAATCACCCCGGCAACTAGTGTTTAAATAATTACACTGTTTCAGGGTTTATTTCTTTTTTTAATGATGTTTTAATGATAAATGATAAAAACATGCTTCGGCCTGTCAGTGGGAAAAAAAAAAAAAAAAAAAGATGCACGAGTTCTGGGCAGCAGTGGCGTTCAGTCTTCAGTCAGCCTGGAGTCGGTCCCAGGCAGCTACGAGCTGTGCCTCCATGTGGGCCTTTACAAAATATCATATTTGCTCATAGGTTATACATTTTAAAGTGATTAATGTCGCTGACTCAAAGCTGCGTACACATGTAGAGACCTGGGGGCTCATTTATAAACACTGCGTACGCACAAAACGAGGCCTGAAAGAGGCGTATGCCCCTTCCCACGCTAAAGTTGTGATCTATAGAAACAGGTTGATGGAAGAAACTTTGACCCATCCTTACGAACATTTTGGAGATGGTAAATCGACAACACAGATGATGAGGTGGAGGCCTGGTTGTAGAAACTGTCGAATGTGTTCTGGTGCACGCCATGTTTGGCTTTTTGCTTTTTATTTTACACACTATTTTATAGATGAGACCCCTGACGTCAGGTTTGATCGTAGCCTCCGCTCTCGTCCACGGTGATAAATGCCGAGCTTTGGGTGCCTCTTTTGTGGACACTTTTTTGTGTCATCTAGTGGTAGTAAGAGCACAATACACTAATCCATGTAAAAACAAGATGGCCGCCATCTCTGCTAAGTCAGTCTGCAGCCGATCTCGACACAAAAGTGGACGAGGTCCAAAACCTGATCAGATGTTATGGTTGCAGCTTGTTTATTTATGATTAATAATGTTTGTAGTTTGATATGGCAACAAATTTGACCAATTTTAGAAACAATAACAAACTGAGACACTCATAATCAGAAAGTACTCGTTTGAGGACATAGGGACTTACTTTTTGTGTCGAGTTTTTATACTTATTAGATCCTACTGATCCCAAATATCTCAGAGAAATTGAAAGTGTATACCAAACAAATGTTCGGGTCTCAGGAGGTTAAAAAGTTTCTTGATTTGAACACCTTAGCTGACTACGTCAAATGTAAAAATACTGGCTGCCTGTAAGAGAAATCAATAAACCCTTTGTTTGAATCGTAGTTCAAGAGCTGAGAACGCTTGAGTAAAGTTCCTTAAAGTGTGTTTCGGCTCATATTTTGGTCATGACTGAGAGAGAAAAAAAAGCTGCTGAAAATGAAAACATCTTTGCATAAACATAAGACTGAACTTGAGTCACTGGAGTCAAAAGGAAACTGCAGACACTCATCCAACCCACAGATCTCCACACTCTCTTACACTCTACACTATCTTGGCTTCAGACTCGGCTGCCTGTTCCTGCCCATGTCTCTCTCATGCAATCCTTTTGTGCTGGCGCAAACATATCGCTCTCATTTCCCATGCACAGAGCATGTTATTTGAATTTTTAAGACGTGATCGTTTCATGCAATTTCATCAGACCTGCCTGCGCTAAAGAACTTGGAGATAAAATTAGCTTGGGTATACGAGGATCCAAGGTGACTGCTGGTAGTCATGTGTGGTTGTTGGCCAATTAAATCTCTTGATATAGCTTTCTATTCCTGGATGAGGTGACGAACAGAGTTGAATACGTGCCTCTGAAATGAAATGCCTGCGTTTTCTTGTGTGGGTAATTAAAGAACATTTATTTATGGTCTTGTGTTTGCAGTGGAAACTTTACCTTATGTTTCCTGTTGGATTTGATTTAACGAGTTTGAAAGCTCTAACTTGATAAAGGTGCTAAAAGGGCTTCATTAGTTTGTCATGTATTTAGTGAAGTGATGGCCTGTGTTTGCCTTTGACAGTCAACTATGAACACAGACAGAAGGAAGATATTTCAGTAAAGGAGAAGATACTGTAACGCTTCATGTATTTGAACCAAACAATTTAGTGAACGCAGCACAGTCCCATGAGCAGACATTTTCAGGGACAGGTGCTCAAGCCAAAAAAAAAAGTCACCTCTCTCATATTTTTTTAATTTAAACAATAAAGTTATATACAGTGACATATTTTGCTTATATACGTATTTATTTTATTACCCATACAGTGATGCAGACAAGGGCGTCATTTTGTTTAAACACTGAAAGGGAAAAATTTCAATTACATTTCTTTGGATAATTTCATAAAATTTTTCGGACATTTTTTTAAACATTTTTTCAGACAACTGAATCATATTTTTCTGACATTTTATCAGCATTTTTTGGACTTTTTTTCCCTACAGTTCAATACAATTTTTCTGACATTTAGACTTTTTTTTTTCAACATTTATTTCAGACAATTTAATGATATTTTCCTACTTTCTTTATCAACATTCTTTTTGGACATTTTTTCAAACATTTTTTAGACAATTTAATAAAATTTTTCTAACATTTTTTTGTACAATGTAATAATTTTTTGAGACATTTTATCAACAGTTTTTTGACATAATTAATTTATTAATGACAATTCACTGAGATGATTCATTTTTACTTTAAATGTTTAAATATAGCAAAGATGAAACAAATCAAAACTGCCTAATGCACAAGTTTTATTTTTTATTATTCTGTGTATTTTGGTATTTTGGTCAGTGTCACTGCATGAGAAATGCTTTTCAGTTTTTATAGCCTGTTGTGTCCTGTTGTCTTTTGGGAAAGTGTTCAGTGTCTGTACAGTGTGATACACAAATGTGACTTATTTTTATAATGAAAATAGTTCACCTAAAAATAAAAGGAAAAATGTCCCTTCGTCCCCAGTAGGAGGATTTTAAGGACACTTGTGTTACTGTCTGTTCAAGATAAATGAAAATGAGTCAAATCACGTATCGTATCGTATCGTATCGTATCGTATCGTATTGTATCATATCGTATTGTATCGTATCGTATCGTATCATATCTTGCAGTAACTGTAAGTAACTGAATTACTTCTCACTCAACAGCAGCCCAGTTACGTCAGAACAGCCTTTGAACCAACTCCAAACCTTTTCATTATTTTACATGTGTAGACACAGGAAACAAGACACACTCAACATTAGCCTCGGAGACAAAGAGGTCCTCACACCTTTAAAGTCCAAACAAAACCAAACTGACACAGAAATGCAGGTGTACCAGTGGCTAACGTTAGCAAGCCAGCTAACAAAGAACACAACTTTTGACCTACTGGGAGTCACTAGCTAAGCTAAGCTAACTGCTTTCCTCCCCCTCCAGTCGCTCAGCTAAGCAGACAAGCCCTGCTTGCGTAAATGTACTAGACACAGGGAGACCAAACTTCTATCCATCCAGCAAACAAGCAGATCCCTAAAATTTCAAAGTAGAGACTAATGACTAATGGATACGAAATTTCAAATTGTAGTCCTGTACACTACTCATTACTGAAAACAGTGATCATATTGCTCTCATACATTACTTCGCTGCTTTACTGCCAAAGACATTTGTTTCTTTTAACCATGACCACGATCGTTCTTTAACCTTTAACCAGGTGGTTATTAATATAACCATGTCAGCTGAGGTCCCCTTACTTTAATGATGTTGTCATTTGAATCCAAACCATGATCTTTCCTTACAAGCAAACCATTGAAATATGAGTAGGGGACAACACTTTGAAAAATTTTGTACGTCCTGCAATTACAATCCAATTAATCATTTCCATGTGCTTTTTTTTTTGGCCAAAAAATGTCCTCCACTGAATGATTAGATGAAAGTAAAATCAGCAACAAATTACTGCAAGGTATTATTAAATCACAAGATCAAATCACGATTGAAAAAATACTACTTTAATCAAACATCGGTCAAACTGTGTGCAGAACTGAAATAGTGTAACGACTAATGTGGCTGTCAACTCTCAGTTTTCCAGTCATACCCAATTTATGTCATTGCAGGTGACTGTTAAGGAACCACAGTCTGCAAAAATGATTTTGAAAAATGGAAATCCTTTGTCTCTCGCCAAAATTTAGCGTAACTTTGGAGCATTATTTGGCGACCTTTCTGACAAGATGGCATACGCGGTTGGTACCAATGGATGGACCGCACCATTTCACAATACCTGGGGGGGGGCGGAGTCAGACGGCACATTGTAAAGTGTTTTAATGATAAATATACATTTATAAATCATATAAATTCATAGAACTTGTATTGTCAGGGATTTAAGTCAGTAAGTAAGTTGTTGTACTTGATCAAATTTAAAGGTGAACCAAAGACTTCTTCATGACTGTTCCCTGGATCCTTAACCCTCGCCATGTCATTTTCGTGTCTAAACCTCAAACCTCAGTCACAGCAGCGTCAGATCTGGAAATGTTTTTGATTTTTCTGTAGCAGCGGTTTGTAATAGAGGACAAAAGATGTTGTTAAGGTCGTAAGAACTCTCCTGAAACCCAAAAAATCAACACAGTGCTTCTCTAATTGTCCTCTGGAGCGTGTTATGTTGCTGCTTGTTATGCTTATACGTGTCATTCTAGTGTAGTTTAAACTGGAGTCTACGTTTGGGACAAATAAAGTCCAAATGTTTGTGGAAGTGACCGCACGCTCCACGACCATAAAAATATGATCTGGGATCTTTTATGAACACCGATGAGAGTCACACTCAGCGCTTCATCGGGCTCGTGAAAAGCTGCAGCGTGCCAAAAGCTTAAAAACACTTACTGCAGTTCTGCTGTAATCCAGATTTGTGATTTTCCCCATAAACACCAGCATTATTCTGGCATTATATCACGGCTTTTTTATTGTTATTTTAATTAAGAACAGAATAAAACAACAGAAACGTCTGCAGAAGGCTCGAGTGCTGCTGCAGGCTCTATTGTGTGCTCCCAGTTAATTGCAGGCTAACTCAGATCCATTGTTGATTTTACTGCGGGCCAGTCCCTCTCACAGACCTATAGCCCCATCATTTCGCCATGACATGCCATCATAATTTATGATTTATGGCCCTTATTAAAAGTATTGACACAAGTAAAAGTGAAATATGATCTGACGGCGACGTGGCGCTGGCTGCACTGAAGGAGAACAAAGACCAGATACTGTCCAGCCTCTGTGGAAATGATCACACTGGATTTATTTAACGATCAAACATGACTGATGTTTTTTTTTTTTGTTCTAAAGAGGTTTAAATTTAAATTTTTGGTTCATTTTGAGTAATGGTCTCTAATGAAAATGAGTCAACGTGATGTCACGTCCTCTGTAAAAGCAGTTCGTGGTGTTTAACGTGTAATGAGCTTACTGTAGCGCTGCCCTTACACAACCTCTTGACGTCTCATCTGATGTCTCTCTTTGAAGCCTGTAGGAATTTTTTGGTGCGTCTCTGCAAGGACTCGCTGTAATTATGTTTGCCTGTAACGTTCAGTGAGAACGAGGGGGAATGAAGTACAAGGTTTAGTTGGAGTTTAGATTATGAAAGAAAAAAAAAAAGAAAAGTAAAGAAGCTTCTGACTCATCTGGCCGGCTCCAAACCTTCCCACACAGCTCCGGGACTGCAAGTTATTTCTCTCAACTCATCTTCATTCAGATTTCAGTTTCTCCATTTGTCACCAAGTTGTATTTTTAACACAATAAAATGATTATACAGATTATGTGGATGACAGAAAATGTTTCTTTAATTTCTTGGTATTTTTAGCAGCTCATTAAAACGTGGAATAAAATAAATAAAAGATTAGCTTCAAATAAATGTGCATGAAACAAAGGAACGTGTGTCGTGTCAAACTGAGGATGAATGTAAATGTAAAGAGGGAAACACGAACCCTCCTGACTTCCCACTGACCTCAAACATCGAGCACTTCAAAGGTAGAAAACAGGAACACGTTTAAGGGCAGACACGGAGCTGAAGGAGCTCTTAACGTAAGACGGGAGACCCTCTCCAGCTTCCCCACCCCCATCTGCATGCATCCTTCAGCCTCCAATACCAAGTCAATTAACCCTAATGGAAGTGGCAATTAATTAACTCGGCAAACACAATGATTAAGGACCTGACAATCAAACTGAGGGGGAGTGGTCTGAGTCACGCTGATTTAGAGGTAATGACTTTCTGGCTTCTTTCTTTGATGATTAAAAAAATTCACAGCAACAAACATGTGCTCGGCATTTATGTCGATTAAAGCTGAATCCAAAAAAAAAAAAAAGCCTCGAGTTCAAAGTCCCAAACGCACTCAAACTTTTCAAAATAAAAGCACTTCAATCTGGCTTTTTCCTCTCTTTCACAGCCCAGTAAAGATCGGACACGAGGCCTTACCGTGTTTCTCTGCCCGGTGGTTCCTATTGGTCCTCTGAACACCCCCTTGATGCTCCTCAGCTGTCCGTCACGCAGGTGGGTGGAACTGATCACAATGTAGTAGCACGCCATTGGATTTGATTCATACGCGTGAATATCTATCTGAGCATCTATCTGGACTTTGAAGGGAAAAACTGCTTCTTCTTCTGTCTTCCTTCAACTCTCTGCCGCTCTCCTCATCTGGTCTCTCCTCCTCTGGTTTATAAAGTCGAGGAGGGACGGAGGAAATAAGAGGAGAAAAAAAGGAGGCGTACCTCCCCCCGCTGCTCTGATTTATTCCCTCTCTTCTCTAAGTTTTTGCCGGTGACTCTTTGACTCGGCTCATCTTCCCCTCAGCTTCTGCCTCTTTTTAAATATTTCACCCTGCGCTCCGCTCTTCGTCTCGCTCTTATCTTGACGTTGTCTAAATGTTTTTTTTATTCTTTTTTTTCCTCTCAAGAAATTTCCCCTCTGGGTCTCCCTTTTAAATATTTCCCTCTCTCAGTCTTCCAGATGTTTTGCTCCCATCTTTCATTCATCAATCTTTCCCTGTCATTGACTCCCCCTCTCCCTCCCTGTCTCTTTCTTGCTGAGTCGAAATTTCTTCCCCGAAATCTCAGCCTCTCATTGATCAGTCTTGCAGTTCCTCTAACTATCTCCCGTCCGCTGCCTCCCTCTCCTCACTTCACAATCTCTCCAGCCCCCCTTTGGTTTTCCCTCCCTCTTTGTCTCTGTGTCTCTCTAAGTGGAGGGGAGGGATACTTTTGTTTTCCTCCCTCTCACTATCTCCCCATCTCCTGTCTCTTGTCTTTGTTTCTCTCCTCGTCTGCCTCCTTGTTAGTGTGGAGAAGAAGTACTCTCCTCCCTCTGTCTTCCTCTGTGTCAGAGCAGGCGTGCAGCTTCCTCTCAGATGCTCCTCTCCTCTCCTCTGCTGCGCTGCATGTGTTCGCTCTCCTCCCTCCTCCTCTACCTCTCCCTCTTTCTCTCTGCTGATCTCTTGCTCTGTGGCCGGCAGAGTGGTTTGCTCCTCAGTTACCCGCGGTTACCATCTGCCCTTTTAACGCATGGAGTGCTGACGCTTGCTCTCTCCTCCCTCCCTCTCTCCATCTCCATCTCCATCCCTCCCTCTCCATCCCTCCCTCCCTCCCTCCCTCTCTCCATCTCTCCTCTTGCTGTCTTTCTTCTCTCTTTAATCATCTCCCTCTCTCCCTCCTTCTCTATTTCTCTCAAGCTAAAGGAGACAAGCTCCACCTACTGGTGAGCAGGAGACATACAGAGAGGACAGAGAGAGGATGAAGGTGGAGACACAGTGAAAACAGCAGGAGCTTCTCTTTCATTCCATGCATGAAAAAACGTATTTTATTCATTTTGACATCGAGGAGTAGACGAACACGGAGCTGGTGGTGTCTTGCTCAAGGGCACTATAGCCCTGTTTCCTCCGAGCAGTTCAGTTCAGTTCAGTTTGGTCCACATTATTTCCATTTCCACTGTGAAAAGTTGTGGATGGTACCAATAGCAGCGTTCCTTAGCGTCCCCATGTTTGGTCCCCCCTCTGTTGGGGTACCTAGCACACAGACCTGGTACTAAAAGGTGGAGCTGGGAACACTGCAGTTTCAATATGATGACTTTGACCGTTCCATTAGTTTTTATTGTCTCTCTTGGATGACAGACACTTTTAGTAATGAGTGGATCTTTAAGACTTTAAAAATATATATTAATTTGGACTACGGATTATGTGAGCTACATATGTGTATTTATATTAAAAAAAAGCATGCCGGAGAGTTGTTCCTGTGGGCTACAGCAACACTAAACCCCTGAGCTTGCCTGAGAAGGACTAAATGCACAAAGCTGCTATTTTGAAATATCCCATGGAGAGAGACTCTCACTGCAGCCTGTTGTATTTTGTTCTGAAAATGTGGGCGTGCAGCCTCGTTCTGTGGACCATAAACCAGGTGCAGACTTGACGATCTTAAACGTTCATTTTCAAAGCCATGAAACTCACCCAGTGGTCAGTGGTGTTCCTTGATGTTCCCACATAAAAATCGTAGCAAACTGTGGTTTCCGTGATGATTTATTTGACATGTTGTCCATGCATTGATTTCCTATAGGAAGCCTCATTGTCCGTTGGTAGTAATCCGCCACTGGAAACAGAAAGGGGGTTGTTTACGACAAGGTTGTAGTCATTGTAGTCTTTTAGCTCAGAGAAAGTGCCGGCTCGACAGTGCTGTGTGCGCTCCTCCTCTTCGGAGGAATTCTCCTGCAGTCGCTGACCACACAAAACTTGCCCATTATTACTCACTTGTAAACAACCTTCGCAGTACGATGCCTTTGAACAAAACGCCAGCCTTCTTCTTCTGCTTCTTTCTGTGTCCCATTACATTGCAATGGTTTCCTGCCGGTTGGCGACACTCACGTAAAGGAGCATTATCGCCATCAAGTGGGCTGGAGTGTATAACGCTTCAGGGTCAAACCAACGATCAGGCGGAAGTTTACACACGGGTGTGAGGCAGCTGAAAAAATAGTTCCACAATCCAGATGAATAGAAAACACGGATGGAAACCACAGTTTGCTACGATTTTTATGTGGGAACATCAAGGAACACCACTGACCACTGGGTGAGTTTCATGGCTTTGAAAACCAACGTTTAAGGTGGTTTTAGGACAGATTTACACATGGCCATAGACAGCATTGTTAAGCCAGGCAGGGGAAAGACAAATTCTCTCAAATTGTCAGAGAAGGAGCAATCGTCAAGATTTTGGTCTTAACCACTCTATTTCATCATAAACAACCAGGAATGGGGCTCAAAGTGCAAAATACTGGACTGCTCCTTTAACTACAAACACAACAAAAGCAAATACTGAGCGAGGTGTTCAAAGCACAGAGCAGTTAGTCCGGTTGACATTTAGACAAATGAAAAGATAAATAAATGATTTAGAGGCTAATTATCCGAGGAAAAGAAAAGTTAGGCATGACAAAAATAAAGCTGGTATACACTGTGTGATTTGAGGCTGTCATAGACAAAAGATGATCAACGATAAAGAAATGCAGTGATCTCTTTGGTCGTGGCTCTAAAACTGTGGTCCTATGTCACACAGTGAGAGAGGCTCAAGGATGGCCGTTGTCTCGGTCTCATGATCAAAGACAGCCTGGGATAAAACTCTGACAGTGTCAGAAATTTGGGATGACCATCTCACTGTGTGGCTGCTGTTACCACCTACACCTACTGACCAACCAATAGTGATGCAGCATGAAATGACTCAAACAAACAGACAGACAGATAGCAGCTGAAAACACGCTGAAAGAAACGTGTGTGATGCAGCAAAGAGGAAAACCTTGTGGAATTGTGGCAGCAGAAGCCTTGTCTGTATGATGTGTCCTCCAGCTCTGACCATGATCACGTAAAGAAGGACGAGCATGGAAGGAAAAAGAGATGGAGTTACAGTTGCCAGGTGAGACACCTAGCAGCTAGCGCGCACACACACACACACACACACACACACACACACACACACACACACACACACACACACACACACACACACCACAGTATAGAGTGATCACAAGACTTAAGGTTACTTCCCGACTTTTTATCAACATTTTTTCCTGACATTTATTCATATTTTTTGGACATATTATTACAGTTTTTCTGACATTTTAATAGTATTTTTCTTACATTTTATCAACATTTATAAAACAAATTTTGGACAATTCAGCAATATTTTTTCATACATTTTGTCAGCATTTTTTCAGACATTTTAATAACATTTTCTTTTTTTTTTTTTGAAATTTTAAAAACCTTTTTTTGGACATTTTATCAACATCAGCAACACAGTGTAAGCCAGTGTTCAGATGTTTTAAAAAGGGTTTCTTACTGCTTACATTGCTAATTTTCTTTCCAGCATCACAGCACATAAATCTACAACAGACTGTTTCAGGACTGACAGCTAGAGGTGTTCAGTACATGGTCAAGTTAATCTTCCCACTCAGCTGACTACACTTCATCAAAATGAGACCAAATCAGCAGCTTTTAGCAGAGGAGCTCTTTGTGTTGTCAGGTCAGCTCTGATATACAGTACATTACTGCCTGGTTAAAAGCTCATTAAGCCTCACACACCTGATCCACTTCAACCAAATTATAACTCTGCTGCAGACACATCACTGCAGAGCTGTTAGACTCAGAAACTGAGCTCGTCTGAGGGGACGTAGCAGCTTGATCCAGCTACGACTGAACATACACTCCATTCTTGGTGTCATAGATTCAACAAGGTGCTGGAAACATTCCTCAGAGATTTTGGTCCATATTGACATGATGACATCACACAGTTGATCCATGATGAGAATCTCCTGTTCCACCACAACCCAAAGGTGCTCTATTGGACTTAGATCTGGTGACTGTGGAGGCCATTGGAGTACAGTGAACTCATCGTCATGTTTGAGATGATCTGAGCTTTGTGACATGGCGCGTTATCCTGCAGGAAGTAGCCATCAGAAGATGATGGAGAAGATGGAACGATTTTTTTTTTTCAGATGGTGGATTAAAAAACACACATACGAAATAAAAACATACTCAGTGTGCAGAGGCCTCGAGGCTGTCCATCTGGTTCTCTACGGGACGCCTTCAGTTTCCTCACTGATCACTAAAACAAATGCAAAAAAGATGCAGTCAGAGGTACCTTGTATTTTTTTTCCTTACTCTGGCTGCTGAGGTCCTCTGTGCAACAGTTTAATGACCTTTAGCAATTCCTTAAGTACAAGACCAAGACAAGGAGAAAACTTAAAGAAATCTTAAGGGGAAGACTTAAGGATGTTTTGTGCAACAGATTTTATTGAACCCTTTGAAACCTGAGAAAATTGGCTTGATTTTATTTAAAAACAAGAAGGCAATGAGCAACGGAAGAAGAAAGGACCAAAAAAAAAATAGCCAGAAATTAGGGGAAAAATTTAAAAACAAACCAAAAAAAAAAAGTAAAAAAGGAAAGAAATGATGGGTCAAAAATATAATAATTCTGTGCCTAATTAAAAAATGTAATAATAATTATTATTATATTTTTTTCCCTACCTTTTTTCTGTTTTCCCAATTTTTTTTCTACATCTTAATTTTCTATATATGTATATATATATATATATATATATATATATATATATATATATATATATATATATATATATATATATATATTCATTTATTTTTTAAATTTATTTATTTTTTTGCAGTTTGTGGGACATTTCCAGCCGATATGCTCTTTGCCTCTTTCCCCATGTTTTTTGAAAGAAATTGCCCCAATTTGCTCAGGAGTCAAATGTTTAAATAGCTGTGGAGGTGTCTTTAAGCAACACAGAGACATGAAGTTGCTCCAGGTTACAGGAAACACAGATTTAAAGGGAAATCTTCACTGAGAGTGCTTCATGCAAACAGCCCCAGAAGACATTTTTCCTAAAACTATGTCTTCCAGACGATTCACTTTCCAGCTCAAAAGCTTGAACAGACTGTTCTTTAAATCTATAAAAAATTACACTTCAATTGAGAGAACACAGTGCAGTAATCTTTGACTATCTAAGTATCAGCCGACGGGCGGTTATTCAGCTTTAGTTTATGTTTTTATTTCCTCTTGTTAATCCTTTCAGTGCACCAAAGTTTTTCGTCCTTTAAGGAGGAAAAAGACAAAAAATAAATCCAATTCCCTCCCAGTAACGGAGGTTTCCTTCCATCGTCCTCTTCAGCTCTGTCCACATCACATACTCCTCTTCCTCTTATCGCTCCTGCCTGTGTGTCATCCTGTTCATATTCCTCTGAAGGAAATGTTGATTCTGGGCTCTCTGTATTAATCAGAACATTCCTAATTTAATTCCAGCAAAACTGGATTAAACTTCCCGTCACTGCAAAGTTCTGTGGACTCAAATTTAGAACACTTAAATGTTAATGGTGTGTTTTCAGGCATGAAGGACTTCTCTCTATTTTTAAACTCCCCACTTCGATCACTTTAAACTGAAAGTAGGAGCCTCCTGCAGCGTGTTATGGATACTATTGTTTCACTCACATTTAAGCCAACTGGGGAAAAAAGTCAACTCACGAAAAGCAGCAGATGAATTATGGATTTGTGCCTCGTATAGAATTAATTAAAGCTCCTCATGAGCTCGTTTCAGTTTGACTATAATGAACAAGCAAAATAAATCATGTTGTTTGAGGTCGTCACACCTCGATGGCAAAAAGAGCTCGTTTGTTTCCTTCCAGAATGATTCAATTAGCTTTTTCTGATCTACCACCTCGACAGTTAAACTCACAGCCCGGAGTTTAGGTCAGACTCTTGGGTCGTAGGTAGGGCTGTTTCCTGATAGTCAACCAAACGTCAGTCGATCAGAAAGGTCATGAGTCAACAAGATTTCACTTAGTAGCACTCTCAGCAGTCAGACAGGAGTCAAGTATCCACAGATATCTTTCCCTTCTTCTGTAAATATTCAGTCTGATAAACACAGAAAAGTTCATCATCATGTTAGTGCAGGGCTACCCAGAGCTTTACATCTGTCCCACAGACGATAGGCCTGCACACTCATAAACAGCTCCTGGAAGAAGATCAGCTTGCGCCCAGTGCACAGACCTCTGCAGCTGACACTGGTCCACGTACCTTTACAACTTGATCACAGAGCTCTAAAGCTTTGACACAGACCTCTGAAAGTAGTCCCAAACCCCCACAGCAAGTCCTCAGACCTCTGCACATATAGTCCCCAACACTGTGAAACTAGTCCCCAAACTACTTCATCTATTCTCAAGATCTTTGCAGCTGGACCTCGAGTTTTCCAGGTGGTTAAAGACACAGCATGTGTACGGCCCCTAATTTCCAGGGCTGGTACCTGCGGTTATTCCACAGGCTAGTTAATAACATGTGGGGCAGGAAATCCAAAGTGTGGGATCATTTTGAGAAGGTGAAGGACCAACCCAAGGTGATATGTAAACTCATCTTCATTGGTCCACTACAAACATGACGTATCATGTGAAACATGGAAGTAGCTACATGCCCATTAGCCCACAGCGTCATTAACAGGCGGCTCGCTCAGTGTGTGACGTGCACTCGGAGATAAAATATAGGCCTATATTAAACACACAAGAAGAGAAACTGACAAAACCCTGAAAAGCTCTGGTGTTCAGATGACGTTAGGTCGACTCTTTGGGGGCAGCGCTCATTTAATGCTGCACTTTAATTACTCACATTGTTATGATGTGTGATCACACCCAGTAATTGAATGACTCAGCATATTATCCTCGTGTGTGCATCATCAGTGACCCGGTTCATACACACTGTGTGATAATGTGCTGTGTGTTTACAGTACAGGTGAGCTCACACACTCACTCTCGCCGTCTGTGTTTGAAAGAGGCAGCAGTGTGTGTTCTGTCGGTCTCTTTGTGCAGAGTGTGACCACCAGCAAAAAAATGTTAATGAGCGTGCGCCTCCTGTTGATCGCTCCTCCCAGCTGGACCTCGTTAAGTAAAAGTGCACCTAACGACCTTTTGCAGGAAAGGACAACCTGCGACGCCTCACTGCACAAACACAGCTCCTGTTAAAGAGCACCACCATTAACTTCACCGTTATTATACTTATTTTACTGTTAATTTATAATCCAGCGCTGAGCCTGGGTGCTTCAGCAGGACATTATTCTGATCCTCAGTTAACAGATCACTGGTCCTCCATCCTTAAATCTCTATCTGTATCGCCTGCAGGACTAAAGCCTGCTGCTGAAATTGCTTATTTTCTGGTGTTCCGCTAACTTCCATCAAAGTCATACAGTGTGAACCGGGCATTAGATTTCATTCAGTAAGAAACAAAACAAATCCGCCCCTGTGTTTCACTGAATAACTCTGAATTACTACATTTGCATCGGTGCCGGCTCGTAGGAGGATTTTCCTCGACAGGAAATTGTCAAGACCCCCCAGAGCCTGTCTCTGGTTTAGTGACCGAATATTGTTGTTGTTGAGCTCGGAGAAAATAAAGTACACAGTAAGAGGCTTATCTGATAAATTTCCTTCTACTTTGGGTCCCATGATCCAATGCTGCAATAAGCTTAAAACCCTCCCATCGGCTCCACTAGATTAATTTTACACAAATACAAATCTAACTTTATACTCCCCGGTCACTTCTGCCGCCGCGTTATGCATGGCTTTATACTGTACGTACCATGCATCAGCTCGGTTTATTCAGATAAATAAAATATACTGGATGTTACACCGAGGGGAAAATAGAAATGTACTCTTATATCCTCCTCCTGTATCCATTTGTTTTGTTCTGTGTTTGTATTTTACATCATCTCCGTCATTGTTTAAATGCAGCAGAGAGATAATCAGGACTTTAACTCCTGTTCAGGGTGAATAAAATCATAGAAATATGTGTTATAATAATACTGTGTGTTGAATAAATGCCTGGTTTATTTAATACGCTGATAAATCACACTCACAGGGAAACAATAACTGGTTCACTATCTTCATGTTCATGGGGAAGAAGAGAAACAAAAAGCAGAGTAAAGATGTGTAACTGCAGTTTGATGGTGGGTGGATGTGCTCCATGTTGGTGGTGTGTGAGGAGGTGTGTGTGTGCAGATAGGTGCCTCAGTGAGGTGATGGTTTACTAAAGCTCTCCTGGATGGATGATAAAGGGATGATAAAGGGGTGGATGGATCACTGGGTGGATGAACAGCTTACTTCCAGAATATTTTCCTTAATTTGCTGTTTTAAGCTTCTTTATTTTTGTGTCTCTTCTCGTTTATTAACGACTTCCTGGATTTGTCTCCGTCTGTGTTTAAGAAAGACGAAAAGAAGAAAGAAAAAGATAAAATGTGAAGTTTCTGTTTCAAAGTTTCATTGTATAAATATGGAGTGATGGATGGATGAAGAGATTAATGGATGGATGGAGTAATGAAGGGATAGATGGAGGGAGGGAATGGATGGATGATAAATTGTTGGTTGGATGAAGGGGTAGATGGATGGATAGATGGATGGAGGAATGATAGACGGAGGAATGCTAAAGTGATGGATGGATGATGGATGAGGGAAGGGATGAAGAAATGGATGTATGGTTGGACAGAGGGATGGATGGATGAATTGATGGAGGGGTAGATGGTTGAATGGATGGATGAATGAATAGATGGATGAGGGAAAGGGATAGATAGATAGATAGATAGATAGATAGATAGATAGATAGATAGATAGATAGATAGATAGATAGACAGACAAAAGGAGGGAGGGTGAATGATAGATGTGAAGGGGCGATAAAGGGATGGATCAGTGGCTGCAGAGATGGATGGATGGATGGATGATGGATGAGGGGAGGGATGAAGAAATGGATGTATGGTTTGAGAGAGGGATGGATGGATGAATTGAAGGAGGGGTAGATGGTTGAATGGATGGATGGATGAATAGATGGATGAGGGAAAGAGATAGATAGATAGATAGATAGATAGATAGATAGATGGGAAGGCATGGAGCGATGGATGAATGGTTGGGTGGATGGACAAAAGGAAGGAGGGTGAATGATAGATGGGTGGGTGAAGGGGTGATAAAGGGATGTATCAATGGCTGCAGAGATAGATGGATGGATGATAAATTGTTGGTTGATGAAGGGGTAGATGGATGGATGGATGGATGATAAAGGGATGGATGGGTGATGGGAGGGATGAAGAAATGGATGTATGATTGGACAGAGGGATGGATGGATGAGGGATCATAGATACATAGATAGATGGGGAGGCATGGAGCAATAGAGGGATTGACAGATGAACAGATGGATGGATGGATGGATTATTCCCTTCATCACGCAGCCTGACACAGGAGCAGAAACATAAACAGTAACACGTTCATACATAAACACAGCGTTTATATTTACATGTGATAATGTGAACTTTATGAATGCAGATAACGTGCAGCTGTTGTCATGAACACATGTAGGTCATGTGACGTGTTGTTGTTTCATCATGTAGAGACATGTACAGAACAAACTGTGCAGGCAGACTGTGGAAATGAAATCACTGTATCTGTGCTGATTTGGATCAGTTCTTGTATTTCAGCTCAGTTTGTGATTAAATTTATTTTTATGGGACGTTTTAAAAAAGAATCAGATCCTCTATTGTTGTTCTGCAGCTCATCAGATCTGATGGAGCCAACGGGCCGATAAGAGCGTCCTGCTGTGGGGGGAATGATTCCACATCCTGTATGTCCCCCACCTCCTCTCCGCCTGTTAGTATTCTCACAGACTGAGATGGTGGTTGGACCCCAGGAGACCCTGCAGATGGGACAGCTTGTGCCATACTGTGGGTCGACACATCCAGACGGTAAAATGTCACAAAAATGTCAGGGGAAACCCAGTTGGCTTCAGAGCAGATACTCTTCAGTGATACACCATTGAACAGCACCAAAGAAAAGGCCAAACTCCCCTACACTCAAGTGCTGTCACACACACTGCATATTGGCGCCGCCGCCATGACTCACACACTGGTTCGATATTTTATTTGCCTGTTTCTCAGCTCAGGACTGTAACAAGCCGAGCTGTGTGTTTAACGGACAGCAGTGTGCATTTATCGGGGAAAACGAAGGCCTAAATATTTAGAAACGAGCAGTGACAGCGGCCGGCTGCGTGGCTTTAAAGGCGTGTTAAATAATCTATGACCTTTATGGGACTGGAAGGAATTGCAACCAATTTGGCAGAACTTATCTCCTCCTCCACGTCTCTGGCACAGGACCAGCCTCCACCCCTCCGCTCCCCCCGAGCGAAGGCAGCCTGCAACTGACACAAAATGCAAAACTGCATTTTCAAAAAGGGGACAAGTCACTCTCTGATGAGAATCCAGCACGAATGTCTCTTTGAAGAGTGGAGCTAAATATTGGGACAGTGATAATCACTCTTGTAAAGCTGTGTCTTGTTTAGCAGCTAACGAGCTGCGTCCCAAATTTACTGCAGAGGAATTCTTAACACTGCATCGCCTGTTAATCATCGTTGTATCGTCATGATCCTGGGCTTTACATCGTTGTGCTCATTGTGTTCAGAAAGGAAGGAAGTTTTCTTCTACCTGCAGTGTAGACCTGACGTTCACTGTATCAGCTATTGGACTCATTTTATTTATGGTGCAGACGACTATTTGTCTTCCATGTTAAAAGTATCCTACTTTGAAAATTCAAAGTAAATATTATTGAAATGATTAGGATATTGCAGTGCTGATTTTATTTGATAGACATAAACGTAGGCTGCTGGATGAAGTTTGGACATTTTGAGGTTCAAATCTTTGCTGGGAGGAAATTTTTAGTAAATGGACCTCTTTGAATTTTAATTGGATCCCCCTGTTCCAGGGTTAGAAATGTTCTCCTGGACCACAGTTCCATGCTTGTTGGACACACCCTTCAGTTACCTGCCTGTTTGGATGTTTTTATTTTCAGCATTAAAGCTAGCTTTTTGTTTTAACCTTCAACCTGCCTGGTCATGTGCTAACTGGCTAACTAGCGTCTAGATGGTCTTCCGGTTTCCCTTTTTGAATGGTGATTACAGACGACCACCACCTGCTGGTGGAGAGTTATCTCCTCTAACGCAGGCACAGAACATACAGTATGTGCTGGCTGTAGTCTTTGCAGTGTGTTCATGTGCAACTTTTGGTTGAGACAAAGCGTCTTTAAGCGACGCAGTAGGGGGCATTCATTGCCACGAGGTCTTTAAAGCCGATGTGGTGTGTCTGGGCCTTTAGGGATGACCCCACTCAAAATTACACTACATGAGAAGCAAGAGAGAAAGGCGGGGGGTCACTAAAGCCGTTTGGGCCCCGTGGATGTCTGTACATAATTTTAATCTGTGTTTCAGTCTGGACCAGGGGTCGTCAACCTGTGGCTCTGGAGCCACATGCAGCTCTTTAGCCCCTCTCCAGTGGCTCCCAGTGGCTTTGACAAAAAAATTAGATAGCATCAGGAAACATCTTGGAAATTTATAATTTTGTAGCGCATAGACAGATTTGTTTCCTTTATCACTTTCAACGCTGCAAAGTTGAAGCACCAACTAATCATTAATGGCCAACACATTCTCACTCCAACCTCGTCATGTTTCGACATTTGGTCATGGACTTTCCACGTCAACATGTGATGTGCAAGGTACCCTGGGTGCGTTGGTTGTTGATATTCCTCATAACCTTAGCCTGTTACATGCATTGTAACAGAGAGTTTGCATTCAGTCTCTTTCAAAATAAAAGCACTAAGTCGACACTTCAAATTGATGGTTTTATTTCCTTCAACAACACACGTGGCTGGGTTTAGGAAAAAAGAGCAGGGTTTGGCTTTACAATCTTACATGAAGCAAACACTGGCGTCCTGGGTGAAAGTCGGTGGTTGTTGGACCCATCCACCACCTCTCCTACCTGCCCTACTCGGACTTCCGCCCCCTTAACTTTTGTTGTTGTCCTGCTGCCTTCCCCCTGACGCTGCTGGGCACCGTTAAACAATAACAGCAACCGGCTGTGTATCACGCCGACATAAAAGGACGCCGGAAGTCACTCACAAAGTGCTGGTTTTTGACGACTTCGGAATGAGACCAGGTTGTAACAGCCACCTTGTGGTAAAACATAATAATGTATGCTCATTTAGACCTATTAATTATGTCGAAAGGTTAATTTAGACTCAATCGGCTGTGTTACCATCATTATAAGGCTCAAATATATTTTGCAGCTCCAAGCTGATTTTGTTTGCTGTTCGAGTTTCCCTTTTTAATGGTGATTACAGACGACCACTACCTGCTGGTATGGAGAGTTATTTCCTCTCACACAGGTGCAGACTGTCCGTGGTGGCTGTCTGTCAGCTGTAGTGTTTGTGGTGTGTTCATGTGCAACTTTTGATTGGGATGAGGCAACTTCAAGTGACGCAGCAGGGGGGCTTTCATCACCACAAGCTCTCTGAAGTAGGTTTGATGTGTCTGGGCCTTCAGGGATGACCCCGCATAAACTCAAAACTACAAATGGTCACTAAAGCCGTTTTGGCCCTGTCAATATCTGTGCATGATTATAAACTATGTCTCAGTCTAGACCAAAGGGGTGGGGCCGACTGACCAGCTGACATTGCTGCTGTCGGTGCTCCTGCATTTGAATTCCATCTGAAAACTGACTGTTAAAACCAGACAAATGTGAGCAGCTGGTGAAGTAATCACAGTCACTATTAATATTCATAACTGCAGTTAAATTATGGTCATTTTGTGCTTTGGGGCGCACACTTGATGCTTATTTTATTTCACTGTAACATTTCAGATTACAGCGTTCAACTACAGTGTGTATCTTCTGTCTTATAAGCTGTAAACGAATGTATTTAGGTCAGGTTTTAGATACAGCTGAGTGTGCGGAGCATCTCCTCCTGTACGGATTGGACCGTTAACGCCGACACACAGGACATTAACGAGAACAATAACGATCAGTAAATGTTCTCAGCTGGTTGAACAGCAAACACACACATCTGCCCTATAGGCTTGATTTCCATTTAAACAGTGCAGATTAGGATATGATACCTTTGTGTGCTGTGAGTGTGCAGCGTCAGGAGCTCGTCCCAGCGGTGTTTGTTGATTAGCATGTGAGCCAACTGGATTCTCCCTCATTATCTAACAAGCTAATTACAAGCTAATTATTTCAAGGGAGCGAGGTTAGCCCATCAACTTTGCAAAGTTGTGAAATTGATAGAGACAATGCAGCAGTGAGGGCAATCATTATAACTGACGGCGTACCTGCTCGTGCAGTTGAGAAAGAAATCAAGTTGCACCTCCGGAAAAAAGTGGTACATCTTTAATTAGAAAACAATCCATACTGCAAAGACAGTGAGAGCTGATCTAATAGAAAATCAGTTAACAAAGCTTTCAGTGGATGGAGAGGCAGACGCAGGATTACACGCTGTATTTTTAGACAAAAGATCACAGATGGTTAAAATGGCACACTCAGCACATGCATACATGCTGGGCGTGAACATACATATGGCACACACACACACACACAACACATCTATCACATGTACAGAAATGATCTGACATGAGCAGCTCTGAGACGTGGTTGGAAGCTTTGACATTACAGTATCACCGTATTAATGTCGTACAGAGTCGGTTAAACACCCTGTATTTATGTTTATTTCCTTGTGCAACAGAAGCACATGGCTAGGTTTAGAAAAACAAAACGTCATGGTTTGGCTCCACACTGACACAGGAAGCGAACAGCAGGCTCCTGGCTGATAGTCTCGTGTTTCTTCCACCCATCCACCACCCTTCCTTGTCACCCTGGAGGGACTTTCAAGCTCCTTAAATTTCATTGTTATGAGGTGTTTCAAATTGAAGCTAAAAACACATTGGCGGACGTGCGTCAAGTGCCACCCCTCGCACACACAGAACGCATCGCACTGCAGTTCATCAACAGACGACCACACAAAGTTATTGCAATGGAAAGATCTGTACTTCCTCCACCTCTACGTTAGCTTAAAATCATGTGTGAACAGTCATTAATCAAACTCGATTTCTCACCTGAGGAGCCGATCTCTAGAGCTGTGACTCGCCGGGAAGTATCTTTTCGGTCCTTGTCTTAGTAACGACAGGATTGTGGGTTGTTTAGCTCGGGATATACACACACGAGACACAGCAACAGCTACAGAGTTCTCTCTTTACATCCGTGGTGAGGAGAGGAGTCGAGCTGCTGTAGGAGCAGAGAAAAAGAGCTGCTACGGGAGCTGGTGTGTACAAGCAGAGAGCAAGTGGGGGAAAAATGCATTTAATTCCGGGGCCGGTAAAGCTGGAAATAGGACAGTGGCGTGAAGTGCTGACACGCGTCTAGTCACCACAGTTGTGGGGTTGTACAGTGAAAATAATAGGGGCGTATTTTTTGACAGGTGGCATTCACAGCCGGTGTGTTTTGGCCTTGACGTTGTCTGCTGGCATTGTACACTGATGCTGCCTAGTTGTGTGTTACCACTGCGATAGGATGCCTTTTTGTGTTGGTGTCAAAATCACTGACCACTCCCCCTAAAGCTGCGGTATATGACGACTTCAGAATGAGAACAGGTTGTAACATCGCCTTGGTTCTCTTGTTAGAAGGCCAGTGGGACTTTTCCATTGGATTTTGGATTATTGCAGAAAATGAGCTCTGTGGCAAACAAACATGTATGATACTTTAATAATCCACTGAACACCTCCTGCTAACCTCAAACATCAGACAGACACATTTAGTGACAAGCTGGTAAACACAGTGGGACATCTCGCAGATACAGAGCCAGATGTTTCCCTCTGGAGTTGGTGGAGACCAAAACAGAGCTAGAAGGTGAATGTAGAGCTTGCACATGTAAATGAGCAACTGTTTACTGACAAGTTCGTCACACTAACTTAAAGGGTGATGATATGAGATGTATGTAACTGCAGCTTTAAGGTTTGTAGCTCTGTAGTTGCTGGTAGAAGCCGGGGTTGGGGCGAATTGAGGGCCTCGCCAGCTTCACCTGGCCGTACGCATCATCAAACGACAGCCCCTCCCTCAACATCAGGTAGCCAATGGCAATGGAGGCAGAGCGTGATACACCTGCGTTACAGTGGACCAGCACCACACCGTCCTGTGAGACAGAGAGAGGGAAGGAGGGGTAACTACAGTCTGCACCTGTCCAGGTGATCACGTTAGGAATAAACACACTGATACAACATCACTATGATCAGTAACTAATGTAACATATCAGCACATTCACAGGTTTATCCATGTACCACACAGGTGTCTGCACCCTCGACTGCAAACCGCCCCAGTGCATGCTGGAGGAATTTATTTGTTCTGCTCAAAACATTAAAGGCCCAGTGTTGGAGGATTTAGGGACATCTAGTGGTGAGTGTGCAGATTACATCCAACTGAAACTTATCTCGTGTGCGTAAATGCAAATGACCCTATCCACAGCCAATGAAGAAACTACGCGGCAGACTCCGTGGAAAAGGACCCACTTCCTGTGAAGATTTAGACAGCTCTGAGGTTATGAAAACACAATGATTCTAAGTTTAAAGAAAACATAGTTATAAATGATATACTCCATTTCTGCCAGTATATCCCTCTGAAACAAGATTTATACCTCTGCATCGACGTACTTACTTTGTAGGCTCTGCGCCAATGCCGTAACCTACGCAGTAACCTATGTCATAACCTGATGTGCACCTCCCCAGAAATGTAACCACAAATCGCAGAGTTGCAGACCTCCTGTCTGTTTCTGAAGCTGAAACCATTTCCCTCAGTGGAAACAAAGCTTTTATTTACTTTAATTTCACAGATAAGAAACAATAAATTGTGAAGACAATAAAGCCTCCACAAAAATAGCATTTTAAGTCTTGTGTGTGATTTATCCTGGCTTCATATGAGCAGAGGAAATCTTTGCTAGCCGCTAGGCTAATGTATACAGTGTAAAATGCCATAGGCTTGTGCTAATAACGTTAGCATGTTGTATTTGTTTGGAAAATGTGTTTAGTATAAGACAGTTGTTTTGTCAGTGAACCTTGTGAGCTGTAATGGAGCTGAATTTTGTAACATTACCTTTGTAAAATGTTGCTGTTGTCCCTGGCTTCATATGAGAAGAGGAAATCTCTGCTTGTCGCAAGGCTAATTTATACAATGTAAAATGCCATAGGCTTGTGCTAGTAACGTTAGCATGTTGTATTTGTGGGGAAAATGTGTCCAGATAAAGACAAGTGTTTGTCTGTGAATGCTGCGAGTTATAGTGAAGCTGATTTGTGTACTTGTGTTTGAAATTGTCTCTATTAAGCCATGTTTAATGTGTGTTTAATGTGTGTTTAATGGGTGTTTAATGGGTGTTTAATGGGTGTTTTGGGTGTGTTTTGAACCAACTGAACTTGACAGGCACTTCACAGACAGCATAGGCTATGGCGTAGGCTCTACATAGAGCTGATGCACAAGTATAAATCCGCCTTGAATCCTGCGCACTGGGCCTTTAAAAGGTGACATTTAAAAAAATAAACAACATCCACCTCTATGATTTTGTTTCAGAAGTTTCAGAGGCTGCTATCTGAAAACATCAGCACATAACAAACTGAAATGATATTTTTTCTGTCATTTCAAAATGATAAACACGTTCTAATAAATGAGTGCGCTGTTCACCGTGTTGACATGACATCAGATAGATTGAAAAAATCACAGCTTGAAGAGTCATTTCGCTGCATTTCTCCTCCTGAAAAATCTGTAATTTCTGACTTTCCAGCGCCTCTGAAAGCAGCATTAGAAAGAGAGCATGTAGAGCAAGTTGAGACGGAATAAATCTGCGGTTTGTGTGTGTGTGTGTGTCAAAATTTGTGGTATGATTAATATTAATGTTGATGTAATTATTTTACTGCCTAGAGTGCCTGGCTGGAAATGAATTTTTTAAATTCCAGCCACATCTTTAGACAATGCGTGCAGGCCCACGGCTCAGAGCTGAAGCTCAGCATATTGACACATTTGTCTCCTTTTTTTTTTCCGACATGGAGCTTCCCATCGCAGAGTAGAGTCTCTGTTCTGGCTGAGATGGCGCAGAACAAGAAACTGTAAGCACATTTTTGATTTTACATGTCAATTAATACCCACTAAGGGACAGGAGATTTAAATTAGCTTCGGCTACACACACGCGTGCAGTGCCTTTGTTGCTGTAATTGACATGTCGTCACTGTTATCTGTGCTTTCATTTCATAAAATAACCCAATCAGGCGGCTCCTGTGGGTGAAATACAATCAAATGAAGCACATACAGAACACACAGAGAGGCTATACCGGGCCGGAAAGAATGACATCAGTCTTTAATAAGTTTCTATCAATCAAAAAGGGTTTCTCCGCTCCTTTGTGTTATTTGTGCCGCTGTCTGCAGTCACTACGGTTACATATCAGGTCTCGTTTTCCTTCCTTTAGAAAACAGAAAACTTCTACAAACCGAAAATTGCCTGAGCAAGATAATCCATCACAGCGAACATGGAGACTTAATTTGGTTTTGTCAGAGTTTCTTGTTTTGCTGTTATTTCATTGCGCTCGAGTTGAGTGTTTTCATATCAGTGCTCACATCACATTATGTTCTGCTTACGGTCAATCTCCTGACACACACACACACACACACACACACACACACGGGAAGAAATGCTCGGCCTGGAAATAATCCCCTAAAAAGAATTACATACAGCACGTGAGACGACTGAGGGAAAAGCTACGTGGCAGCAGAGGAAGCGTCGACTTTTCTCCATTAAATGACCCCAGCGTGGTCTTTAATAGGTATTCTGACCACCCACCTGGCCTTTGTGCTGCGTTACAGATAACTGACTGCTGTAGATGTATGTAAATGAATCGCAGCCAGGTAGCAGAATAGCTGTGTGTGCACACTGACACGTTAAATTACCCGGCAGATATAAAAGACGGCATTTTTAGGCTACAGGAGCCTCCTGAGAGAAAGTAGAGACAGAAATATTTAAAGAGAATTGATGCATTTTTTATCTGGTAAAACCATGAAAGTGTGTGTGTGTGTGTGTGTGTGTGTGTGTGTGTGTGTGTGTGTGTGTGTGTGTGTGTCTGCACCTGTCAGTGATAAAGGATGACTCAGTACATTTACTAAAGTAGAAGTTTAAGGTTCTTGTGTGCGGTTATTTCAAGTTCATGTTACTTTATTCTCCACTAGATTTCAGGACACGGGTTATTCATGTCTATTTAATCGCGCTCTGTGAAACTTCCCCAGCTGATTACTGACTCTAATGTCGGGTTCAGACTACACCATATCAGGCCTGATTCTAGCCTGACATGGTGTCGTACAGCGTTGGCTCAGATCGTGAAGGACGATGAGTGTCGTACGTGATAATCCATCATTTTATCTTGTGTGGTGTGTCATAGTAGACGACAACTGACGCTACGTCCCAACAGAAGGTCTAGCATGTTTGATTCTCTCTCTGTCGTTCACGACTTCTTCCATCACAGCCGTCACTTTGACCAATAGGAACAACAGAGCGATCTGCTGCCGTGGAAACTACGACAACAACAGCCCAGCCTTTTAGATATTTCCTGTAGGGACGTTAGCACACAGAGTAAAAAGGCGGTGTGAATGAAGCAAGTAGTGTGATTTCGTGTCACACGCTTTTTCGCAAAAGTGTTGAAAAATCTGAAGTTTAGTGACTGATTCGCGCGGCAGTAACCAATCAGAATTGAGATCCTCCAGGACGTATGACAGCGAGAACGTACTGGCTTAAGTTCATTAATCAATTCAGTGATTTCACACGCAGATAAAGCGAGTCAACACAAAATATTCTAGCACTGGAACTCGTGCAAGTAGCGGGACGCGAAAAGTTTGCTGAGTCACGGAAAGATTTTATGACTCAGCAATGACCTAATCTGACATAGTGACTACGGAAATGGGCAAAATGTCCCGTAGTCTGAACCCGGCATAAGACCATTATTTTTTGTATTATGTTTTCTGAAATTTCATGTCTAAAAATCCAAATGAGGCATTATCCAGACGAATATGCAGTTTTTGCATAGATTTCCAGAACATAAATCTGAGCTGAAATAAACAACTAAATAATAGCCCAGAATCTCAAAATTGAAGAGTGCATGAAAAATAGTATATTTTTATTTGGGGTTACTGGCCTTAAAAGAATCAAAGGTGTATCAATCATATACTTTCTAAACACAAAAGGCTGAAAAGAAAGCAGGCTGTTAGATGAGAAGATTTATGACACTTTTCTGTCTGTATGGTGGAATATGAAGCTAGCTTAGCTTAGCATTAAGAATGGAAACAGGGTAAACAGCTAGCATGGCTCTGTTGTGATGTAACTAAATCTGCCTACCAGCACCCCAACTATGTTTCACATTCATGTGTTTGTACCTGTGCTCGTGCCTGATCTATAAAGGAGCTGCATTCCTCCAGATATGAAGTGATGTCGGTGTCTGGGAGGTCCAGGATCTGCAGAGTCTTATAAACCAGCTGATCTGGGAACAGGTTATTGACTCCATAGGCCACATTTAGCACATGAGACACCTGTCAGGGAGAGAGAGACATGACACTCCTTGAGCAAATGACCCCTGAGCATTGACTTGTTTTTAGAAGCTGCTTTCACAGGAGAGCAAAGAGAGATATTCTGTCAGGTGTATTGATGACGTGACACAACCTGAATGTGACTGAGTGAGAGGGCAGGAAGACAGAGCAAGAGGAGGGTTGACGAAGAACGATGAGGAGGAGAGAAGGAGAAAAGGAGGGGGGTGGGGTGGACGGGAAAGAAGACAGATGGCTCAATTCATTTTGCAGTATCTGTCTACTCTCACTTAAATTTAGCTTACCTCTGAGGGCTAAATTCTCCCCTCCTCTACATCTGCTTTTGGACTGCTGCTAACATCCACCACCCTTTTCCACAAGTTTAAAGAGAAATCTGGTGATGTGCCATGTTTTATAATTGTCAACAAATCCCAGCAAAAGAGCCGAACCAGTGAGGAATGTGTCTGCTAACAAGTCACTTTATCTTTATATACTTTACTCCTGTTTAACTGTTTAACCCATAATGATTATACATTTATCCATCTGCAGTACTGTCTACACACATTTATATTACTGTATTTATTTCTGTATGTTTTTAGCCCTATATTTTAACTTGCACTATTTTATGTTTTAGACTTTTTTACTTGCGTGATTTTCTTTTTAAATAAATATTTGATGAGCATAGTTGCAGGGAGCCTGAGGCCTACGATATTCATTGCCAATGACAGCTTCTCTGTAACTGTTGCGCATATGGTAAGAATAAGAACTCAAAAAGCCGCAAGAAATAGCCATGGGTCACTGAAAAACACCAACACTTGGTGTCCAAAATGCTGCAAGAAAAACAGCGACAGATCCCAAAAAAGTATCCACATTTGGGGGCTAAAAATCTGCTGAAAAAGAAAGACAGATTGCAGAAAAACACCCATATTTGGGGACTGAAAAGCCACATGAAATAGCCATCGGTGTCTAAAAAACATCCATGTTTGGTGGCTAAAAATTCACAGGAAAATCGGCCACATCTCGTCAAAAAACACCCATGTTTGGGAGCTAAAAAAAGCTGCGGGTTGTTGCATCTACCATGAATACATACCCTGTACACTTTATTTCAACTCAGTCCAACATCCACCATCCTGCTGCCACCTTTACTCACTAGATCCATTGTGGATTAATCCGCCACTGAAAATAGTCCCCAACAAATGAACTGTTTACTAATGCTTGAGTAACTTTTGGTGATAACGGCAGTGCCTACGTGTTCTTCAGGGCTGAGAGCCGCAGACAGGGTAGGTTTTCATCATCCCTGCTCAGATGTTAAAATACAACCTACAAATAGAATAAAATGGCATATCTAGAAATAAAAATCATGTATACAACCTAATAAATACTTACATATATAGCATATCAGGTTTGGGACAGGCTGGACGTGCCAGCTGGAGAAGAACTACAGAGAAATATTAACACCTTCACCGTGTTCCTGATCGCTCTCTGCCATGTTCGCAGGTGCGTTCTCAAATCGAGTTATGTAGCAATTAGTCGGCCAAGCAAAAAATATATAATGATTGATGATGTAATTTTTTGGTCCACCTGCTGAAATCAAAGTCTAAATTTGGTAATGCAGATGGCGCTTTTTTTTTAGTGGTGTTGTTGCTTTTTTAATCCATCACTAAACGTTTGATTAAAGACGCTAAATCCAGCTGAGCGGCAAATGCAGCAAAGTTTAAGCAGCCAGAAACCAAACTGGGTTCTGTTGAGGTAAGAGATGGATTCAGTGGATGTGGAGGAGTCAGAGACAAACTGGATTATATCACTGAGACAGGGAGATAATTATAAAGGTTTCTGGAAATATGATCAAAACCAAAAAGAGACCCAAATGCTGGATTCTGCAGTGCATGAGGTCTTAATGTATTTATTTCCTGTCTTAAATAGATATTTAATTCTTCAGCTGAACACAGTGTTCTTGTTAGTGAGATAACACTGAATGTTTATTAAATGTTGGACTGATAAGAGCAGATCCCTTTATGTATTGTCCGTTGAGTGGAGTCTGAGCTTTATTAGCTATCTGTGGGAAACCCTGGTTGGTTTGGTTATTAAGCAGTCAACGTTTCATCCCAGAAACAGGAAGTGAAGGTATTTGTAATCTCTCCAATTCATCATCCTGAGACTGCACAGGCAGCAATATGCTCATGCCCGCGAGCAGCCACTGCAGAGAGGAGTAGTCACATTTCTGTGATGTGGAGAAGCAGCGCTGAGACCTACTGTAATCATTTACTCCCTCTACTGAGCTAAACTGTCACTGCATGAGTCATGAAGCTCCTCCGGCTGTTGGCTGCGTGTCGGCCGACCCGCAGGACACAGCACACCTCCACGGCTGCCTCTAATCTCATGTCACTGCACATGTGATCGCAGCACAGCGAGGGCATGCCCGGTCTATTGATCCCTGTGTACTGACCTTATGTCTCTGCAGGGTGTCAATGTCGTGGGCCGCATCCTGAGAGGCTGAAAAGGCAGAAACAAGTTGGTGAGACGACGGACCGCAGGGCATGCCTCTGCTTACCAAAACTTATCTATTTAAAACAAAAATGCTTCCTGCAGGCTGACAATAATTACTCAGTTATAAAAATGAACAAATGCTTCCCCCCCTTCTTCACATGAATATTTATCGGCATCTCCCTCATTTATTTTTGCACGAGCGAGACAAAATACACCACTTAATTCAGCTGTACACTGCTATCATTGTAATGACGGTGGCAGGTGGTGGTTTTGTTAGTCTTTTAAGTTTTCATCAAACAATAGTACCAAAAATTCAGACTTCTAAATGTGAAGATTTGCTGTTTCCTTGTTTTGTTTCCTTTTAAAGTTGAATATCTTTGAGTTGGTTGAACAAAGACAAGTGATCTGAAGCTGTGACCCAGGGATTTCAACCTTTTCTCATTCCTACGTCGTCAGAAACTAGGGCTGCCCCGTACTAGTCATCCAAACGTTGCCAACATATGACTGGCCCACGTGGGACGTTAATTTGAAAGGACAGACACAGGAAGTGTCCACGCTCAGCAGTCAGACAGGAGTCAGGTTAATTTCCAGGGTTGGTACCTGCGGTTATTCCACAGGCTAGTTAATAACATGTGGGGCAGGAAATCCAAAGTGTGGGATCATTTTGAGAAGGTGAAGGACCAACCCAAGGTGATATGTAAACTCATCTTCATTGGTCCACTACAAACATGACGTATCATGTGAAACATGGAAGTAGCTACATGCCCATTAGCCCACAGCGTCATTAACAGGCGGCTCGCTCAGTGTGTGACGTGCACTTGGAGATAAAATATAGGCCTATATTAATGAAGGTTCATTAGTACGGTTTGTATTTCTCTGTAATGTAGCACAGTGTTAACAATGTTACTGAGACTATTCTTTCTCACACCTTCAACTCAGACCACCAAAATATATCATTTCATCATTACATTCATATCTTAAACATGCTAACGACTAGTCGACTAATGGCCTTAAATGATGACTGTTGGGTTGCTAGGAAAATTCGTAGTCAGGGGCAGTCCTATCAAAAATCGTCACTTGGTCGTTTATTTCTGCATCAGACACTGACAAAACACAGGCATCTTTTCGCAGCAATATGAATTGGGGTGGCGTCGGTAAACAACACCACCAGACAACAACGTAATTTAAGGAACTGAAAAGTTCTATGGGTGTAGACACGGCGTCCCAGAGCGTCAACAAGAGATGCACCCAGAATACCTAGCACATCATATGTAGACGATAAAGACGAGTTGAAAGTGAGACTGTGTTGCCTCAGCATTTGGAAAAAAAATCTCTATTTTCTGACATTTTATGACAGAAACAATCCAAAAATTCCTTCTTCACGCCGCCTTATTCCTGATAATATAAACCAGGGAACAACCAGTGTTTTCAAAAAGAGCAATCAGATGTCACCAAAATACAGAGATGGAAAAAAAACAGTCACTTCAGCGGTGTAAACTTGAGCAGCAGAAAGCAAATGCTGCAGGATATCAGCACCTATATCACTTAGCAGGAAAACATTCAGACAGCAAACCCTTTCTGAACAGCTGCAACACGGAGGAGGGAAGAAATCAGTCAGCGGAAACCAACAGTAAAATGGCTTACAGCTACAGAAATAAAAAGGAATCAGATGATTTGTACGGCAGCACAAGGCTAGGCTCAAAAAACTGCTGAAATAAACATCCAGTATTATCTACAGCTGCAGAAAAACAAGTTTATGATTTTCATGAAAAGAACGAGCAAAGGCGTTTTCTGACGAATGACGAACGCAGCAGAGGAAGCAGGTCAAAGACTAATGGAGGGAATAAAATGAGAGAGACGGTACAGCAGGCCAACCTGAGCGACGGTCTGAGCTGAGAGAAAGCAGATAATCACTGGAGGACACAGTTAAAACAGAATGAACCATCTCCTCTGATTTGTCAAATAGCTCTTCATGAATAGCAGGAGTTGGATAATTATGTGAAAGAGACATATGGGCAGGAAACAGAGCACGATGGCAGGACTTCCTCCAGATTTCCAGAGTGGATACTCCGCAGCAGCTCGCTGCCTTCAAAGTAGCAATATCTGCACTCTTTGCAGTGGCCAAGCCACTTTTACATAATGCCAAATTCATGGTGTTGGGAGAAGTAAATCTAAATCCAAGGGAAAGAGAGTCTCTGGATACGAGCCAGCTCCAGCCCATATGCTTCATCAGTGTAGAAGGAAAAGCTTTAAACTGACACATCTGTGAGGAGGTGCGGAGATGCCAGGATTTTTACAGCATTTCTAAATACAGGAGTGACATGGGACCAGACTCAATCTGCTTAACGACACAGGACAGATCTCAGTCATCTTTATTCTGCTGAGTAGCAAATGCTATTAAAAGTTTCTTAATTTTTTTTATTCAGAGATAAAACTGTTTTTTTACAGAACGTTTGCTGGATGAAGAAAAAACAATACGAAAGACACGCACGTCCCAGCGTCCAAACGCAGTGGGTGCTGGACCGAAGAAACGCCTGGCAAAGTAGAAAACAAAAAAGTCTGCACACCAAGAAGCTCCTGTTTAGAAGGATTTTATTGCAGAGTGGTATTTCACGACTACGGCTCTTCCCAACACTTCTGATTAAGGACGAAAAAGTCGCCATCTTAAATACCCATAGTGCCTGAGCCAGTCAGTTTGTTGAGAACAAAATGACGCAACAAAGGTCAGTGGAAACCAAAACCATCAACCACTGAGGGCTGGATTCAAAATCACACCGAAAATCAAAGTTCAAATTGGCCCCCGCCTGCCTGAATGACCTCCTGACAACGTCTGGATGTGCTCCTGATGAGTCTGCGGATGGTGTCCTGGGGGATCTCCTCCCAGACTTGGATCAGGGCATCAGTGAGCTCCTGGACAGTCTGTGGTGGTACTTGGCGGCATCGGATGCACCGATACATAACGTCCCATAGGTGCTCAGTTGGATTTAGGTCAGAGGAACGAGAGGGCCAGTCAATGGCATCAATGCCTTCATCATCCAGGAACTGCCTACACACTCTGGACACATGAGGCCGGGGACTGTCCTGCACCAGGAGGAACCCAGGGCCCACTGCACCAGCGTAAGGTCTCACCCAGGTACCTAACAGCAGTCAGGGTACTGTTGGCTCTGACATGGAGGTCTGTGTGACCCTCCAAGGATCTGCCTCCCCAGACCATCACTGATCCACTGCCAAACTGGTCATGCTGGATGATGTCACAGGCAGCATTACGTTCACCACGGCGTCTCCAGACTCTTTCTCACCTGTCACATGTGCTCAGTGTGAACCTGCTCTCATCTGTGAAGAGAACGGGGCGCCAATGGAGGACCTGCCAATCCTGGTGTTCTCTGGTGAGTGATGGAGGTGCACGGTGCTGGGCTGTGAGCACAGGTCCCTCTAGAGGACGTCAGGCCCTCATGCCACCCTCATGGAGTCTGTTTCTGACAGTGTGGTCAGAAATATGCACACCAGTAGCCTGCTGGAGGTCATTTTGTAGGGCTCAGTGCTCCTCCTGTTCCTCCTCACACAAAGGAGCAGATACCGGTCCTGCTGCTGGGTTGATGCCCTTCTACGGCCCTGTCCAGCTCTCCTGGTGTAACCGCCGCTCTCCTGGTATCTGGTATCAACCTGATTGGGCTTACTTTTGTCTCTCCATTGCACCTGTTGTCACTTTGATTTGCACCAAAGCAGCTCAAACTGATTCACAATCACTTGACTGATTTCCCTGAATATTAACTGACTTCCTGTTAGACTGTGACCAGTAAGTGTTCCCTTCATTTAATTTGAGTAGTGTAAATATAAATAATATTTTGAGGGTGTTTTTTTAAGATGAGGGATTAAATACTCTTGTGTGGGTTCAGAGAATTCTCCATATCTTAAACAAAGAAAACTAATTGAATTCCTTTTAAAAACATACTGTTTCAAGATTAAAGAGCTTTCTTATGCACAGAGAGAAAGTTCCACAGTAATTAAATTCTTTGTTTGCCGTCCTCTTTGATCGTCATCTATAGAACAGATTTACTTAAAGGAGCAGTGTGTAAGATTTAGAAAAAAAAAGATATACTTTATTAACCCTCGAGGCACAATTCAGTTTGTTTCACTCTGTTGTCATGTACACAGGCCTGAAATACACACACATGCACAAACAGGACCTAGACATGCATCAGGGGCTGCGAATTATGGAGGCCTACGCAAAAACGTGAATATGCCTTGTTGTGATAGCTTTATTGGTAGATTAATGAATGTCTTGTAGATGTGGGTGTGGTTTAGGCAGGTGGTAGGAGGCAGGGTCAGCACTGATGTCACACTCAGGGGTTGGTCGTATTGGCTCATTAACCGCTGTTAGCCGCACCTGAGGGGAGAGCTGGGGAGGCATTTGAGCTGAACGGACACGCTACGAGGGGGACGCTGGAGGCAAGACATTCTGAGGACAAATAGAGACTGAGAAAGTGTTTGACATGGCACCGGCTAATCAGTCAAGTCAGAAGTATACATGCAGAAGAGAAAATCTAATTTCTGACCAAGTACGTCTGACTCCGCCTTGATAGGCTGCGCTGTGTCCTTAATATAGTGCGTATTGAAGAAGTTCCTGTTGACCCGAAGAGGAATAATAAATTAAATAAATCTGTGTTTCTCGTTTTCCTACCATCCATAAACTTCAAAATGTTTAGCTCTTTTAGCTGTCGGAGCATGAATGTGGTTTCCTCATCCGTCCAGAAGTGCGTCCTCCACTTCTTGGTCACCATGATGTTTGTTTGTTTGTTTTGCCGGGAGTGAACTGCTGCTACGTCATCTCCTTCTTCTTCCGGGTGACAGCCCGCGACAGAAAAAGTGGTGCATGCGCAGAATGCCGAGTCCGACTTCAGTCAGACTAAGTGGATACATGCAGCAACAGTTTGATTTTCAGTCGAATTATCTAGGTGCGTTAGTTGGACTACGGATAGTCCAATTTCAGTCGGACTAAGCTGTTTACATGCATTTAAAAGTCCAGTTTCAGTCGGACTAAGCCAATGATTCGATTTTCTCAAGCTGCGTGTGAACGTACTGAGTGTTTCTCTGGTGCTGTTTGGCATGTTAGAGATGTCTGTTAGCCTCGCACCTGCTGATGCGTGCTCCCTTTTTTCTCTGATAACTCAAGATCCAGACATTCAGGAGGCTTTTAATGGAGGGTGAATTATCTGTCGAGGTCTCCTCTTCTCCAAAACAATCAGCCATGGTGATTTAAACCAATAAAAACACTGAATAAAGCAGTTTCATGTTTAAAAATATGTGTTTTTCCGATGCTGCTCGATACAAAGGGGCCCCTAACTATGGTGGCTGACACATAAACATGAATGTCCCTATCTAAAGCCAGTGTTTGGTTTGTCCGTGGCTACTGTAGAAACATGACAGTGCAACGTGGCGATCTCCGTAGACAAGGACTCGCTCCCTATGTAGATAAAAATGGCTCATTCTTAAGGCCACAAGAGAACAACAGTTCTTATTTTCAGGTGATTATACACTCAGGAAAATATATTTCCTATATTATATTTCCATTCCTGCTGATATATCCTCCCTATATCCTGCACACTGGACCTTTAAAATAAAAGCTAAGCTGTCAGAAAGCGTATTTGCTGTCTTGCAGAGTTATATGAGAAGATTAGGGCCATGTCTGTGTGAGGGAGGTATCAATATTCTCATCTAACTCTCAGTGACAATATGCTTTATTAGCAAATCATGAATTTTGCTGTAAACAGACAGTCTGTGTGTCAGGTTTATGGTAATTTCTGGTGTCTGTACGGAGCGTCCACTCAGGCTGGTTGTGTTTCCACACATGACGAGATAATCATCATCATCATTTACCACAGGATGGCAGTTAGATTATAAATGTTAGAGACACTGAAATCAGAGCGCTAAAGAGAGCCGAGGGTGCACGGAGAGGAAATCACCTCCAGTCTCACAGGGTGTTTATACTGTATACATAATGTGACAACTGTGACAAGAGCATCGCTGACAGAAGGGCGGCCTGTCGAGTGGAGTGATCGCCTGAAATGAGCTCGGACAAAAGGAAGAAAACAAGCAGATGAAATACCGTCTCCATTGTCCCACTGTCTGACAGTCACAGCGACAGAGAGGCATTTTAATATCAGAGACGTTCAACAAGGTGGTTCACTTTCAGAGACCTGATCCTGCGGCAGGTAAATGATCAGTGGAACGCTCTGTGACCCGCTGAATGAGGACGAGTCACCTCTGTGGAGCCCAACAGATGTAATATTTTATTGATCCCTGCTGAGAAATTCTCTCTTTGAGGTCAAAGCACAGCGTAAGCTACGGACGTGAACGGCACCCCGGAGCTGAGAGGGAAGTCAATGTCAGGCTCAAGGACACTTCAGCAGGACGGATACATGCTGACATGTGGGGGTGTCAACGTCCTCCAGCTGAAGGGCGGACCACCACGCTCCTTAATGTCAAAATCAATGACATCGATTTATTTGATGTTAAGACGTTATTTGTTTATTTATTTATGTTAGATTAGTGGACTAGAATACTGACGAGACTGACACACTATGGCTGGACTACTTTGGAAATAATTGTAAGAATGATGGCTACTTCCAGCAGGATAACGCACCATGTCACAAAGCTCAGATCATCTCAACATGACGATGAGTTCACTGTACTCCAATGGCCTCCACAGTCACCAGATCTCAGTCCAATAGAGCACCTTTGGGATGTGCTGGAACGGGAGATTCTCATCATGGATCAACTGTGTGATGTCATCATGTCAATATGGACCAAAATCTCTGAGGAATGTTTCCAGCACCTTGTTGAGTCTATGCCACCACCCTGTACGAGCAGGGTGTACCTAATAAAGTGGCCACTGAGTGTATAAACAACAGTAAACTCAAATTATTTACAGCAGTAGTAGAAGTATTAGTGTTACATATTACCCAGCAGCAGGAAGGGTCTGACAACGCCAACTTGAAGGTCCAGACTGTTATCTTCTACAAATCCACACCCATCTGCCTCCTCCAGCTCTTCAACCTGCTCCTCTTCCTCTCCTCCATCACCCCTCCTCTCCAGCAGCCTCCTGCCCGTCACCGTGGTAACACGCGTGCACTGTTTCTTCAGACGGTTCTTGGAGAAGCCCTGGATCTCCTGAGCCAGTGAATGCATCACAGCAGGGTTCACAGCTGCTAAAACAACAACAGAGGCTGTTAGAGGAAGATGAGGAGCGTACATCCGGGAATGTGGAGGTAAATAAAATGATGGGAAGAAGTGTATCCTGTCCTCACACCTTTAACTTTGTCAGTAGGCCTGTGTTAGTGTTATGACAACTTAAGAGCTGAACAGAGTGTGTGTAACTTTTAGGAGCGCTACTTCTCAACAGTTGCGCAAATTGTAAACTCAAAAACTGACAAGTGGACATTAAAGTGTATAAAATCTGCAGATAATGTTTGATTCTTGACAAAATCACGGAGCTTTATCATTGTAGTTTCCAGCTTCATGCACCCACCTGGTCTAAATGTACTGAACTCTACCGCACAGAGTCACATCATCATCATCATCCTCATCCTCATCCTCACCGCTGCTTTAAGCCCTCAGATAACAGATAACATGATTACAGCTGCAGAGTTCAATACAGGATAAAGAAACGGTGAGAAACACGGCTGCTGCAGCACACAAGCTTCAACACACACACAACTGACAGCTGAGTCGGAAGCTGCGTCAACAAAGTGATGCGTTCAAGTGTTCGCAGTAAAATAGGTCATTATACTGCTACGAGCTCTGCTCAGGGTGTGGCTGGTCATGCTGTTCGTTTTAGTTTGTGTTGAAAGTCTATTTAAAAATTAGACTTTCTTCATACTAACTTGAAATGCCAGGATAGAGTATTCTGAAAAAATAATGGTGCAACACATACAAACAGAAGAAAGAGAATTATATTGTTAAATATGCACTTTGACAGAAAATAATTTTTGTTTCACTGCAGATCCCTTAAATGTGTGAAATCTAAATATGCAAACGAACTGCTTAACTGTGTGGAAATGTACAGATTAACAGACCCTGAAAATAATATGGTTTACTCTCAAATTGAAACCAAATAGCTTTGTTTTGTGTTATTCATTTTGTACTATTTAAATTTTGTATCTTTATTTATTCAATTTTTTTCGGTTTACTATTTTATTTTTTCCTTTCTTTTGGCTGATGCCCTTTCTTTCTTTTCTAACCAGTTTCATTCCAATTTACTCTGATAAGATTTTAGATTTGCCTCATTGTTGTCATTCTAAATTGTTAAATAAACTTTATTTTAACAAAAAAACTTTGACAGAAACAAAAACACACAAAAAAACCCCACAGTGGGCCAGTTTGTTTGTAAAAAAAGAAAAAAGAAATACTTGAGTCTTCTACTAAGGAATAAAGTAGTAGCCTAATAACACAGTGTGAAAATACTCTGTGACAATTAAACGTCCTTCATGCAAAATTGTACTTAAGTAAAAGTACAACAGTGTTAGCATCAAAATATACTGAAGGTACCAAAAGTAAAAGTACTTCTGTGAACAGAGAGTAAACTTTCAATTTTTTGCTTCATGTACACACATAAAAATGCTGGAAGTATCCAAGAATAGTTTTGACAAGAGAATGCCAGTGAAGAGGTCATCAAACTTTTAAAGATGTATATGTGTGACATCGGCAATAATCCAAAATCCAATGGAAAATCCTGAAAACTTTTTGACAAGGACATTGAGCACGTGCAGTGCGAATATCATCCCATTAACACGGTGCTAAAGGGGGTAGAGAGGGGCCCTTTAACCCCTCTTTAGCGGCTCCATGTGGCTTTGACAATAAAATCAGATGGAAATGAATTCCTTTTAATTGTTGTTGCAGGCTGAAAGAAATTCTCAGGTTCTCCAACTGTAAAACTGTGTGGTCTATACACTGCATTTAAAAAAAAAAAAAAGAACATTTCATCAGCTAAAATGTGCATCATGTGTTTGTGGCCTAAATTTTGCAGAACTTCAGAAGCGATGGCTAGTCTTGAGCTTCCCTTGCTAAGCTACTTCTGGATTTCAAATCCAACACAGTAAAAGTCTTTAAGGAAAGCAGTGAATTTAATAGTGTGTGGACAAGTTTGTTTGCTTTCACTGCCACTGCTGCAAAGATACACTACCACGTCATCAACAGCCCCCAGCTAAGTAGATACCTCGTGGTGAAACTTATGAAGGAGTGCGTATTTAGACGGATTAGGAATATTGATAGGCTAATTTAGACTTAATAGGCTGTGCTACCTTCATTACAAGACTCAAACGTGTTTTGTGGCTCCAGACAGATTGGGGTTTTTTTGTTGTTGTTGTTGTTGTTATTCAAAAATGGCTCTATTGATGGTAAAGGTTGCTAACCCCTGCTCTTAACACTGTATGATAGTCTTGTAGTGGAGTGTTTTCACAGTGTGGTATCAGCACTTTTACTGAAGTGAAGGATCTGAATAGGCTGCTCTCTCCAACACTGGTTATCACACCCATCCATCCATTTTCCATAACCGGTGGGATAGGCTCCAGGTGTGGCTGGAGCCTATCCCAGCTGACACTGGGTGAGAGGCAGGGTACACCCTGGACAGGTCACCAGACTATCACAGGGCTGACACATAGAGACAGACAACCATTCACACTCACATTCACACCTACGGACAATTTAGAGTCACCAGTTAACCTGCATGTCTTTGGACTGTGGGAGGAAGCTGGAGCACCCGGAGGAAACCCACACTGACATCCTGCTGTGAGGCGACAGTGCTAACCACTATACCACTGTGCCGCCCGTTATCAAACCCATGTTTGAGTATTAAAATTAGAATATTGTATCATGATCGTGGGGGATTCATGAGGCTCTGAGGTGTGGTATTAACAAGTGTCCCCTGGAGGTCAACTGATGTAGTCTAATGGGCACAGGTCCAGGGGCCAAAGGGTCAGGCCCCCTGGCCTTCACCTGCAAAATATTACTCGAATTAACACGTACTGACTAGGAAGAGACACAAAACAACCACACAAAGGCACAAAACGACCCAAAAATACCCCAAATTATCTCAAAGAGACATGATATTGCTTCAGAGAGACGCAAAACCACCACAAAGTCTGAGTGTCTTGCTCCCACATAGGAGAGGTGGAGGGGCCTTTTGCATAACCATGTCCAACTCATATTGAGTTATGATATTTACATGTTAAAAAACAGCATGCATAAACTATAACAATATATAATTTACCGGTTCAGTGATGATTTACAGGTTGGTATTATAGGTTTATTGACACTATATGACACCAGTGGGGTGGAGTGTTTGTACAGTGTGGTATCAGTACTTGTACTTAAGGATTTGAATAGCCCACTTCTTGGATCAGACACCCGTGTTAGATGATTAAAATCAGAATATTGTGTCATGATCATGGTGGATTCATGAGGCTCTGAGGTGTGGTATTACCGAGTGTCCCCTGAACGCAGCAGGAGCAGCCTCGTTGTGAAAACCAGGACAACTCCTCATCATCCCTGTGACCGAAAAAAACCAGGCAGGGAGACGGTGGGGTGGAGTACAGGAAGCTGCTGTCCCCGAGTATCTGAACATGGGCGAAATCTAATAACGGCACAAATCACAGCTTCTTTCTCTCTCTCCCGTACGAACCAGAGGCTGCGGAGATTTTCTGATACCTGATTTTTTTTCTGGATTGAATCGGAAGATTGAACCGAAACAGCGAGAAGATGTCTCGGGGAGTGATCCAGCCCAGCCAGCAGAAACTGGCAGAAAAGCTCACCATCCTCAACGACAGAGGCATCGGGATGTTGACCCGTGTTTACAATATCAAAAAGGTTCGCACACACACACATACAGTTGTGTCCTCATTAACCCAACAGGGCTGGATCCATTACATGGACATGATCTGCACCTGCATCCCAAACGAGTGTCAATATTAACGCTGGAGACAGTATGAATGCCTGGTTAGCTAGCACTCACTGTTGCTCTGTCGTTAACGCTAGCTAGATTAATTCACCCCTGATTTATTATATATTAGCTACTCTTAATAAAACGCGTTATAAACAGGTAAATATGCACTTACGTTATCCTAAATGTGTCCCCTTAGCATCCCTGGAAGCACTGCTAGCCACAAGCTAACGTTAGCTTGCGGTAAAGTGGCCCTTCGGTTTTACGATGTTAACCGACTTTCACTTGGGTTAAAGATGAATGTAGCCACGTATACTGAACAGTATAGTGAATTTCTATCAACTATACTCAGACATAAACTGTCAAATGAAGCTCCCCTGAGGTGATATCGGCAAACACCCAGGCCCGTGTTAGCGCTAGCAGCTAGCTAACGTCGGCTGGTAATGGCGGCGGCTGCTGGCTAAGCTAACCGCCGCTAAGCTAGCACTCGGGCGTCGTCTCTGCTCCACCAAAAGCCAAAACACGAAGCACATGAAAACACAGCTGCAGACTGATGCTCACGGTTAGCACTTAAAACCAGACAGGTGTATTTCACTCAGTGGTTTATACATCCAAGGTGGCAGCTATCTACATTTGGCTTGCTGAACCATTGCAAGATAATGATGCAAAATTGTCAAGCAGAAGCAGCTTATTTTGGATTAATGTGTCATTTATTCGATTAATCGTCATAATAGCCAGTCAGAAATGTCAATAAATATTCAACACAACACCAGAATCCAGAGTGATGACTAAAAACTGTCCAGAATAACTGACAGACAGTGAAAAAACACTAATAAATCAGTGTATTTTATAAAAAATAGAGCATAAAAACACAGAAGCTGTTATATTGGTGTGCCCTAGTTTATCTAGCAGGTGTTTTTCTCACTTGGTGTGGAACAAATGTGATAGTTAATTGATCAATTTACTATTTGTTTTAGCATAGATATATAGGGCTGCAACAGCATGAGATTTTCAGGGTACAGTAACCATCTCAGAAATCTAATTATCAGTCAGAATGACCCTTAAAGGAATGAAAACAGACAGGTAATTTTGGTATAACACTTGATTTGTTACTGTAATTTAAACTTGAAACCATTTTGTTAAAGGAAATATGTATAAAGCGTCTCCCCTTAGAAAATAACAAAAATAAAGGGGATATTCTCCACCCAGTTGGCCCCTTTTTTTGTGATACCTGTCATCTTTTGTGTCACGGTATACCTTAAAACTGGTATATCACTGCAACCCTACATTTGTGTGCTCTAGCTTTATCTAGCAGCTGTTTTGCTCCCTTGATGTGGAATCTATGTAATAGTAAATCCATCAATTTGCAATTTTTTCTAGCACAGACATACAGAGTTGCAAGTGTATGAGATTTTCAGGGTACAATAATCGTCTGAGTCAGAATGACCCTCAGGGCGCATTCACACCACGATAGTCCGGGGGACTCGAAAAATTTCACCCCTTCATTTGATTCGGTTCACTTTCACACTGCACTTTTTACAGCGGACCAAACTACCTGGACAATGTCACGCAGTTACAACAGCTGCTCGTTTGGGGGCGGTATTGCCCGAAACGACCACTGACGAGGGAGAAGAAAACCTGGCTCATCGATTGGCCAGGACCGAAAACGGAAATCCATCCCTGTCAGTCAAGGACCTTAATATATTGCTGTTGCAGTTTTTTTTACCTTGATGCGACACTGATCTGCCAACTGATTAAATCCGTGTGCCGCCATCCTCTCGCTAAACAATTCAAAAACTGCTTCTCCCGGTTTGCACTGTTGGCTTTGTATTTTTTCTACCCAGAATGCACTGCGCTTTACGTCACTTCCTCTCTTTGGTCCACTGGATAGCCTGTTTGCATTTCCCACTGTAAGCGAACCGCACCAGGGTTCACTTGCAAGTGAATCGAGATCCCCAGTTTTCAAGCAGACCAGGGTTCGCTCGTTTAGTCCGCACCAGAGTTTGAATGAGCGTTCACACCACTCCAGACGAACCGAACTATCCGTGGAAGCTGATCGCTTTAATTGGACCAAATAGCACCAGTGTGAATGCGCCCTTAAAGGAATGAAAACAGAAGGGTTATATTTGGTTGAACAAATGTTTTATTACCATAATTGAAACTCGAAACCATTTTGTTGAAGTAAGTTTATGTAAAAAGTCTCCCCATTGAAAATAACTAAAATCAAGCGGAGATTCTACGTACAGTTACATTATCTTTTCAATATCGTAGATAAGCAAATGAACTAATAACCGTCAACTTTTATATCACCGTATACCTTGAAACAGGCTGCAACCTTACATTTGTGTGCCCTAGCTTTATCTAGCAGCTGTTTTGCTCCCTCAATGTGGAATAAATGTAATAGTTAATCGATCAATTTATTAATTATTTTAGCACAGACATATAGGGTTGCAACGGTATGAGACTTTCACGGTACAATAACCATCTTATTTATCAGTCAGAAGGACCCTTAAATAAATGAGAATGTAAGGGTTATAGTTGGTTGAACAAATGTTTTATTGCTATAATTGAAGCTTGAAACCATTTTGTTAAAGTAAGTATGTCTAAAAAGTCTAAAGTCTAAACTAAATTCAAGGGGAGATTCTCTGTCCAGTTTGTCCCTTTTTTTCAACATTGTAGATGAGAAAATGTACACGGTATGATAACTGTCACCTTTTTTTATCACGGTATATCTTACAACTGGCTGCAACCCTACAGACATTATTATATTTTTTGTATTTTAACCCCCCCTCAATAACATTTACACGACTTCTGCTGCCTCAGCATACAGTTACAGTACAGTAGACACAGTGATATCAAATAAAACCCATGCATTCATGTTACTGACTGTTGACTGTGTTGCTACACCAATGGTTTGTGTGTGGGAGGAAAAGAGTAGTGGGTCTGTTTGTGTGGGACGAGCCTTTGTGCCTGGGTATGTATGATGAATAAAAAAGACGGGGAGAGAGAAAGAGGTCAGTCATGGTCTGACAAAAAGTTTTAGTGCAGAGTAGAAGTTAAACTGTCTGAAAGCCCATACTGTTTCCCATTTACTGACATTGATAACACTCAGCAGTCATTTCCAAAGTAACAGGATTTATTTCAGGGAGAATTTGATTCTCAGCTGAAATGCGAGTTAATAAATAATCAGACAACAATAACATTGTGTAAAGCAAACTTTATTTGGTGAACACGTCTGTGTTTTTATTCTCTGTGTGAGGTACAAGACAGTATGAGCAGTCAGACACACTCACTGAGATTTTGCTGCTGATTACTCTTCTTAGTACGCCCTTCCTTTCCTCCCTCCTTCCTTCCTTTTTCTTTCTGTCTGTCCCATCATCTTCATATCTCTCCTGATCTGCCTCACCATAAGGCTTCTGAATATCCATCCAGAAACGCTGTCCATGTGTTTTTTATGCTTTCTTTTACCTTGTGATATGAGAAAAACTCTCCAGCATCCATTAACGACCGCATCCCAAAGCTAGAAACGAAAGAACCGGGACAATAATCTGTGCTGCAATCACAGAGGTGCTCCTCCTGGACCCTCAGTAGCAATTTGGAGACCAGTTTAATCTTTTTATTTATGAAATTTCCCCAGAAATTCCCAGCTGAAGTCGTCACAGAGTTGTCTCTGATTTATCGTCAGCGGTGTAGCTTAATTAAGTTTCTTAATGAAAACACAGGTGACAGACTTGGTTGTCTTGTTTCTACCTTTGGGAGAAAGTAATTCATGCTCACTAACGGCAATATTATCATCTAAAATCACAGCAATGTTCTTTTCCATTTTAAGCATATTCACTCATTTACACACCATCGACTAGCTGCAGAAAACCTTAAAATCTGCTCCTTAAATTTTCTGTAACAGGCACCTCAATTAATCTTGGCTGAGTGGCATTAAAGTTTTTGTTTGCTGTGCTTATCTTTCAGCCAGTGGACCCTCTAACATCATATTTTGTCTTGCACACAGCGCTTACAGGGTATTTATGTTTTTTAACCTTGCTCACACTCAGGTAACCCCCATCGTCTTCTCAGCTAGTGTACAGTTAGTTAAACAATGTATGTTTTCAAATTAAGTGGTCAATGAACTACATAGCCCCTGTGTTTAAGGAGTAAAGTTACACACAGTGAAATATTTTTAGACTTGAGGTTCTTTAACGACCAGCAGGACAACGTACTGTAGCATCAGATGTTTCCACAGGATGGAGGCAACAGAAACCTCTCTTGTAAAGCTTTATGCCGGGTTCAGACTACACGATATCAGCCTGATTATAGCCTGACAGTGTCATATGGTGTTGGCTCGGATTGTTGTACACGATAATCCATCGTTTCATCTTGTAGTAGACAACAACTGACGCTGCATCTGGGATGCTTCACAACATCCCAACAGAAAGTCTAGCATGTTTGATTTTGTCTTCCATGACTTCTCTAGTTACAGCCGTCACTTACCATAGAAACAACTGTGCGACAACAAAACCCCGCCCTGCAGTTGTGAGCATTTATACTTGTGCGGTGGTGTCTGTGTCGCTCTGCAGTTACACCTCCAAAACACTAGTCGGCAGTGGAGGTTTCTGTGAAGTGCTGTAAAGTTTAGTTGATTCTAAACACACATTAAACACACATTAAACATGGCTTAATAGAGACAGTTTCAAACACAAGAACACAAATCAGCTTCACTATAACTCGCAGCATTCACAGACAAACACTTGTCTTTATCTGGACACATTTCCCCACAAATACAACATGCTTATGTTTTTAGCACAAGCCTATGGCATTTTACATTGTATAAATTAGCCTAGCAGCTAACAGACTTCTCTCTGCATATATGAAGCCAGGATCAACGGCAACATTTAACAAAGGTAAGGTTACAAAATTAGGCAGCTCACAAGGTTCACCGACAACAACTGTCTTATACTAAACACGTTTTCCAAACAAATACAACATGCTAACGTTATTAGCACAAACCTATGGCATTTTACATTGTAGAATTAGCCTAGCAACGAGCAGAGATTTCCTCTACTCATATGAAGTCAGGATAAATCGCACACAGGTTTCATTGTCTTCACAATTTATTGTTTCTTATCTGTGAAATTAAAGTAAGTAAAAGCTTTGTTTCCACTGAGGGAAATGGTTCCAGCTAGCAATAATAAACAGAGGGTCTGCGTCGCTGTGTTGCGTAGTTACATTTCTCAGGAGGTGCACGTCAGGCTACTGTGTAGGGTGCGACACAAGCTCTACATCAGCGCAGAGCCTACACCGTAGGTATGGCGTCGATTTCCTGTAGGGACGTTACCAGACAGAGTAAAAAGGAAAAATGATAGCGTGAAACAGCAGAGGCACTTGATCGACCTGCTGAGTACTGCCATTAGCATCAAGCTAGCAAAGAATGCTTTTTCTTTATAATGGAGGATTTAAAGGAATAAAATTCACAGATAGTGTCTAATAATAATAATAGGGCCAAAATAACCCAATGACATCACACACGTCATGAAAGATGACTAGGGACGATTGGTCATGGATTAACGTGTAGTCTGTTATGTCAGTCAGCCAAGTCATGACGTGATTTTATGACTTCATGGTCGCCTAATCTGACATAGTGACTGTCTGAACGGACGGAAATGTTGTGTAGTCTGAACCTGACATTAAAAAATGTTTACTATTGAAACAGTATGAAAGAGGTTTTAGGATGGAGTTTGTTCTGCCGTGTTAAGTCAGTTTTAAATGATTTAAAATTACTATTAAGTGAAATGAACACTCCTCTGGCACAGTTTTAAGGGGACTTTAAAACTTAAAATGAATTTTATCTTATCTGTAATACTTATTTTTGTATTGTGTACTGGTAAATTCCCAATCGGTTTAAATAAACAAGATTTATTTGTGTTTGCTGGACACTTTTTGAAGAGGACATTGCCTTTTCCACCTCTTTATGTACAACCAGTCTCCACTGTTTGCCTTTTATTTTAACAGTACTGATAGTTTTGTTTTTTGATGATGCAGTGGTTTGTGTGAGATCAGGCTTTTCTTCTTCTGCTGGCTGTGTGGTGCCAACATTTCCTACCACGTCATGCTGCACACTTAACAGCAGCTGTTTTCTGATCAACAAAATCTGCTCGCTTTTTTTGTTGCCCAGAATACACTGGAAAGTGGAGCCTGGTAATAGGCTTACTCTACGGTGGCTCAGAGGGGACAGTGGCTGCAGTCACACATGAATTATTATCTACTGGGACAAAGAATTACAGGTTGACATTTAATGAAGGGCAGCCCTGATTACTTAGGGGCATTTTACCCCTCATTTTTAATTTTAAGGGCATTTTTATGAGCTGTTAAGGGCAAATTGCTGAAGGCCTCCATAAATTTCTCACGGTCTGAATGGCACGTTCCCCCGGGAAAAATGCAATAAAACTGAATTTGATCAGACTGTTGGCACATTTAATATGATTATTTATTCAATTTGATGTGAAGAGACAAAAGTCGGAGTGACCTGGGTAACAAATGTACAGTCACGCCATCGAGAGCAGTGAGGCTGCAGGTTTTCTTTGAAAGCAAAGACTTCACCAGGTGCCGCTTTTTGGTTGAATTTGCTCCATCAGTGAATTCACCTGTTGTAGTGTTTGGTTTGGATGGAAACCTGTAGACTCTCGCCCCTCCGTGGCGTAACTGCACATCTGTGGTTTAGATGGAAGCACGTTTCTAAATGTGTGTTGTGGCAGAAATGTTTGCCGAGGGATTCCGTTTTCTCAGCGGTGCTCAATCAAGCGGTGTGACTACGCATAAATGCATACAAAAAATACAGAGGAATTTCTGTTATGTAATACGCACTATTGCAAATACACAGTGAATCTGTTGGCTTTAAGCAGAGTGGGTTAATTACTGGAAAAGTCAACACTGAATACTTTGCAGAAAGGGATCAAATGAGAGAGATTTATATTCCAGATTTGCCAAATGAGATGAATTAATGTGTGTAAATATGACTGGAGTGTTAATAACTCAGCCATTTTGTCTTTCTGTTGTTTTTCCTCTTTTTAGTCCAAAGAAGAAACTCAACATATTAGAAAACCGACCAATCAACAGTGTGTTGAAGGAAGGGTTGCAAGATATTGGATTCTTTGCTGATGTCCGATATGCCGATATTTAACAACTCACTCGGCTGATAACAGATAGCGATATATCCACTTTTTCACCACCTAATTTTTAGTGATTATTAAGTCTCTTCTGTAGTGGAATTAACATCATATTATGCATACATACTCTTATCATGATGCCCCACCAGCATGAAATACAATACAATACAATACAATACTTTTAACTGTATGTAATATTTATTCATTGTACAAAATAAGAAAAAGCATGTTGGCTGATTCTGATAGTTCATTTTAAAGCCAATATTGACCGATACTGATGATGTGCCGACATTATTATAGTATTATTGTGCATCCCTAATGTGTAGTTAATCATGCAATCAACGCAACACTAGAATCATTGAGAGTTAAACTCGTAACAAAACACCTGTCAAGACCTGTCACTCGGCCATGTGGAAGCAATAGAAGTTGTCTTAGTCACTAGGCAAAAAATCTGAATCACGACATTGTACAAACCAGAAAGTTAAATATTATTATACCGACATGACTGTATTCTTCCTCGAGAACAATTAGAGAGGTCGCTTTAACTGCCTCATCACGAGTTGTAGTCACCCAGAAGGGGCCGAGGATTTAATGCCAAGATTTATTGCCCAACCCAACTGTGAACAATGAAGCGACACGATGGAAATAAGGAAGCACTAAAGAGATTCTTTCTCCCCTGATAGGAAATCCATCCTTAAACACTTAAAGCCACCACGTTGAGTATTTTGACACGCATCAAGTGCCGCCCCTAGCACACACCGGGAGCGTCGCACTGCAGCTGGTCAACAGACGACCACACAAAGTTGTTACTACTTTAACTGAAGGATATGCACTTCCTCCACCTCTGCGTTAGCTTAAAATCATGTGTGGACACCCACTAATTAAAGTTAATTTCTCATCTGATGATGAGAGTGATGACTCACCAGGCCATATCTTTTTAGCCATTGTCTTCATAACGACAGGATTGTGGGTGATTTAGCTCGGGATATTTCCCGACCCTCAGCAACAAAGTCGCTCCTCATCCATTCTTCATCACAGACGAGACACAGCAACAGCCACAGAGTTCTTTTTATACATCAGTGGTGAGGAGAGGAGTCGAGCTGCTATAGGAGCAGAGAAAAAGAGCTGCTGCAGGAGCCAGTGTGTACAAGCAGAGAGTGAGTGGGCAGCAAAGCTTGAAATAGGATAGTGGCGTGAAGTGTCTAGCCACCACCGGTGGCTTTTGACGTGCTCACTTATTTTGTCACAATTTCATGTCCTTACATTAATGAAATAATATTGTTTTATTAAATTGTCATATTGCCAAGAACATTGTTGTCGCAACAATACCCTATAATATTGTGATATTATTTTAGGGCCATATTGCCAGCCCCTATTTTTCGATATTAAAATAATGTTCTCATTTGAGGCAGTTGTTTTTTGTTGTACGAAATGAAAGAAAATAATCAAATATGATGAATTGCTGTGCGATTTTAAACCATTTCTGAAGTGAATTTCCGGAACAGTTACTGTATTGTGATATATACTTTAGCTGTGATGTAAAATTATGATGTCATAGAAGATTTCTGCCATATCGCCCACTCCTGCGCAACCAAATTCCTCTCAAAGTGCCATCACAGTCCTGGTGGAATACAGCAGAGTACAGTACAGTATAAATAAGTGACTCGCATTGCCCTAAGTCCATATAAATATGACATGATCAGCTCAAACATGCATCAGAGCATCACCAGCAATGAAGCGCCTCGTGCTTCAGCGGCAGGGGAAATCTGCATTGTCAGTTACTAAGCAACAGCCACGGAGCAGAAAAGTGGAGCAAATATTGCAGCCAGTGAAAACTGCAGGGGCCAAACTTTGTCTTCACACTGTTGTGTATAAGACAGCTGACAGCCGGAGTGTCAGCCATATTATTTCAGCCTTTCCACACACACTTAAAATGGATGTGTTATTCTCAATGAGTGCGTAGGCGGGGATACTACACTTTGTGTTACATTGAAGACAGCGTGCGTTAAAACAAGTGCAAATATGATCACATGTCGGCGCAGCATGTGCTGTTTTCTATGTGTTGTGTTGAAAAGAAATGCCAGACCGGCTGTCCTTAACTGAACTCTCAGATATGCAGAAAACACCTGTATGAGAGCAGCTGTTTTAAGACATGCATGTGTGTGTGTGTAAGTGTGTTTGTGAGTGTGTGTGTGTGTGTGTGTGTGTGTGTGTGTAGACCAGTGATCCAGCAGTTTGTCTGGGTGGGCTCTTTGTTTTGATTTCTTCTCTTCTTCTCTCCGTTCCAATGCTTCCCCCCTCTCCTATGCAGCAAGGACAAGTTTGGAAGGTTTGCAAAGTTTATCACCTTCCACTGATGAAACCCCACCCCCCCTCCACCCTTCCTTCCTTCCTCACCTCCCTCCTTCCCTCCCCTCCTCGTCCTCCTCCTGCTCCTGGCTACCTGTACTGATCTGTTGGTCCTCTCCTTTGTCCCTCACTCCTCTTCATGTTTGAATCTGTAACGCTGAGAGTAAGGCTGGGCTCCATTCACCAACCCCAAATGGAAATTCAGTGTGTTCTTCATTTGCTTACGAGATGGCATTTACATGCACATTGTTTTTCCCATAGTGCAGATACTTAACCAGTTTACTAGTCTGCAAAGAGCCAAAACTAGATTTTACGCTCGATTTTTGTGAACACCAGAAATGTGTAAGAATTTAGTCATGTGACTGCTGCATATAAACATGCTGATTTGATCTTTCTGTGGCTGCAGTGTGGCTCAGAGCCCCAGAAATACTTCCATGTTCAATCTGATAATCACAAACATGGAACATACATATTTAATTTTTTTATTTTCATTAGTAGGGGTGTAACAGTCAAATTTATGGTTCGGTTCGATATGATTCAGTAGTATCACAGTTCCGTACGTTTTCCATCCAGCAAAAAAAAAAACGAAGTAGAAATGCCACGGAAATGTCCTTAATTTAGAAAAAAATTAAGATTATTTTGGACTTCTTGGCCCTTATTTGACAGGACAGTGGTAGCATGACGGGGAGAGAAAGGGGGTACAATAAGCAGCAAAGGGCTGCAAGTTTGGAAGTTTGGATCATCAAAAATGCTCACATGTGCAGCGCACACTTCATATCAGGTTAGGGACAAAGTATTTCCTGTTGTAGGGATGAAGAACATTATGTGTATTAAGGGTTATCATGTCCACCTCATCAGAAACTGGGGAGCTATTAAGAGGAAGATTGGATTTCTCTGGAACGCTAACTTTTTAGCACATTAGCTAACGTTAGCTTCCATAGCAAACAAGATTGGCTTCCTGTGACATCATCCATCCACTGAGTGAGAGCATACGGGTCGGCCAGTCTGGTCCCATTGGTCAGTGTTTACTTCTTCCAGTAACACTGGCGGTCCCGGAGAGTGAGTGACCTGACATGGTGCGTTGGTAAATTCAGTCTGACGCTCTACACTAAAATGAGAGCCCTGCTGGTGGAAGAAATGGAGTGTTATATTAAGGATCTTTAGAATAGTCCAACGTATTGATTGGTTTGTAATGCGTACCGAACCAAAAGCCTCGTACCGAACAGTTCAAGACGAATACGTGTGTTGTTACACCCCTATTTTTTTAGTAGCTACCAACTAATCAGCACTTAACCACTCATATAAATGTCTTTGAAGAAAGTCTTCTTCATAAATCAACTGATTTGGCAGTCGATTCATCATTTACGGCTGCATCATTCCAACAAGCTCTTTTATAGATTCCGGTTTAATCCTAAAAAGTATTTTTGTGAATTTGTTTCCAAGCTCCAAGTACAATAATGCTGACAAATGCAGAAGGATGAGTGAAGATCATCCTCGTGCCAGCAGGCAGTCCAGGCAGTCAGCCAGCTCTTAGTTGTAGTGGTTCTCCAGTGGTTCTGTTCCCAATCACGTGAAGCCATCCATTCTTTGGAGCTCTTTATTTTTTTTTCTTTTTCCTGCGGCAGTTAATCCCTCCATGTGAAAATGAGAGAGCTCACACTGCGAGGAACGACACACAAAAACTAATTCATCTCAGCGAGGACAAGTAGGTTTCTGCGTGGTTTATGGAGACTCTGAAGGATCAATTTAAAGGTACCATGGGGTGCTGGAATATTTCATCCAGTAATGAGTAGCCTTAATTAGTTTTCAGATGTAGGTTTTCTCTGGCCCAGCGCTATCCAGTCCAGGGTCCCCTGCCATATGTTTCAATGTGGGGACCCTTTGAGATGCTCAGCTGTTAATTGCTACCCGGAGTGGAGAAACGATGGTGGAGGCGAGACTAAGGTCTGTTCTGGTATCCAGGCAACAGCTCCCGTACTCCTCCCTGACCACTACTGATTCTCAGCTTATTCCCATGCCCCGTCCCTTCATTCACTGCGCCCTTCCTTCCTTCCATCCATCCTTTCATCAGCCCCCACCCCACCCAAAACCCAGCCAGCCAGCTTATTGCACTAGCCACCACCAGCACTAATGGGCAATGCCACGCCATGTAAATGACAGACAATGATCAGTAAATCTTCATGCTTTTGTCCTGTGATGCCAAGCAACCACTCAGCCAACTCTGCTCTTTACTCCTGACTGTAGAATAATTTAGTTAGTGATGTAGTTGAAGCTAAATCTCCTGGTGACGCTGCAATGGTGTGGCTTTATCTATGAGAAATAAGATCTCCAGTGTATGTTAGTGAAATAAAACCAAGGTTTTGCATGTTTTAGCCCATTAAATACAACTCATGTGTAACTTAGTGTGCATTACTGCCAACCATTATCTAAAGCATAGGTGTTCACATTAAGTGTTTGTGAATGTGTTTTATCTCTTTGTCAAAATCACGTCACTGTCAACCGTGAGGCAGTTTTGAGATCAGACAATAATGGCAACTATTCATTTTGTTGCGTACAAGTGATTGTGGGAATTTCTAGCCTAAAATGTAAGAGTCAGCTGCTGTACAGCATCATCTCCATAAACTGTATCCTCGGAAAATCAAACGACATGATAAGAATGATTTGATTTGATTTGTGGTAGTTTCTTGTAGGGGTGGGCGATATATTGAATGTACTCGATGTATGTCGGCTTGTTCAACTTGGGATGTATAAAATGACTTTCTCACAAACATAAAGTATAAATTGCAATGCCGTTTTTTAATTTATTTTAAGCCACCGGCATTAGACTCGCTTCGGTGTTTTGGTTCACACACACTCACTAGGAAAGACTCACGAATATGATTCATCACACACACTTCTCCGCCCATCCAGGCATCTATCTGAGCGATAGTATACGAGCAGATCAGGGCTCCAGACCACTAATAGTTAGTCAAATTTTGCAACCATGGAGCACCTGTGACACTTGTAAATAATATTAGCATATAGACTGGAGAGATGTGAGATGTTAGTTTGTTTTCTGCTTACAGTGAATAAATCTTAACGTTTGATGGCACTGCGATAACACTCTAGTTTAATGAGCTTAACGATAGTGTGAGCAGACAGAGTGTGTGCTACTATTCAGTTGAATTTTACGACCATGGAGCACCAGTGAGAGTTGTAAGTAATATTTATATACAGACTGGAGAGATGTTAGTTTGTTTCCTGCTCACAGTGAATAAATCTAACAGAGCAGCTAACAGTTAAACTCCAACGATAGTGTGAGCAGAAAGAACGTGTCTTTGTACCTGCAGGGCTCCACATCGCTACTATTCAGTCACATTCTGTGACCATGGAGCACCAGCACAACTTGCAAATACTATATCCTGGAAAGCTGTTAGTGTGTTTTCAGGTCACAGTGAATAAAGCCTCACGTTTAAAGGTGCAGCAGCAACAGTTTTATTTTCTGCTAACAGCTGACTGTTGAACGAAACTTGAACTTCAAGTTCACGGACTGGCTCACGGAAATGAGCCAGATGCTTCAAAATAAAAGCACCAGGGGTTTCACTGTGATTTATTTAATTATAACAATACTTGAACTTTATTGTAACCAGGGTTCATTTAATAATTTTGTTTCTTAGTAGACTACAGTAGTTGAGAGGAGATTTAAAAATATCGGGATACACACATATATACATATATATATATATATATATATACATATATATATATATATATATATATATATATATATACATATCTCGTGTAACGTGATATAGTCTAAAAATATTGCGATATTGTTTTCGAGCCATATCTCCCAGTCCCAGTTTCTTGCATTATAAAAGGTTGCTGCCTTGGATGTTGGAGCTTCCTACAATCATTTGAATGCACCAACAAGTAAGTAAATAAATCAGTTAAGTTTATGTATAGCGTACCTTTCACTTTAAAAAAGAGAGCATAAGTTAAACAATAACTCATTAGAATGTTTTCAGGCTTTACTTTTAAAAGTTGTGCTGCAGCCTGAATGTGTAAAGCTGTTTTGAGTTTGGGCTAAGACATGGGAAACACTTGTACAGTCCTTGTAGTCAGCATATCAATGTTATGTGATAACCGGACAGTGTTTTTTATCCTGCAGTTCCCCGGCGTGAGTCAAAGGGTAACTACATCTTTAGTGGCCAATGTAGAGACTAGTCTGTTGTGTAGGGTGAGGCTAGTGGTGTGTCGTCATCAGAAGAGCACTGTGATAGCAAAAACAACAAGGCTTGTGCTTTTGCAACTGCATGGATTTAACAGTCACATCTTGATTCCTTGCTTATCATTTTACACAGTTAAAATTCAGTCCGCCTCTCACACACCTAAACAGATTTTCTTTGGCGTGCAGCTGTTGAGCAAACACACAGCGGCGGTGACGTCAAGTGTCGTCGGCTGTTGAAATTGTAAATCTGGTCAGGTGTGAGAGAGGTGGGCGCAAGGAAGCAAGCTGAGACTTGAGGTCCAGTCTGTGTCATTGATGGGTTTTGAAATCATGTTGGTGTTGTATGTTTTTCTGTGTCAACCCTCCCCCCCCAAGTGTCCAAGTGTTCTGTGTGCAAGACCCTGCAGTAGTGGGTGTGTTTCAGACCGGGCTCGACCAGAGCTCAGCATGCCTGTCTCTGGTGTTTTAGTGCGTTCGCTAGCGTCAGCTACAGACTGAACACACAAACTGAACTGAGTTTGGTGAGGCAGCGAGCATGATACACATTGTTTAGTGGACTTTGCCCGCAGGGTAGGCTAGGCTATCCTTTCTTTTTTTTTGTAATCTGTCGGGATAATTTTACCAGTGAATTAAACCTATTTTACACCTGCACCATTTTGCATCCCATGTTGAATTATAGCATATGTATAGTGGCAGCAGATTCCTCTTAAACTTGCAGTTAAACTGGCGAAAGCCACAGCAGCTCTGATATGAATTTGTTGTTGCTAATCTTTAAATTTAAACAGTTAAATCCTCAGTGGGAGAAAGGCTTTTTTTTTTTTTTTTTTTGCACTGATCTCTGTGGGTCGAGGGTTTTCAAGTCGCTGACCACACCCATTGTCAGTATTTGGGACCATGACTGTGACTGCTGCGAAATACTTTTAAATCTCAGCTGCTATGTGTCAACAAAAGAGTTTCCAGCCCGCGTCTCATCACGTTGTAACACCTGGGTTGTCAATTACCTCCTGTGCTTGTGTGAACTAGCATGTGTTGCTGTTTCGCGGTTTCATTTTGCACTGGCCTGAAGCTGGAAACGTTTCCACACCATGCAAACTGAAATCCAGGTTTCCGGTTGTGGTGCTCTTAGCTTTGACATGTTACTGCGGGTATACACATTACATTTAAAGCACAGCATTTTGTGTTGTAGTTCTTTTATTTTGGTAACTTCATGTTACTTTTTATGGCTTTTCTAAATGTGTGCTTCCACTTTCTAAACTTAAACCTTAACCCACGAGGAACTGAATCCTCAGAACGGTCGCTGACCTCTTCTAGGATTGTTCCTCTGTGTTGGCAGCCAACAGACTTTATGCATTCACTCTGTTTATGGCACATGCATGGACCACATCTTCCTCACCATTCACGACTACACTTCCCATGATGCATGAGCGCTGTTGCTTCCTGCCAGAGTGAGGGCATTCAGGCGACACTGACGCAGATGAATAGATGAGAATATTAAGCTTGTAAAAAGACGAAGGCAGCTCTGCAGGTGTAGTGAAATAATTAAAATAAGGATTTCTCTTACCTGTCTCTCTTTCTTAAATCATTTCTCAGTGTGCCCCCTTTACTTTAGCTCTCCTTCTTTCCCTTTCTCTTCTTTTTTTTCCGCTCCTGTTTCATTCAACCCCTTCTTCATTTTACCCGTCCATCACTCTGCCCGTCATGCAGTGGTACTAACCGGTGATGGCACAGAGACACTTCAGTTTGAAACTGAAACCCTCTCATTACCTGGGACTCTCTCAGTGGTTCTCACCCTCCTGTGTGCTGTGGGTAACTTTTGGCAAAGCATAACTTGTGACGGCTGGAGGAGCTGACATTTCTGGATGATCACAATGAGGCTAAATTATTAGAAGCTTAAATTTGTTTACTCCAGATCGTAAGGAGGACCAGCAAACACAAAAGGTAGAGAGAGTATTTTAAATGAACATTTCAGGGCAGAATTCTCTGACGTCTCCCCGCAGCTCAGCAGGTGAGAACCACTGATCAAATCAGGCTCTCGTTCAGTCTTTTACAACAGTTGAAGCTGGTTTATCCAAACATGAAAACCACAGACTTCCAAACTTAATTCAGCAAAGTGGAAATCCACCCTGTTGATTGTTTTTTGTTTTGGAATCTCCTTGTTGACGTGCATCTTAACGTTTAATCAGACTGCACAGGTCACCTGGCAACCAAGTTTGTGTTTGTGTGTTCGTTTTCATGTTTTGAACATGCCTCTGGTCCGGAAACTTCACTAAATGTCAGTGATGTCAATATTTCATCCACCTGAACCCCCTCCTCACATCCCGGGCCGGGATAAACCAGTTTTCACTCTGAGCACTAAATGTTCCCCTGGTGATGACCACACATCTAACATGCCTGACCATGAGGAAAGAAAATGTTAGATTCATAGAAATACAAATGCTGAAATGTAAGCAGTGCATACCACATATTTTGTTTTGTTTCTTCTCACGTCGTCTTCTTCTCCTCTCCCCTCCAGGCATGTGGCGATCCCAAGGCGAAGCCCTCCTATCTCGTTGATAAGAACTTGGAGTCTGCAGTTAAATTTATTGTCAGGAAGTTTCCTGCTGTGGAGACACGGAATAATAACGTAAGTGCACCTGCATGTGCGTTTGCCGTGCGTCTCTATGTTTTGAAGAGGAAGAGGATGAAAGAATGTCTGTGCACTGGAGTGACTGATTTAGCTTCACATGCTTATCATCACAATTTTAATCTAGACTGACAGTTAATCTTTCTGCATCTAGTACTTAAAAAAATGTTGCCTTTGTCCCTGAGTTCTTGAGCTACACTTCAAGGTTCAGGTGTCACTGAACCTGTTGTACTAAATACCTGATACCAGATATAACAGAAAGTCAAGTTTTTTTGGCCTTTTTTTTGTGGATCAAAATATAATTTAGCAGTGGAAAATATAAAAACAAAATCGGCTACTAATGATTATTTTAATTATGAATCACAGTATCCATTATTATTTAATGCAGTGATTATTCGTGTACTCTATTTAACATCACAAATGATCATAAACCCCCCAATCATAAAAGTTAACCAAAGGTATATGAACTAAGAGAAGGGGAAAAAGATTGATTTAGCTTAGAATCACAATATTTTGTATGGCAGTATTGTATCAAGTATAGATTTAATACAAATTAAACTTTTGGTAGCTTACTAGAATAATAGCAATACTCAGCATATTGCAAGCCATTTAAAATTGCAATATTATTAATAGTATTGTAACTAAAGTGATAATATCGTATCGATGGGCCTCTGGTGATTCCCACAGTAAGCATTAACTTTGCTTTAGTCAGTCTGTTTAACTGAAACACCAAATAGATGTAAAACTGAGAAAACAAAGCGACTCTTCTCATTTGTGAAGCTCTTACTTACAAGTGTTAAAGTATTTGACTTTATAGATAACTATGATTAAAATTGAGTTCCTTTTTTGATGTATTCAACAGAAGTTTTAATTAACTGATCAAATCAGCACCAGGAGACACTCAGAAAAATCAAGTGACACACAATGAGTTTGCTCACTCTGCTGGCAGATTGTCACTTTGAATTGTTTAGACTGATTTGTGCTGCAAATTCACTTTTATTTTCATATGCAGTATGTTAAGTATCGTGAACACATCTGGCTTAAGTCACAATATTATTGTCATTTTAAATATGTTGCAAAATGCTGAGAAGTGCGATAAAATATATTGTGATATATCACCTTTTTTCAACTGTAAATTATGCCCCCTAAGGAAATAATAATTTATACAATTTTAAAAAATCGATACTTGACACTGTATGACGATACAATATATTACCACACAAAATCATTGTGACACAATGCTATAGGGATTTTTTTCCCCCACCCCTAATTCGTGAAGTGTTTCCCACAGAATGAGCGTGTATGTGTGGCAGTGACGCCTCCGTCTCCCTTTGTATCATTCTGTGTCCCCTCTCTAAATTCAAAGTTTTGTGGGTCTGTGAACACAGCGCATTCAGAGCTCTCCATCAGTTCTTTGATTCCTCAGCAGCAGTTTGTGACTTGCTGAGAGTAAAATTGATCCGTCTGTCAGATCGGAGAGGAGCAGCTGCTGCGAGTGAATGCAAACTTTTAGACCCAGCACAATGAAGTTTCACTTTCAATGCTCCTGATGCTCTGCTGCTCCATTTCTGCCCCGAGTTCGCTCTGCACTCCAACAGTGTGATGCCTTAAATAACCAAATATTGGATTCTTTGCTGATAAATAACAAATTATTTGGCTGATAACCAATGCCAATATGTCGACTTATTTCCTCACGTAATTTTGCTGATCATCAAGTCTCCTCTGTTGTGGAATTACCATCATATACATGCGTACTTATGACGACCCACCAGCAGATGGAGACATGAAATACAATACTTTTTAATGAATGTAATATTTATTAATTGTGCAAAATAAGAAAAAGCATGTTGGCTGATTCATTTTAAAGCTGATATCGGCTGATACTGATGATGTGCCGATATTATTGTGCATCTCTAGTATACATATTCCAGTAGTGCTCCTGTAAACGGTCCCACCCCAAAAGTAGAGAATTTGTTTGCAGTGGCAGATGTTTCATTCACGGCAGGACGCCACAAATAAATGAAGGTGTGGGGAACCCTCTACGTACAGTTGTTTGACACCCCTGGATAGTTTATCATACTTGTTCAAAAATATCTGTAATCACAAGACTATGAAAACAGTTTTACATTAGCAAATCAAATCTACATTAAATTCAGTACAGTTGTGCGTGTGTGTGTGTGTGTGTGTGTGTGTGTGTGTGTGATTGCACTAAACTGAGTCATTGCTCATCAAATGTTTCTTTCAGCTTTACTTGTTAGCTTAGCTTGTAGCTTCTGGCCTATGTGTTTATGTCAAATTGTCATTTAGCAAACAGCATTGTGTGTGCGCGTGTGTGTGTGTGTTTGTGCGAGTGTGCGTGAGCGTCCGTGTGTCTAGCTAACTGCTTTATTCAGTATAACTGTGCAGAAATTGTCTCTTACGTTGTTTTCTGCTTTGTTTCTGTGTTTGTTTGTGTTTTGCATGCTAAACTTGGCTTATTCCGGACTTGTGCTTTTTGGTAAGTTTTTGTATCTAAGTTTCTGTAACTTTTGGATTTTAGTTCACGTACCTAAGTTTTATAATAATGTGCTTTTTATTATTTATTTATTTTTACCTGTTTTTAAAGCTATTTTTGGAGTGTGTTTTTGCTTTGCTCTGCGTTCCCTCCTCTCTGCTGGCAGCGTTTTTACTTTCTATCCTTCATCCACTGAGTGACTGTGTGGCTGGTTAACCACCTGGTTTGCCAGCTGGCTGACTGCTGGTTTGTTAGATGGCTTGATGACCGACAGACTGGTTGTTTTAAGTGACTGGCTGATTGCCTGCACTAAGGAGTGTTAGTGAGCAGATGTAGTGATTTGTCGTGTCCGTCAGTTTACGGTTTACTTCTTAATCTTTAGTCTCTGTACAGATCTCAGGTCCTCATCTGCCTCCGTCAGTCGGCAGTAACGTCGACTGCGTTTTAGGGAAACTGGTCATTCCAAATTATTGAGAAAGGACAGAAAGCCCTCTAATCACCTGTCCAAAATTTAAAAATATTGTTTTAAATTGTCTTTGCTTGACTCTGATTAGAGTAAGAAAGGTTTAACTCCTTGGTGCAGCAGCAGCGTCACACACTCTTATCATTTCCCACACTTTTTTCCACTTTACCTCGTGCACCTGCACCGGTTAAAGTTACACTTCTGACCTGAGACACACACACAGCTTCGGGGCTGGGTTACATTTACATACAGTATGCTTTAGTCATGTCTGTCATGTAAATAGAAACTGCTTCTTCCAAGCTACAGATGATGCTTTGTACACCTGTTTATATATCACAGCTTGTTGAAAGATTGATGAGACGATCTTTGCAAGCTGAGCTTCTCTTTAAGTTTGGGTTTTTAAGAACACGTTGCATCCACTGCTGAACTCTCCCAGACACCAAGAAGCACAGAAGGGTTTGTCTTTCGGTGCTTCGTGAACTGAGTGAATTTCCCGTCTCATTTCTGTCCTTAAACTTTAACTTAGAGAAAAAGCAAATCAAGACGCTATTGGGTGGACGGTTTGCACTGATAGTCATATTTTACTTTGGTCAAACGTTTTTAGTCGTTTTGCAGCTGGGACGGTGAACTTCAAACACGAGCTGCTTTTTAAAAAGTCTGTGCACCCCAGATTTTATATTCTGACTCTGTTCCCAAACATAACAGCTCTTCTGATTGAGCAAATTAAAAGGTAAAACCTAACAGACTAATGCCGCTGCATCAGTGTGCCGCAGCAAAAATCTAAAAGAGGAAAATGTTGTACCAAAGTAAAATGACTTCATATACGTCTTTTCTCTTATCTCCTCTTTGTATCTCGTTATCTGTGTTTCTCTCTGTTTGTCTTAACGAAAGAAAAAACTGGCTAAAGTTTTGCCAGCTCAAGTATCACTGAATTATTCAGCGTCTCATTTATATCAGTCTGCTGTTAATTTAGTCAAAATGAAGAGAAACTATAATTAATTAGAACAAGATCCGATAAACTGTATTGATCCCTGAAGGCAAACTTGGTAATTGGATTTTTTTTTATTTTTATAAAGCGAGCAGAAGATGAGCTAAAGTAACAGATATGCAGATACTCTTCACTCAAGTTTAAAAAAAAACATCTGTGGAATAAAATTATTTCCAGAGCTTATATGAGAACGTAACGACTTCTGAAGAGGAAAAAATGCTTTGAGTTGGTAATTTTGATGCACGACTCGTACAGCTAAATATCTAGTTGATAAATGTAATATCGGCATGAAACATTTCAGAAACAAACCACACTGAGGGAACAGAACTAATCAGCTCATGTTAAGACTCATTTGTCAGCGCAGCCGTAAAGCACAGAGAAACAAAATTTAAGGTTTATAAAAAACCCGCACAAAGACAAAAAGAGAGATCCAGTAAATGATGACAGATACTCTTTATCACCACAGACCAGTTTAACTGATATAAATAGTTTTACATGTTCTGTAAGTTGTAGATAATTTCACGAGCTCTTTGTAACTGTGTGTACGCTGCCGTGTTCACAGCAACAGCTGGCTCAGCTGCAGAAGGAGAAGTCAGAGATTCTGAAGAACCTGGCTCTCTACTATTTTACCTTCGTAGACGTCATGGAATTCAAGGTAGGAAAACACACACACACACACACACACACACACACACACACACACACACACACACACACACACGAACAGTGCACTGTGAAGGATTATATGGAGGTGATTGTAATGGGGGTATTTATGCTGACTCTTTTCATCAACAGGACCACGTGTGTGAGCTGCTGAACACCATCGACGCCTGCCAGGTCTTCTTTGATATTGTAAGTGCAAAATCTAAATGAGCAAAAAAAAGCTGAGTTATTCATACATTGTTATTCTGTGATAACTCATTAACATTATGTCAGGTGTTTTTTTTATAGTTGTACTGCATTTTTGGACGTTTTGTTTAGGAAACAACAGCGTTCTATCTCCATCTGTTTCTACCATAGAAAGCATTGCATTAAAATTTTACATACACGCAGACACTCTGTTACAACACTAATTTTATGTTTTAAAAACAAATCATAATTAACCTGTTCATATTCCTTGAACATTATCGCGTCTTTTCATGTTGTTCAAGGTAGAACTTTAAAGCAGAAAGTGAGCTCTTAGGATTAGAGGGTTCGATCTACATTTGACGTGTCCCTAAAAACCCCACTTACAAAGCTGACAGGATTTCAACATTTTATATTTACAGTAACTTTAGGGTGTCATTTCCATGTATGAATGAGGCTAGTTCCACGAATCATTTTTGCTATATGGAATACAAAAACTTTGAACCCAAATATCTCAAAACCATTCAGGAGGCAGATACAGCCTTATAATACTGAGGTGGCGAAATGTTCTCAGTGGTCACTTTATTATTTACTACCTTTAAATATAATGCAACCCAACACACCAGCTCAGCCATAAACTCTGCCTGTAACGATAATAATGTATTAACTGAACAAGGCTATATGTACGCACTGGTTTTGAACTGGACTGAAATCTGTTGAGAGGTGTTTCTAATGTTTGCCCACTTTTACAATACAGACATTTAATATAATGCAGTCAACTTATAAACCACCACAAACTACAACCTACAAATAACAACATTTAGCTAAATTAAGACCTCTCTGAGTGCACTCACAAAAACTCAACATTATAATCTTTCCAACTGTGGAATTCGTAGCAGATCTGTTGGATTGCATTAAACTGTACAGGCGTACCTAATAAAGTGAACAGGATGTTTATATGTTGTTTGTTTCATCGTTTGTTGCTAGTCTTAAAGAATACCCTGTCACCTGTCACATCAAGTGAAAAGGTCTGTCTAGATCAAAGTAGAAATGTTTGTGTGTTTATGGTTTTATTGCAAAAGAGAACAAAGCAACACAATTTAAAATTTAATTACTCATGCAAATCATCACACGGAGAAATACTTCTTTTTGAGGTCAGGGTTTAACAGTGTTTTTTTAGTTGCCCAGTTGGGCTAGTGGGTCAGCTTTATTTGACCTATTGTTTTATTTTTTAGTGGTAATCAAATGAGAAGTTGACTTTGAGGTATCTTTGAGGAAAAAAGGCCCAATTTTTCCACCTTGTTCTCAAACTTGTGGCAAACTCAGGACTTTGGCCCACATCCTCAAACGCCACCTGCGTAAGGTCCTGTTTCTAAGATAACGGAAATGCTCGCTCGTACTTCAGCTCATAAACTTTGTCTTTCCTGCTGCTATTTTCTCACGAGAGCCAGATTGAGACTGCACATGTGCAGCTCTCAATAGAGATGGGAGGAAAGTGAAATGCCTCACTCCTAAGATTCTTCCATCATCAGCTGTGGAATAAAATGATGTGATAGATTCTTTTTTACCAGTCACTGAACTGGGCAATACGTTGCTAGATTTAATAGGTTGCACATAGTTCTTAATAGATGGATATTCACATTCACCTGATGCTTATTAAACTGTTGCTCTCAGTGTTATTTTCATTAAGAAAAACGCCACATTGTTACCTCGTCTTGTTTCCTGTCAGACGGTGAACTTTGACCTGACTAAGAACTACCTGGACCTGGTGGTGACTTACACTACACTGATGACAATACTGTCCCGCATCGAGGAGAGGAAAGCCATCATAGGACTGTACAACTACGCCCACGAGATGACGCACGGAGCCAGGTGACTGAAACACACTCAGGTTGATGAGAGAGCAGCCACGGCGTGACTTTAAAGCTCTTAAATCACTGTGACTGTCTGTAGAGTGAACCATCCATGTGTTAGCAGCTCAAACATCTAGCGTTGGTCGTGGTCTCAATAGTAACCGTGGTACTGTGTGTGTCGCAGTGACCGGGAGTACCCCAGGTTGGGCCAGATGATCGTGGATTACGAGAACCCCTTGAAGAAGTTGATGGAGGAGTTTGTTCCACATGGAAAGGTAGGAGAACTGTTTCTATGTTAATATTCAGTGGTGTGCTCTGTAAACACAAACGCTCTCATAAAATGGTGCAAGTTAACCTTTAAGTAATCCTGAAAGTTTACAGTAGCCTGCTCGGAATGACAGATGTTTTGATACCATTATTTTCTTTCTGATACCTGAACGTGCGTAGAGGTCGACACCAATTATCAATATGAGACTATTTCATTTAAAGAAAGTGATCAGCTGTATACTGCTAACCCTGTATGGATGGTAAATGATTGCCAGGTGTGTTTTGTATCGGATAGCTCAGGTTAAACCCTTTATAAAACACGAACAATTACACGCCAGAGGATTTTCTTCATTATCTAATCTGACATTTTGCTCATGGCTCACATTACACTGTTTACCAGAAATGAATTCTTCTTCACTGCTCTGAAACAGTTGCGCTGTGCAGTCTACTGTTTCAGAGCAGCCTAAGAGTATTAATTTCCAGGAAAACTGCTGTTTTTTCTGGATGTGAAATCACTTTAAAGTTATCTAATAAATTTGTGGTGTTCGATCGGTGTAAAGACTCCCGAGCTCGCTGATACCAGAGTCAGCATTTTAGGCTGTGTCAAAGGCATTTTTTAAGACATTGGTATCAGAACAACTCCTCTCGGGATCTCGACTGCAGTGGCACCAAAAACACTTCCAGGTACTTTCAACAACTTTTACTAACGCAGAATTAAACAAGTGTGAATTCACAGTAGCGTGGACCTTCATGCCAAATTTCAGCCTCCTTGGGTAAAAACTGTGGCTGCCAAAGGGTGGGTCAATCTTTGTGGATCGACCGACCAACCGACTAAGCAGACTGTAGCGCTGCTGGTTGTTGTGTTGACATAAGCCATGCTGCGGAGTGCAGTGGAAATGCAGCATCAGATCAATCAGTCAAACAGTTTTCTGCTCTGTAACTAGGAGCTGAAGTCTTTACTTAATTAAAGAGAAAATAAAGTGAAGGTTTAGACACCTCCACTGCAGTTGTTGATGCAGACTGATGCAACACAGTGACACATGGTGATCAGCTCGACTGCCAGAAAGCTCACCTCCTGTTTCTCCGTCTCCATCCCTGCTCCTCCTGTCTCCTTCTCCAGTCTCTGTCAGATGCTCTGATCAGTCTTCAGATGGTCTATCCCCGGAGGAATCTGTCGGCTGACCAGTGGAGGAACGCCCAGCTGCTGTCTCTCATCTCTGCTCCCTCCACCATGCTCAATCCTGCACAGTCAGACACTGTTAGTATGACGACGCTCAATATCTGCGGTCCAAAGGGAACGTTTTAAATTAAACGTCCAGGAGTTGCTCATGTTTCAATATTTACTGATGAATAATTAAAAGTTTATAAATTAAAAACTGCCGGTATTATGTCTTTGCTTGGCTTTATGAGGCATGTAATCCATTCACATGTATGTGAGCTCCATAATCTCTGTGACAGATATTTGCTTCTGATTGATTTTAACTATAAAAGTCAGCTGAAATCATGTCTGATCTGATGCTCACTGCTCGTCTCTGCCTTTAGATGCCGTGTGAATACCTGTCACTGGACGCCATGGAGAAGTGGATTGTCTGTAAGTGAAATGGTTGCTTATTCATCCAGTCAGGGACAATGTTCATTTTTTGGCTTCTGAATCGCACTCAGTCGCATCTTCCTCTTTGTTCTCTCTCCAGTCGGCTTCATCCTGTGTCATGCGGTGCTGAACAGCGACGCAGCAGCGTTGTCTTTGTGGAAGCTGGCTCTGCAGAGCTCCACCTGCCTCTGTCTGTTCAGGGATGAAGTCTTCCACATCCACAAGGCTGCAGAGGACCTGTTTGTGAACATCAGAGGGTAAGAGCATCAATATGTGAGGATACACACAGGCAGACAAACTGATTTTTGTTATGAAGCCATTTTTTTTTACAGCAGAATTCAAAATTTTTGCAGGTTACAGCTTTTACAGCAAATGTAGAGTTTATTATCAGTTTTGGGGCTGCCCCCTGATAGTCGACCAGAAAGGTCATTAGTCGGCAAGATTTCGTTGGTGAAACTCTGTTAGGATCTGTGCCTTGTCAAAATAAACCCAAACCTATATGACCGGACCATGTGTGACTTTAATTTGAAAGGACAGACACAGGAAGTGGGAGCAGCCCTGATCAGTTTTATATCTGTGTCAGTTGAATATCAGTCTAACATATAACCATATTCTCAGCTAGCAGAAATCACAGATGTTCATTTGGTATGTTTTTGTTCTTTTAACACGTCCTCTCTACTCGTGTGTTTTCCAGGTACAACAAACGCATCAATGACATCAGAGAGTGCAAGGAGCAGGCCCTGTCTCACGCGTACGTACATAATCTTTTCACTAATCCCTGTGACGCATCCAAACTGGGATTTTCAGCTAATTTTTCCTTCTTGTTCCTCACACACAAACCATATTTCACATTTTATGATTAACGTCACTGCCCATATTCTCTGTTTCATTCATTTACATTCCTGTTCTTTGTTCCTGCCTCCCCTCTTGAGCCATCAGTTCAGTGCCTCTAGCCTTTAGTCTCTCTCTGAGGGAGTCTCACGCAGCAGCATCACCTCTCTTTATCCCTCATTCAGTTTTTTTTCTTCCCTTTTTATCCTCCCCTCTGTCTCATCTCTGCTTTTATCCTCATTACTTATTCCGTCTTCCCCTTTCATCTCCGTTCTCATTCTTTCGCCGTCACTGTCGTCTGCTTACTTTTTGTCCTCTTGCGGGGTTGTCCTGAAAGTGTCAAAATACAATATAATCACGATGCTGGTGTGTTTTGATGCTCCGCTCTGACTTCCCCCGTCTCCCTCCGTCTGTCTGCAGAGGCTCGATGCACAGGGAGAGGCGCAAGTTCCTGCGATCAGCTCTGAAGGAGCTGGCCACTGTTTTAGCCGATCAGCCAGGACTGCTGGGCCCTAAGGTGAGACAGAATACCACCTTAAACAGTAAAGTAGCACCTTAGATAACAATAACTTCAGTTTAAGAGGAGTTTAATGAGCAACACTAAATGAGCAACCTGGATAAGTACCAAACAAGACAAGGCAAGGCAAGTTTATTTATACAGCACATTTCTGCACCGAGGCGATTTAAAGAGCTTTACATAAAACACCGAGAGCATCGAGACAAAGTGCAAAAGAAACACATTATAAACCATTAAAGAGCAAGAGAATAGAAAATGAAATTAAAAACAAGACAGGTATAAAATACAACAATTAAAGGTACAGTGCAGTGGAAGAAATGAATAAATATCTGATTGAATCAAAGGCAGCAACAAACAGAAAAGTCTTCAGTCTTGATTTAAAAGAAGTGAGAGTTGGTGCAGACCTGAAGTTTTCTGGCAGTTTGTTCCAGATATGTGGAGCAGAAAAACTAAACAGTGCTTCAACATGTTTAGTCTCCACTCTGGGGAAACAAAGCAGACCTGTCCCAGAAGAACTGGGACGTCTGGATGGTTCATAGTGTCACAGATCAGAAATGTATTTGGGCCTAAAACCATTCAGAGTATTCTGAGGTCAGTTCTTTGACAGACAGGACGTCAATGTAAAGACCTCTGAACTTTCTTGAGCTTAGTGAGGACTTAAGCAGCAGCGTTCAGAATCAGCTGTCTGATGGATTTTTAGCGAGACCTGTAAAGACGCTGTTACAGAAGTCAAGTCTACTAAAAAATAAAGGCATGGACAGGTTTTTCCAGATCCTGCTCTAAAGATAGTGTCACCTAAAAAATGTAAACACCACTATAAATAGCTCTACTTCGTAGATTTATGAACTTAACCATCACAATACAAATACAAATACTTTACATGATCAAATAACAGAACATAAGTTATAGAGGTCACCTATTAAGTGACTATCATGATGTTAGTAATCCATGTAAAAACAAGATGGCAGCCAGAAGTCAGTCTGCAGCTGATCCCGAGACAAAAGTGGACAAGGTCCAAAACCTGAACACATTTTATGGCTGAAACTTGTTTATCTATGTTTAAGTAATGTTTGTAGTTTGATATCGATTACAAATGTGAATCATTTTAGCAACAGTAACAAACTAAGACTGTTAATTAGGAAGTACTCATTCGAGGACATTGGGACTTTATTATTATTGACAATGTTTTGTTGTTTTACTTATCTGGTCCTACTGATCCCATATAGCTAGGAGGGGCTCAGGAGGGTCTTGTATCATCACACAGTGCCCAGTATCGATTTTTTTTATTACATAAATTATTAAAAATATCAGCTTTTAGTAGCCTACTAGAATAATATATGGCAATAAATCACAATACGCAGCATATAGCAACGTATTTAAGATTGCAGTAATATTGTATCGTGGATCTTCTGCTCATTCCCACCCCTACTTTGTATACATCAAGTTTAAATGAGTTTTGTAGAGGTTGTAATCCTGTTTTCCCAGTTACATCTAACATAAAAGATAAATCCTTGCCCCTGAGATATTTTATAAATGGGCCGCAGATACATTTGAACCATTCTTGTTTACCTTTGATTGTGTCTGTAATTTTTTTCCAAAGGACGTTTCCTTAAGCCGATGCCCAATTCTTGTTTTCTGGGTGTTTTTCCATATTAATGCTATAGATTTTTTGGCATGCGTCTATGAAAAATTATCTCTCTGTGTTTTATTTTATGTCCCTTTGGATAAATGCCAATAACAAAGAATAAATGTTCTTTTATTGTGACTCAGCTCTGTTCTGTGGGAGCGGCAGCCTAACTTAAAATATATAACCTTCCTAAAACACACAAAACCACCTTAAATAATTCAGCATAACCTTCTGAGTTTATCAGGGCAGACGGATTTTACCACCTTAAAAAGCCCTGTAGGTTCCCCGTCCAGATGGAGGCCCTCATAAATGTATAACAGAATGTATTTGCTAAGCCAGACTGGCTCTGTAAACATATTGCATATTTGGTTCAGAGACTGTGAGAAAGCGGGCGCTGCCAACTGCTCTCGGTAATTTATCTTGGAATTATTTATCTTGGGGAATTTTTGACATTTCCATTTCTCCCCCTTTTTCTTAAAAAAATGTGTTTCTTTACTTTCCCTCCATATTTCTCAATTTCTGCCTCTTTGGGTCCCACTAGGCGCTGTTCGTGTTCATGGCGCTGTCCTTTGCCCGTGACGAGATCATCTGGCTGCTCCGACACGCAGACAACATCCAGAAGAAAAGCACAGATGACTTCATAGACAAGTACGTAACCACACGCACACCTGCATGAACACAAACAGGCGCATGTTCACAGCGACAGTAACACAGTCACTGCGCCCACAGCTTGTGCTGCTTTAGTTCCAGCGCTGTTGATGTTTGTGTGTGTTTAACAGACACATAGCAGAGTTGATCTTCTACATGGAGGAGCTCAGAGCCCACGTCAGGAAGTACGGCCCTGTGATGCAGCGATACTACGTCCAGTATCTGTCCGGCTTTGATGCTGTGGTGCTGAATGAACTGGTGCAGGTATGAACACATGAACACTCAGCAGAGCTGTGAAAACGTACACACATGATTACTGTTACATAAGATCTGAACAGAGGGTAAGATACGGGGTTTCTACTATCACTGCCCCCTAAAAATCAAAGATTCGAATCATCAGTCAGAGACCCCTCAAGCGGGATTTATTCTTCTGCGCTGAATCAACGCCGTAGCCTGATGTGCACCTCCTCAGAAATGTAACTACATGTCACAGTGACGCCGACCTTTGCCGCCGTTTTTGACATCTCCTCCTAAACCGTAGGTCCGATATATACCAAACTTTCTGTGGATTATCATTGGACCAAATTTATCAAAAGTTATAAAAAGCTTTTTATGTCTTGTTTTGTTTTATTGATATTGACCAATGAACTTTAGGGGGGGTGTGGCTCAAACATCGCAAACCTTGCAAGCTATGTTGTAAGCGGTATCAGGAACACATACTGAAATTCTTGTTTAAATTGACCACTAGGGGGCACCACAAACACAAAAAAATTGGGCATGGGATAACACAAATCAGACTACAATTCAAAAATTGATTGTCCAATCATTACAGAACACCCAGAATAAGTTAAATAATAACGACGAACCAAGTGTGTTAAACGATTTTGAAATCAGTCACCACCACTTGAAATGAAGGTTTGTTCAAACATCAGCAAATTCGGTGGACCTTTTTAAACTACGTCATTAAAGCACGTCACCAAAATGTTTCTGCAGTTGACCAAAAGGATGCGACAGTGTTTCCGAGGAAGAGCGTGGCGCAGTAGACATTTGGACGTAAATGAATGAGCCTCTATCTGATTGTTATAAAAGCTGTTGTTTATCCACAGCTGTCCCAAATTATCAAATGTCTTGATTCTACTCAGCTTTCAACTTTTAAAGGTCGACGCTGGTTTGAACCCAGAATTGCTGCTTGCAGCTGTATCTGTCATTTAGTTTTTCTGTCATACAGAATGTGGTCTTATTTTCCATTAATGTTTGAATCCTGCGGAAATAAAACGCCACTTTTTGGGCCTCGGTTGAAAGAGTTAAAGACTGGCTTTTAGAAGACACATTTATTCCAAACCACAGTTGACTCTCTAACCAGTTTTCTATCTTGTCTTTATCTCGTAGAACCTGTCTGTGTGTCCAGAGGACGAGTCTATAATCATGTCTTCATTTGTCAACACTATGACCTCCCTCAGTGTCAAACAAGGTAACACATTACTTCTGCAAATCATAGAGGAGGAGGAGGAGGAGGAGGAGTGATAACAGGAGGGTAGAGCATCACAGTGGCAGTATCGTAAACATGCTGTAATTTAACTAGTGTTTGTGATACAGGTGACTGGCTATATACATATATGACCAGAAGTTTGGCTGATAATTTGTAATTGTGAGTGAATTGTTGTGCTTTGTTGTTCCAGTGGAGGATGGGGAGGTGTTTGACTTCAGAGGCATGAGACTGGACTGGTTCAGACTGCAGGTGTGCACACAATTCAAGTGCTTTAATTATTAAAAAAACATTTATCTAAAGCTCGGGGCTATGTTCGTCCCAGGGAATATTTGGTTTCAGGACTGCTGAACACAGTCTCCACTGAATGTTTTTAATTTTGCGTCAAAGGAAAGAAGGCACTGCTGATCAAAACAAAAATACCTCATTAATTAAAATACTTTGTGCGACTGTTTTCCCTCTGTAGGCCTACACCAGCGTCTCTAAAGCCAGTCTGGGTATCGCCGATCACAAGGAGCTGGGTAAAATGATGAACACCATCATCTTCCACACAAAGATGGTGGACTCTCTGGTGGAGATGCTGGTGGAGACGTCCGACCTGTCCATTTTCTGGTGAGACACACTTCAGATGTTTTAATATATTTGACTTATTTAAGAAGTGTGTGCATATCCCTCATTTCCTCCATCTCCTGTGTGTGTAGCTTCTACAGCCGTGCGTTCGAGAAGATGTTCCAGCAGTGCTTGGAGCTTCCCTCCCAGAGCCGACACTCCATCTGCTTCCCTCTGCTCTGCACACACTTTATGTCCTGTACACACGAGCTCTGTCCCGAGGAGGTAAATACACACATTCATACAGATGAGAAACATGTAAAACACACGCACAAGAACAGCTGCTGTGTAGTAATTGCTGTTGAATTATGTTTTGTTCACAGTAATGATCTTTCTTTGCTCTTCTTCCTCTGCAGCGTCACCACATAGGGGATCGAAGCCTGTCGTTGTGTAACATGTTTCTGGATGAGATGGCCAAACAGGCCAGAAACCTGATCACTGACATCTGCACTGAACAATGTACACTTAGCGACCAGGTAGGAACACACACACACACACACACACACACACACACACACACACACACACACACACACACGCTAACAGCAAAATAAAGGAATAGTTTGACATTTTTGGAAATATGATTTTTTTTGCTTTCTTGCCGAGACTTAAGCTCTGTTCACACGGGAATAGTATGACCCTGGGACCTTTAGTATTTTGGAATAATTGCAGAGGCAGAATGTGATCTTAATCCTTTGTCAATCTGCCATGTCTACCAAAAATTCCACCGAAATTACCTACCGTATTTTGCGATGATAATAATAGCCCTGTGCAAATTGGCATCTCAGTAGTATTGGGTCTTATTTTTGTTATGCCGGAGGCGTTATGTTTTAATCCAGAGCCGGTAGAAATGGAGCAGCAAGCAGAGAAACAGGACTTGTTTCTGAAATAAAACATCAGCCTCAGCTTTTTAAGATTATAAACCTGAGGTTTAAAACAAACAGAGTCATCAAGCCAGATACCAAGTTATTTGTAACAAGTGACAACTTCAAACTTTTTTCCCTGAGCAGTAAGAACATCAGGAGTGTTCGCAGGCTAACATTAGAGAAATGCATAACATCACTTTAATCGCATTTTTAATCAGCTTTTTATTGTGAAAGCCAAATCTGGATATCGTTAAAGACAGCCTGCAATTTGTTCCACAGCATCGTTGATGGATGAGCCGGCACTATATATCACTGGGTCATCAGCATAAAAATGAAAATTCACAAAGACTATTAATATAAATTGAAAATAACAGTGGCCCTAACACAGAACCCTGGGGTACACCATTACTAGTGTTGAGCCAGTTAGAGGTGAGCCCATCAAACTGGACACACTGAGGCCTTTCTGAGAAGTAATTCACAAACCAGATACATCAATACGAGACAACCTACATATCAAAATAAGATGCTCAACGGTACCAAGCGCTTTTGACAGGTCGATAAATGAAGCTGCACAGCTCAGCTTCATGTCCAAAATGCCGATGATGTCATTTATCACCTCCGTAGTTGCGGTAATGTTGCTGTGTTGCTTTCAAAAGTCAGACTGAGGTTTGGATAGAGCCGCATCATCACATGAAAACACCCAAAGTCTTGTGCATATAAACTTCACACAAACATTTAACAGCATTAAAAAAATAAAAGGGGAGACATTTGGTCAGATACTGAATTGGTGACTCTGATCTTGAAACTGTGCTGATTGTATAGATCTTCTGTGTGTGAAGCGTCCACGGTGCTGGTGCACGGAGGCATAAAACTGTGAAGCAGTAATTCTAGTTTTCTCAGTGCCTCACTTTTGGCTCTTTCTCAGTAGAGAATTACGGAGGCTGCTGTGGCAATTATAAGGGAAAGTTTTGACAGCATTTTGGGTGCAGCAGGCTCATCTCGCTACACAGCATGGAGACCTGCTTACTGCAAGAATGAGCTCAAATCCATCAGAAGAGGGAAGTCTCAAAAGATGATGAGATGGATGATGTGCAGCAGAGTCTGTTCAGTTCGTTTAACCCGCATTTAAAAAAAATAGGAAGTAAATACTGTGCGTCACTGCCAGTGGTGTTGTTTAGAGTTAAGTTAAAATGACTGTGAGCATCATATGGGGGGGTTAATATCTGTAAGTCTCAGTAAAACACAGACTTTTCTTACCCCATGCAACTGTACCACTCAAAGCAATTCCAAAGCTCACAAATTAACACTTGATATCTTGTTTGTGTAATCTGTACGAAATTCAAAGTGTTAAAGCGACTGTTCCGTGCTCGACTGTTTCTTGACTCTGAGCAGTTGCCAGGCAACCAGCGGACACCCTGACTATCTCTGGGCCAGGACCAATAACTTTCTGTAGAGTCGCATCGATCAGATATGAGAGTGGTATCGATCTTCTCATCTGTCTGCCAGAAACCCAATGAGTGCATCTCCCAAAGTGTCAAACTATTCCTTGAAGAAGTAACACGTCAAGAGCACCGCGCTCTGAATTTTAATCTGTCGAATAGCCGTCACATCTCCTGATGTATCAAAAGCTAAATACAAATTCTTGTTTGGGCAGTAGCTGTTATAATTCGAAGCAGCTGTAGAAACAAATTTCAAACATTTTCCCAGGTATCACGACGAAGAGCAGACGTACAGTGTGAACAGTTTTTTAACAATAGTGCCACAGCACTGATGAAGTCCTCAAAGTTTTCTTACGCTCACAAACTTCCTGATATCACAAGATGGCAGAGCAGCAAGCCAGAGACAACTGTCCATTTGCATAATATTACATGCTGTCACGTTAATGTTGTGAGTCCTCTCTTGATGCATGTTTTTTAAAGCTTTTTAAATTGATCTCTGTCAGTCTGCTACTTTTTTTTTCTTAAAAAGCTACTGTTCTAAGAACATCAGCCAGGCCGTGAATAATCGGTCTGCCTCCATCTGCCTTTCCTTCCCTCCGTCTCTTGTTTATCCCTGCCTGTCTCTTTCTGTCTCTCTCCGCCGTCTGGCTAATCTTCTTCTACTTCCCTCTCCGTAGCTGCTTCCTAAGCACTGTGCGAAAACCATCAGCCAGGCCGTGAACAAGAAGAGCAAGAAGGCGACAGGGAAGAAGGGAGAGCCGGAGAGGGAGAAACCGGGAGTGGAGAGCATGAGGAAGAACAGACTACTGGTCACCAAGTTAGTAGAGGAAACAGACTCCATCTCCTTTCTCCTCCTTGTTTTGTGTCCTCTTTTAATAAGTGATTGCTCATGACTCTGTCATAGTTATTAATAATAGATGAATAGCCTTGTTTTTGTTGTCGCTTTGACTCAATTCCCATTAACACCATTAAACATCCATCTTTGTTCCTGCAGTAGTAATGATAGCAGTGATATTTAGCTGTGTATCCTCATATAAGCTGTTATCATCGCCTCCCATATGTGCTTATAACAATCAGCTGAACTTTAAAGCCTGGTCAAAAGCTACAGTGATTACTTTAACTTGGTTAAAGGAGCAAAATAAGTACAGTAACCACAATGGTAACGATTCGCAACCAGACAACCAGTGGGTTCTCAGGTCAGGGTCACTCACTGGGTCCAGTTTTAGAACAACAGAGTATTAAATACCTGGCAAAATATACAAGGTAGAAGTTTTTTCAAGGAGCAGAAGCTAAAACTAGTGCCTAATAGAGTAATGATAGGAGTATGATAAGTACAAGAGTTACTAAAATAAACTAAAATACAGAAAACATTGTAAAAAAAAATGTAACTGGAGGAATGTCCACTTAAATAATTACCCTGTTTGTCCAACTCTAATTCAAGCGAGGAAGGAAATCTTCAATTTCTACCCTTCAAAATGTAAAAATAGAAAATGGGAAAAAGCAATGCATCGCAAAAAAAGAAAAACATCCAAAAATAGGAATCAAATTCACTGGGGTTGAATCAGGAAAAGAAACAATCAGGTCCTTACTCGTTAGTTTGCCCAGTCTTCACGGTCCTCCACACACCCTGGTTATACATCTGCCCCCATGTTTTGAAGACACATAAGGGGCCCTACACGTGTCACGTCTTTAACCGCCTGGACAACACGAGGTTGGGCACTACTCTTGTGCCCACTTTGTGCCAGCTTTCAAGGGCACAGAGGCAGGTTGCGTCTGAGGTTGCTAAGCAACCATAATCAGTACCGAATCATAGCCCTCTTACCAGAAATCCTGAGTGCAGAGCTGATCTTCTTCTTCCAGGCACTGTTGTCTGAGTGTGTATCAGGCCAAAAATATTGTCTGTGGGGCAGATGTAAAGCTCTGCAATAATACAATCAGCGTCTTCATATTTACCATAGACTGATAGTTATGGATGAAGGGAAAGGTATCTGCCCTCTGTGATTGGTTGTTCCTCATCACATGACATGTGATGTGCACTACTGTGCTCCAAAAGTTTGACTCTGTTTATCTCACGGTGTGGCTCTGGCGTTTGAGCACGCTTGCCGCACGTCTACATTGAAAACAATTAATTTATGGGGAACAAAAAATGTGGCATGTGGGAGATTTAAAAGGTAGCTGTTAGCAGTTAGCGGCTAACTAAATGAAAAAGAACTGAGGCCATAACTGTCCACAATTGGGAAAACCAATGAGAATCGGGAGCTCCTTACCCTCTGAGCAGAGCACGAGATCAGCCACCACTTAACGGGGGCGGTGAATGATTGTTATCGCCATAATGATGCCACTGTTACTGTTTAGACAGTACTGCCAACGCTGTCGTGATGCATGTCACACCTGTCACAACTCTGCAAAGCAATGATGCAGTTGATAATCACACACTGGAGCAGAGTGATGCTGCCGTCATTTAGTTCTAGGTAAAAATGTTAAGGTGGTATGATGAAGGGACTTCGTAGCGGCTACAAAGGCGCACATTAGGTAGGCCTGAGGGTTTATACATGCGAATGTCATAATGCAGAAACTTGCCCTGTTTTTTGAAGGACTTGGGAAAATACAATTTTGCCGTCAAAACAAACTGATCCGACCAAAATTTAAATCTTGAGATTTGAATACACGAGGAACAATAGTGGGAAGCTACAGAAGACCTCAAAAAATAAAAAATAAAAATAACACGTGTTTTAACGAGTGCAGGTTTTTACATGTTACCAACATCTATACCTCCTCCATTTTTAATATTCTTAAGTTCTACTTTGTTTATTTTCTCTTTGTCTCTGCTGTATTCTGTTGCAGTGAAGACACAGATTATTTAACGTTTCATCAGATCTTATTGAGTCCTCTTATTGATATTGTTGTTTACTTTCTTTCTCCCAGTCTGGATAAACTCCACACAGCATTATCTGAACTCTGCTTCTCCATCAACTACGTTCCCAACCTGGCGGTGTGGGAGCACACGTTCACACCGAGAGAGTACCTCACCTCGCACCTGGAGATCCGATTTACCAAGTAAACATAAACACACGCAGATAATCACACAGGCTCACTGGTAAAGCTTATTTTCTGATACAAAACACACTTTCTGCTGAGCTCTTTCATCTGCCTTTTTAAGTTGATGACATCATTTAGCATTCGATAAATAGAACAAGTATCGATTACAGAAAGTCGTCAGCGAGCAGTGTAAAGTCAGAGTCGATGTTTAAAACAAATATAGAAGCAGATTAATTGAGCATGTTGGATATAAGTGATTAGAAAAGAAATCAGAGCTTTAAAAGAGGAGCATCAGATAAGAGGAGACTGTTTAGTTTTTCTTGTTAATCTTAGGAGAAATGTGTCCTGCGTTTGGTTTGTTCACAGTAATGGAGCGCCTCACTTTGCATTTAAATAGTTTATCCTCTGCAGGTTTTTTGTTCTGGAGTTTGAGAGGTCTTTAAATGTTCCTTTACTAAACTGACCTTCATTGTAATTTTTACAAACCTCTAAACTCGCTCCGTCTGTAGGTCTATAGTGGGGATGACCATGTACAACCAGGCTACTCAGGAGATAGCCAAGCCCAGCGAGCTGCTGACCAGCGTCCGCGCCTACATGACGGTGCTTCAGTCCATAGAGAACTACGTCACCATCGACATCACCCGAGTCTTCAACAACGTCCTCCTGCAGCAGACGCAGCACCTGGACAGCCACGGGGAGCCCACCATCACCAGTCTGTACACAAACTGGTACGTTTGGGTGTTTACGAATACGCAGCTTCAGAAACATAATGACTGGAATGACAAAATATGAGACCGTGAAGAGGAATGGATTAGTGGCATTTCATGAAAACATACAGGGGATTATGCATCACTTGTACAGGCTGTGCCAGTATTACATTTATAATCTAATACTGTGGAGTCACACAGCTCCTCCTCAGAGTCTGTGTCCACAGATTGCCAGTTGTTAGAAACTCTTTAATTACAAACACCAATAAAACAAACTCCTCTCATTTTTAATGCTGCACAGAAGGAGATCATTATTTATGTCACAGGTTCATGACTGTATGTTTATGCATATTGGTCTTTTTTCTCTTAATTTGGGGGATGAGTTCAGCAGAGAAAGTTACAGGGCCTTTACATTTCCGTCATCACCATTATTTAAAGTGGAAATTGAGTTTCAATTTATCATTATGAAGTCAATGTTCATTACACCATGTAATGGCTATAGTGTAATGACGCCATCTGTGTTTAGATTAGTTCCCTATAAAGGCGGATTTAAACTTGTGTGTCAGCTCTATGCTGCAGAGCCCATGCTGCTGTGAGCATTTATATTTGTGTGGTGTGTCTGTGTCACTCTGCAGTTACACCTCCAAAACACTAGTCAGCGGCAGAGCTTTCTGTGAAGTGCTGTAAAGTTTAGTTGATTCAAAACACACATTAAACACACATTAAACATGCTTAATAGCAACAATTTCAAACACAAATCAGCTTCACTATAACTCGCAGCATTCACAGACAAACACTTGTCTTTATCTGGACAACATACTAACGTTATTAGCACAAGCCTATGGCATTTTACACTGTATAAATTAGCTTAGTGGCTAACGGAGATTTCTTCTACACATATATATCCAGGGACAACAGCAACATTTAACAAAGGTAACATTACAGAATTCGGCTCCATTTCAGCTCTCAAGGTTCACTGACAAAACAACTGTCTTATACTAACACGTCATAATGGAGATGCATATCCCTCCTGCACTGGGCTGATGATCCACACCAAGACAAGCCAGCACATGACTGTAGAAAAGGGGTATTGGAAGCGCTTAGAGGGGAAAAGCTTGAAAAATTGTTGTTTCTAAATTCTGAAAATAAAACAACCAAAATTGGTGCATCACTTTTAAGAAACCCCGGAGCGCAGTATTCTGATGATGGGATTTGTCATTAGCACAGAAACCCAGATGGGTTAAAATCCTATTCAGCAACATAAGCACAGATTTATTTATAAAATTAATTTGTGGTTTTAAAGTACTTAAACGCTGACACTGTGTGTTTGTAGGTACCTGGAGACGTTGCTCCGTCAGGTCAGCAACGGACACATCGCCTACTTCCCCGCCATGAAGGCCTTCGTCAACCTGCCCACAGAGAACGAGCTGACTTTCAACGCTGAGGAATACTCCGACATCTCCGGTACAAGCCTGCACACACACTGTCAGATGTGTACACGTCTTATACCCACTGACCGCTCTCAGTTCGACTCATTTTAGACTCTGTATTAAAGAGACATCTGATGTGTTTATGTGTGTGTTTTCACAGAGATGCGTTCGCTGTCGGAGCTGTTGGGGCCGTACGGTATGAAGTTCCTCAGTGAGAGTCTGATGTGGCACATCTCATCACAGGTCGCTGAGCTGAAGGTATTGACACACAATTACAGAGATTTACTCATCCATACAAAATGAGCTCTTAACCTTCATCACAGAAACGACTCTCTTTGGTTATGACAGTTGAAATAATGCAGTAAAGATGTTTGTGTTTTTCTTTACTGGCTTTAAAACGCTGATCGCTGCGGCGCCTTTCTCTCTGATCTGGTTATTTTTTATCAGGAGTGTATTAACGTGTGTCATTGATGAGATACAGTGCCACACAAATTACAAACATTATAACTGAATAAATAACAACAAATGAAAAATGTAAACGATGAATAAAGGCGTCAGCACTTAGCTGAAAATCTGTAAAGAAGAATAGCACTGAGGAGGGTTGGGTACCAAAACCCTGGCTCCTATACGACCAGTACACAAATTTGTTAACCCTAGGATAACAAAGGAATGACCCGCCTTACCCTGCCTCTGATTGTCATACCCTGTGGTTTCCCCAACTGGTGGGTTGCAGTCCAAAAGTGGGTCATGAGACCACACTGAATGGACCACAAGTGACTTGCAAACATGTCAGGTTTGTACAGTACAGTGAATTTCCAGCACAGAGCTTTTATTTTGAAGTGCCATTTCCTGCTGTAGAGTGAGTGGCAAACGAACAGCTACTTGACAGAGACAGCAAACTAGCTCGACGACACGGCCGAACCTAAGTATGACACTGAGTGCGTTTAACTGTGTGGATCTTGAACTAATGACTAAGGAGAAATCTTGACTCTGTAGCTGGACCAGTTGGGAACCACTGCCCTAATCAATCCCAGTTCTCAATCTAATCAACAAAGGCAACGACTACCAGTCAATCATAGGGCGAACAGGACAGGCCGTTCCTTCACTATCCTAGGATTCGCAAATGTGCAACAGGTACCTACCAGACGAAATCACAGTGCAAATTTTGCCTCGTTTTGGTGCCATATTGTGTGTTGAAATGATGAGAGAGAATGCGCATGTGTGACGCATACCGATTCAAAATCGGCATGCAGAATATCGTAAACACTATGCTGTATTGATTTTTCCCCCAACCCTACTTTAAACTGTCCGTTGTTCATTCATTATTAAATTTTAAGTTTGAATTAGTATTTAAAAAAGCTGTTCTTGAATCTTACTGTTGTTTTGTGTTTGTTTGTTATTGCCCCCATGCATCAGTTGAGGCTCTGTTAAAGCACCAGTACCATTTTAAAAGTACCGTTTTGGCACCGGTATCAAAAGAAAAAACCCAAACAATACCCAACGCTAGAAATAAAAGGACTAATCCTGCTGTATGAACGTAAATTAACTTTGATTCAGCGCTAACTGTCTGTGTGTTTGTCTCCATGTAGAAACTGGTGGTAGAAAACATGGAGGTGCTGACCCAGATGAGGACGAGCTTCGACAAACCAGACCACATGGCCGCCCTGTTCAAGAAACTCACCTGTAATCACACACACACACATCTGTACACACACACAAGCTTAGTTCCGTTTCACACAACTGCTGAATGGAGATAATGTGGCAGCTCTAAACCTGATGCCAAATACCCTCAGTGTGCTGGAACAGAGATGATTTCGGGAGATATATTGTGTCTTTGACAGCTTGTGCTTCATTCACACTCCCAGAAGAGTCACACTCCTTTGTTGACTCCGCTGACAGTCTGCTGTCGTGACTTGTTTCATGTCTGGGTAAACCTTCCCCGTGCTGATCGCTGTATTTTCTTGTTAGAGATTTTTGTTGTAAACTTGTAGCAGCGGCTAAACAGACTCGACTGAAAGGCAATTAAAAGTCAATACAAACACTATCAGCACAGCGAAAGCTGAACACAATAAGACTTCATTTGTTTGCAAATGAAAGCAGCAAAATAAGTTTTTGAACGACTGAATTACCGTCGGTTAGTGTCATAGATACTGTTGTTTCCTGATTCACCGAGCAATTTGCAGACTGACGATTGAAGCTTGTCTTCTGTTTGTGTGTGTGCAGCTGTGGACAGTGTGTTGAAGAGGATGACCATCATCGGAGTCATCCTGTCTTTCCGCTCTCTGGCTCAGGAGGCTCTCAGAGATGTAAGACACTTCTCTTCACCGTGAACGTCACATTTCTGATTTGAATATTTCTCACAGAGCGCTGACGCTGCATCTCCTCCTTGTCTCTCTGTCTCCAGGTGTTATCCTGTCATATTCCTTTCCTGGTCAGTTCAGTGGAGGATTTCAAAGACCACATTCCCAGAGAGACGGACATGAAGGTAAAAAAAAACACTGTTGGACACATAAAGATCAAATAATCTGCTGACCTGATGTCAGTGTTCACTTGTGTTCTCTTGGCATTTCAAGTAATTTCCATATTTGAGTACTCAATTTAAATTATTATCAAGTACTCAGGTACTCAAAGTCAAACAAATCAAACAGGAGGAGGGTCCAAGATGAGTGTCCAGACTGTAGAGATCAGCTATGATACTCAAGTTGAACATTACATAGCTCGCACAGCACATTCATTTCATTTACTTCGCTGAAATGTTTCCGAACATCACTCTTATACCGGGGCACCACTCTGCCTGTAACCTCAGATCGAGTTATGCCCGAGCAGTTGAGTACTCGTGCCCATTCCTAGTCTGTAAAGACCCTTACACATATGCAGTCTGTCCCTGAAATGTCCAGGATCATTTCCTGCATGAGGTCATGTGTGAACGGGAGCAGAGATTGATATTCAGGGAAATTTATACTGCTTTTTTCTTCTACCTCAAGACCTAGTAACATTTCAGGTAAAATGTTGTTGTGAATGAAAGCAGCACCTGGCTGGTGACAGTTTGAATCCAGGGGTCGGCAACCTGCGGCTCTGTGGCCCCGCTCCGTTAGCTCCCTGTGACTTAAAAAAATTATATGGACATAAATAGCGACTTTAATTTTCATTTGTCACTGTTGTAGACTGAAAATGAATAATTAAGCGCAGCCTGTACACTGAATAAACAAATGTTTTAACATGTTGTCAGTTTGCGGCCTGGAGCCTTTTCCTCTAAATTTAGCTAAACCTCAACAGCAGTGGCTGCTCCTGAGTCTACAGAGCTAAGCTAGCTATGAATTCTAAATCCAATAAAGGGAAAAATATTAAGAATTTATTGGTGTGTGGACGAGTTTATTTGCTCCCACCACCAACACTGCAAAGTTAAAGAACCAAGTAATCATAAAAAGGCCACTTCACAGAGGCCACGTTGTGTTTAGACAAATAAATGAATGCTTATTTAGACCAAACAGGCTGTGCTACCTTCATTATACGGCTCAAAAATGTTTTTTTGCGACTCGTTGAGACTTAGTTTTCTTTAGGTTTTAGCCAAAATTGGCTCTTTTGATAGTGAAGGTTGCAGACCCCTGGTTTAGCATGAACAACAATGCTGTCAATAACTAACAAGCACTGTAAAAACACTGGCAAACACATCACTACATACATCTGGCCTTTCCCCGTCATTTTCTGTTGCGTTTTATGATGACTGGTATCCATAAGTGTCGCATTACCGCCATCTGCTGGACTCTCTGTTGGCTCATCGATTCTGGCATTCCCATAACGTGTGTAAAAAGACATAAATGTTCTGAATGTAGTCTGAATAGTGAAAGTCACAAGTGGTGCCTGCAGTTTCCCAGGACCTATGTGTGAAAGAGGCTTCATGAATCTTTGTCTGTTCCCAGGTGGCCATGAACGTCTACGAGCTTTCATCGGCCGCAGGTTTGCCCTGTGAGATCGACCCTGCTCTGGTGGTGGCTCTGTCCTCACAGAAAAGTGGTGAGACGCAAACATACACATGCAGATATGCAGACTGAATCCTAATGTTTTCTCTGTAGCGCCTCTGAGACGTGCACGTTAATAGGACAGCAGTGCAGCGCTGTCACAACAGCAGTCTCACCAGGTCGCACCTCGTAACATTTCTGCACCACTGTTGATGAGTGTGAATTGAATGCTGTCTGATTAATGTGAAAGCTCCGGCAGCACCAGAGAGAGATTAAATACATGTGTTGTGCTGCCTGCTGTATTAACTGTAATAACTTTATTATCTCAAACACCATCTCATATGCACAAAATTAGTTTTTTAAATGCTGTGAAAGAGACAATTTGCTGCAGTTAGGAGATCGATCTTCTCACATCAGATCGATCTCTATGAAAAAAAACTCTCACAGTAATAATCTGACCAGCAGTCAGATGGGTATCCAACAAAATGTGCAGCATGTGAGCAAAAAGGAATTCAGTATGAGTCCCAGCTTAACACCCTGTCATTCAGTGCGTCTGTATCGTCAGATACTGGAAATTGTTTTCAGTAAAATTGAAAAAAAGCGCTGTGAGAGCAGAAAACACTCTTCTCCCTCGCTATCATAACTTTTCACACCGTTCTCTCTCTGCTCACTCCGTAAATGTCTGAACAAAGCCGTGTGCAGCGTTAAAGTCTCCTCCGTCTGAATGACAAAAAGCCGCCACTCTAACAGCTCGATGATGCAGCTGTGTTTCTGAATGGGACTTGTGTCTGTGCAGAGAACATCAGTCCAGAGGAGGAGTACAAGATTGCCTGCCTGCTGATGGTGTTTGTGGCGGTTTCCTTGCCAACGCTGGCCAGCAACGTGATGTCACAGTACAGCCCCGCCATCGAAGGTAGGACGACATGCTATCAGATTGTTTCTGAAAAAGTAGAACTCAGGGTCAAACTACAGAGTGTTTGTGCTGAAAGTGAAAGAATAACAGAAGAGGTATCAGAACATTCGACAATCTATTTGAGGAGGGTAATTTTCTTTCATATCAGAATGAGGACGAGGCCGCTTATGGAAATATCTACAGATCAGAGACTGTGTGAACGTGAAAGTTTCCTTCCATCAAGATGACAATCTAATGGTGTACAGCTGCCAACAAGGTGGTATGAAATATGCCTCTGGATAAAAACAATGGTTGTGGTAATCTGAGGGTGATATAGGAGAAAGACCTGTGCTATACACTGGATGAAAAGACATGTGAGGAGGAATATATTAGTGAAGCCAGAGGCAAATGTATTCACGAAAGGGGCGTCCAGTAGCTCACCTGAGGGGCAGGCATCCCAAGTACAAAGGCTGCGTCCTTGCAGCTGTGGCCATGGAATTGACTCCAACCTGCGGCCCCTTGCTGTATGTCATCCTGTCTCTCTTTCCCTCTTTCATGCTGACGCTGTCCTATCGATTAAAGGCAAATAGCTCCCAAAAAATATCTATCTAAAAATATCAAGACACAACAGGATGGGCCTATATGAAGACGTCAGAAATACAGAAAAGAACATGGCACATATATGCATGCATTATGGGATTGTGGTAGAGTTTCTTTCCTGTGGAGGAACATTCTGGATGATGTGAACTGCCCAGTTTGCCAAAACTGTAGTGCCAAATTTAAATAAATTTGTATGTAGATAAGAGGTGTGCCATATCATCTTGTTCATGATAATATGGTAAAATTTAGATATGATATTAAAAAGTCATTTCGTGATACTCACGAAATTTTCAACTTGGCGTCATACTGTTACCCACGGCAACAACAAGCAATTATTAGTGACTCCTTGGTGGCTCCAAAAAGAGGAGCAGCTTCAGTAGTGTGGAATAAACTGTGGCGTCCTGAATGTTTTACTTCTCAGACTCTTTTAGTGACTTACCGCTCAGAGGGAACTCATTCAGCGGCTCCTCTGGCAGCAGCACAGCGTCTCTCCCTCTACTCTCTCACCGTGTCGTCTGGTGATTTTGTCATAAACCTTTGGTCATGTAAACATGAACAAACTCCATATATGTGAATGTGATAGCTGTGGTATCACAACAGCCTGTCACAGGTTACAGCGTGATGATCAGAGGAGAAATGGCAGAGCATTAATAAAGAGAAGGAAATCACCTGTTGATTTATATATATAGATCCCAGGGGACATTTTTTGTATTTGGGAGCTGTTTAAATGTGTAATTAGTGGTAGATTTGATTTAGTTAAACTATTAATATTGTATACAGAATCTGAATCTCACTCTGAGTTACTGTTGTTGTTCACAAACTAAAGAAATAAGAGTTCATTTTTCTTTAGTTTTTACTGAATATTTGAAGCAAACTGTGAAACTACATCACTTATTGTGTTGTAATTATGTTTTCTTAAATAATAATAAAATATTTTTATTACTAATTTGTAGGGCTGGCCCCGTGACAGTCGCAAGATTTCAACTCAAACCACCAAAATATATCATTTCATCATTACATTCATATCACAAACATGCGGGACACTAATGACACTAAAAGATGATGATGGTCGACAAAAGGAAAATTCTCAGTCGGGGGCAGCTCTAGTAATTTGTCAGATTGTCAATAACATTGTTATCCCAAAAATTCCCTGAAATATTGTGATGTTATTTTAGCCCCATATCACCCACCCCTAATTTAGAATATTAACAACTGGCTTTGTAACCTCTGCTCAGATGATTCAAAGGTGTTTTAAACTCCCACGCTGAACATGTGGATAGTTTAAATGATGGAAACAACACCGTGTGAAAAGATGCTGTGAAGTTAAATTGTAAAAATGATATTATAAATTAACAACGGGACAGTTTCAGCAGATATATGCCTGGAGGGTACAATCTGATCATGTTTTAATGTCTGTCAATATTTGCTTGACTTCCTGTTTGTTTCTTTTTGTTTTTTTGGTTAATGATTTACTTGTTAAAAATGCAACTAATATTTTAATCACAAAATAATGAGATTAACAAGCCCTGGTTTGTGGCGTAGGAGCGGTTCAGAGCCCGAGAGCAGTGCAGGAGAAATACTACACATTGTAGGAAAAGATAATTTACTGCATCAATGGCATGAGACTGTTCTGCATGCAGATGAGATCGACCTCGTGCCCTCAGATTGATTCATCCGTGTGCGCAAGAGCCACATCATCATCTTCATTACCCACACTTCTTATAGATTATTAAACAATAAATATTTTTTTCCTCTCATCACTTTATTCACTGTGACCTGTTTAACCTTATTTGTTGTATTTATGTCAGTAAAAGGTTTTTATTCAGTTAAATAAAGCTGAGATGAAGAGCGTTAGAGACACGCTGATATCGTTCAACGAGGCTTTTGATAAGGCATCAAAGAGATTTGTCACTCAAGGATGAATTATAAAGACGTCGCCTCTTAACAACCTTGAAATGAGAGGCGCCATTGTTAATAAGGGACATTTGGAAATGATAATGAGTTGTAATGGGCTCCACCATTGTTAGTATGCAGACTGCGTATCGGCCAGCAATTGGTTTTCCGACAGCAGATCTGGAAACATGGCGCCGGAGCAGCCGCACCAACCATTTTGTGAACTTACAATTACACGTTTTATATTCACATACTTCGTATGCGTCTCACATTCACACGTAATGGCGTTCATCTGCATGAAATACAAAAAAGACAAATCCATATTCCCCCCCGCCGGACTGGCTGTTCCAGATTCTGTATTCTGCAGAGTCCCACCTCTGAGGAAGTCTTAAAGAGCCACACATGTCAGAAATTAAAGCAGAGTTAATTGATTTTCAAACACAGACGAGGTCTTGTTCTCCCAGTAACTGTGTGTGTTTGCTGCCCCCTACAGGACACTGTAACAACATCCACTGCCTGGCCAAGGCCATCAACCAGATCGCCGCTGCTCTCTTCACCATCCACAAGGGGAGCATAGAGGACCGCCTCAAAGAGTTCCTGGCTGTAAGATGACACGTTTTTTTTTTTTAACTCAAAATCTGTTCAGTATATATCAGAGGTGCAGAGCCTTTAGCATCACTGTCACCCATTGTCTTTGCTGACCGATATTATAGGCTGCAATACATCCAGATTCATTCGCAAACACTGAACACAAACTCATCTTGGGCAGCAGGCAGTGATAAAAGTCAGGATGTATCAGAGCTAGTGCTGCTTCATTGATTCAGTAACACTGTCACGTCCTCTGTAACACATTTACATAAAGGTGGTTGATGGAAATGCTCCGCTTCACATTTTATTTTGCTGACATTTTAGAATTCACTCCACACTCCCACAGAGAATGGACAAACATTATCGTCTCTATTTAGACTGTGACTCTAACCTTGTGTTTGTGTGTTTGCAGCTGGCTTCATCCAGCCTGTTGAAGATCGGCCAGGAGACGGACAAGATGACGACACGTAACAGAGAATCTGTCTACCTGCTGCTGGACATGGTGAGAGAGAATCACTAAAGCCCCCGTTTCCACCAAACACTTTCAGTGTAGTCGCTTTGGAACCAACAGTAACCCTTCAGACATGGTACCTAGAGCCTCGGTCTGTTCAGACAGTCCTCTTAAATGTGGGCGGGGTTGTTGTCACTCACTGCTCCGTCCAGCACTCGCTGTATTTCCTCATCAGCGGTGACACAGATGGAAGTCTGCACCTGGTTTATGGTCCACAGAACGAGGCTGCACGCCCACATTTTCAGAACAAAATATAACAGGCTGCAGTGAGAGTCTCTCTCCATGGGATATTTCAAAATAGCAGCTTTGTGCATTTAGTCCTTCTCAGGCAAGCTCAGGGGTTTAGTGTTGCTGTAGCCCACAGGAACTACGCTCGGCGATGCTTTCTTTTTTCTCCAAGTGAGGATTAGAATATATGCAGTCCTTATGATCTGGTCTAAATTGAAACACTTGTAGATCCACTCATTACTAAAAGTGTGTGCCATATAAAAACTAAAGTGATGGTCAAAGTTGTCACAGTGAAATTTAAGGTGTGTTGATGGATTCACATCATCAACTCATGCATTGAGTAACATTACAAGTTAACGTTCCACCTTAAAAGTCGCCGGCAGTCGGCCCAGTGAATGAAGTGATTTTTCTCTTTCATTTTATAGTTGTAGTTTACTGATGTATGAACAGAGGTTACATAAAACCAGAGTGACCGTCCTCTACTGACCAATCAGACTGCAGTGTTCACAGCTCCACCTTTTAGTACCAGATCTGTGTGCTAGGTACCCCAACAGAGGGGGGACCAAACATGGGGACGCTAAGGAACGCTGCTATTGGTACCATCCACAACTTTTCACAGTGGAAATGGAAAAAAAGAAAAAGCGTACTGAACTGAACTGAACTGGACTGAACTGCTTGGTGGAAACAGGGCTCTTGGTACGCTTCTTTTCCTGTTTCCACTGTGAAAAGTTGTGGATGGTACCAGTAGAACCGTTCCTTACCGTCCCCGTGTTTGGTCCCCCCTCTGTTGGGGTACCAAACATGGGTGCCATGTGTTGTGCAGCTGCATATTTTCAAACAGGGAAATCTGCGAACCGCACTCTGCTCTGTCTGATCGAGGAGGAGACCTTAAATGTTGTGATGTTGCTTAATAAGTTTGATCACATGGAAGAACATGGTTTTGCTCCTTGTCCGTCAGGAGCGTATGACATCAGTGTTATTATTATTTCTGTGTCTGTGTTCCAGATCGTGCAGGAGTCTCCCTTCCTGACCATGGACCTGCTGGAGTCCTGTTTCCCCTACGTCCTGCTGCGAAACGCCTACCACGCTGTCTACAAACAGAGCATCAGCGCTAACGCATAGACACACACTGAACACACAGCAGAGGCCTCCCATGCTGTCCACCATCAGAGCGTCGGTGCTCGTGTACAGGCGCACACACAGCAACAGACACACACTAAATACAAACGTAACACACTAAACTATGCCTACAATGCCTCAACGTCCTATTCAGAGAGAAACAAACATCAGCGCGTGACTTGTACTCCAAAATATTGACACACGCTGAGGAACAAATACACTAAACGCCAAATGAACACACAGAACAACCAGAATTCAGAGACGACAGCAAACACTACAATCTGACAGAAACACACACACACACTAGCTGGATGAAGTTGGGGGATCAGTGTCTTTATTTTAATCATTGTACTTTTTCATGATGTTGCCAGGGACCATAACCATAGCAACACGTAATATACCATATGTTTGGTTGGTATAAAAGAACAAAAATATAAATATATAGTATATATATAGTTGACACTAAAATATTATTTTCTTTTTTGTTTTCTTTGATGAAAGATTTTTAGTGGCCAGCTGACGACTTTATGTGGTGACGGATTTGGATGCTTTCTTTGGGAATGATGCTGATGTGACGTGGGTTTTTTTTTTTCTTTTACGGCGGAGGATTCCTGTTGATACTGAAAGACATGTTGCTTGTTAATGTAACACTACTTTACACACACACACACACAGATATAAAGGCGCATACACACTAATCTCTCAACATTTCATAGTGAAAACACACACGCAGACACACACTTGTATAACATGGTGATGTTTTCTTTCTTTTTCCAAGCTAGTCGTAACATGAACTTTTTGTGGGTAAAGATATAATATCTGTATTCTACTTTGATGTGAACTGAACTCGTCTGTTTTTAATGTTTATGTTTTGTTATTTTTATGACGACGATGATGATGATGATGATGACGATTTGCCAAATGTGTCGACACTAAAAGTTGTGCATCAGGGCTTGGAAGTGCTGGAGTGTTTGGGGTTGTTGACGGGTGAGACGCCATTTTATGTGTTTGGACGGTAGATGCTCTGGAAACAATCCGCCTGACTCTGAGGCAGCTCGGTTAACGGGAGGGGTCACACGGGAACTTTTTACAGTGGGAACAAACTTTACAAAGTACTGCTACGGCGTGGGCGTGGAGCGGGCGAATATTCCTCACAGCTGCTGTTCATCCAGTAGGTGCTACTCTTCTTCTCCAGTGGTTTAAAGTCAAAATATAATATATTATCTCCCGTGGCTTCTGAAAAGAAGAACATTTTCTTTTCCGTGTCTAATTTTTTGCAGTCTTGTTTTGGCCGCCATCAGGCCCTACTGACGCAGCTGGGGGAATAGTGCCTTGCTCAGAGGCAGCAGCTGTGGAGGGCCCGACACCTCACACGCCGTGGCTCCACAAATGTCTTAGTGCTCAACTCTAATAGGAGCAATTAAAGCAAAACTTCCTCCTCCACAGAGAAACAAAAAATTGTTAGAGCTGTGAAAGTCGACAAAAACCTGGAGCTGCAATAAGAGAAAAAATAAATGTATATATACGGTATATACACGCCTGGTGATGTTTTCACTGGATTTCCACCCACGAACTCTCTCCATATTCCGTGACGGTTGTTCGGGACCTTTTAGGACAGACGGCCTCCAGACAGACGGACGACTTTTACAAAGTGCAGTCTGGTTTATTTTTTATTATTTTGTGAATCCAGGCATGGCAGGGGCTCCATACTGACACACACACACACACACCGTGCTCCCTGTATGCCAGCCCTCTGCTCATGCACACTAACACCAGGCTCTGTCTGAACGCTCGTACTGCACACTACCCAGGACTCTTAACCTCGGACTGTTGAAATCTGGAAGCAGCTTTTACAGCATGTAGCAGGAAAACGCTCAACTGTAGTTCATGATGTGTCTGCACTTCACAGTAGAGCCTTGTTTCTACTGTGAGTTCAGTCAGTAGAGTGCAGTGTGAGCGAGGACGGGCCCGCGGACACATTCTGCCATTTGATGTGGAATGATTGCTGTTTGCTTTCTAACCTCTTTTTTGTGTCTCTGATTCCACCGTGTAACTTAAATGACATGAATAAAATAAACTTTAGGGCTGTGTCAGACCTGAGCTGTGAGTGTGTGACGCTGGTTCGTGCACGAGGCCTTGGCAGAGACGTGTTGAGGTGGAAACCCGTAAGTGGCAACACTTTATTTTCACAGACGGACCAGTTTGGATGATTGGTGCCATCAGGTGACTGGTGTAACTCTGATCCTGTGTATCAACACGCTGCTTCAGTGTCACGCTGGTCTCTTCAAAGTAAACTGAACTCTTCCAAAACAAATATGTAAACAGGTAATTATGAAGCAGTCTTTCAACACTCAGGTGGTGGACGTGGCTGCTCCGATGTCCAACTACAAACATGTTTTGCTTGTGAAAGAAACCAGACCCAGAACTGGTTTCCCCCCTGTGCATTAAACACCAGCTCAAAGCACCTGTTCATCATCAGTCAATCACTTCATTTTAGGTGTTACACAAAATGACTCAAACCCACTTTGGGACATCTTTAACAAATTATTGTATCTGAGAATTTCAGAAGCACCAACATAAGACTGGAGTGTCTTACAGAAGCCACCAGGGGGCGCCCCAGGAAAACATGGTATATTAAAAGGGTGCAGAACTTGAATCAAATGTGGACCTTAAAATAGCCCAGTTAGTTCTATATTTTACAATCTATCATGCATAAAATCAGTGCTGACATTTAATTGCTGTTAATATTTGTGAAGTGGATCTAAAAGTCTACACCTCTGTTAAAATGTCAGGTTTTTGTGATGTAAAAAAAAAAAAGGTAAAAACTTTTTCACCTTATGTAACTTATAACCTGAACAGTTGAGCTGAAAACAAACAAATCTTTTATGGGGGAAAATATAAAAAAAGATCAATTTTCATCTGCACAGCTGAGGCTGGGTCGCTTGACAAAGTGTTCCCAGGCCAGATGAGGTATATAATCCCTCCAGTGTGTTCTGGGTCTGCCCCGGGGCCTCCTACCAGTGGGACGTGCCTGAAACACCTCCAGCACCAGGAGCTTAGCAGGATCCTGATCAGATGTTGAACCACCACAACTGACCCCTTTCGACATGAAGGAGCAGCAGCTCTACTCCGAGCTCCCTCCAGATGTTTGAGCTCCTCCCCCTGTCTCTAAGGCTGAGCCCAGACACCCCACGGAGGAAACTCATTTCGGCCGCTTGTTTCCGTGATCTCCTTTCAGTCACTACCCAGAGCTCATGACCATAGGTGAGGGTTGGGACGTAGATGGACCAGTAAATCAAAAGCTTCGTCTTCTGTCTCAGCTCCTTCCTCACCATGATGGACCAGCACAGCGCTCGCATCACTGCAGAAGCCACACCAAACCTCCGATCCATCTCACACTCCATTCTAACCTCACTTATGAACAAGACCCTGAGATACTTGAACTCCCTCGCTTGAAGCAGTAACTCTCCCCCAACCCGGAGAGGGCAATCCATGGCCTCAGATCTGGAGGTGCTGACTCTCATCCCGACCGCTTCACACTCGAACCGCCCCAGGTCATGCTGGAGGTCACACATCATCTGTGAAAAGCAGGGATGCAATTCTGAGGTCCCCAAACTTGTCCCCTCCCTCCCCCGGCTGCGCCTCAAGATCCTGTCCATGAACATCATCATCATCATCAGCCTGCACACCTGTAAACTGATAATTGATTGAAGCACATTTTGAATGTATTACAGCATCCAGTCTTTTAGGGTAGGAATCCATGTGCCTGCCACATCTTGACTTTGCAGTATTTACCCACTCTTCACAGCAAAGCGCTCCAACTCTGTCACATAGCGAGGGCATCTCCTGTGTACATCCCTCTTCAGGTCACCTCACAGATTTTCAGCTGGATTTAGGTCTGGGCTCCAAAACGTAAATCTTCTTTTGTTGATCTGGACATATATTTTGGGTTGTTGTCGCGCTGAAAGGTGAAATTCCTCTTCATCTTCAGCTTTCTAGCAGACACCTGAAGGTTTTGGGACAAAATTAACTTGAACTGGTACGTCCCTTCACCTTGATTAAAGCCCCAGTTCCACCTGAAAAAGAACCAACCCCAAAGTGTGATGCTGCCACCACTGTGCTTCACCGTGGGTATGGTGTCCTTTTGGTGATGCGCAGTGTTGTTTTCGCACCAGACGTACCTTTGGGAATTATCTCCAAAAAGTTCAGTCTTGGTTTCATCAGACCAGAGCACATATTCCCACATGCCTTTGGGAGACCCTGCCCCATAGGTCTGACATGTGAAGAACACGGGAGATTATTGTCTCATGTATTACACAACCAGTACTCACCAGGAATTCTTGCAGCTCCGTCAGTGTTGCTGTCGGCCTCTCAGCAGCCTCCCTGACCAGTCTTCATCATGTCTTTTCATTAGTTTTGGAGGGTCGTCCAGTCCTTGGTAATGTCACTGTTGTTTCATATTTTCCTGACTGATACCTTTCAACAATGAGATACCTGTGATGCTTTGTAAGCTCTTTGCAGCTTCTGTTGTGAGATGTGATTCAGTAAATGTCAGCAAAATCCTACAAGGACAGCTGAACTCTGTGTGGGGTTAATCAGAGTCACTTTAATTGATGGCAGGTGTGTACTGACAACTGTTTAGCATGAGTCTGAATGAACTTACACAGCCAGGTTATTATAGGTTTCATTTTTGTATAGTTCCCTCCCTAAAAAGTTTGTTTGTTTTCAGCTGAATTGTTCAGGTTATAAGTCACGTTAAAGGTGAACAAAAGTTTTGAAATGACACAAGGATACGTTCTGCACATACAGATTCATAGAAAGAAAACAGACAGAACACGACTCCTCAGTGAATCAGCCGATCCATCACTGATTCAACAAAAACACACTGACGTCGTCTGATTTATCACCAAAACTGAGTTTATTTAAAAATGAGTCAAAACCTGTGCTGGTCAACTGTAAAGAGAGATTTCACCTTGTATATAACGGCGTCTGTTAAAGAAGCAGAACAGCCTGTAAAAACAAAACTCTCAAAAGATTGTTTTAAAAAAGTAAAAGGAAACCTTTATAATCAATATAATCTAACCGACCTTTATCACAGTCGACATTTTGATTTAAGGAAAAACACGTGTGACTAATGAACCCCATGTTAATTACATTATCAGAAGGTCTGCTCTGAAACATGTCCACACAGTGCTTCAACATTATGATGAGCCAGACACTATTTGTATTGTGTTCCAGTAGCTACAGTATATTTCTCATTTCTCATCACACAGAGGACATTTTGAGAAAATTGGGAAGGGAAACAACCCAGAAGATTATCTGTTCATACTCTGCACCTCACAGGTAACATGGTGGTCCTGAAAAGAGCGCTGCAGGGATGGCGTTCTCTGCAGGCCAACACAGAAGTTAGCATCACCCTGGTTTCCTCGTCAAAAAGCTGATGAGGGTTTTTCCTCTGGATTTTGGATTATTGTAGAAAATAAGCTCTACTTTTATGAGTACTGAAGCCTTAATGCAATCACCAGAAGGAAAAAGCTGACGCTAGGCTACAAAGGAAGCACACCGTGGTCGCATGACTTAACGTCATCACCCCAATCAGGGTGTAAAGCCGTCTTAAGTGTGATGACATTCTGTTGTCTCATTTAGCCGCTTGTTAGCAGCTGCCTTTTTAAGACACATAAAAGCTCCAAAATTTACAAGAGGGGTATTTAATGGCACATTTTATGTCGTAGAACAAAACAAAATGTCTCCAGCTTGTGTTAATGAAGAGCTAATTTCAGGCGTCTCACCAAAAACCCACTGACTTCAAGACGAGGGAACCAGAGGCCTGCACTACGAAGCCAGTTATACTAACCCAGGATATCTTTTAGTTATCTAGCTTGACATTATCTGTCGGGATAACAGGCACTACGAACCTGGTTCAGTCAACTCTGGGTTTTCCTATCCAGCCACATAAAAGAGGCGGGGCTGTTAATTACGAGCGACATCATCAGAATCATGAATGAAGGAGGCTGATTCATATTATTTGAGATGAAATGATAACTGAAGTGTCTTCAACTGTGAGACAGTAAAATGTCTGTGATGTGGGACATGAACTATACTCTGTGATCCTGATCATTGAAAACACTATCCAAAAATTCACAGTTGACCAAGACTTACATTACGTGTAGGTATCACTGAGCTTTGTGACATTAGTATTGATTATTTTTTGCTGTTTAGTTGGATAAAATATTATCTGTTTTTTTCCTAGTTCTCATCACACAGGTGTTTCGTGTTATTTTGAGCTGCAGTGATGAATCAGTGTCACATACCAACACTGTCACTGTGGACTTGGAAACTTTGCATAAGTTAAAATCATGTGTTTAGTGTGTAAACAAGCTGTGTCGAAGCTCTGTTTTAAAACCAGTGGAAATAGAGTCTTGAAACCATGAAATGATTCTACTGACCTATAACAACATACAGGCTCCTGGATACTTTTTTCTTCAGTGATCTGATTGGTCAGAGGTCGGGGTGTTGACAGGCTGTGATCAGTTTAGCTGTTCAGCATCTGTTACCATGGTGATTTATCTCAGTAAAAAGAGAAGCAGCTTCGTAGAACTAAGAACCCAGAGTTGACCCTGAAGTTACCTTGCTAACTCACCCTTGGGGCGCTCTTTCAACAGGTGAGCCGTCACTGTTTCAGTCTTGTATCAAGTAAACAGTTCACTAGCTTCATTTCTTCTAAAACTGTTGTTATCAAGATTTTAATGCATGTTTTTAAATTTGGTTTTAAGTAAACTAACACTACCAAGTAGCTAGCCCAGACTGCAAAATGAAACTGGGCCAGATCCGGGCCTTATTCATCATATCATCTGGTGCAGATCTGAAAACTTCATCTGCTCAGGTGTGTTTTTGCATAACGGACAAATAGTCCTACCAGCACAGCCCTGGCTTACGGATCAGTGCTGACTTTGGGCCGTAACCTGCCCCACTCTGGCACCGATTTGTTTTCAAATTTTACACGAGGATCAACACTGGACCAGTTCTGGGCCAGATCTGTTTTACAACACATTTCCTGTAGATTAGTGCACTACTGTAATGCACATACATTTGTCCTACTACACACATGTACTGTTGATTAATTAGCTAAAGCTTGTTTTAGCTAGCTAATTAGCAGGTGTATTTAGCCCTTGGTAGGTAGCTATTTTGGCTGCACTGTCATAGCTAGCAAGAAAACCAAACATAAACTTGGAAGTTTTACAGATTCTTGTGAACAACATGTCACTGTGTACATTTATAAAGACATTTATGGTGCTGATGTTTGTTGTTTCACAGCTTTAGAACAACTTTCTCCGAGGTTCATGAGTTTCCCGCCAAAAGTCTTAAAATGTCGGCTGTTTGAGGTGAACTGTTGTGATGGCAGTGAGCTGTTATCAGTCTGCTGCTTTGGTTAAAGTGGGAATCAAACGTCCACCATATGTGAACTAAAACACAGGTATTAATGTTGGTAAGTGTGACACTCGGGGGTTAGACAGCAGAGTCAGTTTGTGTGGAAGTGAATGTGCTGTGTGAGCTGTTTCCAGGCCAGTTCATTAAAAGTGAAGCTGGTTTGACTCGTTTCCTTCACCTGCTCTAATTAAACCGCCGTCTCTCCATAAACTCTCCCGCTGATCGATGTCTTGTCTTGTAGGTGCTACGCTTGAGATGGACGCCAGAGTCTGTCTGTTGGTTTGTATCAAAGATAAAATGGCAGCCTCTTTTGTGCTGAGGTTTCCTGGATCTGGATCAGTCGTCCTGAGCGTTGGCTTCCTCCTCGTCCTCCTCAGGTACAGAACCCTTCAGTTTACCTACAAACACAATGTGACTCAGATTAGCAATACTGAATGGATTAATGGTTCCAAGACACGACTTAAACGAAAGCTTTAGGCAGCATTAAATGGGCCCCCACAACTTCACACCCGTCGAGGGTACTGGCAGGACACTGGCAGATATGGTTTTTCATTTATGTGAAAGTCAGACACAGTATGCAGGTGTGAGATGGTATATCCTCCTAGAGTGTGGGCACTAAAATGACCTGTTTTACATTTTATACCACTTCTGTGTCCACTAAGTGGCACTGCAGAACACACTACTTATAGGTCATGTTTTCGTACATCAGCTGTAGACCACACTCTGTAAATTCCATGTAAATCCAAAGATAAATATCTATAGATACACATGGCATTTCCTGTTGCCAATAGGGGGCGCTATAACTAAAACTAATTATTGGCATATAGATGTGTTCAGGGCTGGACTGTCATCGAACCTGTAAAGTTTGGGGCAGATTGGACCATGTACTCTGTATTTACAAACCACTTCCTGTTTAGTGGCGAAACATGGAAATTTGACGCCTTGCCAGGGTCACACGGTTCAACAAAAACTCTAGCATTGAGCACCTTTTCATGTCACAGGTCTTTAGATGCTACAAACAAAATTTGAAGTCAATGGGATCAAATTTCAAGAAGGAGTTTGTGAAAGTGCGACCCCCCTGGAAATGGCCAAAAATGCACAAAAATTATACATTAATTTCAAAATGGCCGACTTCCTGTTGGGGTTAGGGTTAGGGTATAGCTCCAATAGACTTTTTTGGAAGTCTGGGTGTGATACATATGTCCACCAAATTTTGTTTATCTACATAGAATTAAAAGGTGGGGGCTTGAACTTTGAAAACTGTTAGGGAGCAATTGAGGCAATTTTTCCACACCCAATCAGGAGAGCCGTATGAGATTACAATTTTCGCGAGCTGCAATACATGTGCCAACTTTCAGGATTTTTCAGGTATCCCAAGCACCTCAAAAATGCAGCCAATGCTCGGGCCATAAGGGAAAACAAAAGTAAAGCAACTCATTACCTGGTGTTGTATCGGCTACATATCAAACCCATTATATCAAATATAAGAGTAAAAATACAAAGCTTAATTATGAGCGTTTAACAGAAACTGAGCTACATAAACCAGCTGATATGTAAACATCTTCTGTAATATACATTCACTGGTCGTATCAGACAGATCCAGTCGAGCACCACAGGATGTTCTGACACTGACACACGATACGTTCATGTTCAGTAGCACAAATATTTGGTCAGTGATTACGTAAGATTTAATCGCCTTGTTAGTGTGCCAGAATGACTCACCTTGTTTTTAATGGTCGTCATTATTTCAGAAGTAACTGCTGTTTGCTCTCTTTAATTTTTCGTGAAAGACAGTTCAGGGTGCTCCATTGTATTCACTAATTATCTAAATTACCTTCACACCACAGTATTGTTTGTATCGTGCTGTGCTTTCCATCAACTTAATGTTTCATCACAGTGAATATTTCAAACACATGCTGCTTAAATCCTGAGGGATTTTTTTTTGTTTACAATTAGAGAAATACTTTACCAACAAAATGATCATTGGTACATCAGTTACTCGGCCCTTGTTACCTTGAGTTTGGGAAGAAAATTTTGTTTTTCTGTCGTCTCCCAGGTGATTGAATACACATGGCAAAACTGGACACAGACACAATTTGAAGAAGAACAAACAGCTTAAAATATTTTTAAGACTAAACAAAACAAACTAATTTTAAAAAGATGATTGAAAGCCCATAGAATAAAAAAGAAAGTAAATTAATAAAATAGAATAAAAAATAAACGAGGGATAAAATAAGGTAAAAAAAAAAAAAAAGAGAGAGAAAACATAAAATTTAAAAATCCTTCCTATTAAAAAATATTTCCACATGAAGAGTCTCACAAATAGACGATAGTGATGCGCAGGTCAGTTTTTCAAAGCCCACACTAACCCAGCCCATTATGAGAGCCAGTCCACCCCACCTGACCTACAAACGTGTGACAGGCATGAAAGAGTCTGGAGACGCCGTGGTGAACGTTTTGCTGCCTGTGACATCATCCAGCATGACCAGTTCGGCGGTGGGTCAGTGATGGTCTGGGGAGGCAGATTCTTGGAGGGTCGCAAAGACCTCCATGTCACAGCCAACAGTAACGGAGCGACTGTCAGACCTTAGGCTGGTGTGAAGGGCCCTGGGTTCCTCCTGGTTCAGGACAGTCCCCGGCCTCATGTGTCCAGAGTGTGTAGGCAGTTCCTGGATGATGAAGGCATTGATGCCATTGACTGGCCCTCTCGTTCCTCTGGCCTAAATCCAACTGAGCACCTATGGGAAGTTATGTATCGGTGCATCTGATGCCGCCAAGTACCACCACAGACTGTCCAGGAGCTCACTGATGCCCTGATCCAAGTCTGGGAGGAGATCCCCCAGGACACCATCCGCAGACTCATCAGGAGCATGTCCAGATGTTGTCAGAAGGTCAAACAGGCAGGCAGGGGCCGTGAACACTACTGAGTCACATGATGAGTTGGATCAATCTGTGATTTAATTTTTTACTTTAGTTTTTGGTGTGATTTTGAATCCAGCCCTCAGTGGATTGATGAATTTGGTTTCCTCTGACCGTTGTTACGTCATTTTGTTCTACCTAAACGCTTCAAGACATTTACAAACTTAAAGTAAGGAGCTGTTGGCAGTCGAGGGTGAGCAGCACAAAATCCCTCTAATAAATCCTCCTGTTTCCAGCTGCACGTCAGACGCAGCATCAACAGGAAATACCTGCTAAATCCTTGAAGAAGAGCACGAAGCAGGCAGAGGTGTAATCAATCACGTTCGAGCGATTTAACCCCAGGTGCTGAAATTACAAACACATGAACAATTCGGCGAAATGTCTGAAGACAAACCAGAAGACTGTGCGTTTCCCCAGCTGTTACAGTCGCTCCCATTCTCTCTTTCCTTCCCTGTTTTTGCCTTCGTGCAGCTCATCCCATCTGTGGCTGGTTTACCTCTCAGGGCCACATGTTGCATAAAGCACACACTCATTCACAAACACACAGAGACATTCAGCTGTTAATGCAGTGACGGGGGAGGCTGATCTCCAAACAGTAGGGTCACACAGATGTGAGGGAGGCAGCCGTGTAATGTTTATTAATTGCTGCATAAATGCTGCACACAAACAAAACATTGTGTCCTCTTATTTTAATCTTCTGCTCTGTAATGTTTTAATCTCTTAATGCTCGTCCCACTCCTCTGTTCTTCTGTTCTGCCCCTCATTTGGTTTTCATGGTAATTTTCAAAGGTAATTCAGGCCTATTGTCGGGGGATGGGGGGGTCAGAGGGTGCAGATGACCCCGTCCGAAGGCCTAGGATGGCCCATGTAAGGGTTGCTGTACTACTGGTTGAGCTGGAGAAAGTTTTCCCCTTTTCAGAATTTTCTTGCTTTGTGCAACACATTCTCACTCAGTCCTCGTCACATATTGACGTTTGGTCATGGACTTTCCTTGTCAGCAAGGTACCCTGGGTGTGTTGGTTGTCTGTACAACCTGCTGCTAATGTATATGCAGTCTTTTTTAAAATAAATGTACTACATGGGTGCAACACCACAAATTGGCATTTTTTTTCCTTCAACAACAAACGCATTTGGTTACGTTTAGCCAACACACACACGGTTGGGTTCAGAAAAAAAGAACAGGGTTTGGCTTTACAGTCTTACAGGAAGTGAGCACCGGCCTCCTGGGTGAAAGTCGGTGGGTGTTGCACCCACCCACTCTACTCTGACTTCCGCCACCTTTACCTTTGTTGTCGTCCGGCCACGTTTCCCTCTGACACCACCAGACGCCGTTAAACAATAACGGCAAACGGCCGCGTACCATGCTGACGTGGAAGGACAGCTTTTTTCGTCGCTGTCTGACGCCACAAGTCACTGACCAAACACCAGAGTTCAACAACTTCTGAGTGAGACCAGGTTGCTTTTTATTGTTCTGCCGCTTTTTGGCACTAATTGGTTCCACATTCTTCAACATAGAAACTTTATTTAAACATTAAATATGTTAACTCTTTGAAACCTGAAGCGACGTCCCTTTTTTGTGCTGCTTTAAGACACCTTTCGCAAGTATTTAAACCTTTGAACGCTGAGCGAATTGGTGCAATTTCTTTCAATCAAAAACATGGGAAAAAGGCAATGAGCAACTTGGTAAGAAATTTCCCACAAATTGCAAAATAACAATAAATTTAGAAAATTGTGTTAATAAAAAAAAAAGAGAAAAAAGCTGCGAGAAATTATTGTTATAAATATTTATTTTACTTATTTAAAATTTTGTTACAGAATTATTATAATTATATAATAATAGCCAATAATTAAGTACTTTTCCAAGGTTATTTACTAATTTGTTTGTTTTAAACTTTTTAAAAGTAATTCTTTTATTTTTAATTTCCTCTTTTTACCAATTTCTTGCCATTTTTTTTGTGTCATTTCTTCTTTCATCGCTCACTGCCTCCTTTCCATGTTTTTTTTTTAAAGAAATCAAGCCAATTTGGTTTCAAAGGGTTGTAAACAGTTAAAACATTAATCTTATTATACCTGTAATATTTCTTGGCATATTTAACATTTCCAGGTTTTTTGGCCCTGTTCATATAAATGGACAAAATGCGTAGTGAGTTGATGACAGGAGTTAAAATGTTAAACTCTTCTTTCAAATGTATCTTCAACTTCCTCTATCAAAATGCCTTCTTCAGAAATTGACGTCTCTGGTCAACTTTTGAAAACCTCAAAATGTTTTGCTTGTCATGGAAGAGAGTGAAAATGTTGTGTTGCATGGAAGTGTGAGGACGACCATATACGTGAAGCAAAGCCTTAAAAACAAGGCAAAACTTTTAGTATAATAATAGAGCTGGGTGTCATCTGCGTAGAAGTGGAACTAAATGTCAGATTTTCTAAAGATACGGCTAAGAGGTAAACTTAAAGGAGACATAAGACGGAGCCCTGAGGAACACCACAAGTAACTGGAAAAGATCTGAAATTTTTAAGTTGTACAAAGAGTGCAGCCAGAGAGATATGATTTAAACCAGTCGAAGGCAGCACCAATGATACCAACATTAGCTTATTTCTCTCGTCTCCAGATAAAGAATTCTCAGACATTCAGTAAATGTTTCAATATATTACATCTTTATTCACAGCCGTTTCTACACAAGCAAAAGCATCAGTGTCACCTACAGTAATTTAAATTTAGAGTGTTTCAGCACATTCAACTAAAATCTCTCTGTGTGTGTTTGTGTGCGTGGAAGAGACGGAGGTCGCCAGATGAAAACATACAGTATTAATTATTAACGTGAGCAGCAGGAGAGTGAAGAAGCAGTGTGTTAGTGGGGTCAGATGAACAGCAGTGAGGAAGATGAAAGTGGGTGAAAGTGGCTATCGGGAGACGGAGTCGGGACTGGACGCTTCCTTTTTGTGGTCACATGACAAATCTGAGAAAAGGGGGGGGGTGAAAGAGGTTGGAAAATGGAGAGATGGTGCAAAGCCACAAGAAAGAGAGAGAATAGTTAGTGTTGTTAGCAGGGAACAGATTTACAGAAAACAGACTGTTAATATGGGATTGTTAACATATTAGTAACAGACTGAGTGTGCAGGATGTGTGTGTGTTTATTTTTCAGAAATTGTTTTTAGATTTACTCTACAAAGTCTTGTTGAATCTACGCCAGTATTTTACACAACCTTAAAGCTTCTTTGGTCAATTTTTGGCAACTAGAAAGCAGAAAAATTAATCTAGTGATTTCATGTGCTGAGACAAAAATGTAGCTTTTAAGCTGCCAACTTTGTCTGTCTATGATTTGGTGCTGGACTGGTAGTGTACAGTGGATTTATCAGAGGTTAATAAGAGCAGCTCAGGTGTAGTGAAGACCCTAGAGAGACTGGAAATGTCCTCAAAGCTGCAGAATTTTAATTTAAACCTGATTTGGGTGCTAAAAACGACTCCTTTCTTGCTGTATTTGAGTCAATATTACTATAAAAAACACTGATTAATGCAGTTTAAAGCTGTATTTAAGAGCAAACACTTTGTGACAATCAATTTGAGGATAAACTTACTGAGAAAAAAAATCAGTAACAAATGTCTATGGAGACGAAGTTGAGCAAAATATTATGGATGTTGCTGCGATGCAGTCACCCAGGGCATGTTTGAAAAGTCAATTTAAGTCCACTAAAAGTGTTTGTTTTTGTCACTGACAGGTTTAGATTTTTATTCTGTGTGTTTGACAACAATATGGAGAGGATCCCTACAGAGGTCCACCCTTTTTTTCTGAAGAGTAAGATCGTTTTCATTTTGACAGAAGCAAAAATGAAACTCACAAAAGCATTTTCAGTTTGTCTTTGACTGTTCCAACAATCACCAGCTCTGGTTTGGTTGATTTAAACCCTTAATTCAGCCAGTTTGATGAGAAAGCATGCTGCTTCTATACACCCTAAATATAATGTTAATATAAATGGAGTCTTCAACAAAAGGGTCTGTCTCTGTAGTGTGACAAAATGTAAACTTTTAATTTTATTATTACATTTTAATTCATTTGAAGATAACATTACTGAGATCAAAACTTGTTCTTCTTCAGGGTTTATTGAGGTGTCATTGAGCGAAATAATGTGGCAGTTGAGGGTTATTATTTACTATAAGTTTGCCATTTAAATGACTCATAGTGTGTGCTTTAGTGCATGTGCTTTGGTGTGTGTGTGTGTGTGTGTGTGTGTGTGTGTGTGTGTGTGTGTGTGTGTGTGTGTGTGTGTGTGTAAGGCCGACAGTATACTCCATGTGGAGTTTAATGTGAAGTGTTTGCTCAGTGTTTTGGGCCCATAGCCAAGCAGGAGGACCGTGTTCAGTGTCCGTCACCACAAACATTAAAATTCCCTCTAAAACACATCACTGACAAACAGCGTCATGTTACCAGCTGCTCGTCTTACTTCCTTTTAATAACTCTAATTTCCTTCAGTAAGATCTTGAGTCAAAATCAGATTTATTGTGCAGTATATTGCCGGCCACGGTGTGTACGTTTTTCCGTCTTTACCCCCCGAGCTGTTGCTCTCTGCCACTCCTCTCTCCTGATTGGCTAACAGAAGACTCGCCTCATTCCCATTGGCTTCCTCTGGCCCATTGTGATTGGCCCACAGGGAAGAGGTGGCATAGAGCTGTGCTGTGATTGGGCTCAGCTGGTCGTCTGTGTCACAGAGCCCCGCCCCCAGAAGGTGCTGCTCCACCCCCAGCTGAAGCTCTGAGGAGAGAAGAGCACCTCTAGTGGAGAGACGCTTCAACAACACACACTCAGCGGGAAAGACCCGAAAAATTAAATTTGTAATTTTAAAATTGTAACTGAAACTAAACTTAAAATGGACGAAAAGACAAAAAAATCCAAATGAAGATTAACAAAATAGACGAGAAGCTTTCCCTCCCTGACGTCTTGAATTAAAATATAGAAGAAGTGTCTCACTTGCAGGCACTTGTGCACTCTGGACACTCTGTCTGTGGAGACGGAGCAGCAGAGCGCCGAGCAGAGTGAATGTGTTACTGGAAGAAGTAAACACTGACCAACGGGACCAGACTGGCCGACCTGTATGCTCCCACTCAGTGGATGGATGATGTCACAGGAAGCCAATCTTGTTTGTTTTGCTATGGAAGCTAACGTTAGCTAATGTGCTAAAAAGTTAGCGTTCCAGAGAAATCCAATCTTCCTCTTAATAGCTCCCCAGTTTCTGATGAGGTGGACATGATAACCCTTAATACACATAACGTTCTTCATCCCTACAACAGGAAATACTTTGTCCCTAACCTGATATGAAGTGTGCGCTGCACATGTGAGCATTTTTGATGATGGCCTCCGTCCAGTCCTTTGGTCTGATCACATTTAACCATCTTTGTTTTTGTTGACGGGCAGTGGCGGCTGGTTTTGAGCCATGACTCCTTCTATTCTGGCTCCCAATAACACAACAAGACCACATTTTAAGACTCCTATGTAGCCTACAGCCCTGTGGGGGAGAGGCAGCTTTACCTCCAGGTAATAACATGACGTCATCGTGAGCTCGGCCCTGAAAGGGTCTATAACCAAACAGTAAAACTGACCCAAATAAAAAAAACTCCATAGCTCTATTAAAGGGTTACTTTGGTATTTTCCAACCTGAACCCTATTTCCCACATGTTTTTGTGTCTAAGTGACTAAATGGAACAACAATTTTAGAAATTGGTCCAGTCGAAACAAACTGCATTTAATCACTTGTTTGAAAAGTCAAATTACGGCCACTAAAAGTGCTCCTTTTTGTCACTGACAGGCTCCGATGTTTATTCTATGTGTGTCACAACATTCTGGAAAGGATCCATACAGAAGTCAACTCTTTTGTCAAAGAGTAAGTTCCTTTTTCTTGAACCATAAAAGACCAGGAAATCTCTGTCGCCATATGCACCAAACTCCATTTACATAATCAGTAATTTAATCACCATAAAACACACTTATTCCAAAGTTGACAGAAGCAAAAATGAAACTCTCAAAAGCATTTTTTGTTTGTCTTTCAACTGCTCTGTCAATCACCAGCTCTGGTTTGATTAAAATAACCCCTTAATTCATCCAGTTAGATGAGAAAATATGCTGCCTCTATACACCCTAAGCAATTTTGGACCATTTCTGTTGAAACAAAAATGATCTTACCCTTAAACAAAAGGGTCTCTCTTCATAGGGATCCTTCCCATAATGTTGTCAGACACTTAGATAACAAACAGAGCCTGTCAGTGACAAATAAAGAGCTCTTTTAAAGGATTTAAACTGACCATGCTCAAATGCCCAGAGTAGTTACATTGCAGCCTGTTTCTCTGCTGCTCTCTCACTCATTACTGGACCAGTTTCAAAAGTTGTTGTTCCCATTAATCCCCCTGACACAAAATCATTACAACATTAAGGTAGAGGTTGAAAAATAACCAAAGTAACCCTTAAACTATGTAGAGTTTTAAAAATATAGAGTGACAATCAGTGTATAAACTCCAATTTTTTCCTCGTGAACCAGTTGGTTTTATCATTTGTCTGTCCTGACCCTGCATCACAAGCCTGCAGAGGCTTCATATTTACAGAGGTGCTTCAAAAGTCAGCTTAAAAATAAAATTACAGTTTGAATAAAAATGAAATTTCACCCTGATCATAAAATATAATGTGAGAATAAAACATAATTACATGAATAAATAAAGCATTTTGTCTGGTTCTGCAGTATGTAAATGGAAGCATTTGGTGCATAGGCAGTTACTCAGGAGGCTATTAGCTAACTGGTACACACACACACACACACACACACACACACACACACACACACACACACACACACACACACACACTCTCTCAGACGGGATCAATAAAAGAAAAAGCTTTTACTGCCTCCACTTCCCGGAACTGCACTCACTGGTCGAGAGCTCTGCACACACACACACACACACACACACTCATATGCACTATGTTTTTCCTTCCCATTTGCCCCCCGCCCCCCAAAAATAAAAACCTACAGACTCATTATAAGGACTTCTCTGTCCCACTGACACATCTGAAGTCAAACACAGATTGTAGAGAGTATGAAGTCTGTGCTGCGTCAGCCTCTGTACAGTGTTGCTGTAGCAGCGCTGCTTCCTCTGAGCTCTGTAACACTTGTATAAATTATTCAGGGCGGGCGATGATAACAAAATGACAACAACAACAACAACAACAAAGTCTTTTAGAGATAAAAGCCGTCAGACAGGTGCTCTGACATGAAGACGCTCCTCAAAACATCACAACAGTGCTCACTGCTGCAGAGACAATACAGTCTAAATCCAGCACGCCCAAAACTCAACAAAGACACACAGTCATGCTGTCGATAATAATAACAAACAAATGAACAGTAAATAATAATTCAGATTATTAAACTGACTGTCTCCAGAGTCAGAGTGAGGTCTCTCTGCTTCTGCTGAACTTTTTAATGCATGATTCAGCCATTTTATCAAATTAAAGCCACCTGTAGAATTTAAAGTGTCAGACTCAGGTGGAGGCAAAAAGTTTTACCCACAAAACTTCCCCTGTTCATGACTTACATTGAGACAATTATTATCATTATCATTATTATTATTTAATATAACATTAACCTTCAGTTAATAACGCAGGCTAATATTTGCTTAAATCACTGAACTCAACAGGCCTATATTTGGGACAGACTTTTGATTCCTTCCACATGAAACTGTTGCTCAGCAAAGATCAGGAAATACGATCAACTTCTTTTTATTTAGAAAATTATCTTGGAAAAACCGAGAGAAAAACTATATTTGTAATTTATTTATTTATTTATAACTATATTTATATAACATTATTATATATTTCAAATTATCTTACATAATTATTTAAATTATTCAATAAATAATAATAATTATTAAAATTATTTTAATTACATTTTTACATTTTTTTTTTTTCCCCAGTTTTTAATTTCTTGCTAAATTTTTGGGACATTTCTTCTTGAACCCCAGCCAGTCTGCTCAGGTTTCAAATGGTTAATTTACCGGAAATAAAGTCACATTTTTTATTTAAACCAGTATGAACTGAAAGAGGGGAAAGTAAGGAACTACCTCTGTGAACAGACCGTCATTAAAACTTTATGTGGTGGTTCACAAAAAAAGTATTAAAGCCTAAATATGAAACTCCCCAAAATCAATACAGACGTGTGTCAGGTGATGTTCAGCAACTAACAACACCGTTGAAGACAAAATGGACAAACACGTCTTCCATAAAATCTTGGAAACTGCTGAGACGATACATGTTAGAGGTCATATTTACTCTCTTTAGTAACTCATACCTACGTTAGTCACGTCAAAATATAGGACTCACATTTAGAGTATTTATTGTAGTCCAAATTTCAAGTCTGAATTTTCACACTTTTCCATGCAGTCATTGTCATTCAAATTAATCATGTACGTGGAAACTGGATTGAAGCATGATCATGTTTTTGAATCAATTAATTAAAAATTCGACTTCACATAATGTATGAAATATGAGTCACTCATTTGATTTCGCTCCGACAGACAGCACATCACAGACAGAGAGAGTTACAGCACCCGACATACCAACACAACACCACTTTATCCTTTTAAAACCATCCTCATAACTTGGATTAATTTTTATGAAAAACACTTTTGATTCTTTTGATCTGAGGAGCCTTATGGACTAAAGGAATATGAATAACTTACTGCGTCATCAATCCAGCTTCATTCACCCGAATAACTAACCAAATAAAGTTTTATGGTGTATTAACATGAACGAAGAGAGTTTGCGTCATTGATGAGAAATTTGTCATTTGTGTTTTACCGAACTAATCGTCGACTCAGTGAAAATGCAAACCTGTTTACTGCTATTTAAAACCCTTACCGATGTAAACAACAACATCAGAAAACAACGGCTGATCTCTTGAATTCTGTCCACAGGCTGTTTTATGGATCGCCCAATAAGGACGCTCTCTCTCTGAAAAGAGACGCTGCTGTCATTTTTTATTGTCATTTTTCAAAGCTGTGAGCGAATCTGTTAAACCTGGGAAAAAAAAGATAGAAGAAGTAAAAGAGGAAGCCTGTGAGGCAACTTGGGGCCCATAGTTTAAAAAAAACAACAACCCATCAGACATAATCGCTGTACAAACACCACCACCCCCCCATCCCCCGTCACACAGCTCTGAGACTGACAAATACTGAAGACTCAAAGAAACACAAGTGAAGAGTGAAGCCAGAAATAGTGTCAGATAACAGAAAGACGTATAATGAAACCAAACAAACAGAAATTCAATACAAAAAGCAAACGTATAGAAGTCTGAGGAATCAGCAGACTGGTGTGTGCACAGCTGCAACAACACCACCAGTGCATGACATGACAGACCCTAAAGCACAGACAGAGTCAGAGGAAGTCCTTCCTGAGGTATTTATCACATCTGTGGCTCTGAACAAGTAACTTAAAATCATATATATGTATGCTGTGTGATCAAGCAGCTGCTGTGGGCATCTGTTAAAAATAAAACCTTCTTTATTCTCCTTTATCTGATATTTGGCCGGTTGGATCATGTTTCCAAACAGCGTGCTGATTGTTGGCCACGTCACGCCTTAAATTAAATTGACTGCACCTCATTGCTAAAGGACACAAGACATGTCTGTTGATAATCCAGAATTAAAATAAATTAAGTGTGGAAAATATGCGGTGACTTTTTAAAACCAAAACAGGGACAGAGTCTGTCTGTCTCTGCACTCACTGACATTTAAGCCCTGTTTCCACCAAGCAGTCCAGTTCAGTTCGGTGCGCGTGTTTTCTGTTTCCACCGTGAAAAGTTGTGGATGGTACCAATAGAAGCATTCCTTAGCGTGCCCATGTTTGGTCCCCCCTCTGTTGGGGTACCTAGCACACAGATCTGGTACTAAAAGGTGGAGCTGTGAACACTGCAGTCTGATTGGTCAGTAGAGGACGGTCACTCTGGTTTGATGTAACCTCTGTTCATACATCAGTAAACTACAACTATAAAATGAAAGAGACTGTTTGGTTCAGTTCAGTCGAACTCAAGTTCATTTGCCCCCTCAGTGCAGTTCATTTGAGCAGGTGTGAATGCAGCACCAAAACAGACCGAGACCTTCTTGAAGAGGTGGTCTCAGTCTGGTTCCAAAGGAACTCTGGTGCGGTTGGTTTGTGGTGAGAACGTGTTCCGACCTGGATCTGAAGCAACTGCAGTCACATGACACATTGTTTGGGTTAAACATGAGCATGTTACAGTCCTGGAGGATTATTAATGTGCGCCTCCTCCTGTACTGCCTTAATATGCACATTCAGCACATCCAATGCATCAAAACATTGTTTTCTAGTTGGAGCCGCGCCTCGTTTTCAAACTGTATGCTTTGACTCAAATGAACAATGACAGCAATATAGTCCACGATGAGCAGCGCTAAAATCAACCTGCGTAGTTGTCCCTCCATTGTGACATTAGAAAGTGTCACATTTCTCTTGACAGTGTACTCTTCTTCAACGTTTGCTTTACTTCCTGGATTTTTCCCACATGGAAATTCTGACCAATCAAGAGCAGCTTTCTCACACAAGGCATTTGATCTGGTCCGCTTGTAAATGCTGCCGTGAGAACACGAACCTACTCTAGGCAATTATACAACTTTGGAACAACATTAGTCCCTGATTCAGACCAAAGGAGACAACCACAGGTCTGAGAGCAGCCTTAAATTTCAATAAGACAACTTCAACCATTATGTCAGTTTTTATTGTCTCTCTTGGATGACAGACACTTTTAGTAATGAGTGGATCTTCAAGTGTTTAAAAATATATATATTTATATAGACCAGATTATGTGAACTGCATATATTCTAATCCTCACTTGGAGAAAAAAAAAAGCATCATGGAGCATAGTTGCTGTGGGCTACAGCAACACTAAACCCTTGAGCTTGCCTGAGAAGGACTAAATGCACAAAGCTGCTATTTTGAAATATCCCATGGAGAGAGACTCTCACTGCAGCCTGTTGTATTTTGTTCTGAAAATGTGGGCGTGCAGCCTCGTTCTGTGGACCATAAACCAGGTGCAGACTTCCATCTGTGTCACCGCTGATGAGGAAATACAGCCAGTGCTGGACGGAGCAGTGAGTGACAACAACCCCGCCCACATTTAAGAGGACTGTCTGAACAGACCGAGGGTCTAGGTACCATGTCTGAAGGGTTACTGTTGGTTCCAAAGGGACTACACTGAAAGTGTTTGGTGGAAACGGGGCTCAACAGGCAGCTTCTCAGCGAAGTAGAAACTCTTTTTAGACATGGTGCACATTTTGCTTAATCTCAGGAGACTGGGCTGAAAACAGTTCTGTGTTTACCTTTCATGGTGGGCGGGGCGTAGGTGCTCTGCTTCCTCTGAGAGGACTCTGAAGCCTGCACAACAGAAGAAAAAACTTGTTATAATCTGACTCTAGAACAGAATCCCACACAACGTTTACTCACATATTATTATAACGAAAAGGTTTTAAAAAAGAATTTAAAAATATTCTAATCCAACGTACTTGTAGATATAATGTGAACACAATGGAGCTGTTAAGTTGCTTGTAAATAAAAACAAATATCCAGCAGGACACAGGATAAACAACGATGTCTTCCTAATCTCATTATAGTGGAACAATATTGACTTTTCAGACCAGCCATCATTTATCTGGCAGATTGTCCCCTGAGTGTCTTCTGTGACTCCCTTTTTTTGAAATGAAGGCCTCGACCGAACGGTTGAGACTTTATGATAACAGTGAAACAGAAAGAAAAAATCCAAACTACAAACCATGTCCTGTAATGGTTGTAATACCCTCCTGAAACCCTGTGTCCTCAAATGAGAACATCACATTTTAGGTTTACTTGACCTTATACTTCATCGTGATTAACTCAGACCTGTTGTCCTCATTTGTGGACACTTTTTTTGGGCCATCTAGTGGTAGTAAGAGCACAATCCATGTAAAAACAAGATGGTAGCCATCTCTGCTAAGTCAGTCTGCAGCTGATCTTGACACCAAGTGCCTCAGGTCCGAAACCTGATCACATGTTATGGTTGAAACTTGTTTATTTATGATTAATAATGTTTGTAGTTTGATATGGTGACAAATTTGACCAATTTTAGCAACATTAACAACAGGAATTGTTAATTAGGAAGCACTCCTCTGAGGACATTGGGAATTTATTATCGTCTTGTTTGAGGACATTGAGACTTTATAATTGTTGACAGTGTTAAGTATTTTATACTTATTGGGTCCTACTGATCCTAAATGACTAGGAGAAATTAACATGTCTGTCTAATATTAGGATTTTGGCACTGGGACTTTCTTATCGTCTCATTTTAGGACATTGGGACTTTATTATCATATCTTATAATAGTAAAAATAGGACAAGAACAATCTGAAGACATCACACACATCGTGAAAGACGACCAGAGATGATCGGTTATGGACCAGCGTGTAGTCTGTCATGTCTGTCGGCCAAGTCATGGACAGATTTCATGACTCCACAATTGCCTAATCTGAAATAGTGACTGTCGGGACAGACAAACATGTCGTGTAGTCTGCAGCAGATTACTGTTCACCTGCTTCCCCACATCTGCTGCATATGTACACAGAAACAACACATATACAAACCTGTGCCTCTCCGCTGGCGTTGTGTTGATCTCCAGCATCTGCAGAGAGAGATGAGACAGCAGCAGTGAGCTCTTTCTGTTTTATTGATTTGACAGTAGCTCATTTTTACAACTTGATGGCACATCGCTGTTTCTAAATCTGCACAACAGATGTTTTAAGACCCACAAACCCGAGCTCGGGGATCGAACAGTGTGAGTCTGATGGGTCAAACTACATCGATCAAGTTGGGTTGTGGGCTTTCACAGTCTTGTTTCTGACTTCCTGTTGAGCAAACTTGGTTAGACGCTGTGATTTCTGGGTTTAAGAAAACATTTTGTTCTGGAACAACAGCGTGTTAAAGGCATACTGTGCAGGACTTTATGAAAAAAAATGAAACCAAAACAAACAAACAAAATAACAACATACAGACTCAGATGAAAGTAATTTCTCTTAATTCTCACTTTTGATTCACGAGCAATGTGTGGTGGTGTCTGTATCTGCAGAGAACCTGCTCTCTGCCTTTTCTTATTGTCTTCTTGTTTGGTTTGTTCGGGACATTTCTATACTCGTGCAGCTCCTGAGTCTGAGACGAATTTCCCTACAGAGACAATAAAGTATAGTGCATCGCATTGTATCGTATCGTATGGTATCGTATCGTATCGTATTGTATCGTATGGTATCGTATCGAATCAAATCGTATCGTATCATATGGTATTGAATTGTATCATATCGTATCATATGGTATCGTATCGAATCGAATCGTATTGTATCATATGGTATTGAATTGTATCGTATCGCACTGTATGAAATTGTATTGTACTCTGGGTGTCAACCTTTGGGTAGTGGTGTGCAGTCTAAGGCCAGTAGCAGCGCTAGGACTCTACCTAAACATTTGTTGCTCTGCGGATGCAAGCTGCAGGTCTGTGTGTCTGTTGAATGGAGCAGAGATCCTGCATCAGCCTGTTTTACACAAGGATCTCCCTGTAGAGCTGCTACATTGTCACTTCTTTGCTGCCTTTGCATTTTTAAACCCAGTTCAGACCAAAGATTCAGCAGATACATACACCTACATCTACACATAAACACACATATACAGTTCATGTGAACATGCATACATACACACATGACTGCAAATACACATGCACTCACACACACAATAAGTCTATTAATTGTCAGCTAAGGCCATTCTGTTACATTAAGTTTTTAGACGAGATGTAAAGACGTGAACAGAGTCAGCTGATCTGATGCTCAGTGAGAGGATGTTCCAAAGCCGAGGAGCAAGAACTGAAAAGGCTCAGTCACCCTTTGTCTTTAACCTGGACTCTGGAGCACTTAGAGGACCCAGACCAGCAGACCTGAGGGACATCTTCGGACACTATAGTGTGAGAAGCTCAGTTATATATTCCAGATCATTCAGAGCCTTGTTTGTGATTAAAAGCACTTTAAATGGATTCTTAAAGAGACTTGAAGCCAAAATAGGTGTGATGTAAGAGGATCGTTAGCTGCGGGATTTTAACGATTTGGAGCTGATGTGTAGCTCGATTGTTTAAGCAGCTGAATGAGGCGTTACGGTAATCAAGGCAGGAGGATATACGAGCATGTATGATGTTCTCTGTGTTACTGAAGTGACCTACATTTGGAGATGTTCCTCAGCTGGTACAAACAGGACTGGACTACGTTCTTCACATGTTGCTCCAGGCTCAAATTACCGTCCAGAATAACACCCAGACTTTTTGCAGCTGATTTCATGTTGGGAGTGAGGGGGCCGAGGAGCGGCTGAATTTGTTTTGAGATGTGTTCAGGGCCAATGATGAGAACTTCAATTTCAAGAAGTTTTTGGACATCCAGCTTTTCGGGTCGTACAGGCAGCTATGAAGAGAAGCTAATTTACTGGTGTCAGAGGGTTAAAAAGACAGGTACAGCTGTGTGTCCTCTGTGTGGATATGGAAAGAGATGTGATGATGTATTATCTGTCCCAGGGGAGCATGTACAGGGTGAACAGAGCAGGTCCCAAAACTGATCCTTGTGGTGCTCCATGTTTTGACTGAGCAGTTCTTGAGTAACATTCCCAACGGAATGATGGGGCACACTGTGGTCATAAAGGGATGGACACGGTCAGCAACAATACTCAGGTAGGCTGTGGTGTTTAAACCATGCTCAGTTGGTACTAAGAAAATCTCCCCCACACCATGACACCAGCAGCAGCAGCCTGAAGCGTTGATACAAGGCAGGATGGATCCATGCTTCCAAATTCTGAGCCTACCATCTGAATGTGGTTTTTCCAATCTTCTATTGTCCAGTTTTGGTGAGCCTGTGTGAATTGTAGCCTCAGTTTCCTGTTGTTAGCTGACAGGAGTGGCACCTGGTGTGGTCTTCTGCTGCTGTAGCCCATCTGCTTCAAGGTTGGACGTGTTGTTGCTTCAGAGATGGTGTCTACCAGTGCTTATTTGACTTCCTGTTGCCTTTCTATCATCTTGAACCAGTCTGGCCATTCTCCTCTGACCTCTGACCTCTGGCATCAACACTGGATATTTTCTCTTTTTGGGACCATCCTCTGTAAACCCTAGAGATGGTTGTGCTGAAAATCCCAGTAAATACTCAGACCAGCCCGTCTGGCACCAACAACCATGCCACGTTCAAACTTAAATCACCTTTCTGGCTGATTAGCTATTTGCGTTAACGAGCAGTTGAATAGGTGTACCTAATAAAGTGGCTGGTGTGTGTATGAAGGAAACCAGTCCAAAGCGGTTCAGTAATACCCGCCCACTGTTTCAGTCTCTCTAGGAATGGAAAGGTCAGTGGTGTCAAATGCTGCGCTGAGGTCAGCAACATTAACACAGAACATACAGTACAGTGTGTGTGTTCATAGAAATGAAGAAACAAAGTCAAATTGTAAAACTCTTCTTCTGCTCAGTGTTGATGTTTGAAATATTCAGCTGTGAGCTGGAAGAAGATTTTTGGCCTTGCAATGAATAAAACAAAATCAGGGGGGTGTATAAACATGATTCCCAGAGGTTTCTAATAGACTTTAGTGAAGTTGATACTTTGAGAAAACATCTGTATTTATTGCCCAAACTTTATTTCAGCAAACTAATTCAACAGCTTTGACATCTGCACTTTTTATCCTGATGTTCTTATTTGTTTTGGGGCTAAATGTGTGTGGTCACTTCTTGTTTTTACAGCTGCCGGCTGGTTTCCTGTCAGTGGTGTACTGCTGAAAAATAAAAGAATGAACATCTCTTTAGTGTACAGATAACCTTTGAGGCTACAACCATCAATACACGTCTTAGTCTAGAGATCGACTTGTCTTAAAACTGAAGATACTGAGGTTTGTCCATATTTAGATGTTATAAGCTGCTGGGGTCAGTTTCTGTCTCTCAGCCTGGGCGTGTGGTTTGTTTCCTGCTTTAAGTTTTTCTGTTGTGTTTATTGTCTTTGTGCGTTACACTTCACTTTACACTCGTGTTACTGTTTAACATACTTTATATTGCATCGGTTAAACCTGCAGCTCTTTACGGTGCTTACACACCTGCACTGTTTGGTTACAATACTTAATTAGGCTGCTGTCAGACCTGTGGTTGTCTCCTTTGGTCTGAATCAGGGACTCATGTTGTTCCAAAGTTGTATAATTGCCTAGAGTTGGTTCATGTTCTCACGGCAGCATTTACAAGCGGACCAGATCAAATGCCTTGTGTGAGAAAGCTGCTCCTGATTGGTCAGAATTTCCATGCAGGAAAAATCCAGGAAGTAAAGCAAACGTTGAAGAAGAGTACACTGTCAAGATAAATGTGACACTTTCTAATGTCACAATGGAGGGACAACTACGCAGGTTGATTTTAGCGCTGCTCATCGTGGACTATATTGCTGTCATTGTTCATTTGAGTCAAAGCATACAGTTTGAAAACGAGGCGCGGCTCCAACTAGAAAACAATGTTTTGATGCATTGGATGTGCTGAATGTGCATATTAAGGCAGTACAGGAGGAGGCGCACATTAATAATCCTCCAGGACTGTAACATGCTCATGTTTAACCCAAACAATGTGTCATGTGACTGCAGTTGGTTCAGATCCAGGTCGGAACACGTTCTCACCACAAACCAACCGCACCAGAGTTCGTTTGTAACCAGACTGAGACCACCTCTTCAAGAAGGTCTCACACCAGTTGTTTTGGTGTCCATTCAAGTGTGATTGCTGTGTTCACACCTGCCCAAAGGAACTGCACTGAGGGGGCAAATGAACCTGAGTTCGATTGAACTGAACCAAACGGGGCAGGTGTGAAAGCACCCTGAGAAAAAGCATGTTGGTCGATTCAGATTCATTTGAAGCTGATAAGGGCCAATAACGATGGTGTACCGATATTATTGTGCATCCCTAATAACAGCTACAAGACACAGCCTGTCATGAGCGTCTGTTAGATCATCTTTTCATTGACAGGCGGCTTTTTGCTCGTCAGATTTTCAGGTCATTTAAAGGAAAGCACAGAAAAATGTTTTAGATTTAGTAGTTTAATACATTTTGACTGCCTCTCTAACTGACTGAGCTCTTCATCTGACAGTGCGACGTGTTGTTTGTGTTCTCCTCCTCCTCTTCCAACCATTTATAAAAACTAAGTCTAGTTTTTTTTTTGTTTTTTACAACGTCACCACTGAAAAGGCGAAGTAATATTTTTAGTAATGAGGCAGGTGTGGTGTCATGCTGATTTGAGCACGTTTTAAATGTCTTGTTGACCAACGCCATCGCCTGGTTGGGAGTATCTGTTGTATAATGGCGTCTTGAAAACACCTCCTGCACCTCTGGAGCTTCATACGACGGTATTGGAACCAGCCTCGCTGAGCTGAGCTCACAAAATGGAATCAGGCCGATGATTCAATCAGTCAGTTCCTGAGTGGAGGGATTTATGGGAGCTGAGAGCCAGCACACACACACACACACACACACACACTCTCTTTAGGCATCCATCAGTCCGGTCTGAACACTGAGATCACTTACCAAAAGCTGCAGCACAAATCTAATAAAGGTTCCATTATAGCTGCTGCTTTTCAGCTCTCGCTCTTTGTCTCTCATTCTCCCCCCTCCCCTCCATCCTCACCCCTCCCCCACTGTCTCACCTGTGCCAGGTTGTCTGTAAATCTGCAGTGTGGCAGGAGTTGGTCTTCTGCGGCGGATCTGAGGTAAACACACACACACAAATTTCCATTGTTATCAGATCGCTTTAAATATCCTGATGAGCCTCCCCTCTGATCCAACACAGGTGTGACAGTTGTTTAAGGCCACGTACAAAAAACTCACCTGTTTCCTTTGTCCCACATCACCTCTGTTTGTTCCTCTTAATGATCTCATTCCAGTTTTACTGCCATTGTTCTCATGTTTCATCTCTACTCGTTTAGTTTCTCTCTCCTAATCTATCAGCTGTACTGTTTGTGTAACGAGACACTCCTGACTACTTGACTGAGCCGTCGCAGTAATGAGGCTTTAAAAACACAAAAATCAGTTAATTAAAAAACCAGCTGGAGCTAATTGTTCCTGTTCTTACACTGTAAAACAAAACACTCCTGAGCATCTCATTAGCTGCCTGAACACTTCAGGCTTTGGTTCATTATCCTGACTGCCTCTTAAAAATATAACAATCCACTTAAAGTTTTAGAGCCCACTTAACTTCGTTTTTTAAAACTTTCCCACAAACTGCACCGTAACGAGAGGTGAGAACAGCACGGCCAGCAGTTACTGTATTCATAACAACTAGAGTCAACCTCCCGTTCATTTTTAAAGGACATTTTTGGCGTTTTTATACCTTTATTAGATCAGACGGGCTGGAATCAAGCCTGAGGCTACTGCAGCAAGGACGGTGCCTTTGTGCATGGGGCGCCCCCTCCCATTAATTTTTATTTTTCTAACTCATTGTTTTAAAATACACACTGTAAGCATGGATGGATTAGTGAATGAGCCCACTTGGCACAGGCCTGGGGCCTTCATCTGTAAAATGTCACTCAAATTTAGGCCCTGATGCACCTCGCTGATGGTCGACTGTCACTCAGTGTTGAGCCATAGTAGGTGCGGTGTGTCCAGCATCGTTGCCCCTCGTCGGCCCCCATTATTTTTTTAGCCAATTTAGCATGTTGATTTGACGATGGTGGAGCCCGTGGCAGTGCAGTGTAGCGCACAAGAAGAGAAACAGAAGTTATTTCACTGAACAAAGAGCTGAAGTCCAGAGGGAGTGTGACCAAAACAACATGTTACATAAGGTCAGATTATTTTTCTCTTTAGCAGAAACGTTTCCTGATGGTTTGTGTTATTGTTCACTAACACACGGTAAATATGCTCTGTTCTTTCAGTATTGTTAACGTGCTAACTGGCTAACTAGCATCAAGACAGTCTACAACACCAGCAGATGTTATTTCCTCTCATTCAGGCGCAGAACATACGCGCCGGTTGGCCGTCAGCTGTAGACTTTGCAGCATGTTCATGTGCAATTTTTTGGCCAAGAAAGAGCAACATCAGGCGACGCGGCAGGGGCCTTTATCAGTGCTAGTTCTCTGAAGTCGGTTTGGCGTGTCTGGGCTTTAACATGTATCGACCAGGTCAAGACTCAAAATGACCACAAAGAGATTCAAACAAACTGCAGAGAGTTACGAAACAACCACAAAAACAGGCAAAAAGAGACACAAAATTACCTCCAACAGAAACTAAATGGCTTCAAAGAGACACAGAATGACCACAAAAGTTGCATAACGACTACAAAGAGACACAAAACAACCACACAGCAAGACAAAACGACCACAAAAAATAGGCAAAGCAGCCAAAAAGAAACAAAACAACCACAAAAAGTTGCATAATGACTACAAAGAAACCCAAAATGATTTCAAAGAGAAACAATGACCACAAAAGACAAAAAATAACGTTGAAGAGGCAAAAATAATCACAAAATATCGGCAAAACAGCCAAAAAGAAACAAAACAACCACAAGGAGACACAAAGTCTACACAGGGACACCAAATGAAATCAAAAGACACAAAACTTCACAAAGTAACCACAAATATAGGCAACACAGCCAACAAGAACCACAAAGGAGACACAAACTTATCTCAGAGACACAAAATGACCACGAAAAGTTGCATAACGATTAGAAAGAGACACAAAACAACTATGAGGGTGACATGAAACAACCACAAAAGATACAAAATGACGTGAAAGAAGCACAAAATAACCACATCAAAATGGCAAAACAGCCAAAAAGGTACAAAACAACCACAAAGTCTGTGTGTCTTGCTCCTTGGTAAAAGAGGTGGTGGGGCCTTTTGCATATCTGTGCCCAGGGGCCTGCTGTGTTGTGTTTCACCCGTGGCTATAAGAGGACATTTAACGTAATTTTCCTGATATTAACATGAGGAACATGACGTGTGGTCCCAGTGATTCACAGGTTGTTTGTGAAGCCAGAATAAAATAACTGACAGAAATAAAGACTGAATTTAACCTGCTGATCCTCAAAGACAACTGTAGAAGCAAACGACCCCGTCGCACTGCAGGAATGTAAATGTTCAGGGTCGTCTTGGAGGGGAGACTCGTTTAACAAGATGGTATCTCATAAAACCATCACTTAAATTTATCTGAATGCTGACGGTTTCCAATGCAGGGGCTCCCCAAACAGCCACAGAGGGGCCCTAATCTGTCACTGTTCATTACCAGCTTCCTCAGAGAGAACAACTTCCTGTTTCCAGTGAACAAACAGTTCATAAAGACGCCAGTAAGGCAAAGAGCAAAGGCCTCTCAGAGAGCAGCTTCAACTCCCTGATGTGACTTTAATGCTGTGAAAGACCTGCCTCTGTTTCCTTTACTGGAGGTGTCATTCAGAATCAAATTACACCTCAGGTACTCGAGTATTTTGTACATTTCAAGCGTTAAATTGGCCTCTCTATAACCCTCTTTTACTGAAGAAAGACAGTGTATTGATACACCATGTTTCCCAGAATGCCTTTCAGCACTCCTCCACCCCCCTGCCCTGAGAGAACGGGCGTGAACTTGTTGCAGTCAGCTGCAGATCTGCCGTGACGGGGTTAAATTTAACACATATTATGTCACTTGAACTTTCTGGGTATACACATTAAGGTCATCAGGAAAATTTGTGATTTTAAGAAAAGTTTTTATGATGTTTTATTAATCTGAGAAATTTGAAACCAAGACAAATACCTCGGGAACACAAAATAAATCAACATTAGACGTGTTTATTTTGTATTTTAAGGTGGGTTTTCCTGTTAATTCTCCACAACCATCTGCTCACACAAACCTTCTAAACCCTTTGCCAGAAAAACTCCCATGTGTCACATGCACAGCCGCTCAAATACGACGGACCCATTAAACACACATGCTGTCACTCACATACACAAACAGCAGTTTTCATAAGAGCGTCTTGTGCACACATGCTGCTCTGCACCCACACACAGAAAATTCCAGACAAGACTTACAGGATAACACATAGAAGCCCCATTCAGCCGTCACATGCATGCACCCCACTCACACACACTCTGAGGACACTCACATGTTCGGCGGCCTGTGGGTCCAGCTGTCCCTGCAGCGGAGGCACGGCAAACTGGATCTTCTTCGGACTGCTGGGCTCCATTATTACTGACTGAGAGATAGAAAGAAAGACAGACAGAAAGAGAGAGAGAGAGTGTGTGTGTTGATGTGTGTGTATGTGTGTGTTCAGGAGGGAGGGAGTACAGCGGGAGGGAGTGGTCTCCTCTCGGCCGATGGGGTCCATTATCACTAATTGACAGACTGAAAGAGAGAGAGAGAGAAAGAATAGGAGCCGAGTCATTGCAGCATTTTCCAAAACACTCTCTGATGCAGAGTGAATTTAATAACGTCAGAAATGTGTCTTTGACATCTTCTGATCTTGTTACGCGTCAAAACAACAAAAAAAAAAAACGCAGTGATGGAGGAAGAATTTAAAAGTATGAATAACACACTGTGAAAATACTCCAGTGCAGGAGAAAGTCCTGCTTTCAAAATCTTATCTAAGTATTAACAGCAAAATCTCACAGATAAAAGTGCTCATTGTGTTTTTATTTTTGGACATATATCACTGCTGCATTTATGTATATGTAAATATAAATATACTGTAGATTACAGTGGCCCTGAGGGTCAAAACAACATCTCACAAAACGCTGCAATATTTTACAAAACCCATGTTGTTTTGTTTTCTGAAATGCTGTTGTGTTTTGGTCCTCAGGGCCACCATAGTACATTTTTAAGGTTGTGCTCACTCTAACTGCTCTTGGGTAGTTTAATCTGCAGCAATGCATCACACTCTACATCACACAACACTACAACATTTTAGAAAACGTGACAACATTTCAGAAAATACAACATTTCAGGAGACAAAACAACATTTTAGAAAACAAAACATTCATTCATTTTTCATAACCGCTCATCCTGTTAGGGGTCATGGGGGCTGGAGCCTATCCCAGCTGACATTGGGTGCGAGGCGTGGTTCACCCTGGACAGGTCACCAGACTATCACAGACAACCATTCACACTCACATTCACACCTACGGACAATTTAGAGTCACCAATTCACCTGCATGTCTTTGGACTGTGGGAGGAAGCTGAAACCCATGTTGTTGTGTTTTCTGAAATGTCGTTGTGTTTTGGCCCTCAGGGCCACCATAGTACATTTTTAAGGTTGCGCTCATTCTAACTGCTCTTGGGTAGTTTAATCTGCAGCGACGCATCACACTCTACATCACACAACACTACAACATTTTAGAAAACAAAACAATATTTCAGAAAACATGACATTTCAGAAAACATGACAACATTTCACAAAACAAAACGACATTTCAGAAAACAAAACATTTCATAAAATACTTAAACATTTGACAAAACAATACAGTATTTCTGAAAACAAAACAACATTTTGCAAAATACAACATTTCAGTAAACAAAACATTTTGCAAAACAAAACAATATTTCAAAAACGCATCTCAGAAAAATAAATTCACAAAACAACATTTCACAAAAAAAACATAAAAAAAAAAAAAAAATGTTGCTTTGTTTTCTGAAATGTTGTCATGTTTTGATCCTCAGGGCCACCACAGCAGATGTTAAAGGTCGTGCTCACTCTAAGTCCCTCATTCACTGTATGGTAGTTTAATCTGCAGCAATGCATCATGGTCTATAAGATCATCATATGTTTGTAGCATGGCTGTCCTGTGAGAACCACGTATCTGTGAAAGGTCAACTCTTCATGGTGTCAGAAAAACGGCCTGTTTTCAGCTCTGTGACGATGAATGTTCCAGCTGACCTGGGAGGATATTTAAAGAGTTTATTTAGCTTAAGAAGGACGAGAATCTTCTCAACACATAAAGGAACACTTCATCCAATATTTACCTCTGAGATGTAAAGTGGAGCAAAAGTTTAAAGTTAAATTATAGCTGCTGCGCAGCGATGGGTCGGGTCCGGGCATTTTTAGGCAATTCTGAGCAACAAGCAGAAGAATAGGAAGACATCAAGGAAGTTGATATTACAATCTGCATTTAGCATCAGCTGAGTCATTTTGCAGGTTGCATCATCTGGAAATTGTATTGCAGCAACTGAAAAGTAAAAGTGGTTGAAAATTGGAATAAATTTGTAAAGTACACTTTTGTATCAGTGGAACATTTGTTTCTCAAAGACTCTTTGTAGTTTTGATGTGTCATACTCATCCCCCTTGTTGGGTCTTGAACCCAGAGTCCTTGGCACTGTGATCCAGCTCCTAACTCACTGAGCTAATTGTCTGGAAGTGAGACCTGGTGTGTGGCTTCTCAAATAGACTCAGGAAGTCACCGACCGGGCTGCAGTTGTTGTGGCAGATTTCAAAAATAGTCAAAATGTCACAAATTCTATCATCTAAACAAAAATCTGACAATACATAAATTGCATCTAGACAGCATGGACATGTTGGTGATTTGTTTTTAATGATACGTGTTTTGCTTCACAAGAGAAAATGTGATGTTTAAAAATGCCTCTTTTACATTGACTCCAGTTGTTCCCGTGAGAGCAGAATTCAAAATGTTCTAGAAAATTGAGTTTTGGAGATAAAATTCTGATATTTGCCAAACTTCATCAACCATGAATCGAAAATATTGTCAATTTTTTTTCAGGAAGATTGAAAATGTATTTAGCAAGAATTGGATGGTATATGTTTACAGTAGTGTTTACAGTCAAACGTTTTCATGCACTGTAGGCTCAATTTTTGATAAATCAAAAATCCAAGAAACAAGTTTTGTGGAGGACAGTCTGGAGATGCTCTCTAGCAAGTTTGGTGACAGTTGAGCAAAATTTGTAGGAGGAGATACGTTTTATAAGTTTTACAGTTTTTGAAAAAAACAGAGTGATGGACTTCATAATTTGTAATGAGTCTAAATGGACAAAAGTTTCTGCAGCACTGGGGCTACATTGTGGTGAAGTTTCAAAACTGTAGCATGTATCGTTGGTTTGGTAGGAATTTTTAAAATTTTTAAATTTAAACGTTTATTGTGCCCCCCCCCAGGAGGGAGGGGCACATGTCCTTGGAGTTGAATAAATCTGGCATGGGGTCGGACATTTCTGTAAAGTTTGGTGAGTTTTTGCCCATGGGAAGTATGATTTCCTCAGAAGAAGAAAGAAAGAAAGAATTCTTTCGATTACAATAGGGTCCTTGGCTGCTTAGCAGCCCGGACCCTAACAATAATGGAAATACCCAAGTAAGGTACAAGTGCCTTGAATTTATACGTAGAGCTCCAGTGTGTAGGATTTAGGGGGAAATATTGTCAGAAATTAAACATAATACAATCAGTCTGTTTTCTTTAGTGTGTAAGCAACTGAAAATAAGAACCACTGTGTTTTAGTTACCTTTGAATGAGATGTTTACATTTACATAATGAACAGGTCCTCGGCTACAGAGATCACCACGTTCACCGCCATGTTTCTACAGTAGCCCAGAATGGACAATCCAAACACTGACTCTGTATTGGGAAATTTGTGTTTTCATGTCGCCCACCGTAGTTAGACGCCCCTCTTCAACGAGCAGTTCTCTAGGTTGTTTAACATGAAACTGTTTCATCCAGTGTTTTACTGGTTTAAATCAGCTGGTCTGTTTGTTTTGGAGAGGAGGACACCTCTGTGCATAATTCAGCTCGCAATAAAAACCTCCTGAATGATGAACATTGAAGGAATTCTTATTGGCAGAAGTTTCAGCTGGTTGAAACTTAATCGTCACCACTAGACCCCCCTAAATCTGACGCACTGTTCCTTTAAGCACTGCAATAGTTACATTCCACCACTGCAACACAGTACATATAATATCTGATTCCTCATGACTACAACTGCTTAAATTAATGTTATAAAGTACAGCTACTCAAGAACCTTGAAAGTTGAGAGTATAGTTTAAAGGAGAAGTCCAGTATTTTGCACTTTGAGCCCCATTCCTGGTTGTTTATGATGAAATAGAGTGGTTAAGACCAAAATCTTGACGATTGCTCCTTCTCTGAGAATTTGAGAGAATTTGTCTTTCCCCTGCCTGGCTTAACAATGCTGTCTATGGCCATGTGTAAATCTGTCCTAAAACCACCTTAAACGTTGGTTTTCAAAGCCATGAAACTCACCCAGTGGTCAGTGGTGTTCCTTGATGTTCCCACATAAAAATCGTAGCAAACTGTGGTTTCCATCCGTGATGATTTATTTGACATTTTGTCCATGCATTGATTTCCTATAGGAAGCCTCATTGTCCGTTGGTAGTAATCCGCCACTGGAAACAGAAAGGGGGTTGTTTACGACAAGGTTGTAGTCAATGTAGTCTTTTAGCTCAGCGAAAGTGCCGGCTCGACAGTGCTGTGTGCGCTCCTCCTCTTCGGAGGAATTCTCCTGCAGTCGCTGACCACACAAAACTTGCCCATTATTACTGGCTTGTAAACAACCTTCGCAGTACGATGCCTTTGAACACAACGCCAGCCTTCTTCTTCTGCTTCTTTCTGTGTCCCATTACATTGCAATGGTTTCCTGCCGGTTGGCGACACTCACGTAAAGGAGCATCATCGCCATCAAGTGGGCTGGAGTGTATAACGCTTCAGGGTCAAACCAACGATCAAGCGGAAGTTTACACACGGGTGTGAGGCAGCTGAAAAAATAGTTCCACAATCCAGATGAATAGAAAACACGGATGGAAAGCACAGTTTGCTACGATTTTTATGTGGGAACATCAAGGAACACCACTGACCACTGGGTGAGTTTCATGGCTTTGAAAACCAACGTTTAAGGTGGTTTTAGGACAGATTTACACATGGCCATAGACAGCATTGTTAAGCCAGGCAGGGGAAAGACAAATTCTCTCAAATTGTCAGAGAAGGAGCAATCGTCAAGATTTTGGTCTTAACCACTCTATTTCATCATAAACAACCAGGAATGGGACTCAAAGTGCAAAATACTGGACTGCTCCTTTAACTGTAACCATAAAATCTCCATCATGGTTTGTTTTGTTGTAATTTTGTCCCTGTTTTGTGTGTTTACTCGGTGCCCTGTAAGGACAAACTTTATTTCCCAACATGAAAATTTAAATGCTGTTTCAAAGCCTTAACCTTAGTATTTAACGGTCCAATAAATGTACTGAATCTATAAATACTGAAATCCGTCTATAAAATACCCACCACATGTGCATGTTTGGAGAATGTAAACTCCCCCAGGATTAATAAACCCACCACATTCCCAGAATAATGACAGAGGACATGATGTCAGTGTTCCTAATGGCAGCTGCCGCCCCGAGCTGACGTAGATTTAACATTATTTACAAACCATTTTTCAAAGTTTACCATAAGTTCTAAGACATGTGAGCCTTTCAGGAGCCTTATGGTACAAATAAAACATGTCCATACTGACGTGGACACAAATGAATAAACTGAGATCAAGGATTAAGTGTGTATGGTTTTAACAATCTGTAAACTTTAATGTGACAAAATGTTTTGGAAGAATATTCAGCAAAACTACGTTCATAAGGGCCATGAAACTTTCAATACGGACCCCTGACTGTTAGAATGAAAGGGTAGAGGGCGATCAGGAGGTGCACGAGCTTTCAAGCCAGTATTCGTAGTGGCCAATCAGTGTAATTACGTCCGTCATGTGATGCCCTGTGGCCCAAAAAGACTTTTTCCCATTGACGCACATGGCAAAAGAGCCAGCTGTTAATTAACAGTATTTTGAGCGTCACAACCCCGGACTTGTTATACTATCAAAATTTGATGAATTCCCTTTGATGACATTTGGAAAGTCGAGAAGAGACCCATGATTGAATCATTTATTCAAGTTAATGCAGCGCTAAACAGGAAGTAGGCAGCTCAGCCTGTAGACGCCTGCTCTGTGGGCCACACACTGTGGAAGCAGTGCTGATCATCCAGGCCCCAGGAAGTGGCTTTGACAATACATTTATAATTTTACCTACATACCAGACCCCCAAGATGGCACCTGTTTATTCCAATAGAGCTCAATATCACCCCCCTGCTGGGCCTGAGACATGTGCTCATGTACATGTGCAAGTTTCAGAGCCACCGTTTTATGTTGTGTTCACACTGGGCGGGATAAAGTAAAATATCAGCGTCAATGTCAAGACACGATTACACGTGAACACCTGCTGTGATGGACGCAATGAACACAATGGACGTGATGCGAATGATGTGAAATAAGAAAATTAAGAGACATGAATAAAGAGAGTAGCGTGATTCTGCGTCAAATGCTTATTAGCGAGAGTTGAAATATCTGAACTTCAGCAACCAATTTGCTCCGCAACATTGAGATCCTCCAGGGAAGTACGACGCCAAAGACATACTGGCGGAAGTTTCTTCATCGACTCAGGTGTTTCACAGGCTTATGACACAAGTCAACACAAAATATCCTAGCGTTCAAACTCGCACGAGTAACGTGACGTGAAAATTTGCATTGTGTTTGGTGTGAACACAACATTAGACATGCACATGCACAAGCTCGAGAGGGCGGGGTGTCTCTTTTAATTGTGGCCAATCAAAGGCCCACAGTCCCCTCTCAGTCAAAAACTTATCACTCCTTATTTCAGCCGATCACTTAACGGTAGTGAGAGGAGTCAACCTTTCAACAACCTAGCTATGCTAGCACCAGCTAGTGCCTGTGTATCACCTCACCGGTCTGAATGGATTACAATAACTTCAACCACTGCTCATCTTTAAAGGACCACCGCGAGAAAACGTGTTCTTTGTTTTAATTATCGGACAATTAAGAGACAGTGAATCATAGTTGTTTGTTTCTGCTGCCAGCATTAGCTAGTGTAGCGAAATGTTCCTGTCTGTTGATACTTCATCGAAGGTTAATGTTAGAATGGATGGTATGGAGGACAGAGGCACGAAACCTCCAGGAAAATAAATGTCAAGGTCCACGGCTCTACATCCAGGAGTGTGTGGACACTGAAGGAAAGCCGACAAAACCTGCCAACGTCCTGCCCTCCCTCTGGTTCTTCTAATGGAGGAGCAGAACACAGCCTGGGTCAGCGGATTTGACGGAGGCTTGTGTAGGGGCTTAAAGCCAGGCCGCTTGTCATGTTTTTCCCCGGGGGTTTTGTGGCGGATTTGTTCCCCTGGACAATCCATTTGGCCATTAATTTATTTATTTAACGTTTATTTGTATAGGAACAAGTATATAGCATACATAAATAACACAAACCACAGCATTTACAGCCTAAGATCATTTGTGAGAGCCACACAACTCAATGATTTTATCCCCATTAAAGTTTGTGGAGCGCTAAACTGGAGGTAGGTGCTGACGTCTGTAGTGCGCCTCCTCTGTGGGCACAGTGATGCGGAGGCGAAAACAAATAAAGCAGTTTGTCTCTGATAGGTTTCAAATTTCAAACGTTAAATGTCTTTACTTTCAGAGGAAGTAAAAGCTGGTTTCTAATGAGTTAAGATAGTGTCCGATTTTTTCAGCATGTATCATTAAAGACACCTGCGTTCTGTGAAATAATGAGGCGACAAAAACATTTTCCAGTTGATGTGTGATCAGAAATTAGAGGCTAACAAATTAAAGAAAGAGAAACAGAAAGAGCAAAGTTCTCCTGCTACTGTTTGTCTCTCTGAGTATCAGCCACGTCCATTTACATTTTCTAACTAAGAAATCTGCATCTTATGCCACCAATGACATCAGTGTGTGTGTGTGCGTGTGTTGGCAGTGGTAGTGGAAACACTTTGTCTCAGTGGAGACATCTGGAGAGACTTAGTGGCTACTGTAGGTGGAACAAACCCCACACACACACATTGTACAAAGAGCCTCTTTGTTGTTGTTTCCATGTGGTTGGACACCGTCCATCTCCGCTCGGTGAAGGTGAGACAGAAAACTCTGTTGTCACCTGCTTTTTCCTCTCCTATCAGCGGCTGCAGTGTTTCTGTTGGACACACAAGTGAAAGCTTTTAAATGTGTCCTCTAAGATTGTCAGAAATACCTGATAGATTGATCTTTGCAGTGGACTGGTGAAGCAACAGTCTTTGACAGACAGCTCAGTGTTGGCAGTATCCTTTTATTTTTTCTTACCAAACAACTGTGACCAAGGTGATGTGTAAGATGTAGTAGCAGATAGCACTGAACATGTATTTAAAGGAATACTTCACCCACAAATTTTTCTCACGCACCTCCACAGTGAACGAAGAATCCAAAAACAGGAAACATTCTTCATGAGCTAAAGTGAAAGGAAAGCCACGTTGAGCAATATGAAAACATCCGTTTAGTGCCTCCCAAACAACATAAGCTCAAACGTTACTATTTAACACACATGTGCATAATCCGTGTCATCCACAGACGAGCAGCGCGCCTCAGCAACTCATTGGAACGCGTGCAGAGTTCAAACAAACGCCCCGGCCCAGGCGTGCTACTCGTCTGTGGAAGTTTTTTTTTTTTTTTTTATGACTTTCAATTTTAATTTTATGATATTCAAATCAGTCATATCACATAGCCAGAGCCGTAACCAGAGGGGCCAACCTGCCTATAGGGTGGCCCGCAAATCATGAAAATACTGCACATTATTAACCAAAGAGAGACGTGACAGGGCGTTATAAATTAAATTCTGGATGTAAGCTAGAGGGAATCTGGAGAAAATGGGGAAAAAATAAATCCATAAATGACTCAAAAATAAAATTAAACTTACAGTATAGTCACATGCCCATCACATCTCAAACCTCTTCATCCCAAACAATGTGCCTCCACTTGTTCTTTACACTGTGTCCAGAAACATGCCTCATTCAGTCACCCATTCTTGAAAAGGAAGTTTTCCAGGTTTCCTCCAGTTCCTCAGGACGATTTGTTGTCCAATCATGGCAGCAGTCTGCGTCCGCAGACTGCTGCCATGATTGGACAACAGATCGTCCTGAGGAACTGGAGGAAACCTGTTTCAGTGGTTGAGGAAAAGCAGACAACACTTTGCAGTCTTTACACAAATGTTTTTATTTAGTCAAGTTTTAGTCGACTAAAAGTCGGAGCATTTTAGTCCTATATTAGTCGTCTAGTTTTAGTCAGTCAAAACTGTAACACCACCGCCTTAGTAGTTGGCTTAATATAGCTTAAAAAACAACGTATCGTTGTGTTAACTTACCTCAGTTTCTTTGTGGTGAGCCTTTATGTGTCTCTTCAGGCTTGTGTTATTCTTACCAGCTGTTTTATGACCACATTGTTTCCCTTCTGCTAAAGCAATGCATTCGTTTGTCTTCTCAGTCTCATTATAACGAAAATGGACCCAAATATTGCCTCATTTTTTTCTCCCAAGCCCCGTTGTTGTCAAGTGTTGCTCCCAGTCGTGTAGTTCATGTTTAATGCACGCAGCGCAAAAAAAGAGAGATTTTGGCAAAGTTTTTATTTTGTAAACTACATTTTTGTTTCGTCTTTTTTCGTCAACGATATTGCATGTTGGTAATTGTTACAGTTAGTGTAAGGTGACGACGGTGCTGTCTCGTCATCGTCTCGTCTCAGTCATTGAAAAAAAGGTCGTTGACGAATATATTTCGTCATAGTTTTCGTCAACGAAATTAAACACTACTTCCAACAAGTAGCTTTAAGCCAAGTCTGAAAAGTCTACTCAGGGTCTAATAAAAGTGTTGGAAGGTTTTAGGGAAGATGCATGTGTGTGGGACGTACAGAGCGCACACTGGATAAATGAGGCTTGTTTTATGCCACATAGGTTGTTCAGGAATTTGTAAACAGATGTGTTGAAGAAGTTTGCTGTTGCAGTCTGCTACACTTCAGTCCATCAGCGATGTTAGCCATGTTAGGAAACACAGTTTACTTCATAAATTCAACGTAGCATGGGGAGTAATCGATATTCAAACCGTTATTTTGTGGTCGAAGTATTCATTTAAAACCTAAAACACACCATATGAGACTCAAACACAAACGACGCTAGAGTTCACGTCCAAGGTTCTTGAGCAAACATTTTATTAAACACGTCTTTACATTTGCACACATTTAGTCAGTTAGATGTGAGGGGTGTGCACACTGTAGCAGCACCAGCAGGGCTGTGGAGCGGGGGCATGCAGATTGGCGTGGGGTGCATTCGGGGCCTGTTGTGGTGGGCGGAGTGTCAGAGGGTGAGGGACAGGAAGTGTGTGCGGGGGTGGTGGTAACCTTTGACACTGAGCTGAGAGGGGAGGAAAGTGTCGGGGTTGTTGTTGGTATGACAGCTGGTGTTGCTGCAGTGTTGGTTGTGACCACTGTTGCCACGGTAACCTCGTCTGTTGCCACTGAAACGGCTGTTGAGGCCTCACGCTGTTGATTCCTTCCTTACTTCCCCCTGTTTTCTCCTCCTCCTCTCTCCCAGACTCCTGTTGTCTGACGATGAGGAAGGTGTCGTCGTCGTCATCGTCCTGTTTCTGGGACAACACCTGCAGTTGGAGGGTGGAGACGACTGTATGAGGGCGGGGCAGGAGGGACAGAGGGGCGAGGTGAGGAACAGGGGGATCAGGCAGGGAGGAAGACTTGACGAGAGGAGCTCTTTGAGTCATTTTCTTGTTTTTATCCTCCTGGATCTCCGACATCTGTCCGTCACCATCTTTCCCTCCACATTCAGCTCCAGCAGCGTCTCTAGAAACAGGTGACGGATTCTGGAGTGTTTCTGATAAAGCCAGCTCAGAGCAGCCGTCGCTGCTGCTGCTGCTGGAGCTAGACTCCCAGTCCACCTCTGGGCCGGAGTCTTCGGCCGAGGAGCTGGACTCGCCTTCGTCCCCCCAACGAAGCACGGAGCTCGCCTTCTCGTTGTAGCAGGCGGCGCAGCGAGTCAGGCTGAGGAATTCAGGGCCTGGTCTGGACTGGACAGAGACGGAGACAGAGGTTAGGCAGACAGTCGTGAAGACATAGTTACTTATGGCTCTTTGTCTCTGGCTTTAGCTTCACCGTGGTGCTCCGACCTGCATCAAGTCCTAGTACTAAAACCTTAAAAACACCTCACATGAACATTTTCTGATCTGCCTCCGTATGCCACAGTTAATGTTTTGGTTACATTTGGGGACTTAAAAAGATTGTGGTCACTGTTTAGTTGAGAGTTATTGTTTTAAGGGTTAAGAGACATCCATGTCTGCTGGGAGCAAGGAAGGAAGAGGAAAGAGGAAGACGTGTGACTGTATTATAAAATTACAAAGTCCTCAGATGGAAGAGGAGGTCACGGTGGACAGATGTGTCAACTGAACACTGTCTTCTGTTTCCTACTAATGTCAACGGCTTCTTCGAATCATGACCACAATCATCGCATCACCTTAAACAAGTGTTTTTTATTGTAAGTGTCAAGTCAAGGGTCTACTAACCTTGATGAAGAAGCAATTTTAACTCAAACGTACAAAGTTTTTTTTGTGCGTACAGTAAATCTAACCAAACGTTAAAGGTGTTCTCTGCAGGACTGTTGGTTTCTGTTTGTAAACTGTGTCTTGTTGTATTTGTGTTTTTATACCTCCACGCTGGGGATAGCTGTGGCACAAATGTCCACTTGGACCCAAGGATGAACTGATCATTTTTTTATGGTCGTAGGTCAAAGGTCACGGTCACTGTGACCTTATCTGTCTCATTCTAATGAATGCGATCTCTCAAATACGCCTTAACCACCTTCAATTTTGGCACAGATGTCCACTTGGACCCAAGGATGAACTGATTAATTTTTTGTGCTCATAGGTCAAAGGTCAAGGTCACTGTGACCTTGTCTGTCTCATTTTAGTGAGCGTGATATCTCAAGAACACCTTGAACTCCTTCAAATTTGGCACAAACGTTCACTTGGACTCAAGGATTAACCAATTCGATTTTGGTGGTCATTGTGACCTTGCATCCATCTCAATCTTATGAACGTGATATCTCCAGAACACCTCAAGGGAATTTTCTCAGATTTGGCACAAACGTCCACTTGGACTTACGGATTAACTGATTTTATTTTTTTGTGGTCATAGGTCAAAGGTCAAGGTCACTGTGACCTCGTCTGACTCATCCTACTGAAAGTGATATCTCAAGAACACCTTAAACACCGTCAGATTTGGCACAAACGTCCACTTGGACTCAAGGATGAACTGATTAGATTTTGGTCGTCAAAGGTCAAGGTCACTGTGATCTTGCATGCATCTCAATCTCATGAATATGATATCTCCAGAACACCTTGAGGGAATTTCCTCGGATTTGGCACAAACGACCACCTGGACTGAAGAATAAATGAGTAGCGTTTTAAGGTCAAAGGTCAGTGTGACCTCACAAAACATGTGTTTGGCCATAACTCAGGAACTAATGCCCTAATTTTAACAAAATTTCACACTCATTTTTAACGGGATAAAATAATGAAGTGATGACATTTTATATCCAAAAGGTCAAAGGTCAGCTTCACTGTGACATCATCATGTTTTAACGTCATATCTCAGGAACAGAAGGGGAGACATTTGATCAGATACTGAATCTGTGACTCTAATCTTGAAACTGTGCTGATTGTATAGATCTTCTGTGTGTGAAGCGTCCATGTTTTCACCGACATGGATGGAAACTGTCAGAGAAACCTGACAGGTGGGCGGAGTCATACAACCGCGGAGCATTTATTTTAGTTCCTGCACTGTACCTCTCGGCGACCTGCTGCTTGCAGTCTGTTAGAATTCGAAGGATCCTTGACATTAGAACAATCCTTCAGCGGGATGCGATGACGGAGCCTCTTTGAAATTCAACCGTTTTCTTGACTTTTAGAAGCGCCAATCATCTGAACCCTGCTTCATGTTAGATAATCGGCTGTGATAAGCCCGGCCCGGGGCACGTCAGGTGGATACATGTTTGAACAGGAGGGGGTACGGACGCATCTGCCAGAGCAAATAAAACATGGGCTCGTGGATTCATCAGGTTCCCAGGCTAATGTGTTGTACAAGAGGGCGTGGACCAGCCACGTGTTTTATCCCTAATTGAGAGGACCGGTTGCCTCCCTGAGGGAGCTGGTGACGGTAAACGAATGTCACGCTGCCCGGGGGAGGGGACAGTCACGGCTCATGTAGTCACAGAGGTCAGCTTTCAGGAAAAAGAACAGTTTGTTCAAAGCTGTTGTTTCTATGTTGAGGATGTCCGTTTCGATCTGACGTTGCAGCTACGACCTGAGACCACACTGACCCCTGTGGTCAAACGATAAAGGTCTCTGCCTTCAAACATTAAACTGATTAACACCACCTGTTCGGCAGGTGAGGCAGCTGCAGAACATAACTGAGGGTTTGGAGCTCGTTTGTTTGTTGTGATGTGCTCTCCTACAGCTTCATCACTCCTGGTGATGAAGAGGAGGTGCAGCTGATGTTTGTGCAAAGCAGAGACTTTTTCAGACGTTCTCAAGTTAAGAGTCGTCTTTTACCGAGTATGAAGAAATGCACTTATTTACAGTAGTAACTGTAGCACCTCAGAGAGGTTTGTTTGTTTGTTTTTGTTTGGATGTTGTCAGTAACATGGATCCAGCTGGATCCAGATGGTTTTATTTCTTTGACATCCATTTATCGACAAGCGTAGCTTAGCTTAGTGAACCTGCTCTGATCTGTGAGAGCCAATCAAGCTGCACGGTGCTGGGCTGTGAGCACAGGTCCCACTGGACGACACCAGGCCCTCATGCCACCCTCATGGAGTCTGTTTCTGACAGTCAGAAACATGCACACCAGTAGCCTGCTGGAGGTCATTTTGTAGGGCTCAGTGCTCCTCCTGTTCCTCCTCACACAAAGGAGCAGATACCGGTCCTGCTGCTGGGTTGATGCCCTTCTACGGCCCTGTCCAGCTCTCCTCGTGTCTCCTCCGTGCTCTTGAGACAGATTGATATCCCTGAAGTTTAACTTTTGTATAGTGTTCCATATTTCCACAGTGTGGTGTTACTGAATTTACTATACTAAATGATTTGAATATTTCTTCCTAACAAGGTTCCAGTGAAAGAGAAGGAACATTTTAAAAAGTCTACATTGTCAGTAACAGATTGTTTCTTTGTGCCTCCACAGACATTGAGTGCAGAGACACTAACAGGAAATACACCGCGTGTCATGTATTAACGTCTACCTTTGGTTGTCTTGGTCTGTCTTCATTCTGCTCCTCAGCTGAGCCTCCAGAGTACACCTGCTCCATCTCTGTCGCTGCGTTCATCCCTCCGTCTGTGCAACAGTTAATCTGTCAGCAAGAAGAACTTTAACCTCTAAAACAAACAAACAAACAAAAACACAAGAAGGCAGTAAAAAGGACACACAGTGCGTCTTCCGTTTGTAGTTCCCAGTAACAGTATTCATACTGGTCTTCTCTGTTTACTGCAGCTGTAAAAATCAGTAATTAGTGACAGTTATTATCTGAGTTAGTTGAGACAGACGAGCTGTTGAATGTTTTCAGTGGGTTTTATTCGCTGTAAAAATTTGGAAAATATTCTCAGCCATGAAAAATTCCAAATGACCACATTTAGAGAGGATTTTAATTCGACAGCGACCAGGCACATGCACAGATAGACACCTATTATTTTTCATTTATTTTTTTTGCACCAGCATTTCCTGTTTCCTAAATAAATAAATAAAATAAAATAAAATAAAAATAAATAGATAAATAATAAATAAATATTATTATTAATGTTATTAATAATATTAAAAATAATAATAATAATAAAATTGTGGAAGAAATGCTCTTTTTTTCTGCTCGAGCACCTGCCCATTAAATGTTTATGCACAGCACTGACAGCGACAGAGTGTTAAAGACTGTACCGACCATTTTAAATAACATATATGGTTCCTGTTTTAAAGACAAAGACAAAACAAAACAATAAAAAGTGCAAAGTATGACCTGAAGCCCTGCATTAAAAGATCACTCCAGTGTTTGTCTATTTAATATCGACATCACTGCAAAACATTTTTCTATAAACACCACTGTGTCAGTGCTTTTCAGATCAATCTGCATTTGGACGTTCATCTGCTTCATGTTTATGAGGACAAATCGATTGAGAGAAAAAGAATCAGCAACTATTTTGATGATTTATTGACAGTTTTAGTCGTTACTGGTGAAAAAATATCAAATAATTTGTTTCCAGCTTCTGAAACTGAAGAATTACTCTGTTATATTTGTCTGTAAATTGAACATATTTTGGTTTTAGTAGAAGAAAACAAGATTTAAAGGTGTCCCACAGAGATCTGGGAAGTTTTGACGGGCATGTCTTCACTATCTTTGACGTCTCATAGACTCAATTTATCAGTAATGAAAATGATTGTTAGCTGCAGCTCTGAACAGCTGACACCCCACGCCATCACCCTGGTTTATGATCCGAAGTCGTTCTGATGTCTGAAATCTAACGTGATATAAAAAAGTACACTCACTCATTGATCCATGTCCTCCTCCTCAGGTCCTCTCCAGGTCCTCTCCAGGTCCAGGGTGCACTCTGACTCTCAGGTTGTGCTGACCTGCGTTTGTTCAGGTAAATGAGGATTCACACTCAGGTGACGGAGCGTTTCTCCTTCCTGTGTGTTGCTGTGAGAGTACACAGTGGGTCAGACTGAATACAAGACGCCCGGCCACAGATAGACACACACACACCCCCTCTGTAAACACACAGCGGGATCATCCTCCAGGCCGCTCCACCAACTCCCACCAACTGACAATAACTCATCCTGACTCATTATCAGGCCTGTGACAGGGACCACATTAAATTTATAACTTTAGTTATTGGAAATCAGCCACAGAGGGACACGACCCTGTTTTGTTTATTATTTTAAATTTATTTAAACATACATTGTATTGTTTATTATTTATTTCCTACACTTCTATTTCATTTTTTTGCCTAAAAGGATCAATTTAAAAATATTGACTCTAATGTGGTACTAACAGTATAATAATGAGATGTACTGAAGGACAAACGTTTTAATAATTAGTAAAATAAAACACATTAAACTCTGATAAAGTTCACTGAGGGAGTTTCACCTGTCAGCTGCTGGTTTCTGATGTAATGTCGCCCTCTGGTGGACTTCAGCAGGAACTACAAGCAGAGCTGTGACACACTAACACACACTTTTTTTTTTCTTCTAAATTTATTAGTTTAATTGAAATGTATTTATCTAGGCTGCAATAAAAACCCAGACTTTTGTCATTGAATAAATGTATTTTTAAATTTCAAATCCTTTTATTTTAGATTATTTTATTTTATTATCTTAAGCCCTTCTACTGTATTTACTGTATTAGTTTTTTTGCTATATCTTTTAACATACAGATTTAAATATGTAAATAATTTGTCACGTGGGAATTGTTTAGAATTGTTTCACATTGCCAGGAATAAAAGTCTAGTAAAGAAATACTAAATCCATTTTTTTTTTTTTTTGCATTAATAGACCAAAAATATTTTATGTTAAATAAGAGGTTGTTTTTTTTTTTTTTAAATTAAATATGTTAATATTAATAAAACAAAATCCTTTTTGCCTCTATTTTGAAAACATACCTCTTTTTTATTTGAATCTTATTTTTTAAATACTGAAGCTCTTCATTTTATTTTTGCCACATGAACACAGTAAATTTAAAAGATACATATAAATGTATAATTGTATTGTTTACTAAATATTCTCCACATTTTTGAAACAAAATTGTAATTTTTTAAAATGTATGTATTTATTATGTGTTGAAGAGCTGTGACACATATACACACTTTAGAACATGTTGATTTTTTATTTTTAATGTTATTATTTTAATTTTAATGTATTCACGTAGTTTACCAACACAACCTCCTTTTATTTTAATTGATGTGTATATTTTTGAAATAATATAGCCTTTTATTTTAATCTCTTTGTATTATATTCTATAATTTTCAGTATATTCCTTTTTAAATACTGAAGTCCCTGTACTGTATGTATTTCTATTTATTTATTTGCCAGAATATATATTATGTAGAAATATATAATTGTACTTATTATTTTTTTGTGTGTAATCTTTTACCAAAAAATAAAAAATAAAATAATTGTTACATCAAAAAGTGAATAAATATAAGTTTTACGTCTTCATCCACACACATTTTATTTTTTTAAATAATAATAATAATTATAATTATATATATATATATATATATATATATATACATATATATATATATATATATATATATATATATATATATATATATATATATATAATAAGGATCCAGATTCATAAATTAAATTAAACTAAATTTAAGTCTTTGGCTTAACAGTAAGAGACAACATTAACTAATTTTTGCAAAAATATATGTGTTGCCATTTATTGTTTAAAATAATATTTTTCTCTATATATTATTTTTCATAATTATTTTTGTAAATATTTATATTTTGTTATATTTCGTTGTTTTTTTTAATATCTTATTTTATTTTATTATATCCCCCAGTAACCCAGCGCTGCTCACTGAGGATTAAAATCTATAAATATTACCTGTGCACATGAGCAGGTGTCGCCCTCTGGCGGCTCATCGTGTCCTCACAGTCTGCAGCTGTTCTCCAAAGTTCCGTTAAATCACTTTAAACATGTTTATCAGTTTGTTTAGTAAATTAAATTATTAAAGACATGATGTCACAGTTTGTAGGAGATGAAGAAGAGTAAACACAAACAGGAAACGTGTCTGCAGCTTTGGTGAGTTCAGGTTACACACATGTCATCAGTGTGTTTCCCCCTCGGCCTCAACAAAGTTGTTGGTCGCCGGCTGCCATGTGATCCGTCACCCGTCATCTGCAGCCCGCCGCCCGGTCACAGACACCCCCCTCCCCCGGTGTCGTCCAACTGAACCGTAACACGTCGACGTTGTTCCTCCACCGACTCTCCTCTCCTCTCCTCCGGTTAGACTCAGCCTGAACACACGGAGCGTCAGCAGCCGGCAACATGCGCTCCTTGGCCGGACTGGCTGCCATCGTGGCGACCGCCACCGTCTACCTCTACCTGCTGTCCACGCACCTTCCCCGGGGACCGACACACGTCCAGCCGGGCTCCGAGGGGGAGGACGAGGCGGTCCGGGAGTACAGGTAGGGACATTTATAACACTCTAACATTTAATATTCTTATTCGGGAGGACAGGTAGGGACATTTATAACACTCTAACATTTAATATTCTTATTCAGGAGTACAGGTAGGACATTTATAACACTCTAACATTTAATATTCTTATTCAGGAGTACAGGTAGGACAGTTATAACACTTTAACATTTAATATTCTTATTCAGGAGTACAGGTAGGACATTTATAACACTCTAACATTTAATATTCTTATTCAGGAGTACAGGTAGGGACAGTTATAACACTTTAACATTTAATATTCTTATTCAGGAGTACAGGTAGGACAGTTATAACACTTTAACATTTAATATTCTTATTCAGGAGGACAGGTAGGGACATTTATAACACTCTAACATTTAATATTCTTATTCGGGAGGACAGGTAGGGACATTTATAACACTTTAACATTTAATATTCTTATTCAGGAGTAGAGGTAGGGACATTTATAACACTCTAACATTTAATATTCTTATTCAGGAGGACAGGTAGGGACATTTATAACACTCTAACATTTAATATTCTTATTCAGGAGGACAGGTAGGGACATTTATAACACTCTAACATTTAATATTCTTATTCAGGAGTACAGGTAGGGACAGTTATAACACTAACATTTAATATTCTTATTCAGGAGTACAGGTCGGTACAGTTATAACACTTCAACATTTAATAATCTTATTCAGGAGGACAGGTAGGGCCATTTATAACACTCTAGCATTTAATATTCTTATTCAGGAGTACAGGTAGGGACAGTTATAACACTAACATTTAATATTCCTATTCAGGAGGACAGGTAGGGACATTTATTACACTCTAACATTTAATATTCTTATTCAGGAGGACAGGTAGGGACATTTATAACACTTTAACATTTAATATTCTTATTCGGGAGTACAGGTAGGGACATTTATAACACTCTAACATTTAATATTCTTATTCGGGAGTAGAGGTAGGGACATTTATAACACTCTAACATTTAATATTCTTATTCGGGAGTACAGGTAGGGACATTTATAACACTTTAACATTTAATATTCTTATTCAGGAGTACAGGTAGGGACATTATTACACTTTAACATTTAATATTCTCATTCAGGAGTACAGGTAGGGCCATTTATAACGCTCTAACATTTAATATTCTTATTTGGGAGCACAGGTAGGGACAGTTATAACACTCTAACATTTAATATTCTTATTCAGGAGGACAGGTAGGGACATTTATTACACTTTAACATTTAATATTCTCATTCAGGAGTACAGGTAGGGACAGTTATAACACTCTAACATTTAATATTCTTAGTCAGGAGTACAGGTCGGTACAGTTATAACACTTCAACATTTAATAATCTTATTCAGGAGGACAGGTAGGGACATTTATAACACTCTAACATTTAATAATCTTATTCAGGAGTACAGGTAGGGACAGTTATAACACTCTAACATTTAATAATCTTATTCAGGAGTACAGGTAGGGACAGGTATAGGTATGATTTACTCTTCAGGTCTCTTTTTTGGGGGGGAATTACCTCTTTAAATGTGCATGTGGCACCTTGTCACATCAATGGTACATTAACTTTAACCACGTCTGCTTGTTGTTGAAGGGAAAAAAGGCCAATTTGTGGTGTTTTACAGACCTAGTGCTTTTATTTTGAAAGAGACTGTATGCAAACGGTACATTTCCTGTGAAGACAGGCTGAAGTTGACACGGCGTCCCAGAACGTCAACAGCCGACACACCCAGGGTACCTTGTGCGTCGTATGTCCACATGGAAAGTCCATGACCAAATGCTGATATGTGATGAGGTTGGAGAGAGGATATGTTCCGTGTGCATGACTGTAAAGTGAACATCAGCTGTCTCAGAAACTGAGTTGCCCACAGCCATGATAAGGAAACTTTTCCTGCCCCCCCCCCCCCCCCCCCCCCCCCCCCCCCCCCCCCCCCCCCCCCCCTTCGACCTTTTGGTGGTGACACCCTGAGATGAATCAGAGTGTACTTATGACCTGTCATCACAGGTCGTGTTGCCTTAATGTGAGCATTAACTGCGAACACTTCAACCCGTGCTTAACGTCAAAATAAGAGTAGAGTTAAAAAGATACACTTATTTAAACCTCTGGACTGGTGACCCATTATTGTGTTTATGTCTCTGTTTCCCAGTGCATGCTGGGATAGGATCCCTGTGAGTAAAGGCAATGAATGAAGGATCATATATTTGAATTTAACATCAGCACTGCAGAGTTTGTATGTCCTCCCTGTGTCAGTGTGGGTTTCCTCCAGGTACTCCAGCTTCCTCCCACAGTCCAAAGACATGCAGGTTAATTGGTGACTCTAAATTGTCCGTAGGTGTGAATGTGAGTGTGAATGGTTGTCTGTCTCTATGTGTCAGCCCTGTGATAGTCTGGTGACCTGTCCAGGGTGAACCCTGCCTATCAGGTCAGCTGGGATAGGCTCCCTTGGTGCTTCTCAAGGTCAAGGATGCTTCCTTGGTAGGATGTGTCCTTCCAAGTAGGATCCTACAGAGACTAGACAAGACTTCATTGGAACAAGATAACAAGGCCTCACCTTCAGTTATGGCAGATCATGGTCAGGGAATTGTGGGTACTTGATGGCCGACATGCATCCTTGAAAATTTGCCGAAGGAAGGACTCTTTCCTCGGTAGAATTCGAAGGATCCTCGACATGGAGCAGTCGTTTGGTTGGGTTCCATGACGTCACCTCCTTGAAATTCAGACATGAGAGGATCCGTCCTTGACTTTGAGAACCTGTGTAGATACAAACAGCTCATCCTGAGGTGACAACAACACAATGATTCTTATTTTCAGGTGATTACACACTAAAGAAAACACACTTATCGTATTATATAACATGTCTGCCAGTGTGTCCCCCTGAATCTGACACACTGGAGCTTTGAATAAACAGACGCCATCTTGTTTTACTCACATTGATCATCAGATCGTCACAGGTAATGATTATAACAGTATGGCAGTAAAATATTAAATGTGCTTAATATTCACATCTCCTTTCCCTTTGGTACATATCGGACTGATCGCATTACTCCTCGGAGTGTGTGTGCGTGTGTGTCATGGTGTGTTTTTATCCGTGTGTGTGTGAGTGTGTGTCAGTGGTATGTTGCAATGTGCCAGACGGTCAAGTGTGAGGTTGTCTTGGGATGATAGAATAACGCCGACCAAGACACTCTGAAGCCAAAAGCAGGACCTGTGTGTGTATGCGTGTGTGTGTGTGTGTGTGTGTGTGTGTGTGTGTGCGTGCACCCATTAAACTTAACTCACTCATATTATACTGTTACTTATCGAGTCGTGGCATGAGTGCACCCTACGAAATTTGCTGGCATCCTGTCTGCCCAGTCATACGTGTGTATTTCTGTGTGTGTGTTGGTGTAGGTATCAGTGTGGACACTTTTATTTCTCAAAGCAACGACAGAGAGTTTTTAACTGGTTTTGAAGCAGTCTCAATTTAAGTGAGAAGAATTATTTATAGTTATTCTTAATATCTGACTCCAGATGAAAAGACGTTCAGAAACGGTTCAAAAGTAAAAGTTCTTTGACAGACTGTTTGAAGACGTTGACTGAACGTTCATATTTAGACCATATTTAGACAGGATTTGCAATGGTGAGTTTTTTAATCCTGTACAGTGCACAAATAATTGTCTATCATCATTTTGGAGTCTAATTAAAATCACATCCAAATTTCTCAGTTAAAAGTCAAATCCTAGTGAAATACGGTCTACATGTGAACGTCCAATCAGTGTCTTTGAATAGTCGGTGAAGAATATTTCACTTCTGAACCTTTTCTGAACGTCTTTTCACCATCACTGATTTTTAAATGCCTTTAAAACCTCACAGTGCTCACTGTAATATTTAATCGCTGTACAAGTGGTTCTGGCCTTAGGACGACACACTAACAGTGACATACGTAGCCACACTGACACATTAACAGCTTCAACTTAACAGACAAAAAAGACCATGTGACACAAGCAACAAAACATCTGTGTTTACTAAGCAACGATTTAAATACATCATGAAAAATTCTCTTTAAATACATCCATCCATTGTAACCACTTATCCTTTTGGGGGTCGCGGGGAGGGGGGGTGGAGCCTATCCCACCCTGGACAGGTCACCAGACTAACACAGGGCTGACACATAGAGACAGACAACCATTCACACTCACATTCACACCTACGGACAATTTAGAGTCACCAATTAAACTGCATGTCTTTGGACTGTGGGAGGAAGCTGGAGTACCCCCCCCCCCCCCCCCCACACACACACACACACTTCATGTCGAGTATTTTTTAAGGTGAAACAGCCTAAAAAATAAATTTCACAGGCTAAAGCAACAGTCCATAAAGTCAGTGGCATGAGCAAGCCGACATAACACACTCACACGTGTGGTGAAAATAGTCAGACAGCATGTTTATGTGTACTGTTGGTCCGCAGCACAGCATGCTAACACAAAGCAAACATGCCAGAAAGGCAGCCTAGGCAGCACCATAAAAGAAAACTGTAGTGCTCATTCCTGATTTGCTTTATTGAAATACAGCAGCACAGGTGCTTACAGAGTGTGTCGGTAACGTGAAGACTCGCGTTTATTTCGTCAGCTCCTTCACCTCGGTCTGCAGGTCCCAGTGGGCCGCAAGACGTCTGTACATTTGAACCAGTAGAAGCTCTAACGGCCAGGTACTTGTGTCATTTTCCATGCCTGACCTCAGATATAGAGATCTGAAACTGAAAATGTCCTGAAAGCTTCCTGCTGGCAGCACACACACTATATAGATCCACATTTATCACACTTTATATTAAACATTAAATACGTTGAAATTACGTCTTTGTCGTCTGACTTTTGATCTAAAACTGAACAAATGATCAAAATAATTAAAAGATCTGTAATGTTGACACGTTGATGATGTAATTATATTTTAGCTGGTTGAAAAGACGTCTTAGACATTCATTAATATCAACATTGAAATCCCAGTTGGTGCTCACTGGGATCTGTCTTTGTGTAAAACACATTGATGCAAAACAACAGCTGGTAAGATCAGCGTTCAGAGCATATTGCAGCCTTTAAAACATTTCTTACACTATATCATTTAATGTCACTAAATGGACTCAATGTTTTGACCTCTGTTTGTTGTTTCCTGCTGCTTTAGAGCTGTGTTTTACATCTGTGAATTAAATGTCTCTCTGTTGGACTGCTGGCTGGAGACACTGAAGGCATCATCTCAGGCTCTGGGAGGTCATGTCAGCTATTGTTCACTATTTTACAGTTTATGAATTAATCAGAGAATGATCTAGAGATTAAATGATGGTCAAAACAATCACTAACTGCAGCCACAGTTGGTTTAAAAGCTCCCTCAGCATTAAACCTGAGACGAGCCGGCGTCAGCGTCGTCTCACTTCTACTCTGTGATGAAGAGACTTCAGAGTTTAAACCTCTCTGCCTTTGAACACGAACACACGTGTGTGTGTGTCGGTGCGTGTGCACACACAGAATGTTTCTCAAATTAAAAGTGCCCACGATGACACATTTCCCTCCTTAAACACACGTTCACTCAGCTTCTCGTACCGGCGCGCTGACGCATCATCGGCCTGCTGACCAATGACAGAACAGAATGTTCGTCCACTGACCAGTAGGAAGGAGGAGTGCTGAGCGTCGGAGCAGGTGGTGGAGGAAGTCTTGAGTTTCAGTGGGGGGGATTTTGGTGTGTGTGTCTGTCTGAGTGTGTGTGTGTGTGTGTGTGTGTGTGTGTCTTCGTACCCTCTGCTCAAGTCTGCAGGCAGTGACACTATTTTTGTCCCTAAATCAAATGTATCCTGTTACCCTCCTCCTCCTCCTCCTCCTCCTCCTCTCTAATATGATCTTTCCTCCTCTTTCCCTCTTTAGTGTTAGAAACTTTTGTGGCCGTGTTTTGTCGTATGAAACTCTGACAACTTAACTCTTATTAACTGAATCATGCAGATGTACTTCAGCATGTGTGCTGCCGGGGATCGAGCCATCGTTCTCCTGGTCAGTGAATGACCTGCTCTTCCTCCAGACCCACAGCCACCCCGCTCTGTGGCAAACAAACATTTCTGATAGCTGCTGTTAAACAAAAAAATCTTCACAAATTAACATCAGTTAAATGATTTTTAAAACATGTGTGGTCACTAGAAGTAAAAAACTAACATTAGGCTACAAACACATGACTTCAGTGTTGCCACCACAACGAGCCTGTAAAGCTGTGGTCAGCTTGATGACGTGTACTCTCATTTTGCCATTTGGTAGCAACCGCCTTTTTTATAAAGACACATAAAAGCGTCAAAATAAATGAGTAGATAATTCTCTGATGTATTTTATGTTATAGAACATCATGTGACAGACGTTCACATGTATCTAAACCTTTGAACCCTGAGCAAATTGTCACAATTTTTCCAAAAACATGGGGGAAAAAAGCAACGAGCAACTTGGTAAGAAATGTCACACAAGTTGCAAAGAAACAAAAGTAGTTTTTGAAAAATATATATTTTTAAAAACTAGGGAAAAAATATATTTCAAATTATCATTATAATTACTATTATTACATTAAAAAATTATGTTCCAGAATTATTATCATTTTAAGCACTCTTTCATTTCCTGGTTGTAATTTTCTCTTTTTACTAATTTCTTGCTCGTTTTTAAAAGAGATCAAGCCAGTTTTCTTAAGTTTCAAAGGGTTAACCACACACCTTATTTCAGACATCAAGCCAGAAACCCATTAAAAAAACAACTAACTTCAGGATGAGGGAACAGGAAGTGCTAAATGCTAACTCATTTCTAGGTCTGGCAGGAACAAATGATCTGTGCTGGTGCTTGTAGAGAGCGAGCTGTCCATATGTTTGGTATCCATGGAGAAAATTAGAAATACTCCCATTTTATGTTCTTCATATATATTTGTATCACTTTAATTTGATTCATGCTGCTGTTTACTGTTTTGGTGGTGTATATCATCCTTTTGCCATCAAAATGAACAAATGAATAAATAAGAAAATAAATAATACATAAAATGGTATAAAACGTACTTTTTTATATTTTACTTTTGTAAACATCCTCTCATTTTCACTCTGATGTTTATGAGCTGTTCGTAACAGTTCCTGTTACACTTTCCTATAAAATAAATGTGACTACCATTTTATAGAGACTACAGAGGTGTTGATTTGATCCTAAATACAATGTAGTATCTAAGATGTTAAATATCTGTTTGAACAGTTTAGATTCCTCAGGACAGTCGCCCAGACCTTTAATGGTACGGAGCTTCTTACACGATGAACACTGCGTTGCACATGATCAGTGAGTCGGCATTGGTGCAGGCTCGTTGTTGGAGGGTTTTATATCTCACTTCCACTCCTCACTAGTTTGGTTTGGGACATTTAATGCAGTAGACCCTCTGCATGAATACAGAAATGCAGTGGAAGTGGATAGGACATCATTGAGGACATCTGGTGGACAGGTTGGGGATGGCAAAATATGGACACAATGCCAACCTTCTTTGAGGACTATCAGCTGATTTATTGTCACTGGATATTCATGTAACAAAGGCTGGGGCATTCTTGGAGATATAGGAAATCAATAACCAAAGGAGACGCTGGTGAAAAAGGTTGCAGGGAAAAGTCCTGACCATTATTCACAGACTAGACATCATAGACTGAGGTGTAAGGGCTTCTGAAGGCTAAATGAATCAGCTGAAAGATCAGAAGGTACCAAGTTTTGTTGTGTTGTGTTTTTCCATCCAGGCTGAAGTTCCCGTCGGACCTGGACGAGCTGCGGGAGCTCGCAGACATGCTCAAGTTTTATAAAAGAGAACATCACGGCTACGTCCTGCTGCTGTTCTGCAGCGCCTACCTCTACAAGCAGTCCTTCGCCATACCTGGCTCCTCCTTCCTGGTGAGACTCACTGACACAGGATTGAATCATCCTGACAAAACCTGAAGAGACGATACGCAGAGTATTGACGATACAGCAGACTTGAATCCATTCCTCTTTCTCCTTCAGAACATGTTAGCTGGTGCGATCTTCGGGCCCTGGGAGGGCCTGGTGTTGGCCTGCATGCTCACCACCTTTGGCTCCACGTTCTGCTTCCTGCTCTCCTCGACGTTTGGGAAGCAGCACGTGGTTCAGCTCTTCCCTGAGAAGGTGGCGCTGCTGCAGAGGAAGGTAGGTGTCTCCGTCCACTGATCAACAGGACTGAGGCTATGTTCAGACTAGGGAATTGTTTCTCCAGTCAGAACTGTCAGACAGACTGTCAGTGCTGTTACTTGCAGATCAGATCAGATTTGTATGTCCAGACATCACCAACATATCTGCAGTGGTATCAGCAAAGGTGTCAGTAACTTCATAGCTACGCTGGTGAAGCAGATTCGCAATGTGAAGGCATGAGAAATGAAACTTCATCATTTCACCCTCTATAAGATCATGCTGTCGAGTCGCAGTGTAGCCAGGAAGCAATTTATTTCAGCATCTGTCCATGCGTGTTATCTGTCGGCGCACTTCCATCAGTCTGGATTTGACGTCATCATTGTTGTGTGTTGTGTTCAGGGACACTTTGAAATCTCAGTTGAGCATCAGGTTGGAATCGCAGTTTAAACCACCTCCAAACGTGGTTTGGATCCAGGTTACGAAAGTCGCATTTCATGTGTTTTTTTTTTTTTTACCATCCAGACTCTTGTGTTTCCATTGTCAGTTTAAACGTGCTGTGCCAAGCCGCATTACCAATGGATCTTCTCTGGAGTTGGTTCAAAAGCTGGGCTGCCCCCTCTTAGGCGGTTAACGGTGACGTCTCACCGACTGCAGCTAACCTCCGACAACCCCACTCCTCCCCCTCAAACAAGCCGAGTGTTTTGCCAGACTCTCCTCACCTCTGTCTGCAGCAGACCAGAGAGAAAGGCGTCTTTAAAAGTGTCTGTGTGTTCAGCTGAATCTCTGTGGTTTGGAGTTTAGTTTCTTTCCTGTGTCCCGTTTTACATTTGCCGTCAGCCGTATGAGAGTCGTTAAGTGACTGCTGATGAAAACGCAACATTTCCTTATTTTGCTGCTTCACAATAAAAGCCTTTACATAACAAAATAATTGGGGACTTTTATTGTGAAGAATCTACAAGCAATTAAACTTGTTTATTGCTGAATTAGAACTTTGTCAGCGGATTTTCTTGAATAGAAAGTCCGACAAGTGCCGTTGTCTCGTGCAAGGAGGAAGAGTTAAAGCAGAAACAGCAGATGTCATGTACGTTAACACACAAGATACATGTAAGCATGTTAGTTTGACTGAGGTTTGGGGGTCCAGTGTGCTTTTGGCCCTACTCCACAGAGAGTCCATCTGTGACGCAGCATGGTTTGACTCAGTGCAGCCAAAAGTGATAATGGGATGAGGGTAGTGGTGTAAGACATTAAGGGGTGAGTTTTGTTTTCGCACTTTGCAGCTGATTAATGATAATGAACAATAAGTGACGGAAGGGTTTTTTTATTTAACAATTATTTCAGAATTATTTCACTGTCAGTACGTCTTTATAGACTTTACATAGAAGGAACCTGGAGACGCTCTGTTACTGCTTTCGTCTACTTTTCTCTCCTCTTCTTTGTCTTCTTCCTTCGTGTCCCTCGTCTGTCAGGCTGAAGAAAATCGCAGCAGTTTGTTCTTCTTCCTCCTTTTCCTTCGTTTCTTCCCTATGACTCCCAACTGGTTCCTAAACATCACCTGTCCCCTCCTCAACACCCCTATGCCCATTTTCTTCTTCTCTGTCTTCATAGGTGAGACTGCACACACACACAGATAGAACACGCACACACACGGCCAACACAAACAGTGATGACTCAGCTGCTGCTCTCTCCTCCAGGTTTGATCCCCTACAACTTCATCTGTGTGCGTACGGGCTCCATGCTCTCAGAGATCTCCTCCCTGGATGATATCTTCTCCTGGGGGACGCTGGCTCAGCTCCTGGCCATCGCTCTCATGGCTCTGCTCCCTGGAGCGCTGATCAAGCAATACGGCAAAACTCACCTCAAGGTGGAGGGCATGGAAAGTAACGGACCCAGCCAGGCTGACGTCAAGCAGGACAGGAAGAGACGATGATTCTGGGGTAAAAGAGGAATCGACAGGTTTGGGATTCCCAAACACAAACCAAAGAAACCTCCGTCCACGGGGAGGCATGTGACCTTTTGTGCACTTCAGCCTTGTGATTTCTGGAAGGTCACAGCAAAGGCTCGTCATACTTTAAGTATGATCTGCTGTGAAAGTTTGGAAACGTCTTCAGGTCGTGTTACGCCAGGCTTCAGTTTCCCAGAGATCTCTCAGTGCCAACACACAGAGCCAAAGCTGTAGGGAAACCTTATGAGATGATTGGAGATAATTGACTGAATACAGTTCTGCATTTCTTTCTCAGTCCACCGTGACTGCAGTCGTTAGTTCGCACTTTCTGTCCAGTGTGTTTCCATTGTGCCAAGATATCATCAGAGCTTTAAAAGTAATTTGCTCTGTGTAATACACATAGTGTAGAGCTGCACAGGAAGCCCCTCCTGACCTGCTGTGGAGAAATGTGTTCTTAAACACACTGGATATACTTAGAGCAGGGAGATCTGACAACCAGCTACACAATAATGTCTCTTCTCCTCACGTATGTTTACTCACCTCGCTGCCGTTACAGTTCCAGGAATTGCATGGACAAAAAATGTTTTAGCACATTTGGACTTTTAAACGTTTCCAAATTGTCTCTGTCTTTTTGAAAGTATTTACACACGTGTCTTAATGTAGCTGTATTCACAGATGGGTTTTAGTAACGGTCTGTGCACATCAGCTGTGATCTTCTCATCATGGTCTCAACACATTTTCTGACCTCATTCACCAGATTTTACTGTGCAGGTCTGCTAAGTGACGAGCTCAAGAGCACTGAACTCAAACAGAACTCAGACTGAACTCACTGAGCTCAAACAGTGCAGGTTTTACAGTGTAGATGCTGTATGGATGTTAGCATGCTTTGTGGTGTTGTCATGATACTGGAACTTCAAAACACGATAATATCGACATGTCATTGGTATCTGACGACACAGGGGCCTGATTATATGGAGCTACATTCTCAAAATGATTAAATCCATTTTCCATTTTCTAACCGCTTCTCCTCTTGAGGGTAGCGGGGGCTGGAGCCTATCCCAGCTGACACTGGGTGAGAGGCAGGGTACACCCTGGACAGGTCACCAGACTATCACAGGGCTGACACATAGAGACAGACAACCATTCACACTCACATTCACACCTACGGACAATTTAGAGTCACCAATTAACCTGCATGTCTTTGGACTGTGGGAGGAAGCTGGAGTACCTGGAGGAAACCCACACTGACACGGGGAGAACATGCAAACTCCGCACAGAAGGGCTCCCGCATCCGGGATCGAACCAGGAAGGTGCAGTGCTAACAATCCCGGGTGAGAGAGCCCTCCTGTGCAGAGTTTGCATGTTCTCCCCGTGTCAGCGTGGGTTTTCTCAGGGTACTCCGGCTTCCTCCCACAGTCCAAAGACATGCAGGTTAATTGGTGACTCTAAATTGTCCGTAGGTGTGAATGTGAGTGTGAATGGTTGTCTGTCTCTATGTGTCAGCCCTGTGATAGTCTGGTGACCTGTCCAGGGTGTACCCTGCCTCTCACCCAATGTAAGCTGGGATAGGCTCCAGCCACACCGCGACCCTCAAGAGGATAAGTGGTTAGAAAATGGATAGATGGATGGATTTGGGGATTTATATATATATATATATATATATATGACTCAAAACACAAACACATTTTCAATGCACACAAAAATATGTTTCATTCCATATATAAGTAAAAGAATCTTAATGAATCTTTATATTTGGTATGTAACGTGGGTAGTTACATAACACACTTAAACCGTCTAAACTAAATAATTCTCTGACAACCTGAGTTAACGTCGGAATTTAGGAAAAACAATCATTCATAATTCTAGAACATGACTTACATAAAAGATTCATTAAAACATGTTATGTTTCACTTATACTTCAACTGCCACGGTTCCCGTTACCAGACGCCATGTTGCTGCAGTCCAGCCTTCTTTATCTTTGAATACTGGCGGGCCACAACCCTCCTCCAGCCTCTGGCCACCTGCGGCGCTTTAATGACGTCATGTAACACCCTCGTGGCGAGGTACTCATGTGATTGGCTGTAAAGGAGTGAGACATCTGATTGGCTGCAGACAATCCCCTCGTAGAAAAAATGCATTTGTGAATGGAGTCACGTCAGTGGAGTCTCAAAACTCGCACACACAAATGCAGGGAAGTTTACAAATGAAAAGCATTTTTGTGAATTTCAATTGCACATATTTAAAACAAGGAATATTTGTTTGGGCATCACAAATATGTTTATAAATCTTGTTTTTTATATGTGGATTTTCTTTTATTTATACATGGAATGAAACATATTTTTGTGTGCATTGAAAATGTGTTTGTGTTTTGAGTCACATATATATTTAAATCCCTAAATACGTTTGTGAATCCTTTTTTGTGCATTCATTCATTTTGAGACTGTTTTGAGCTCCGTACGATCCTTTCACCTCCCAAAGGAAAAATGAAGTTAAGCTACAACAGAGTTTGATTTGGAGACTGTGATGAGACGATGGCTGCTTTGTGCTGCTGTGAATTTCGTGGCCTTTAACTGAGCGTGCTGACGCACTTTATGTCTGTTTCTGTCAGTGTAACTGATTCACTGTTTCAATTTGAAACTGTATTTTTTATTTTTTTAAATCAGTATTTTGCAGAGACTCTGTAGAGGATAGTCTTAAACTGTAGCTTCTTATCGAAAAACATAAGCAACAACTTAGTGGTTTGCTCTAAAGTCAGGTGCGACTTATGTCTTGTTACAGGTCTGAACCATCCTCTGTTTTGTTAGAGGTGTTTCTGATTGGCCTGATTTCAAGATGATGTTTTTATTTTTAAATATACATGCAGTAATTTGGATATCAGATCTCATATTGTAGCCTGACAGTGGAGTCGCATTTTGTTTTTTTAATTTTTAGAAACTCTGGCTCTGAGTTTGGTGGCTCCATTGTTGAGTATCGTGAACATAACAAACACTCAAAGTGCCAAAAATTAAATAAGTGCAAGAGTATTTTTTTCGTTAGCACAGTCCGGAGGCAGTCTCACCGCAGCAAGTAAAAAAAAAGATTTACTGTTTGTGAAAAAGTTGCTTTAGGTTTTAAAGGCTGTGTGTAGGTCTCAGGATTTTAGTTCTCCTCTTTGACCAAGTTAAAGAAACAAATGACTCTTCTCAATCTGCTCAGGGGAGAAGAGATCTTTCAAAATGTTTTTTTTTTAATTTAATTTAATTTTACCCAACATGTGTGTAACGCAGGATTTTGGGGGGTTTATTGTGTAATGAAATAAAATCTGTAATGTCTGTTGATTGTTGCGTCTTTGCCTATGTGATTTCAATCTGAAACAAAAGCTTGTTTGTGATCTTGTGACTGTTATGAAGTGCAGAATTCAGATAGAGGGCAGGAAGTGATGAATGTGTCTACTGCGCACATTAGAAATAGAGGACATTGACAACATAACAGAGCTGGATGAAGCTGCAGGCTGCAGGTATCATCAGAAAACTGATGTGCCAGGTGTGGATGCCATCATCATCATCATCATCATCATCATCACTGTCATGTGCCGCACCCATCCCACAATGACTCCTTCCTGGCCACAGGCAGTTCAGAGGGCAGCCTTTAGTACACTGTAGAGGACAGGCTCAGCTTCAGCTAGTCCTCACTGTGAGATCTGGATCTTCCACTGCCTCACCTCTGAGAGGTGAGGCAGTCTCAGAGGACCAGGGCCGCCCCTCACCAAAAGGACGCAGTGATACCTTTACCTTTCAAACCACCAGAGTAGCCAGAGCAGCTGCGGCGGTGCCAACTGAGGTTGACCCAGTTTGATTTTGTTGTTGTTTAAACAACAACAATCTGTATTTGCATTGGTGTCTGTACATATATTTATCTTCGATCGGGTTTATATTATTCAAAGCTAAGTATTCATTACTCCTGCACTGCTCTGACACTTCGATAATCACCTTATACTGCAACACCTGCACTGACAACCACCTGCTTCACAGCGCCCAGCATACTGACACAACACTTGCTGTTAAAACAATCCTCACAACTTGGATTCATTTTTATGAAAAACCTGTTTGATTTTGATCTGATGACCCTTACAGACTAAAATATGTATATATATATATGTATATATATAAATACCTTACCAGATAATTGAGGAATGGACACATTTTATGACCACTTCAGAAGAAGGGAGTCACCACTTGTTTTTTTTCATCACGCCAGTTAATCTGGAGAAATAATGGTCTTCTCTGGTGCTCATGGTTTTAGTAAAATGAAATGAACTGAGCTAAACAAATGTTTGCACATTTTTCTGACTAAAGCCGACAACAATTACGATTGTATTTAGCCCTGTCATATTCAGCAACGTGTCCATGATGTATGCTGCCCCTCGCCTGATGTCAGCTGGGATTGCCTCACACAAACAATAAATGGCATTGCTGATGGATGGATTGAATACTGCTGTATTTTGTTTGTGACATTAAAAAACACTGAAATAATTTCTCTGTGTGTTACTGATGGACATGTTTTCACACTGCAGTGCTGTCATAACAGTACATTAGTCCATATCACTGTGCCACTTTGTAACTCATGCTGAAAGCATTACTAATGTAAAATGTCTGATGTCAAAGTCTGTGGAGCAGTAATGTAGCTCATGGTGATAAAGAATGAAATGTAATATCTTAAGTTCCACAATTAAATTCAAACCTGAACTGAAAAGTCAAAGTTTTCTTTGGTACAAGTAATTAAAGTTCTTTCAGTTGGTGCTGAGAAGCTCAATGAAATGAATTGATGTTTCTAATGAACACAAGTGGAAATGACATGAAAACATCATAGTACACTCTGTTGTCAAAAATGTGATGAAAACGTCATAGTATAATATGTCGTCAAAAATGTGCGAAAAACTTCATAGTATAGCATGTCGTCAAAAATGTGATAAAAACGTCATAGTATAGCATGTCGTCAAAAATGTGTGAAAAACGTCATAGTATAGCATGTCGTCAAAAATGTGCCAAAAACGTCATAGTATAGCATGTCGTCAAAAATGTGATGAAAACTTCATAGCATAGTATGTCGTCAAAAATGCGATGAAAACGTCATAGTATAATAAGTCGTCAAAAATGTGCGAAAAACTTCATAGTATAGCATGTCGTCAAAAATGCGGAAAAAACGTCATAGTATAGTATGTCGTCAAAAATGTGATAAAAACGTCATAGTATAGCATGTCGTCAAAAATGCGGAAAAAACGTCATAGTATAGTATGTCGTCAAAAATGTGCGAAAAACGTCATAGTATAGCATGTCGTCAAAAATGTGCGAAAAACTTTATAGTATAGCATGTCGTCAAAAATGTGATGAAAACGTCATAGTATAGCATGTCGTCAAAAATGTGCGAAAAACATCAGAGTATAGCATGTCGTCAAAAATGTGAGAAAAACATCATAGTATGGCATGTCGTCAAAAATGCGGCAAAAACGTCATAGTATAGCATGTCGTCAAAAACGTGATGAAAACGTCATAGTATAGTATGGCGTCAAAAATGTGCCAAAAACGTCATAGTATAGCATGTCGTCAAAAATGTGATGAAAACGTCATAGTATAGTATGTCGTCAAAAATGTGGCAAAAACTTCATAGTATAGCATGTCGTCAAAAATGTGATGAAAACGTCATAGTGTAGTAAGTCGTCAAAAATGTGCGAAAAACGTCATAGTATAGTATGTCGTCAAAAATGCGGAAAAAACGTCATAGTATAGCATGTCGTCAAAAATGTGCGAAAAACGTCATAGTATAGCATGTCGTCAAAAATGTGCCAAAAACGTCATAGTATAGCATGTCGTCAAAAATGTGATGAAAACTTCATAGCATAGTATGTCGTCAAAAATGCGGAAAAAACGTCATAGTATAGCATGTCGTCAAAAATGTGATGAAAACGTCATAGTATAGCATGTCATCAAAAATGTGGCAAAAACTTCATAGTACAGCATGTCGTCAAAAATGTGATGAAAACGTCATAGTATAATAAGTCGTCAAAAATGTGCGAAAAACTTCATAGTATAGCATGTCGTCAAAAATGCGGATAAAACGTCATAGTATAGTATGTCGTCAAAAATGTGCGAAAAACGTCATAGTATAGCATGTCGTCAAAAATGCGGCAAAAACGTCATAGTATAGTATGTCGTCAAAAACGTGATGAAAACGTCATAGTATAGTATGGCGTCAAAAATGTGCCAAAAACGTCATAGTATAGCATGTCGTCAAAAATGTGATGAAAACGTCATAGTGTAGTAAGTCGTCAAAAATGTGCGAAAAACTTTATAGTATAGCATGTCGTCAAAAATGTGATGAAAACGTCATAGTATAGCATGTCGTCAAAAATGTGCGAAAAACATCAGAGTATAGCATGTCGTCAAAAATGTGAGAAAAACATCATAGTATGGCATGTCGTCAAAAATGCGGCAAAAACGTCATAGTATAGCATGTCGTCAAAAACGTGATGAAAACGTCATAGTATAGCATGTCGTCAAAAATGTGCGAAAAACATCAGAGTATAGCATGTCGTCAAAAATGTGAGAAAAACATCATAGTATGGCATGTCGTCAAAAATGCGGCAAAAACATCAGAGTATAGCATGTCGTCAAAAATGTGAGAAAAACATCATAGTATGGCATGTCGTCAAAAATGTGCCAAAAACGTCATAGTATAGCATGTCGTCAAAAATGTGATGAAAACGTCATAGTATAGCATGTCGTCAAAAATGTGGCAAAAACTTCATAGTATAGCATGTCGTCAAAAATGTGATGAAAACGTCATAGTGTAGTAAGTCGTCAAAAATGTGCGAAAAACGTCATAGTATAGTATGTCGTCAAAAATGCGGAAAAAACGTCATAGTATAGCATGTCGTCAAAAATGTGCGAAAAACGTCATAGTATAGCATGTCGTCAAAAATGTGCCAAAAACGTCATAGTATAGCATGTCGTCAAAAATGTGATGAAAACTTCATAGCATAGTATGTCGTCAAAAATGCGGAAAAAACGTCATAGTATAGCATGTCGTCAAAAATGTGATGAAAACGTCATAGTATAGCATGTCATCAAAAATGTGGCAAAAACTTCATAGTATAGCATGTCGTCAAAAATGTGATGAAAACTTCATAGCATAGTATGTCGTCAAAAATGCGGAAAAAACGTCATAGTATAGCATGTCGTCAAAAATGTGATGAAAACGTCATAGTATAGCATGTCGTCAAAAATGTGATGAAAACGTCATAGTATAATAAGTCGTCAAAAATGTGCGAAAAACTTCATAGTATAGCATGTCGTCAAAAATGCGGATAAAACGTCATAGTATAGTATGTCGTCAAAAATGTGCGAAAAACGTCATAGTATAGCATGTCGTCAAAAATGCGGCAAAAACGTCATAGTATAGTATGTCGTCAAAAACGTGATGAAAACGTCATAGTATAGTATGGCGTCAAAAATGTGCCAAAAACGTCATAGTATAGCATGTCGTCAAAAATGTGATGAAAACGTCATAGTGTAGTAAGTCGTCAAAAATGTGCGAAAAACTTCATAGTATAGTATGTCGTCAAAAATGCGGAAAAAACGTCATAGTATAGCATGTCGTCAAAAATGTGCGAAAAACGTCATAGTATAGCATGTCGTCAAAAATGTGCCAAAAACGTCATAGTATAGCATGTCGTCAAAAATGTGATGAAAACTTCATAGCATAGTATGTCGTCAAAAATGCGGAAAAAACGTCATAGTATAGCATGTCGTCAAAAATGTGATGAAAACGTCATAGTATAGCATGTCGTCAAAAATGTGATGAAAACGTCATAGTATAATAAGTCGTCAAAAATGTGCGAAAAACTTCATAGTATAGCATGTCGTCAAAAATGCGGATAAAACGTCATAGTATAGTATGTCGTCAAAAATGTGCGAAAAACGTCATAGTATAGCATGTCGTCAAAAATGTGATGAAAACTTCATAGTATAGCATGTCATCAAAAATGTGGCAAAAACTTCGTAGTACAGCATGTCGTCAAAAATGTGATGAAAACGACATAGTATAATAAGTCGTCAAAAATGTGCGAAAAACGTCATAGTATAGCATGTCGTCAAAAATGCGGAAAAAACGTCATAGTATAGCATGTCGTCAAAAATGTGCCAAAAACGTCATAGTATAGCATGTCGTCAAAAATGTGATGAAAACTTCATAGTATAGCATGTCATCAAAAATGTGGCAAAAACTTCGTAGTACAGCATGTCGTCAAAAATGTGATGAAAACGTCATAGTATAATAAGTCGTCAAAAATGTGCGAAAAACGTCATAGTATAGTATGTCGTCAAAAATGTGCGAAAAACGTCATAGTATAGCATGTCGTCAAAAATGCGGAAAAAACGTCATAGTATAGCATGTCGTCAAAAATGTGCCAAAAACGTCATAGTATAGCATGTCGTCAAAAATGTGATGAAAACTTCATAGTATAGCATGTCATCAAAAATGTGGCAAAAACTTCGTAGTACAGCATGTCGTCAAAAATGTGATGAAAACGTCATAGTATAATAAGTCGTCAAAAATGTGCGAAAAACGTCATAGTATAGCATGTCGTCAAAAAGGTGATGAAAACTTCATAGTATAGTATGTCGTCAAAAATGCGGAAAAAACGTCATAGTATAGCATGTCGTCAAAAATGTGATGAAAACTTCGTAGTATAGTATGTCGTCAAAAATGCGGAAAAAACGTCATAGTATAGCATGTCGTCAAAAATGTGATGAAAACTTCATAGTATAGTATGTCGTCAAAAATGCGGAAAAAACGTCATAGTATAGCATGTCGTCAAAAATGTGATGAAAACTTCATAGTATAGCATGTCATCAAAAATGTGGCAAAAACTTCGTAGTACAGCATGTCGTCAAAAATGTGATGAAAACGTCATAGTATAATAAGTCGTCAAAAATGTGCGAAAAACGTCATAGTATAGCATGTCGTCAAAAATGCGGAAAAAACGTCATAGTATAGCATGTCGTCAAAAATGTGATAAAAACGTCATAGTATAGTATGTCGTCAAAAATGTGCGAAAAACGTCATAGTATAGCATGTCGTCAAAAAGGTGCGAAAAACTTCATAGTATAGCATGTCGTCAAAAATGTGATGAAAACTTCATAGTATAGTATGTCGTCAAAAATGTGATGAAAACGTCATAGTATAGCATGTCGTCAAAAATGTGCGAAAAACATCAGAGTATAGCATGTCGTCAAAAATGTGCGAAAAACGTCATAGTATAGCATGTCGTCAAAAATGCGGCAAAAACGTCATAGTATAGTATGTCGTCAAAAACGTGATGAAAACGTCATAGTATAGTATGGCGTCAAAAATGTGCCAAAAACGTCATAGTATAGCATGTCGTCAAAAATGTGATGAAAACGTCATAGTGTAGCATGTCGTCAAAAATGTGCGAAAAACTTCATAGTATAGTATGTCGTCAAAAATGCGGAAAAAACGTCATAGTATAGCATGTCGTCAAAAATGTGCGAAAAACGTCATAGTATAGCATGTCGTCAAAAATGTGCCAAAAACGTCATAGTATAGTATGTCATCAAAAATGCGGAAAAAACATCATAGTATAGCATGTCGTCAAAAATGTGCCAAAAACGTCATAGTATAGCATGTCGTCAAAAATGTGCCAAAAACGTCATAGTATAGCATGTCGTCAAAAATGTGCCAAAAACGTCATAGTATAGCATGTCGTCAAAAATGTGCCAAAAACGTCATAGTATAGTATGTCGTCAAAAATGTGCCAAAAACGTCATAGTATAGCATGTCGTCAAAAATGTGCCAAAAACGTCATAGTATAGCATGTCGTCAAAAATGTGATGAAAACTTCATAGTATAGTATGTTGTCAAAAATGTGCCAAAAAAGTCATAGTATAGTATGTCGTCAAAAATGTGCCAAAAACGTCATAGTATAGTATGTCGTCAAAAATGTGCGAAAAACGTCATAGTATAGTATGTCGTCAAAAATGTGCGAAAAACGTCATAGTATAGTATGTCGTCAAAAATGTGCGAAAAACGTCATAGTATAGCATGTCGTCAAAAATGTGCCAAAAACGTCATAGTATAGCATGTCGTCAAAAATGTGATGAAAACTTCATAGTATAGCATGTCGTCAAAAATGTGTCAAAAACATCATAGTATAGCATGTCGTCAAAAATGTGCGAAAAACATCATAGTATAGCATGTCGTCAAAAATATGCCAAAAACGTCATAGTATAGCATGTCGTCAAAAATGTGATGAAAACTTCATAGTATAGTATGTTGTCAAAAATGTGCCAAAAAAGTCATAGAATAGCATGTCGTCAAAAATGTGATGAAAACGTCATAGTATAGCATGTCGTCAAAAATGCGGCAAAAACGTCATAGTATAGTATGTCGTCAAAAATGTGCGAAAAACGTCATAGTATAGCATGTCGTCAAAAATGTGCCAAAAACGTCATAGTATAGCATGTCGTCAAAAATGTGATGAAAACTTCATAGTATAGCATGTCGTCAAAAATGTGTCAAAAACATCATAGTATAGCATGTCGTCAAAAATGTGCGAAAAACATCATAGTATAGCATGTCGTCAAAAATATGCCAAAAACGTCATAGTATAGCATGTCGTCAAAAATGTGATGAAAACTTCATAGTATAGTATGTTGTCAAAAATGTGCCAAAAACGTCATAGAATAGCATGTCGTCAAAAATGTGATGAAAACGTCATAGTATAGCATGTCGTCAAAAATGTGATGAAAACTTCATAGTATAGTATGGCGTCAAAAATGTGTCAAAAACGTCATAGTATAGCATGTCGTCAAAAATGCGGCAAAAACGTCATAGTATAGCATGTCGTCAAAAATGTGATGAAAACTTCATAGTATAGTATGTCGTCAAAAATGTGCCAAAAAACATCATAGAATAGTATGTCGTCAAAAATGTGTCAAAAACATCATAGTATAGCATGTCGTCAAAAATGTGCGAAAAACGTCATAGTATAGCATGTCGTCAAAAATGCGGCAAAAACGTCATAGTATAGCATGTCGTCAAAAACGTGATGAAAACGTCATAGTATAGTATGTCGTCAAAAATGCGGAAAAAACGTCATAGTATAGCATGTCGTCAAAAATGTGCCAAAAACGTCATAGTATAGTATGTCGTCAAAAATGTGCGAAAAACTTCATAGTATAGTATGTCGTCAAAAATGTGCGAAAAACTTCATAGTATAGCATGTCGTCAAAAATGTGATGAGAATGTCATAGTATAGTATGGCGTCAAAAATGCGTCAAAAACGTCATAGTATAGTATGTCGTCAAAAACGTGATGAAAACGTCATAGTATAGCATGGCGTGAAAAATGCAGCAAAAACGTCATAGTATAGTATGTCGTCAAAAATGTGATGAAAACGTCATAGTATAGCATGTTGTCAATAATGTACGAAAAAAGTCATAGTATAGCATGTCGTCAAAAATGTGTCAAAAACATCATAGTATAGCATGTCGTCAAAAATGCGGCAAAAACGTCATAGTATAGTATGTCGTCAAAAATGTGATGAAAACATCAGAGTATAGCATGTTGTCAATAATGTGCGAAAAAAGTCATAGTATAGCATGTCGTCAAAAATGTGTCAAAAACATCATAGTATAGCATGTCGTCAAAAATGTGCCAAAAACGTCATAGTATAGTATGTCGTCAAAAATGTGCCAAAAACGTCATAGTATAGTATGTCGTCAAAAATGTGCGAAAAACGTCATAGTATAGCATGTCGTCAAAAATGTGCCAAAAACGTCATAGTATAGTATGTCGTCAAAAATGTGCGAAAAACGTCATAGTATAGCATGTCGTCAAAAATGTGCCAAAAACGTCATAGTATAGTATGTCGTCAAAAATGTGATGAAAACTTCATAGTATAGTATGTTGTCAAAAATGTGCCAAAAAAGTCATAGTATAGCATGTCGTCAAAATTGTGTCAAAAACATCATAGTATAGCATGTCGTCAAAAATGTGCGAAAAACATCATAGTATAGCATGTCGTCAAAAATGTGCCAAAAACGTCATAGTATAGTATGTCGTCAAAAATGTGCCAAAAACGTCATAGTATAGCATGTCGTCAAAAATGTGATGAAAACGTCATAGTATAGCATGTCGTCAAAAATGCGGCAAAAACGTCATAGTATAGTATGTCGTCAAAAACGTGATGAAAACGTCATAGTATAGCATGTCATCAAAAATGTGCCAAAAACTTCATAGTATAGTATGTCGTCAAAAATGTGCGAAAAACGTCATAGTATAGTATGTCGTCAAAAATGTGATAAAAACGTCATAGTATAGTATGGCGTCAAAAATGTGGCAAAAACGTCATAGTATAGTATGTCGTCAAAAATGTGATGAAAACGTCATAGTATAGTATGGCGTCAAAAATGTGGCAAAAACGTCATAGTATAGCATGTCGTCAAAAACGTGATGAAAACGTCATAGTATAATATGTCGTCAAAAATGTGATGAAAAAGTCATAGTATAGCATGTCGTCAAAAATGTCACAAAAACGTCATAGTATAGTATGTCGTCAAAAATGTCACAAAAACGTCATAGTATAGCATGTCGTCAAAAATGTGCGAAAAACGTCATAGTATAGTATGTCGTCAAAAATGTGATGAAAACGTCATAGTATAGTATGGCGTCAAAAATGTGGCAAAAACGTCATAGTATAGCATGTCGTCAAAAACGTGATGAAAACGTCATAGTATAGCATGTCGTCAAAAATGTCACAAAAATGTCATAGTATAGTATGTCGTCAAAAATGTCACAAAAACGTCATAGTATAGCATGTCGTCAAAAATGCGGCAAAAACGTCATAGTATAGTATGTCGTCAAAAACGTGATGAAAACGTCATAGTATAGCATGTCGTCAAAAACGTGATGAAAACGTCAGAGTATAGTATGTCGTCAAAAACGTGATGAAAACATCATAGTATAGTATGTCGTCAAAAACGTGATGAAAACGTCAGAGTATTGTATGGCGTCAAAAATGTGCCAAAAACGTCATAGTATAGTATGTCGTCAAAAATGCGACAAAAACATCACAGTATAGCATGTCATCAAAATGTGGGAAAAACGTCATAGTATAGCATGTCGTCAAAAACGTGATGAAAACGTCATAGTGTAGCATGTCGTCAAAAATGTGATAAAAACGTCATAGTATAGTATGTCGTCAAAAGTGTGCCAAAAACATCATAGTATAGTATTTCGTCAAAGACGTGATGACAATGTCATAGTATAGTATGTCGTCAAAAATGTGCCAAAAAACGTCATAGTATAGTATGTCGTCAAAAATGTGATGAAAACGCTATAGTATAGCATGTCGTCAAAAAAATGATGAAAACGCCATAGTATAGTATGTCGTCAAAAATGTGCCAAAAACGTTGTAGCATAGCATGTCGTCAAAAATGCGGCAAAAACGTCATAGTATAGTATGTCGTCAAAAACGTGATGAAAACGTCATAGTATAGCATGTCGTCAAAAATGTGCCAAAAACTTTATAGTATAGCATGTCGTCAAAAATGTGCCAAAAATTTCATAGCATAGTATGTCGTCAAAAACGTGATGAAAACGTCATAGTATAGCATGTCGTCAAAAATGCGGCAAAAACATCATAGTATAGCATGTCGTCAAAAATGTGATGAAAACGTCATAGTATAGCATGTCGTCAAAAATGTGATGAAAATGTCATAGTATAGCATGTCGTCAAAAACGTGATGAAAACGTCATAGTATAGTATGTCGTGAAAAATGTGCCAAAAACGTCATAGTATAGTATGTCGTCAAAAATGCGACAAAAACGTCATAGTATAGCATGTCGTCAAAAATGCGGGAACAGCGTCATAGTATAGTATGTCGTGAAAAATGTGATGAAAACGTCATAGTATAGCATGTCGTCAAAAATGCGACAAAAACGTCATAGTATAGCATGTCGTCAAAAATGCGGGAACAGCGTCATAGTATAGCATGTCGTCAAAAATGCGGCAAAAACATCAGAGTATAGCATGTCGTCAAAAAAATGATGAAAACGTCATAGTATAGTATGTCGTCAAAAACGTGATGAAAACGTCATAGTATAGTATGTCGTCAAAAACGTGATGAAAACGTCATAGTATAGTATGTCGTCAAAAACGTGATGAAAACGTCATAGTATAGTATGTCGTCAAAAATGCGGCAAAAACGTCATAGTATACTATGTCGTCAAAAACCTGATGACGTCATAGTATAGTATGTCGTGAAAAATGTGCCAAAAACGTCATAGTATAGTATGTCGTCAAAAATGTGATGAAAACGTCATAGTATAGCATGTCGTCAAAAATGTGATGAAAATGTCATAGTATAGCATGTCGTCAAAAACGTGATGAAAACGTCATAGTATAGTATGTCGTGAAAAATGTGCCAAAAACGTCATAGTATAGTATGTCGTCAAAAATGCGACAAAAACGTCATAGTATAGCATGTCGTCAAAAATGCGGGAACAGCGTCATAGTATAGTATGTCGTGAAAAATGTGATGAAAACGTCATAGTATAGCATGTCGTCAAAAATGCGGCAAAAACATCAGAGTATAGCATGTCGTCAAAAAAATGATGAAAACGTCATAGTATAGTATGTCGTCAAAAACGTGATGAAAACGTCATAGTATAGTATGTCGTCAAAAACGTGATGAAAACGTCATAGTATAGTATGTCGTCAAAAACGTGATGAAAACGTCATAGTATAGTATGTCGTCAAAAATGCGGCAAAAACGTCATAGTATACTATGTCGTCAAAAACCTGATGACGTCATAGTATAGCATGTCGTCAAAAATGTGCCAAAAAACGTCATTGTATAGCATGTCGTCAAAAACGTGATGAAAACGTCATAGTATAGCATGTCGTCAAAAATGTGCCATAAACGTCATAGTATGGTATGTCGTCAAAAACGTGATGAAAACCTCATAGTATAGTATGTCGTCAAAAATGTGATGAAAACGTCATAGTATAGCATGTCGTCAAAAATGTGATGAGAATGTCATAGTATAGTATGGCGTCAAAAATGCGGCAAAAACGTCATAGTATAGCATGTCGTCAAAAATGTCATGAAAACGTCATAGTATAGTATGTCGTCAAAAATGTGCGAAAAACGTCATAGTATAGCATGTCGTCAAAAATGTGGCAAAAATGTCAAAGTACAGTATGTCGTCAAAAACGTCATAGTATAGTATGTCGTCAAAAATGTGCGAAAAACGTCATAGTATAGCATGTCGTCAAAAATGTGCCAAAAACGTCATAGTATAGTATGTCGTCAAAAATGTGCCAAAAACGTCATAGTATAGCATGTTGTCAAAAATGTGATGAAAACGTCATAGTATAGTATGTCGTCAAAAACATGATGAAAACGTCATAGTATAGTATGTCGTCAAAAATGTGCCAAAAACGTCATAGTATAGCATGTCGTCAAAAATGTGCCAAAAACGTCATAGTATAGTATGTCGTGAAAAATGTGATGAAAACGTCATAGTATAGCATGTCGTCAAAAATGCGGCAAAAACATCAGAGTATAGCATGTCGTCAAAAAAATGATGAAAACGTCATAGTATAGTATGTCGTGAAAAATGTGATGAAAACGTCATAGTATAGCATGTCGTCAAAAATGCGGCAAAAACATCAGAGTATAGCATGTCGTCAAAAAAATGATGAAAACGTCATAGTATAGCATGTCGTCAAAAATGTGCCAAAAACGTCATAGTATAGTATGTCGTCAAAAACGTGATGAAAACGTCATAGTATAGTATGTCGTCAAAAACGTGATGAAAACGTCATAGTATAGTATGTCGTCAAAAACGTGATGAAAACGTCATAGTATAGTATGTCGTCAAAAATGCGGCAAAAACGTCATAGTATACTATGTCGTCAAAAACCTGATGACGTCATAGTATAGCATGTCGTCAAAAATGTGCCAAAAAACGTCATTGTATAGCATGTCGTCAAAAATGTGATGAAAACGTCATAGTATAGTATGTCGTCAAAAATGTGCCAAAAAACGTCATAGTATAGTATGGCATTAAAAATGTGCGAAAAACATCACAGTATAGCATGTCATCAAAATGTGGGAAAAACGTCATAGTATAGTATGTCGTCAAAAACGTGATGAAAACGTCATAGTATAGTTTGTCGTCAAAAACGTGATGAAAACGTCATAGTATAGTATGTCGTCAAAAATGTGCCATAAACGTCATAGTATGGTATGTCGTCAAAAACGTGATGAAAACGTCATAGTATAGTATGTCGTCAAAAATGTGCCAAAAACGTCATAGTATGGTATGTCGTCAAAAACGTGATGAAAACGTCATAGTATAGCATGTCGTCAAAAATGTGATGAGAATGTCATAGTATAGTATGGCGTCAAAAATGCGGCAAAAAAGTCATAGTATAGCATGTCGTCAAAAATGTCATGAAAACGTCATAGTATAGTTTGTCGTCAAAAATGTGCGAAAAACGTCATAGTATAGCATGTCGTCAAAAATGTGGCAAAAATGTCAAAGTACAGTATGTCGTCAAAAACGTCATAGTATAGTATGTCGTCAAAAATGTGCGAAAAACGTCATAGTATAGCATGTCGTCAAAAATGTGCCAAAAACGTCATAGTATAGCATGTTGTCAAAAATGTGACGAAAACGTCATAGTATAGTATGTCGTCAAAAACATGATGAAAACGTCATAGTATAGTATGTCGTCAAAAATGTGCCAAAAACGTCATAGTATAGCATGTCGTCAAAAATGTGCCAAAAACGTCATAGTATAGTATGTCGTCAAAAATGTGCCAAAAACGTCATAGTATAGCATGTCGTCAAAAATGTGATGAAAACATCATAGTATAGCATGTCGTCAAAAATGTGCGAAAAACATCATAGTATAGCATGTCGTCAAAAATGCGGCAAAAACGTCATAGTATAGCATGTCGTCAAAAATGTGATGAAAACGTCATAGTATAGCATGTCATCAAAAATGTGATGAGAATGTCATAGTATAGCATGTCGTCAAAAATGTGCCAAAAACGTCATAGTATAGTATGTCGTCAAAAATGTGCCAAAAACGTCATAGTATAGCATGTTGTCAAAAATGTGATGAAAACGTCATAGTATAGTATGTCGTCAAAAACATGATGAAAACGTCATAGTATAGTATGTCGTCAAAAATGTGCCAAAAACGTCATAGTATAGCATGTCGTCAAAAATGTGCCAAAAACGTCATAGTATAGTATGTCGTCAAAAATGCGCCAAAAACGTCATAGTATAGCATGTCGTCAAAAATGTGATGAAAACATCATAGTATAGCATGTCGTCAAAAATGTGCGAAAAACATCATAGTATAGCATGTCGTCAAAAATGCGGCAAAAACGTCATAGTATAGCATGTCGTCAAAAATGTGATGAAAACGTCATAGTATAGCATGTCGTCAAAAATGTGATGAGAATGTCATAGTATAGCATGTCGTCAAAAATGTGATGAAAACGTCATAGTATAGTATGTCGTCAAAAACGTGATGAAAACGTCATAGTATAGCATGTCGTCAAAAATGTGATGAGAATGTCATAGTATAGTATGGCGTCAAAAATGCGGCAAAAAAGTCATAGTATAGCATGTCGTCAAAAATGTCATGAAAACGTCATAGTATAGTATGTCGTCAAAAATGTGCGAAAAACGTCATAGTATAGCATGTCGTCAAAAATGTCATAGTATAGTATGTCGTCAAAAATGTGCCAAAAACGTCATAGTATAGCATGTCGTCAAAAATGTCATGAAAACGTCATAGTATAGTATGTCGTCAAAAATGTGGCAAAAATGTCAAAGTACAGTATGTCGTCAAAAATGTGGCAAAAATGTCAAAGTACAGTATGTCGTCAAAAATGTGCCAAAAACGTCATAGTATAGCATGTCGTCAAAAATGTGATGAAAACGTCATAGTATAGTATGTCGTCAAAAACATGATGAAAACGTCATAGTATAGTATGTCGTCAAAAATGTGCCAAAAACGTCATAGTATAGCATGTCGTCAAAAATGTGCCAAAAACGTCATAGTATAGTATGTCGTCAAAAATGTGCCAAAAACGTCATAGTATAGCATGTCGTCAAAAATGTGATGAAAACGTCATAGTATAGCATGTCGTCAAAAATGTGCGAAAAACATCATAGTATAGCATGTCGTCAAAAATGCGGCAAAAACGTCATAGTATAGTATGTCGTCAAAAACGTGATGAAAACGTCATAGTATAGCATGTCATCAAAAATGTGCCAAAAACTTCATAGTATAGTATGTCGTCAAAAATGTGCGAAAAACGTCATAGTATAGTATGTCGTCAAAAATGTGATAAAAACGTCATAGTATAGTATGTCGTCAAAAATGTGATGAAAACGTCATAGTATAGCATGTCGTCAAAAACGTGATGAAAACGTCATAGTATAATATGTCGTCAAAAATGTGATGAAAAAGTCATAGTATAGCATGTCGTCAAAAATGTCACAAAAACGTCATAGTATAGTATGTCGTCAAAAATGTCACAAAAACGTCATAGTATAGCATGTCGTCAAAAATGTGCGAAAAACATCATAGTATAGTATGCCGTCAAAAATGCGGCAAAAACGTCATAGTATAGTATGTCGTCAAAAACGTGATGAAAACGTCATAGTATAGCATGTCGTCAAAAACGTGATGAAAACGTCAGAGTATAGTATGGCGTCAAAAATGTGCCAAAAACGTCATAGTATAGTATGTCGTCAAAAATGCGACAAAAACATCACAGTATAGCATGTCATCAAAATGTGGGAAAAACGTCATAGTATAGCATGTCGTCAAAAACGTGATGAAAACGTCATAGTATAGTATGTTGTCAAAAATGTGCCAAAAACGTCATAGTATAGTATGTCGTCAAAAATGCGACAAAAACATCACAGTATAGCATGTCATCAAAATGTGGGAAAAACGTCATAGTATAGCATGTCGTCAAAAACGTGATGAAAACGTCATAGTATAGCATGTCGTCAAAAATGTGATAAAAACGTCATAGTATAGTATGTCGTCAAAAATGTGATGACGTCATAGTATAGTATGTCGTCAAAAGTGTGCCAAAAACATCATAGTATAGTATTTCGTCAAAGACGTGATGACAATGTCATAGTATAGCATGTCGTCAAAAATGTGCCAAAAAACGTCATAGTATAGTATGTTGTCAAAAATGTGATGAAAACGCTATAGTATAGCATGTCGTCAAAAAAATGATGAAAACGCCATAGTATAGTATGTCGTCAAAAATGTGCCAAAAACGTTGTAGCATAGCATGTCGTCAAAAATGCGGCAAAAACGTCATAGTATAGTATGTCGTCAAAAACGTGATGAAAACGTCATAGTATAGCATGTCGTCAAAAATGTGCCAAAAACTTTATAGTATAGCATGTCGTCAAAAATGTGCCAAAAATTTCATAGCATAGTATGTCGTCAAAAACGTGATGAAAACGTCATAGTATAGCATGTCGTCAAAAATGCGGCAAAAACATCACAGTATAGCATGTCGTCAAAAATGTGATGAAAACGTCATAGTATAGCATGTCGTCAAAAATGCGGCAAAAACATCATAGTATAGCATGTCGTCAAAAATGTGATGAAAACGTCATAGTATAGTATGTCGTCAAAAATGCGGGAACAGCGTCATAGTATAGTATGTTGTCAAAAATGTGATGAAAACGTCATAGTATAGCATGTCGTCAAAAATGTGATGAAAATGTCATAGTATAGTATGTCGTCAAAAACGTGATGAAAACGTCATAGTATAGTATGTCGTGAAAAATGTGCCAAAAACGTCATAGTATAGTATGTCGTCAAAAATGCGACAAAAACGTCATAGTATAGCATGTCGTCAAAAATGCGGGAACAGCGTCATAGTATAGTATGTCGTCAAAAATGTGCGAAAAACATAGTATAGCATGTCGTCAAAATTGCGGCAAAAACATCAGAGTATAGCATGTCGTCAAAAAAATGATGAAAACGTCACAGTATAGTATGTCGTCAAAAAAGTGATGAAAACGTCATAGTATAGTATGTCGTCAAAAATGTGCCAAAAACATCATAGTATAGTATGTCGTCAAAAACGTGATGAAAACGTCATAGTATAGTATGTCGTCAAAAACGTGATGAAAACGTCATAGTATAGTATGTCGTCAAAAATGCGGCAAAAACGTCATAGTATAGTATGTCGTCAAAAACCTGATGACGTCATAGTACAGCATGTCGTCAAAAATGTGCCAAAAAACGTCATAGTATAGCATGTCGTCAAAAATGTGATGAAAACGTCATAGTATAGTATGTCGTCAAAAATGTGCCAAAAAACGTCATAGTATAGTATGGCATTAAAAATGTGCGAAAAACATCACAGTATAGCATGTCATCAAAATGTGGGAAAAACGTCATAGTATAGTATGTCGTCAAAAACGTGATGAAAACGTCATAGTATAGTTTGTCGTCAAAAACGTGATGAAAACGTCATAGTATAGCATGTCGTCAAAAATGTGCCAAAAAACGTCATAGTATAGTATGTCGTCAAAAACCTGATGACGTCATAGTATAGCATGTCGTCAAAAATGCGGCAAAAACGTCATAGTATAGCATGTCGTCAAAAATGTGCCAAAAAACGTCATAGTATAGTATGTCGTCAAAAACCTGATGACGTCATAGTATAGCATGTCGTCAAAAAAATGATGAAAACGTCATAGTATAGTATGTCGTGAAAAATGTGCCAAAAACGTCATAGTATAGCATGTCGTCAAAAATGTGATGAAAACGTCATAGTATAGTATGTCGTCAAAAACGTGATGAAAACGTCATAGTATAGTATGTCGTCAAAAACGTGATGAAAACGTCATAGTATAGTATGTCGTCAAAAACGTGCTGAAAACGTCATAGTATAGTATGTCGTTAAAAATGCGGCAAAAACGTCATAGTATAGTATGTCGTCAAAAACCTGATGACGTCATAGTACAGCATGTCGTCAAAAATGTGCCAAAAAACGTCATAGTATAGCATGTCGTCAAAAATGTGATGAAAACGTCATAGTATAGTATGTCGTCAAAAATGTGCCAAAAAACGTCATAGTATAGTATGGCATTAAAAATGTGCGAAAAACATCACAGTATAGCATGTCATCAAAATGTGGGAAAAACGTCATAGTATAGTATGTCGTCAAAAACGTGATGAAAACGTCATAGTATAGTTTGTCGTCAAAAACGTGATGAAAACGTCATAGTATAGCATGTCGTCAAAAATGTGCCAAAAAACGTCATAGTATAGTATGTCGTCAAAAACCTGATGACGTCATAGTATAGCATGTCGTCAAAAATGCGGCAAAAACGTCATAGTATAGCATGTCGTCAAAAATGTGCCAAAAAACGTCATAGTATAGTATGTCGTCAAAAACCTGATGACGTCATAGTATAGTATGTCGTCAAAAAAATGATGAAAACGTCATAGTATAGTATGTCGTGAAAAATGTGCCAAAAACGTCATAGTATAGCATGTCGTCAAAAATGTGATGAAAACGTCATAGTATAGTATGTCGTCAAAAACGTGATGAAAACGTCATAGTACAGTATGTCGTCAAAAATGCGACAAAAACGTCATAGTATAGCATGTCGTCAAAAACGTGATGAAAACGTCATAGTATAGTATGTCGTCAAAAACGTGATGAAAACGTCATAGTATAGTATGTCGTCAAAAATGTGATGAAAAGGTCATAGTATAGTATGTCGTCAAAAATGCGACAAAAACGTCATAGTATAGTATGGCATTAAAAATGTGCGAAAAACATCACAGTATAGCATGTCATCAAAATGTGGGAAAAACGTCATAGTATAGTATGTCGTCAAAAACGTGATGAAAACGTCATAGTATAGCATGTCGTCAAAAATGTGCCAAAAACGTCATAGTATAGCATGTCGTCAAAAATGCGGCAAAAACGTCATAGTATAGTACGTCGTCAAAAACGTGATGAAAACGTCATAGTATAGTTAGTCGTCAAAAACGTGATGAAAACGTCATAGTATAGTATGTCGTCAAAAATGTGCCATAAACGTCATAGTATGGTATGTCGTCAAAAACGTGATGAAAACCTCATAGTATAGTATGTCGTCAAAAATGTGCCAAAAACGTCATAGTATGGTATGTCGTCAAAAACGTGATGAAAACGTCATAGTATAGCATGTCGTCAAAAATGTGCGAAAAACATCATAGTATAGTATGTCATCAAAAATGCGACAAAAACGTCATAGTATAGCATGTCATCAAAATGTGGGAAAAACGTCATAGTATAGCATGTCGTCAAAAACGTGATGAAAACGTCATAGTATAGCATGTCGTCAAAAATGCGACAAAAACATCACAGTATAGCATGTCATCAAAATGTGGGAAAAACGTCATAGTATAGCATGTCGTCAAAAACGTGATGAAAACGTCATAGTGTAGCATGTCGTCAAAAATGTGATAAAAACGTCATAGTATAGTATGTCGTCAAAAATGTGATGACGTCATAGTATAGTATGTCGTCAAAAGTGTGCCAAAAACATCATAGTATAGTATTTCGTCAAAGACGTGATGACAATGTCATAGTATAGTATGTCGTCAAAAATGTGCCAAAAAACGTCATAGTATAGTATGTCGTCAAAAATGTGATGAAAACGCTATAGTATAGCATGTCGTCAAAAAAATGATGAAAACGCCATAGTATAGTATGTCGTCAAAAATGTGCCAAAAACGTTGTAGCATAGCATGTCGTCAAAAATGCGGCAAAAACGTCATAGTATAGTATGTCGTCAAAAACGTGATGAAAACGTCATAGTATAGCATGTCGTCAAAAATGTGCCAAAAACTTTATAGTATAGCATGTCGTCAAAAATGTGCCAAAAATTTCATAGCATAGTATGTCGTCAAAAACGTGATGAAAACGTCATAGTATAGCATGTCGTCAAAAATGCGGCAAAAACATCATAGTATAGCATGGCGTCAAAAATGTGATGAAAACGTCATAGTATAGCATGTTGTCAAAAATGTGATGAAAAGCGTCATGTATCTATGTCGTCTGTGGGCCCAGTGATGTGGAAGATCGTGGTTATTTTACACCCATGACGTGAACTTATTTGGCTACATGCACCACTGAGCAATTTTCAGGAGTGAACAAGTCCCAGTTTATCTCGCTCCATCTGGACAGTGTGTTGATGTATGACATCAGAAGCTATAATGACTTGTGTGGTGACAAAGTGACAAAGAGACTCTTGGTACCGTGGATGCAAACAGTTTATTAGTGACTTCCTGGTGGTCACACAGTCGCTGACCCTGATTGACTTACAGCAACACACTTAAACAGAACATCCACAGTTGCACTGATCCTGTGTTCTAACAACACACTGTCACACCTCAGAGTAAAACCTCTCTCTTTACACAAACACACATCACACAGACACTCAGATACGCTTTTGTTCATGCACACAAACACACATCTTCACATTAGAGTAGGCAGGCACTCGACTCAGTAAACACAAGGACCTGATGTGGACTGCATGAACTTAAATGTGGTGCCAGTGGGCAGAAGACACAGAGGCAGACGTATATGCACACAGACGGTCTGTGATGAGGAGGACGGATCCAGGAGAACAGAGGAAGATCCTTCATTTGGACACTCTGCTTCAGGTGAAAGGTCAGGGGTCATCCTCATAGGTGCATATATCACCATCCCTGCATCTCCTGCAGCCCTGCCAACACACTGTAAACTTCAACGTGACAATATCACAAATCAGCAGCAGCAACGTAACAGGCAGACAGTAGCTGTAGTGTGGTTGGTGCTGCCAGTCAAACAATCTGGAAACAGCTCAGTAGTGGTTAAAGATCTACAGTCCCTCCAGGATTCTGCAGGATATTGTAGGATTATTGTGACCTGAACTGCTGGATTTTAGACAGCACTGCGATTGTGTTACTCCGCCCACCAGTCCAGTGTCTCTGACGCTTCACACACAGAAGATCTATACAATCAGCACAGTTTCAAGATTAGAGTCATCAATTCAGTACCTGACCAAATGTCTCCCCTTCTGCTCCTGAGACATGACGTTAAAACATGATGATGTCACAGTGAAGCTGACCTTTGACCTTTTGGATATAAAATGTCATCACATTTGTGTGAAGTTTTGTCTAAATTAGTGGATGAATTCTTGAGTTATGGGCAAAAACATGTTTTGTGAGGTCACACTGACCTTTGACCACAAAATTCTAATCACTTAAATCTTCAGTCCAAGGGGACGTTTGTGCCAAATTTAAAGAAATTCTCTCAAGGTGTTCTTGAGGTATCATATTCCTAAGAATGAGACAGATTAAAGGTCACAATGACTTTGATCTTTGACACCTTACCACCAAAATGTCATCAGTTCATCCTCAAGTCAAAGGGAACCTTTGTGCCAAATTTAAAGAAATTCCCTCAAGTGGTTCTTAAGATATAGCTTTTTACGAGAGTGGAACAGACAAGGTCACAGTGACAAATTCTAATCAGTTTATTCATCAGTCTAAGTGAATGTTTGTGTCAAATTTGAAGAAATTCCCTTAAGGTGTTTTTGAGGCATCATAATGCTGAGAATGAGACAGATGCAAGGTCAAAGTGGCCTTTGTGTACCAAAATCTAATCAGTTCATTCTTCAGTCCAAATGGCAACTGGATGTTTGTGCCAAATTTAAAGAAATTCCCTCAAATGATTCTTGAGAATGACACAGACAAGGTCACAGTGACCTCCGACCACCAAATTCGAATCAGTTCATTCTTCAGTCCAAGTGAGCGTTTGTGTCAAATTTAAAGAAATTCCCTTCAGGTGTTTTTGACATATTGTGTTCCTGAGAATGGGATAGGCAACTAAATTTGAGACGTTTGTGTTGCCGCTCTGCATCTTCACAACCAGAAACAATGAACTAGTTTAGTGACGTTGTGCAGGGAACTGCTTTGACAACAGTGATTGGTCAAAGTTGCAGTGACTGGAACTGGACTGGACTGGAACTGCACGGTCGCACAGGATTGGTTGAATTTGCGGGAATTTTTGCGATCGCAACATCCTGGAGGAACTGTTTACAGTGTAGACAAACTTTATCAGAGTCAGTTGTGTAGAATAAGAGCTAGTTTAGGACTGTGTCAGTTTGTGTCAAAGTGTAACAAGATAAAACTAAAGTTAAACCGGACCAATGCGTTTCAGATAAAAGGCTTTGGTGAATTTCTAACGTGTCACCGAACTACATTCGAGTTCTCGAGGGTTTAAGAAACTGAATTTTGGGAGTTTATTTGGGAACTCCAAAACAAAAAGAGCTCACATCTGTCCTGGGCTGAATTCTTAAATCAAACTAGTGCCAGATTTGGCTGGAAAGGCAGCTGTGCTCATGTTCCACTCTGGCTGAGCGAGTCCATTTAAACAGCGGCGGCGACACGAGTACACAAAGCAAAGATAAACGAACATCTTCATCTGCAGCATCATCACACGAGACGAATATCCAGTGAGTTGCATAATTTAAAAAAGGTGGAGAGTGTTCTTGTTCAGTCAGTGCAAAAGGTTCAGTGCTGAGCAGACGTCCCTTCTGCTCCGAGTCATGCATTTAGTCAAACGGACACCAGAGTGGTTCAAAGACACAACGTGCAAAATATCAAATACTGAAGTAACAACAGGCAGACTGAAGATGATTTAACATAAAACAGAGGGAGCCGTTGGCTTTCAGTGAACAGTCCTGCAGCTCGTCAGCTGAGAGCAGTACCATCAGTCTGCTCTTCAACGTCGCATAAATAAAACCATATCAGAGGACGACAGGCTGATGGGTGGCAACTTGTCCTTCAGAGTTTAACTGTTCTTCACAAAGTGAAAATGTGAAGTTCACACACTCACAGAGACCCAAAAAAAGGTCACTTCTCACATCTCAAGGTGACTAAAATCAAAAAGCTATATTAAAAAAAAAAAAGCTCAGTTGAGAGCAGCGACAATGTTTAAACCAAAAAAGTTGTTAAAACTAAAAATCAGACTTGGTCAGAGCCAGGAGAACCAGCAGGGGGCGCTTGTTTCCTCTTCCTTCTCCTCTTATTCTGTCTGAAGTGTCTCCACAACTCAAACTGTGGCTGCACCGAATGTTTTTTTTAACATCTGCAGCTTCTATTAAAGTGTTTGAATGAAGCTTTGAATATTTATTGTCGTATTTTATGATGTCATCATCCTAAAATCCTCCAACAGAATCAGTTTGAATGAAGTGATACGAATGAATACATGTAGTTTATGGAGCTGTTAGATTGCTGCTGTATCGCACGTTTCTAGTCCTACAGGTAACCAGAGTGACTGCAGTGAATATTCTTTAAAGGCTAAACGCCAACAAATATGGACTGAAGCTGAATATTTGGCTAGAAGCATGTTGTGAATTTTGGAAACGGTCACATCTATCTTGCCCGGTAAATTTGGACTTGACAACACTCTGGACTGTTCGGAAATGTTTGGATCACACGAGTCAGAAACAATCCTCAGCAGCCACCTCTGAGGCCAGATGCATAAACGAAGTGTGTGCACAAAAACGTGTGTACGCCTTTTTCACGCACATTAACTGGTATTTATGAAGGAAGGAGAAAATGCGCACCTTGCATAATCTGCAGACCAGGCCTACACTCAGTTTTAGGTGAGACAGCTACAGGTGATACGTTAAGGAGGAGGTTAAATATTAGTTGAGACAGTCCTGCGCCAGGTCGGGTACCTGATGGGCAGCCCCGAAGAAGCTGTGTAACAGGTAAAAATATGTATATATATTAATTCACGGGTAAGGGCATGGGTAAAAATGAACTCCACGTGGGCGGGCAGCGAGTAAGAACAAAAACATACAAAGTAAAAAGATGTGCAGTATATGTGTAATATTCTGACATCTAAATCACTGTTATCAAGCTGCAGTTCCTTTTATTTTGAAAGTTAATGACACAAGTGGAACCTTTGACCCTGTCGTCACATTGGTCACCAACGTAGAGGACTCCAGCCATGGAAGTTTGCAGAATGAGGTGGCAGCCTGCATGGAGTTCAAGACACCCAAGGAGGATCCTTCTGTGGTGGAAAAATGTTTCCTAACCTGGCAGTGACTGAATGTTTGAGTGCAGCCGGTGAAAGAGACGTCTCCTCCACTGGATTTGTCTATTTATGGCGAACTGTGGCTGTGAAAATGAGACTCGTGCTCTCAGCACCACAATGATCGAGATTTGTAAAAATAAGGCGTACGCATGACTTTATAAATCTGATGGAAAGAATGCGTTTTAACACTTCTGTCTTTGTGCGCACATACAGTTTAAGTTGTGAATCCACACACAGTTTATGCATCTGGCCCCTGGACTCTAATTCTACTATTAATATAATAATGCTAATAACATTAGCGTAACATCATGTTTATCTGCAACTGTGCAGAAATACAGAGTTTAAACAGAATGAACGGACATGCAAAAAAACAAACAAAAAAACTGCACAGCATTCTAGTGTTGATTTCAAATTTAAATATCAACGTTATGAATAAAGTTTCAAACTATTCGGTGCAGCCTTAATTAACCCCGCCCATCCCACTCCTTGTTTTTTCAAGGAACTGTTAATGAAGCCTCTCAGCAGCTTAAACTTTTGGCCATCAACAGCTTCAGGCACCTGTCAGTCAAACCTGTTGCTCCGCCTCCTCTCTCCTGTCACATGATGTGGGACCATCCCTCCGCTCTCCCCCTCTCTGCCCCCTGTGTGAAGCAGTACAGCAGGGAGGGTTCATCTCTAAAGCGGCGCGGACCTGTCAGGTGATGTAACACTCCTCCCTGCTGAAGTCTGACGCCGTACAGCTGGGCCTCGGCTCGCCCGGCGCACAGGCCTCTCTCAACCAGCCAGTCCACCAGGTCACTGCCCCGAAACACTCTTTGAACATGGGACTGATGGGGATGGGGTGGGCTCGGAGGAAGACCATGCTGGTGCAGGTGTTGAGGATCAGCCGGGTCGTGGTTGGACTGGAGCTGTGGGATCTGCTCCTCTGGGATGTCACAGTCAGAAATATGTGCTTGGTTTTCATTCCGGGGTCGGGATGGAGGCGAACTTCGGCCGCAGCGTTCAGCCGGATGGTGAGTTTGGTGAGTCTGGTGCAGATCATGCGGCTCGTGGTTCAGTTGCTCCTCAAGATCCTGATGCAGGTGAAGGTACCAGGGCTGATGGGAGGGGGAACGTCCCACAGCCCCATCCTCCTCCTCCTCCACCTCCTCCTCCTCCTGCAGTCCTCCTCCTCCTCTGAACCTGTCATTATCAGAGGAAGGATTCACCTGTGGAAGCGCTCACACTCTCCCCTGAGCCACTGAGCAGTGGAGAAGACAGGAAAGGGAAAGAGGGCAGGCAAAGGGATGCAGGGAGGAAGAAAGGAAAGGACAAGGATTAATAAAGAAAGAAAAAGTGGGAAGAATTTTATGTGTTAAAATAAAAGGAAAGCACCCAAGACTCATAAACATCCAGAAACAAAGGGTGTCAGTTAGTGGTAAAGACTAAATTCAAATTCAACATTTAATACATTTTAAGAATTCACATTACACTTTGCTAAGATAAAAAAATCTAGATAGTTGAGCTCATTTTTGTCCTTAAGACTTAGACTATTACTATTTTTCTGAGGTAAATAGAAGCTAAAACTTCTTCGATATAATTATTTATATTTGTAAAATTAAGCATGAATGCAAACTAAAGGTACGTCATACAGTATAAATGTCTAATGGTTCCAGAGTCCTGCACCAGGTCAGGTACCCACAGGGTTCCCCGCAAGAGGCTGAGTAATGGGTAAAAATGTGTGAGCATTAGGGCTGTTAAATTTTTATTTTATTTTTCATTCATTACAGAACAAGTAACGCATTAAAAAAATCATGCGACCGACTCACTAACTCCCTTATGAAATGGAGTGCAGACTAGTTTTGGTGGTAGAGGACAGGGGGACAACTGTGTCCAAAATCCAGCAGATTTACTACGACACATCTGCCAAAATTTGTTTTTTAAATACTTTCACAGCAAAAAATTATGTATGTGATTAATTTAGATTCAATAATCTCAGAGCACGTCATTCTTAATTAGATTAATTTTTTTAATTGCTTGACAGCCCAAGTATATATATAAATTCAGGTACGGGTTCCTTTTATTTTGAAAGTCAGTAACACAAGTGAAACCTTTGACCCTGTCGTCACATTGGTCACCAACGTGGAGGACTCCAGTCATGAAACTTTGCAGCCTGAGGATGAGGTGGCAGCCTACATGGAGTTCAAGACACTAAAGGAGGATCCTTTGGAGGTTTAATAGTGGTGGAAGGAGCATGCTGAAATGTTTCCTAACCTGGCAGTGATTGAATGTTTTCACCCTCCAGTGAAAGAGATGTCTCCTCTGCTGGATTTGGAATTCAAGAACGGAGAACCCAGTTTAATGTGAGCGACTGTAGCCTGTGTGCGTTTAATCATGGGTGGGGTCAGGTCGTGGGACTAATGGGTCGGTTCTGGTACTGAGCTATACAGTAATGGGCAGGTGCAGTTTTTTTTTTAAAAAGGACCTGTGCAGGACTCTGAATGTTTCAACCTGAATTAGTTTTGAGAAAAAGAGCATCTCAGTGGATACAGAACTTCAGTGACTGCAGCAGAACAGATCAACAGTTAGATATAACATGCAAAGAAGGTGCAGAGAAAAATCATCCAAAATAATGAGACAACAGTGATGATGTGGAAATGAACAGAGCCAGAGGTCATATGACGGGGACACAGCCAAACTGTTCAGATCCAAACCAAAGTCAAAGCTGGAGATAACAGCCACAAGCAGCGATTTCTGGGTTAAAGCCAGCACAGACCTTTAAAAGTTTGAAGCTGTGAGGGATCACTATCTCTGACAAATTACAACACTTGAATTAAAGATAACAAACAGATTTTAGGAGGCTTGGACACGCCTGTTTATTAATGTGCTGAGTAGGGTTGCAGCGATATACTGTTTCAAGGTATACAGTGATATAAAAGTTGATGGTTCATACAGTGTACATTTGCTTATCTACGATATTGAGAAAAAAAAAGCAACTGTACAGAGAACCTCCCCTTTATTTTAGTCATCTTCAATGGGGAGACTTTTTACTCAAACTTTCATTAACAAAATTGTTTCAAGTTTCAATTATAGTAATAAAACATTTGTTTAACCAAATATAACCTTTATGCTTTCATTCCTTTAAGGCTCATTCTGACTGACGACAATAGTAATCCTGTGATGCTGTTAAACTGTGAGGCCGCATTTTCTGACACAGTTACCGTGCCATGAAAATCTCATACCGTTGCAACCCTAGTGCTGAGCCACGCCCCATTTTGAGTTCATTGGTCAGTGTATTCAAAATACAATCAGATATCAACAAGTGTTAAACAGCTTCTAATGAGCTTTGTCCAACAATGATGTACAGAATGTGTGATGTGTGTCAAATTTCAACCCTAGTGGACTTAAAGTGTGGGATGTGGCCTTTCCAAAACTGCATTTTTGGGCCTTAATTATAGCACTCTCATCTAGCCAATTGGCAGCATTTGGTGAAAATTTTATTTCCCAGAGAAAAGACAGAAGTACGACACGTAAGGGCCTGTGTCCACACAGTGTTTTTTTTAAAAACAAAAAAGCTGGCAGCGCTTTTTTTTTTTTTAAATTATGTGCTGTGTGTGGGTTTTGTTTCTATGACAACAATATCCTGACACTAACATTAGCCAAGTAGCTAAGAGGGGTGTAACGAATATGGATCTGGATGGATATATCGATTCAATGGTCAACGATGTAATATCATCGATGCAAAGTGAAAACATCGATCCATAATGTCGTCTATAAGATACGCTTTTATTGTGAAAGTCTGTCAGTGTCAAATAGCAGCAGGCAGACGGCGAGCAGGAAATAGAAAGACGATGAGGGTAACGTAATTTACTCTGAAATAAATCAGCAGAGTGGAAATATTTTGGATTTCAGAGAAAAAAAAGTTGTCAACAGACAGAACACATGGCGTATGTAACCAATGCTGTTACGAGATAAAACACAGAGTAACGTTAGCTGCCTGGACGAGCATCTCAGCCCGCTAACTTACTTAACTCACTACAGCAACATCAGCTGCTGTTTCAACAATGTTCGGCTGAAAAAAAACGTGCATGCAGGTTGAAATTTAACTGACTTGTTCTGTCGGGAGATGCAGTGACTTAAAGCAAAGGTGAGGAAGAAAAATAAAAACATTACATGTAATCTATTAAACTATGAGTAGAGGAAAAAAGTCTGCTAGCTGCTAGGCTAATTTATACAGTGTCAACATGCTCAAGCTGAAAATACTTCTTCCAGAAAGGTCTTTCTGGCAGAAAGCCCTGGAGATTAACTTATCTGATGTACTGTATTATGTGTGTTAGTGGAGTCCGTTTAAAGTAAACTTTACTGTGCTTATTATTTATGTGTTGTTTTTATCTTTAATGGCCAAAAGCAGGAAAGAAAGAGGCGGCAGCTTCTTCTGTAACAGACGGTGTTAAATGGCCATATAATAATATCATCCTATATTGATCACAGGCCCCTGAATCGCATCGAATCGTAATCATATCATGGCAGACTTTGTCATATCAGCAAATATCGTTGTATTGTAACAGAACTGGTGACTTACACCCCTAGTAGCTAACGTGACGCTACATTAACAGAGGGTTCTGTCTTTGTCGTGACAGTAGATTAGCTGCAGAAGTGGCAGTGACATCACTGGGGCCTTTCTGAGAATTTCAACTTAAAGCGCTCGGAGCAGCCGCACAAGAGAGGTGGAGCACTCTGAAATCAGATGCTGGGCGCAGCGCTTTTCCTCCAGGTGGCCATATACACCTGCTCCTCGCAGAGAACAACTGAAAAAAGACACCAGCGCGAAGAAAAAAACTCTATGTGGACACAGACCCTGAGACAAGCAGACCTGTACTCGTACCTGCGTGTGTGCACGATGTCCTGTACACACTGGTCTTTGTGGTAACGGACAAACTGGGTGCAGGTGAGTCTGACCTCCTCTGGCACACCTGAGGGACTCAGATCCTCACTGTCCCGTCCCTGCCACAGCCCCAGCAACCTGACACAGACACAAACACTGCTCTACTCCCGTGTTCCTCATTTTATAATTTGACCTGAAATGAATGTAGAAACCATGACGGCATCCCCCTCACCTCTTCTTGAAGGGCATGATGATGAGGTGTCTGTCCAGACCGAAGATCCCAAAGGACAGGAAGCCCTGGGACAAAGAGAAGGAGGCGAATTGGACACATGATTTCTGCACTGAATCACCTCGTGTTCACACACTACATACACCCGATGGTACCTGTCCGTAGTTTGCCACGGCGCAGAAGAACTGTAGTTCTAGGTAAAGTCTTCCTGGATCTTTGTTGAACAGCCACCACAGGCAGCTGGACAGGTTCTACACACAGACAGAGACATTCACACAGAGACAGTCACCAGTCAGACATCAGGAAATTTATTCAATTCAACAGGCTTTATTAGTATGACTCAGCTTCCCATGTTAAGTCCAGGGTTTCCCTAACATTTGCACAAGCTAAAAATAATGCCAAATGTCCATTGCAGTGTTTCCAATACATTCATGCTGCAGCGTCGCACCAGCATGAGTCGATGACGAGGGTAAGACTGTGGTTAGTTCAGTGATGCAAACTATGACGGACATGACAAAAATGAGACGACAACGATCTAAAAATAGATCTTCCCTAATAAAAACTGAGACAAAATCTATGTTCTATCTGTGATTTATTGGGTTAGTGCTGTCAGCGCTGGTGTAAATGCAGAGGGATTCTCTGAGAAATCTAGATGTCTTTTCCTGAGTCCTTGTGTTTAGGAAAAAACATAGGCCTCTCACATTTAAAGAGTATTTAATCCTCACCGCTAACAGGCTGACAAAGAGCAGCAGACAGAGCAGGACGTGTCTGACCGTCTGTTTATCATCAGTGGTCTGAAGGCCGGGTGGAGGCAGGTTCAGCGGCTGCTCAGAGGAGGAAGAACCCTGCTGCTGCTGCTGCTGCCCGTCACACAGCGCCCCACTGTGGCCTGGAGACGAAAAACAGCATAACTGTTGTTAAAGTCCAGGGGAAATGTGCTGATATTTGCATGCTGTTTCACATCACCGCATCACACTTTGAAACGTTTGCTATTAGAAATTTATTTTGGTGTTTTTTTCTTTCTTTTTTCACAACAACAAATGTCTTCACATCCCATTAGTCACAGTAAAGATGAGGGGATAGATACAGATAAATTCATTCCTGACAGACAGCAGGTCTTAATTCAACTGCACAAAATGACATCTTTATGATGTAGAAGCTAACACATGAATCTGCCTGTTTTATGTCCTAAATGTCAGCATCAATGTTAAACAAACAGAAAATGGACTCGTTTCTGTCTGCTATTTGGCAGCAGATAAAATGTGAATTATCTCTACTAACAGTTAAAAGATAAAATGTCATAACTTGCATTTAATAGATGGAAAATGAGTAAATGAGTCTTTGCTACCTGTGCTGTTTGTGTGCTCCCTCTGCGTGCTGGCTATCATGTCAGGCATTGGCTGGAGAGGAGAGAAAGTGTGGAGGTCTGCAAACACGACAGAGACAGTACACATATTTATATGACCATCATCTGGTGAGATAAGTTATTTTTATGTCCTGGTTTTTGTTTCATTCTGGCAAATGTTTATGGGATGTCGTGTAATATCAGCACAGAACCTGAGTTGATGCTGCAGGCGGGGGAATTTGCCATCTGTGACTGTTGCTGCTGTTGTTGTGGATCCTCTAGGCCACCAGGGGCCCTCAGCTCATCACTGATGCCTGTTACAGTGGCTCTGCTCAGGGCCTGGTAGCCGCTCTGCTCCCTGTCCCCCTGGCTGAGACCCATCAGAGATATGGCACCGAGCACCAGGCTGACTGCGAGCACCACCGCTGTGCTGATTATCTGCAGTCACACAGAACACAAGATGAAAAAAAACCTTCCTTCGTTTTGAGTTATATATCGGATTTATGTAAAAATCAAAAATTTAAACAGAAAATAAACAGACTGGAGCAGGAGAAGGAGAGAAATCAGGAAAAATACACAGAGTGTAAAACAGAGTATAAAGCAGCAGGTGTTTTTCTGACCTGAGCTCTGCCGTAGAAGAACGCAGAGTCGATGGTATCAGTCCTCTCTCCTGAAATCAGGAGACCTCCGACCATCAGGAAGGGCACCCTACACACACACACACACACACACACACACACACACACACACACGTTGATCTTTAAACAGTTTTTATGTGCTTGTTAATAACTTTAATTGCAGTGTAGTAATTTAACTGTGGTAAAGTACATTTTTGTTGACGAAGACGTCACAAACACAAACTGTGACTATATGAACGTGCAATACTGTAGACAGGAGCAAACTGAATCTTAGATGTAATTTAACAAATTAAAACTACTAAAATCACTTTATATTGTAATCGCCAAAAAGAAGATAAAATATTGTAAACTGATTTGTTTCCCCCAGTGCAGCAGTACGATGAGCACTGTCAGGGGGTGAGTTTAATCCTTAAATCGATCCAGTCAGACCACTGGACCACACACTTTCTGCAAAGCTGCATCTTTAATGATGAAACCTGCGTCGTTCAAGCATTTATCCGATCAATCGGTCAATGTCATGTGAAAACAGTCTGACTAAAATGACAAAAATTTTGGTTTGGCTCGACTGAAATGTTCAATAATGAAAATATTAAAATTAAAATTAACATATCAACAGATTTCAGTGACTAAAAACATACTAGCTACAGTTTTAAAATGCCTGGACTTCTAGTCAACATGACTGACAACAACAAGATGAGGCTGATGGACACCTAACACACACCAAAAGACTTTGAATGACTTAAAAGACAAAACTGTGACATCCTTTGACATCTAAAGACGATGTTTTTTGTCACACACTTTATGATTTAACAAAGACTGGGGACACTATTTACAGACTACGACTAGATTCCTCTCAAGCTCATTTCCCATCCTGCTCCTGGTGGAAAATATTACACCAAACTCCCTTTAAGAAATATGGCATTTTAACAATTGTTAAATGTCAGCAAAACGCACATCTAGAATTATTAAAGTAGATAAAATGTTTGCAGCAATCAAGACATCACACATTCAGATTTAAGACTATTTCATGACTTTTAAGGTTTAATACTTCTGAAACTGAATTTAAGACATTTTAAGAGACACGATATATTAGCTGTTGACAATGTTCACCTCATTGAACTTCAGTATTTGCATGAGCCAAGACAAAAAACTTAATAATATTAAATGTGTTTGATTTTATAGGAACATCAAGACGAGAAAAAGGCTGACTTAAGACAGAAACGATCAGGATCACAGGAGCATAACTACCATGATGTCACTCTTACATCGTCTGCGACAGAGACATCGTTTGAAGAGCTGTTTGTTGTAAGGCTGGCGGCATTCGCATGATAAAAACTAAAAAGAACATTTGACACAAGACAAAATTACTACCATGTTGAACGCAGTGATGTGGTGTAATGCTGACCTACCCCCAACCCAAAATCATGAAAACTCCTGGTCGGAGTCTGAGCAGATCGTCTCTGTTAGTGAGCGCCAGACACAGCGGGATTAAACCTGAAAAACATGACAAAACTTACATTAAAGCATGGTTCATTTTATTATTTAGACAAACGCAGTCTAATGGACATAAATATATGCTCTTGCCTGTCCAGATGTAGGTGCTGTACAGAGACCCGTAGAGCAGAGTGAAGGTGAGGATTTTTCCCACCAGATTATCCTCTTGTTTGACCAGGAAGTTCCACAGGATCATGCTGACACACACCAGGAACTACAGCAGAGCAGAGAACAGAGGGTTGAGGTGGAACAGGAGGGTGAAGGTGACTGAGTCAGAAACACAAAATGACCTCCATCACCACTGAAGCACATCTGGAGCTGTGACTGGAGACTGACCTGAGCCAGGAAAAGGTTTAAGGCAAACAGGTGAGGAAGTCTGTTAAACTTCCTGCTGAGCAACATCACCACGATGGTCCACACCTGGGAGAACACACAGGCACACGGTCAAAGAAAAGTCAGGGACAACCTGCTGTCGTTAAGCTCATAAAATCAAACCTAAGGAAGTTAGACTAACAGTTTCTGCCGCTTGTATTTTTCATCGTATTCTCCGAGATAAACCTGCAGACCCACTCACCAGTGCTACCAGGCTGACAATGCTGATGTTGAAGCTGACGTTTTCCAGCTCGGTCACCAGCGGGGTCGGGTCCATCAGAGGGATCGTTAATAACCAGGCCGACACGTACATGATGGGTGCAGACAGAAACGTACTGATCACCATCCCTGATGTCACCTAAAGAGAGGACAGAGAGAAGGATGATTCAAAACACAAGGCGTAACACTAACTGAGAGTGTAACATGTGATCTGGATCCAAGGCATTCAGGTTTTCTTGATTTACTAGGCACAGACTTGGATCTTGAAAACTGTCTTATCTACAAGTGCACGTCACACACTGAGCGAGCCGCCTGTTAATGACGCTGTGGGCTAATGGGCATGTAGCTACTTCCATGTTTCACATGATACGTCATGTTTGTAGTGGACCAATGAAGATGAGTTTACATATCACCTTGGGTTGGTCCTTCACCTTCTCAAAATGATCCCACACTTTGGATTTCCTGCCCGACATGTTATTAACTAGCCTGTGGAATAACCGCAGGTACCAGCCCTGGAGATTAACCTGACTCCTGTCTGATTACTGAGCGTGGAAACTTCCTGTGTCTGTCCTTTCAAATTAAAGTCCCACATGGTCCAGTCATATAGGTTTGGATTTATTTTGACAAGGTGCAGCTCCTGATACAGTTTCACATGTTTTTTTTTCTTTTGCGACTAAGTTTAAGACCTTTCTGGTCGACTAACATTTGGTCGACTATCAGGGGGCAGTAACACGCAGATCGCAGAAATTGGAGAAAGCCAGCTTAAATAGCCGGCCAATGACAGGTTTACAGCCACAGTCTACATCCAGGGCGTCTGATGAGGTTTATGTTTGAACAATTATTAGCCACAGAGATATCTTGTGGTTATATTACACAGTCCAGACTTTCTCCAAACTCTTCCACCTCGCCCCAACACACCAAACACTTCAAAAACAAAAGGGTTCTGATGTCCATGTTGACAGTACTCCTTTTTCTCGTTGGAAAAATGACATAAAATCTTATTAATATATTAATGCATGCAACTGAAGAAGAGGAATGTAGCAGGGCGGTGAAATGGTGTGGGGGACGAATACTGAGTGTAGTAGATACAGCTGAAACAGTTCAATGGCAAATTGCCGCCAAAAAATTGGAATTTCCTTGGCTTCTGTGTGTGTGTGTGTGTGTGTGTGTTCATGATCCTCTTATCTCTTGGTCTTGCCATGTGACCTGACCAGAAGATAAGCATTTGCCTTGTACATTCGACACACCATGACGCCTTTTCGAAACACTTCCAGCCTCAAACATTAGAAGAAAGTCCTGAATGAAGGGTTTTACGCTTTTTATCTTTCAGTGATGTTTTTCAGAGTTCCCAAACTCTCCTGACACGTCTTTTATGTTGCTGTAATGTTTCAAATATTGTTTTGTTGCTTCAATACTGTAAAAAAAAATTGCTGTTTAAGGCAGGATTGCTACATCAACGGTACTCACCACCTCCAGCTCAACGTTGTAGTGTGCAGCGTAGATGGCCACACTGGGCGCAGTCGGGAAGACGCCGTACAGGAAAGCGAAGTTAGACAAACTGGTGTGGTTGGCACTCGTGCTGTTCACACCTACATCCAGAATATCCACCATGTCTTTGCAGACCAGCGGCATCACCAGGCTGCAGAGAGAGGAGGCAGAGCGGGATAAAATACTTCCTCAAACACCGGTTTTTAAACAGGCCTAGGTCATGGAGATTAGTCAGAGGTGTATAGAAACAGTCCTGCACTGAATACTTCCTCTGTGAAGCTCATGATTTTCTGTTTTGGTTGACTATGTGTCACAGAGGAGATATTTACACCTGCAGTGTGAATGTAAATGCTTATGACGTATGCCTGCAGGTGAGTTCGCCCATCTCTGCAGCCCCCAGGAGCAGAAATAAAGGCAGCGGGGGAAAAAAGATGGAGTCATCAGACACTGCACTCCTGTTTTCCAGATAACCTGTCCTAGAGCAGTAACGCAACATCTACTCTTCTCTCAGTGCTGTCCAACGAGGAAAAGCTGACCCATGTTTGTCTTCACAGTCAAACATTTTCTTTTTTTCTGAATGCAGAGTTTCTTTTTTATCTGAAAGAATCCACTCCACGCACTCATCTTTGAAGCTTCATATGATTTTCCGCCTTACTCCCAGCTGCTGCTCTTTTGCTATGGTCCCTCCCCTCTACCCTTTAGCTCTGGTGAAACAGCACAAGAGAATCGCCTAAGACACCCAACACCTGAGAAATACAGAGAGCTTTCCCTGTTGGCAATTGGCTAAATCGGCACTGTGTGAAATTATATGGTGAGGGCTTGGATGTAACGAATGTTTATTTCTGTGTTTAAGTTCTGCACTCCAGCTTTAAACTTGGACAGCACTTTACTGAGGCATTCCCCATCATCTGCCCTCTTTATACATGTACTATATCTAAATATAGTGAAAAAATAGTGACAACACTTAAATAAACATTAAAATACAGTAAACTGCAAGTAAGGCCACGACAATATTATATCACACACACATAAACACAAACACACGATCCCAGTCCTGCTTACAGTTTGGCTGTGATGAGGAGAATCAGGGCAACTCCAGTGTCTCTAGTTAGTTTTCGGAGCTGGCCGACCTGAAACAGAAACAGAGAGATGACTTGACTCTGAAGATCTCCTTCATTTTTACACACGCTTAAAAACAGTTACACGATACATCACTCCACATGCAAACTCAAACACCAACATTTGAAAAACTCCTTTCAGGGTGAAGATGTTCAGAAACTTTCTTAGTGTTGACATGTAGCCAGGGACTGTTAAGCTCCTAACATCAGAGTGTGCGCCGTTACCTCCTTTGTGTGGGGTCCCAGATGAGGAAACATTTTGTGCAAAGGCAGATGTGACCAACATAGTGCTGGCTCTAACACTGCTAAAAGGGGTTCTAACTTGTTTATACATTAATGTGGCGTTAAGCTGAAAACACACCAGCGCCGCTGCGGCTAGCACACACTGGATGTGTCACGCTGCAACTCGTCAACCAACAACCTTAAGTTATTACTACTTTCACTGAAAGATCTGAACTTCCTCCGCATCTGTGTTTGCCTAAAATCATGTGTGGACACCCACTAATTAAACGTGATTTCTCAGAGCCGATCTCCAGAGCTATGACTCGCCAGGCAATATCTTTTTGGCCATTGTCTTTTTAACGACAGGACTGTGGGTCGTTTAGCTCGGGATATTTCTTGACCTCAACAATAAGTCTCTTCTTATCCATTCTTTGTCACACACGAGACACAGCAACAGCTACAGAGTTCTCTTTATACATCCATGGTGAGGAGAGGAGTCGAGCTGCCACAGGAGCAGAGAAAAAGAGCTGCTACGGAAGCTGGTATGTACAAGCAGAGAGCAGGTGGGGGAAAAATGGGACAGTGACGTGAAGTGCTGTGGGGCAGCATGTGCACTGACATGTGTGCGCTGACATGTGTCTAGCCGCCTCTGGTGTGGGGTTGCACCTTGACAAAAACAGGCATATTTTTCGATGCACAGCGTTCGCCACTGGTGTGATATGACCTTTCCTCTTCTTCTATATTGAGGAACAGAGGAATCAGAATGAGCTACAGAGGTCACTGCACCAGGCAGACAGGTGAAAACTTTCTTTAAGGCTTTCTTCTTCATGTGATTGGGTTTTAACGCCACCTGTTAGTTTGGCATCCTTGTCAGCACCTCAGCTGTGTAAGTGTGGAGTAGACCTTAGAGTTAAAACAAGACATTACAAGAGACTGAACAAAAACAAAAGTACCATAGTGAGGCCGAGGTAAAACAAGGCCGCCCCTCCAAAGGAGTTCGCCAAGCCGTCTATGAACTCTGATAGCACAGCAGGGATCCGCTGACCCAGCGCAAAGTGGGAGACGATTCCTACGATGACCATGAATACGATTGGGTTCTTCAACACCTGCAGAGGCGACAGAGAGAGGGTTAGATGACATCACTTTACAGCCAGCGAGTGAGATCCTCAAGTGTAACTTATGACCCAAATTTTTTGAGACTTTAAGAAACTAAAAAGCTCCACTGACGCATGACAAGGCAACATGACCAGACAAGGTCACAGGGGTGAACACACTCTGCAGCCTGCAGCTCAGTACGCCTGCTTGTTTCACTTAAAAAAAACATAGTAAAAAACAAATTAAACTCCAGGTTTTGTCTCACTGCGACGACATTTACTGTTGCAGAGCACTGCTGCAAGCTGGATGTCATGAATAAAATGCAGAGGAGGAAAATGAAAGTAAGAGCGTCTGCCTCCGCAGTAAATCAACTGCTGAGTGTTTCATGGTTATTAATTTGTGTTGTAGAAAGTAACTGCCCTGAAACAAGAAAAAAATCATGTTTATTTCTTTCAGTCACCAACATTCTCACAGCACTGCAGTGCTGTCTTTCTCTTGACAGTTCCTGTACTGCAACCCCTCTGATCTGGGACTTTTGGGGGGTTAATAAAGACCCTAATCACTGCGGTCAAAATGCAAAAGGTTCCTAGTCCCTGAAACAAGTTTTGTCAGTCGAAAAGGGGCTTGAGAAAACATTCTTGCAACCTTTAAGCCCAGCTCAGACCAACGAGCCACGACAAGACAAGTTGAAAAAGTGAAACTACTCACAATGCACCGTTCTGCGACGTTCTAAAAACCTGCTGGTTCACACCAAGTCACCACGATGACACGGTGTATCATCTCTAGTCAACAACTCTCTGTGCTTCCGTTCTGATTTGCAGCTTTTCAGACTTATTTTGTGGCTGAATATAATTTGTAGCTTCTTAAAATCTGAATGACGACAGTGATAGTGAGATACTGGCTACAGTGATGAAACAAAACCAGCATCAGATGGACTGTATTCGTAATCAATACGCCGCAATAATAATAATTAGTCAATGAGCATATGTGTGTGTGGGCAGGGCATAAGCACATACAGCGAGCAGCAACAGCAGCAACCCACTGTCCGACACCAACACACTGTGAGGATGGAAACAGAGGGCTCAGTGGGGACGGAGCACCTGCCGCACCAAGCCAACACACCGTCTGCGGTCATTTTGACTTGACCAGCGGACTTCACTACAAGCTGATTGGCTGTTGAAACAGATGACGTGCTTTATGATTTGACCTGCTGAGTTGCAGGTGGCACCATCACCCGGCTTGAGTCGAGCTCAGACCGGCCAGTTCACACTGCTACTACATCCTAAAGCGGTTTCGTCTCGTCGCCAATCTTTGCTCTGAACTGGGCTTCAGGATGTAACGGTGTGTTGCACCTGCTGCTGTTTGTCATTCACCTTAAAAAACCTGGATACACACAATACCTGTAGGACTACGACTCCCAGGATGCCAAGAGTGCTGTGTGAATGGCTGGCCTGCCTCCACCTCTGCACCTCACAAAGAGCGAAGCCGATGGGATTGAGGAGCATGAGGGAGACCGGGGCGACTAGATAGATGTACTGGAGGTACTCGGGATACGTGCTCCGATACAAAGCATCAACTACAGACACACACAGAGGGAGAGGAAGAGGAGGATGGTTTCTCTTTGTGTCTTAAATACAGTGTTGTTCTTCACTGATGATTCGTATAGATCAGTGTCAGTGTTTTGTGTCTGCCTCACCTATGGGGTATCCTAAGGCGAAGTCATTGCTCTGCGTAGCGAAGATGGCGTACAGGCCAGCCTTGCTGTATCTGCTTTCCGGACTGGCCACCATCAGGGTCAGCACACAAACCAGCACAAACACAGTCACCTGAGCACAGGATGGGAGACATTTCTAACCACCATGGTATAAAATAAAAAAGTTCACACACAGTGTAACACACAGATGCACAGACACCAACCTTAGCGACCAGGACGCTCCAGAGAAACGCCCAGATGACGTCTCCAAAGTCCAACAGCACCATGTTCTTAAAGAGCAGAGCTGGAAGAGCAAACTTGGAGACAAAGTTCCCCAATCCCTTCGCCTGGCTCTCTGTGATGATATCTGCCCTGTGGGGTGGAACGGAAGAAACGGCCATAAAAAACAAAAAAGCTACAGCAGATGTTCACTCATCACTTCAATCTTTTTACTCGCTATCTTAAAAAGCTCCTGCACACAGCTAGGGATGCAACAGTTTTAGATTTTGATGGTACCATTACAGTCTAAGGAAAAATCCCACTTTCACAATAATAATATATATAATTTATTTTTTAATAATTTAGTTAAAAAACTGAACTAGATTTACATGTGGCCCCAAAAAATCATGTCCATTTTTGTTTTTATTTTGCAGTTTTAGTAAAAATGCGAAACAGAAATTGCGAGCACCTCTTATGCAGATGTTCTGCATTGATTTTAACAGTGCACGGCTCCTTTTCTTGCTTTGTTGCCGTTGGTTTACGTTTCACTGAATGCCCAGCTCATTACTCACCACCGCGTCCTTGACTGTTATATCTAATTCCCTCTCAACTCAGCATTTCATTAAGTCACCTGCCACTAAAAGGATTATTTTTAACTTAGTTATTATCAGTCTGCTATCTTCACCTGAGAATAATAATTTTAAGGTGTTAGACCCTTGAGCAGAGACTTTTTTTTTTGTTTTCCAGATTGGTTATTTTTTTAACAACTCTCTAGTCGTCCACAATGGTCCAATACCGTTCTTTTTGGTGGAAACAAAGTGTCAGTGTTGAGTCCCTCAGCCATTGTTTAGCTAATGAAGCCCCTCTTCTCAGCCCCTCGCTGAACTTGTTGCTGTGTGGCATTTTAAACTGGTGCACCATGACTCTGTTCGCAGTCTGATGATGCGCTGGCACTAAAGGGATGCATGATATTGGTGTTTTTGCCAATGTCCGAAATATAATGACTCATTTGGCTGAAACCGATATCAATATATATATATCCATATATTATGGAAAATGATGTGACTTTATTCCTTGAATCCTCAGACTGAATATACCTCTTCATCTGTATGCTTGTACCTGATTTATCTTTAATTTTATAAGTATTTTCATTTGCATTGTGTAGTGCTGTTATTTCATTGTCTGGTATATATATATGCTTTTATAAAGAACCTTTCCTTTAAAATTTGAAAAGCCCTGAGGAAAAAGAAAATAAAAATCCACAGACTTTTGTTTTCAAAGGGAATTTTGCTTTGTGGTGGTTTAAAAAACTTGTAAAACAGACGTAAATATTTGTTTTTAAAGCCCTGATAAAGAGCTGTAGTGGTTGAAACGTGTTGGCTCTTTTTAATGATTTATCAACTACAATAAAGGCTTTTTTTATACTTTATGATTTCCTATATTTTTGGAGTGCCTGGATCGCCGTCCTGTGTATGCTGTTGTTTCCAGTTCTCCATGAGCACCCGACACAAGGTTTTGACCTGTGTTTGATTATACAGAGCGACCAGTCGTCTCTCTCTTTTACTAAAAAAATATAAATATATATCGGTTTGTCATATCAGTAGAAATCATGTTGGCCAATTTCGATATTTCATTTTAAAGCCAATATTGGCTGATATTGATGATGTGCTAATCTTATCACGCATCCCTACTATATTTATTTAATTTTCCTCACTGTATAATGATTGTTCACTAAAAAATAACGGACTATAATGTCCCTCTGTGAGAGTGAGAACAGAAACAGTCAGTGTAGAGTCTTTACAGATGCATAACTGTGACACAAAGTTAACAGTGAAATTGGTTAATCACAGCATCACTGCATTCAGCAGGACCTTAACATGGTGGCTACATTCCTGTAAAACTGAAGGAGACAGTCCAGTTTCCCAAAAGAAACCCACTGCCACCAACAAACACCTGGCTTCTGTGACAAATGACTATGCAGTAGTCACAGGTATTTATCAGCTCCAGCTCCGATTGGCTTCGATCAGCAGTGATTGAAATGTGACAACCCGTTGGTTGGTTGGAGGGTCAACTGAAGCTGCACTAAGATTTTCTGGAAAAAACAACTCAATGCATCTTTAATAAGTTTCTAACTGTTGTTGCTCACACTCACCTGCCGGCTATGTAGCCACACAGTATGATGCCAAAGCACTCAAGGAGAGCCGGGAAAAGCTTGTCGATGGACATGTGGGGCCCCACAGCAGAGCCCGCCAGGGTGTTGTGGGATATGTTCTTCCCGTGAATCAGCACGTAGCTGTTGGCAGTCTCCATGGTGATGACGGGATGGCGGGGAGGGGTCAGAGTGGTCAGGTGATGGCTGGGGAATATCAGCACTCTGACAGAAAGGCAAGGATGGTAAAACATACAGTCAGTGGCAGGAGTTAGTGAAAATAAGCAAGATAGAAATATACAGTCACATAACACAGAGCAGAGCAACACAAATGGCACAAATGGGAAATAATATAATAAGTACTCTTGTAGTCTCCTCCTGCTGATTTCATAAGCTCTCAGAAAACGTGCATGAATGCGGACGAAATCAACGCAGGGTACAGACAAAAGACTTCATCTAACGTTGAGCATAAATGAACCACTGGGAGCAGGTCCCATTGCACCGCCATGTCTCTTCCGTAACCCAGAACAACTGTTTTTAATGAGTACAAGGCTTTTTGCTCGCTGTTTTTGTGTTGCTACACGCCTGATGTGTTTTTGCCGGAGCGCGCTGAACTCCTTGAGTTGAAAAAACTTCAATTCAGAGCAGAAAAGCGCACCACGTCATCTTTTTTTCCTATTGTCCAATAGGATGACTTAAGAGGCGGGCCTTCTGTGGTGGGCACGACAACCAGTTTACAGTTGATAAAAAATGGAGGAGGAACTGGTGGTAGCGGTTGTTGGATACCCAGAGCTATAGGACTTTACAAACCACAGTTACCACCATCTCAATAGAAAACAGCAGGTGTGGAAGCATTTAAGTGCAGTACTTAAAACTACCATCATGGAGGAGAAGCTCCTGGACCAACTGGTGGTACTCCCCGTGATCCAGCCTCTTTTTTAGGGTCTCATGTACCCACACAGATCTCCGTTTATCTGCTGACAGCCTCTCACCCTCAACCAGAGCTACAGACAGTACCCTACACCTAGGGACCTACACCCGGGCAATTAATTGAAAATTAATCCAAACTGACATTCAGAACCTCTAACCACCTCAAACTAAATTTATTTTATTCTACATTCTGTTAATACTTTTCCCACTGTGTGTGTGTTCATGTACTGTCCCCTTAAAAACATACTACAGTGTGCGTAGTCACATAACTCCGTTGTGTCCAGCCTGCGACCTGGAGGCAACATGGAGGAGAACTCAAACACCGAGCCAACTGAGCAACTTGAGCAGATTGCACCAAGGAGAAATGCCGTGTCCATTGTTTGGACACATTTTGGCTTTCGTGAAGAACTGAACGGAAAGAAATCAAATGTAAACACTACAGAAAAAAACTTCCAGCGACCAAAGGTAGCACCACCAATCTGTTTCAGCACTTGGGGCTGACTAATGACTGATAAATGCCTCGCAACAAGCAATATTCAAACTATCGAAGTATGACATAAATAAGCATAAGCAGTTCATCTGTGTGTGTTTCCTTCAATTATTTTAAAATCACAAAGATGAGATATTCACTCTTTCATCTGAAAAAATGTCTCAGCTTTAATAGCTGAGCATGTTTACAGTACAAACATTGTCACTAAACTATGAGGTAAAAAAACACAAACAAAATAATCATCCATTAATCATAATCGAGGTAAAAATGTTCAATTAATCGTGATGTTGATTTGAGGTCATGTCGCCCACCTGCCTCCGCCTGAACATTTCAGGACCTAGATACCACTTACTGGGAAATAAATAAATAAAATAAATGGTAGATTGGTTACACAGTGAGGTCAGGGTAAGGAGGTGATGGGGAGGTTGCCTGGCAACAATAACAAGGCTCAGCAAGCTTTTTCTTTTTTACAACTGGCAGTCAATTTTAACGGCTCATGTTCTGCAACCAGAACCAATCTGTTTTATACAGTCTTTTCTGATTTAAATCAGCTGGTCTGTTTGTTGAGGAGAGGAAGAGACCTCTGTGGATAATTTGGCTCCCTGTAAAAACCTCCCTAATGATGAAGGATTTCTAACCAGGGGAAGTTTTAGCAGGTTGCAACCTCCAGTCCTCACCACTAGACCCCAATAAATCCCCTAAATCTGACACACTGACTCTAATAACATCTCTCCACTGGAGGAAACCCCAAATCAGACTGATTATTTGCCTATTTAAGATGAAGGAGGGGCTGTTGATATCTCAAGGTGCCCAGAGCCCGTCTCTAGTGACGCCCCTGTGCATGAACATACCGTTAGCTGAGCTAGCTAACACCACTGACAGGAGGTTTATACTGTCTAACGAGCCTCTAGTTAATTTAACTTAATATAATGTGGCGTTAAAGAGAATAAGAAGCCAGAAGCTGCCGGTGACAGCATCATGGTCACTGCCAGCTGACCGTTAGCTTTGACAGTTAGCTAGGTGCTGCTAAAAACATCAGGAGACACACAGCGTTAGTCAAACCGCAGGGTGACGTACACATCTGGCGTGAATATATGACGGGAAATGACGTGTTTATAGACGGTGGGCTCACCTGTGTCAGTTAGAGGACCATCTGTGCTCGGTGATGGACGACATTCAGCTGCCTTTCTGTTTGAACCAGCCCGTGTTTTCGCTGTTTGGGCGGAGAAGCTCTCTGCTGCTGAATCTGACAGCTGCCCACAGCGGCGACGCCCTAAACACATGACTGACAGGCGCTTCAGCCAATCACCGACGAGATCAGCGTGAGACTCCAAATGTGATTGGATAACAGCGTGCTGTGTGATGCTGCATTCACGTGATACAGGCAGTGATTTAATCTGTGGACCTCTGAGCTCATGATGTGTTTACAGCAGCCTCACAGCAGTGAAATTATACCCAAATAAAGTCTAACAGAGGTAAAGTGGTTCATTTTAACTTTGTCTTTCCTATACGGTCATAATATCTCTTCAGTTTAGATGCAACAGTGCATCAAACAAAGAAAAGGTGAACTCCAATATAGAGATTTTCTTTCGTTTGTGGGCAAATCATATTGCTGTATGGTGGCCCTGAGAGTTAAAACACAACATTTCACAAAACACAGCAACAGTTTAAAAAACAAAACATTTCACAAAACACTACACAATTTCACAGAACAAAACAACATTTCAGACAACACTTCAACATTTCAGGAAAACAAAACAACGTTTCACAAAACACTACAATATTTAGGAAAACAACATTTCAGATAAACAAAACGTTTCACACACAAAAAAACAACAACATTTAATAAAACACTGCAACACTTTGGGAAAAACACAAAAAACATCACAAAATACTGCAACATAAAAAAACAAAACACAGCGTTTTGGAAAACAAAACAACATCTCACAGAACACTACAGTATTTCTGAAAAAGCAAAAACCTTTCACAAAACATTCAACAACATTCTGGAAAACATTTCAGGAAAACAAAACAGCATTTCAGAAAACACCACAACATTTTGAAAACATGTCACAAAACACCACAATATTTTCAAATTACTGTGCAACATTTTGGAAAACAATGTTTCACAAAACAAAACAACGTTTCATAAAAGACTGCATTACAATAAAAAATAAATAAATAAATAAATCTCACAGACCACTACAGTATTTCTGATTAAAAAAAAAAACATTTCACAAAACAAAACAATGTTTCACAAAACACTACAATATTTCGGAAAACAACATTTCAGGAAAACAAAACATTTCACAAAAAAACCCCCAACATTTAATAAAACACTGCAACATTTTGGGGAAAACACAAAAAACATCACAAAATACTGCAACATTAAAAAAAAACATACAATGTTTTGGAAAACAAAACAACATCTCACAGAACACTACAGCATTTCTGAAAAAGCTAAAACCTTTCACAAAACATTCAACAACACCAACAAAACCAAACAGCATCTCAGAAAACACCACAACATTTTGAAAACAACATGTCACAAAACACCACAACATTTTCAAATTACTGTGCAACATTTTGGAAAACAATGTTTCACAAAACAAAACAACATTTCATAAAAGACTGCAATACAATACAGCTTTTAGAAAATAACACAACATCTCACAGAACACTACAGTATTTCTGATTAAAAAAAAACAACATTTCACAGAACACTGCAGCATTTTGGAAAACATTTCACAAAAACTTTTTTAAAAAAATGACACTTCATTATTTCACAAGACAACACTTTGTAGAACAAAACATTTCAGAAAACAAGAGGGCTTTTAGAAACTGTCTTTATCTGCTTATTGTAATATTAATGTGAAAAGCTGACACATCTCATCTCTCCTGACCTCTGCAGCAATTGTAAAGCACATATGTTGCTGAGTCATGTTTTTGTAGTGCAGGATTTCTATGCTTGCTCATACAAACCAGAGGTGAGGAGATGAACGCTGTGAGCAGGATTTGAACCTGCGCGGGGAAACCCCATTGGATTTCGAGTCCAACGCCTTAACCACTCGGCCATCACAGCTCTGTGCTCTTTCTCCTCCTCCTCCAGCTCGTCCTCAATAAATGATCCAAAGTCCAAACCCTCTGAATTACTTCTGTCTGAGCTGACATGTACAGTCTTATCAGCTGAAGCAGTCATACTGCAAATAACTGAGCTTCAGTTTTATGACTGCAGGGGACATTTCACTGGAGTTTAGACACGGCAGCACTGATAACTGATAAACTATCACTTATTACATGATCATAAAACTGACAGATAAAAGAATCACTGACTTGTTTAGCACACACTCATGTCCACTTATGGGTGGACAGTGGATCTTTTGGCGTCTTTGCTTTATTCCATAGTATCTTTTGTAAACATTTCTAAGTGTTGTTAATTCCAAATCCAACAATTTTTCACTTTAAAGCTGCAGTGTGATTTAAGAGGTTATATTGGCAGTAATTGAGAGTAATCTAATCAGTATGATTTCTTTAGTGTATAATCACCTGAAAATAAGAACGGTTGTGTTTTTATTTCCTTAAAATGAGCTGTTTATATCTACATAGGGAGCAGGTCCTCGTCTACAGAGATCACCATGTTGTACTGCCGTGTTTCTACAGGAGCCCAGAACGGACAAACCAAACACTGGCTCCAGACAGAGACACTGACATTTTTGTGTTTGGACGTAAGAAGCAGTGGCAGAAAAGCAGTTATTTTTTCAGTGTGAAAAGCTTTATTCAGTATTTTTACTGGATTAAATCAGCAGGGGTCTCATTTATAAAACAGTGTGTAAGGTCCATACTAAAAATGTACGTACAGACAAAAGCCAAAAATGGCATTTCTACAGTCAGGCTTCCACCTCACCATCTGCATCGCTGATTTCCTGTTTTCAGAATGTTAGTAAACGTGGGTCAGAGTTTCTCCCATCAAGTTTGTTTTTATAGATCACAACTTTAGCGTGGGGAAGTGTCGTACGCCTCTCTCAGGCCTTGTTTTGTTGCGTATGCAGCATTTAATAGTGAGACCCCTGGTCTGTTTGTTTTGACGAGGAAGAGACCTCAGTGGATGATCCAGCTCCTGGTAAAAACCCCCTGAACATCTGGGTCTTAAGTTATCAGAGAAAATAGATGAACACACATCGAGCAGCTGTCTGCAAGATGCCGAACAGCATTGGAGAAACACAGATTTGTGACATGAAACATCTTTATTCAGTGTTTTTCCTGGTTTAAATCACCAGATTTGTTTGTTTTGGAGAGGAGGAGGCCTCTGCAGATAATTCAGCTCTTTGTAAAAACCTCCTGAACAATGAACAGTGAAGGCATTCTAACCAGGAGAAGTTTCAGCTCGATGCAATCTACAATCCTCACCGCTAAACGCCAATAAATCTTCTTTCATCTGACACATTGTTCTGTTAAAGGTCCAATATAATAACTTAACCTGATAAAGTAAGTAACTCATTAATATAAAGTCATATAAAGACGCAGCAGCTGAACTTTGAACTGAGCGCTGCAGGTTGGTTCATTCAAGTGTTTGAGTGTGACAGCAGCCTGCAGACACAGAGGACTGAATCCTGACGGAGGACAACAGAAAACTCTTTGTGTCCACAGACCTGGTCCAGACAGCAGAGAGCTGCAGAGTGATGAAGTCCATGAGAAGAAACTGAGTAAGTGGACCTTTGATTCTGGTCTCTAATGGGTCTCTGTTGGTTCATGTGTTCACCTCCTGTCTTTGATCCAGACTCCACAGCACAAAGTTTATCTGACAACAAACACTTTAAAGTCTAATGATGAACCTGTCTGTCTGTCTGTCTGTCTGTCTGTCTTCATCAGGAGGCTGCAGGTTATCACCAACATGAAAAGGTATCACACTCAACACTTGACATCACATTTGATCCTGTTTCACCTTCAACATGTTCATCAACTCTCTGTTTCCTGTTTCTCTGCTCTCTCACCTCAACACTGACTCATAATAAACCTGTAAATGTACTGAAAGAGCCACAATGTGTGAATAGAAGTTCATTTAAATATCATACAAGAGTCATTTCCAGACGTTGTATAAAACACATACAGTTGATACTGGACTTCAGTCTGGACTCTGATACTTGGCTCATATTTCATGTTTATTGAGGCCTCTGTTGGTCAAAGTGCTCTCATAGATCAGAGGATCATTTCTACTCTGTTCATTAATAACTGAATCAACTCAATAACAATGTTTTATTCTGATGAAATAACCAGTCTATGAAGGAAGGACCACTGTAGTTATTTGACATGATCTGAGGGTTGAACTCTGATCATCTGGATTTGTGTGTTATCTGCAGTCACAGAGACAAAAGTTTTCAAACTGAATCCAACAGAAACAAATGAGAGCATCTGTGAGTGTGAGGACGATCAGCCCAGGGTTTCATGTCAGAATAATATGAGCCGTGTTCACAGTTTATTCTTTGTATGTATGTATTTGTGTTGTATATATAGTGAACGTTACATGATGTGTCTCTGTGAAACTGTCTGAAGCAGCAGACTGAACACATGTTGCAGAAAGTGTTGATACAAAAACTGTTGGAGACAAACTCTGAGATTAATCACAGCTTCAACTGTTTGTCATATGTCATGCTGTATCCATGGCAACGACTGTAGTCCTCATGTTAACCCTGTGGACTCAGCAGTGTCACAGTGTTAACAGAGAGAATTTAAACACATGACAGAGTGAGTGAAGTGTGGGAGGGCTCAGTGTGCAGGTCCACAGGGTGGAGGTTTGGATTGTGAGCTCCCCCTGGTGGTCAGTGAGGTTTACAGCTGCTCTCAGTGTTCCTGTCAGTCTGCTGTGACTGTGATTTTTCTCTATTTTGCATCAAATTTAAACTGAATGTCTTTGAGTTATGAACAATTTGAAGATGCCACCTTGGGCTCTGAGAAACTCTGCTGGATAATGTTTTATGTTTTGGACGTTTGTACATTAAACTGTTATTTGAGAATATAAACAGATGATTCATTGACAATGAAATAATCATTTGTTGCAGCATAAAGACATGTATACATATATATCTCTATGTCTGCTTCCTTTGTGCAGTGTGAGCCTCACTGATCAAACGTTATTTGTTCAAATCCCAGCTGTGAAAGAACATATACACTGTTTTGTTATTCTTATGTGACACATAACTACATCTTGTTAAACCATCATCTTCAGCTGTCAGCACTCACACACATTTTCTTCAGTAAATTCAGTTCTAGTTAAACGTTGCTGTGTTGATCCTTTTCCTGTTGATAACTGATAGTTTCTCCAGCAGCTGTTGAGGCTGAAGACTAAACACTGAATTTCCCTCCCTGCTGGTCTTCCTCTCTGTGTGCTAGGATCTGTCAGACAAGAGCCTCCTCTCGACCTGAACGTGACCCTGAACCTGACCCCAGCTGTGTGTCCCTTCAGACTGACCAGTCACATGAACATGGCATTGATGTTAAAAGAAGAAAAGTCTCTGCTGCACAGTAAGCTGACATTAAATGTAAAATGAACCTGACAGCTTCCCAGTATAACTCCTTTTGTCTCCCTCGTCTCTGTTGTCTCTATGTTTGAAGGCTCACTTTCCATAATCCGTCTACCATGGTCCATATTCCACTCAGTCAATCACCACTCAAAATTCAAAATCCATGAAGTAACTTTAGCCTCCAGCCATTGTCCCAACAACTGTAGCCTAACGCTAAAAGAATTTCTTTTTCTCAAAACAGACAACAAAGCAAAACTTTTAATTCTCTTATATCAGCCATCATGCTCACTGCTCCGTCAACACAACCTCTCTTCTGGAGGCCATCATCACCCCTAAAGAAAAAAATCAAAAAAACACTGAAACGTTAACACACCTGTTCTTTTTCTGAATTTGGAGAGTTTTATGGCTGTTGCATCACCGCCAACCACTGGATTGTAACAGTTTCACAGTGCAAACTATTTACAGTTTCCAAACAAAGAGTACTTTAAATGTCCAGAGGTAAAGGAGGAGGGTAGGGTTTGTAGGCTTGTTAGTATGAAGGACCAGCTGCAGATCTACTAGACAAAGATTTAGCACTATCAGAAACTGACCCTGCTCTCAGATGTGCTTTGTCCAAAACCCAATACAGGCCACAGTTTCAAGTGAAGTGGCAGCTAAACAGTGTGAAGTCTGAGCACATCTGACTGACAACACACTGGATAAAAAAACAACAGACACCGAATACAAACCATTCGAATAAAATATTTTTTTTATTATCCAATAAAACCAGTGAAATCAGAGACAGAAATCTTGTATGTTCAGTACATTTCAGTGTTTCTATCAGTTTCCAGCAGCAGAGAGAAAAGTCCCCTGTACCCAGCTGTGTGTCCATGAAGAGTGATCAATCTTTCGGTCGTCTGATCGACTTCAAAGATGGACGTCCTTCTTATGACCCACTGTAAGTACTTAAAACTGTCAATTGAATCACATGGGCTATCAGTTACACAGATACAGAACTGGTCGTCCATGATTTACAGTGTTGTTTACATCTGGTTTTCGTTACAATCAATTATGGCAGAACACAACATCTTTAACTAACTGGTGTGTGTGTGTGTAATCCATAGCTTAAAGCAGTCTCCTGGTGCAAACACAATGTGAGCTAATTCTTTCACAGAGTCAACCAGGGGAGGCCAAAATTTCAGATAACTGCAGATTTCTGGGGACTGGCAGACGACTGGGGACTAGCAGAGGTGGTGTTGGGACTAGCTGAAGTCCTCTGGGCAGTAGTTCTAGATTTTTTAAGGACTAATTTCAGTGGTATGGCGAGTAGTTTCAGAAGATTATGGTCCATATGCAGAGGCCTGAGGACTCAATAAAGTGGTCTGGAAACAAATTAAAGAGGTTGTGGACTAGCTCCAAAGTTTTAGGGACTACCTGTAAGGGTATGGGGAGTAGTTTCAGAAGGCTATGGATCAGATGCAGAGGCCTGGGGAACTGCTGCAGCGGTTTTTGGAATACTTTCAAAGGTCTGCATCCAAGCTTCAGAGCTCTGGGAACAACCTGTGAAGGTATGTGGACTAGTGGCAGATGTTGGGGCCTAGCTAACGAGGTCTGTACACTTACTATAGAAGTTTGAGGACTGCCTGCAGAGGTCTGGGGGCAGAGCGCAGTTTGTTGAAGAGTCAGTTAGTTAGTTAGTTTATGAGTTCCCTTTTGAGGGGTTGCCCTTATATGTCCGAGCCTTTGTTAAGAAGTCGTCTTTGGTTTTGCAGACACCTCCAGAAAGACCCTCTTATTAAAGCGAAAGCCTCAGATTGCTATTTGCAATTATAATCAAGGAATGTAGTGCAGGCTCCACCCATAAATGGCAGAGTCAAAGCTTTAGCACGGACAGAAACTGACCTTGCTCCCAAATGTGCTGTGAGACAAAACCAAATACAGGCCACAGTTTCAAGTTTGGGGGCAGGACAATAGTAGCAAGTGTAAGCCTGGTACTAGTACAAAATTCCAAAATACCAAGTATCACGTCAGATTGTGGTGATCAGTGCCTTTGAGCACACATGCCCCTGCCTCACACACATCCACTCATCAGGTTGGGGAACATCTTTGTTGCATTTTATGCTGGATATAAATCTTGTATGTTCAGTAAATGTCAGTGTTTCTATCAGTTTCCAGCAGCAGAGAGAAAAGTTCCCTGTACCCAGCTGTGTGTCCATGAAGAGTGATCAGTCTTTCTGTCGTCTCATTGACTTCAAAGATGAACATCATTCTTCTAACCCACTGTAAGTACTTAATGCAGGTTCAACAGATGGATTTGTTTTGAGACAGATACAGAGTTGGTTGCCCTTCATTTGTTTGCATCTGGTCTTCTTCAGGATCAATCATGAGAGAATACACCATCTTTAAATAACTTATAGTTGTGTCGGAAAATCACAAACTCTCAATAGTCTATGCTGCAAAAATAATCTGACTTAGCTAAATGTAAAGGAAAGAGTCTCTGTACACGTGTATGTCCTTTGATCTCTCAACATTTGATAAACTTGGACCCCAGGGAAGTGCAGTGTTGAGGGCAACCACTTGAGATCTATGGGACTCTTCTATTAGTGGAGCATTACTAGTACACTGTATAGTATACTGACAAGGGACCCCAATTAAGTGTTACACCAGTGAACAGCTTGCTCTCCATCACTTGCTACAGTACATTCGAGAACAGATAAAGAGAGAAACTCTTATGGGACCTTACACTGCAGCAAATTCAAACATTTCAAGCATCAGTGATGTAACTTTATGAATTAATGCTTTTGTTCCCACATGTAGTCTTCTCTAAAATAGCTAGCTGTTAGCAAATTATGTGTATACTTTACCATTGTCAAGGACAACTAGGGTGTCATGGTGGGTGTATTGCTCAGGATCCCAACAAGATGGTATCGTGTGTAAAGTTGTTTGGGTGAGCGGCTCTTACGAAAGCTGCAAACAGCAATACCAGAGGCCAAACAATTGGCTCGTTCCAAACAGGCACTGAACTAATTCTTTTTAATTCCTCCACAGAGTGGACCAGGAGAGCTCAGAGGTTCCCAGTGGTCAGTCTGCCCAGCAGCATCAACCACACCTGGACTCCATATTTATGGTCTGTACATGTACAACAACTACTGTTACATCTATTCTGTTCACAGTCATCTCCATGCTGCACTTTTTACACCAGTGGATTGTCAGTCTGTCCAACATGGATCTGATGTTTTATTGTGTCATTCATATCATTTTCTGTTCCAGCTGCTGGAGGAGAACATCATCACTTTTGTGAAGAACGAGCTGAAGAAGATCCAGAAGTCTCTGAGGTCAGATTACCCAGAATGCTTAGAGAGTCAGCGGGAGGATGAGGAGGGGTTGGATGGTGAGGATGAAGAGCAGAGGAGGAGCAGCAGAGAGGCATTTCTGAAGATCACACTGAACCTCCTGAGGAGAATGAAGCAGGAGGAGCTGGCTGACTGTCTGCAGAGCAGTAAGAGGATTTCTATAAAGATTTAACATGATGGATAAATGGGACGTTTACTGATGTCTCAAGAGACAGACCAAAATATATTCATACTCTCATTCTTTGAGGAAATGACATTTTGAAATATTGTCTTTCTCTCATTGACCTTCTTTGTTGTGTTCATTCAGAAAGTCTCTTTCCAGCCTGTCAGCGTAAACTCAAATCTAACCTGCAGAAGAAGTTCCAGTGTGTGTTTGAGGGGATCGCTAAAGCAGGAAACCCAACCCTTCTGAATCAGATCTACACAGAGCTCTACATCACAGAGGGAGGGACTGCAGAGGTCAATGATGAACATGAGGTCAGACAGATTGAAACAGCATCCAGGAAACCAGACAGACCAGAAACAACAATCAGACAAGAAGACATCTTTAAAGCCTCACCTGGAAGAGATGAACCAATCAGAACAGTGATGACAAAGGGAGTGGCTGGCATTGGGAAAACAGTCTTAACACAGAAGTTCACTCTGGACTGGGCTGAAGACAAAGCCAACCAGGACATACTGTTCACATTTCCATTCACTTTCAGAGAGCTGAATGTGCTGAAAGAGAAAAAGTACAGCTTGGTGGAACTTGTTCATCACTTCTTTACTGAAACCAAAGAAGCAGGAATCTGCAGGTTTGAAGAGTTCCAGGTTGTGTTCATCTTTGACGGTCTGGATGAGTGTCGACTTCCTCTGGACTTCCACAACAATCAGATCCTGACTGATGTTACAGAGTCCACCTCAGTGGATGTGCTGTTGACAAACCTCATCAGGGGGAAACTGCTTCCCTCTGCTCGCCTCTGGATAACCACACGACCTGCAGCAGCCAATCAGATCCCTCCTGAATGTGTTGACATGGTGACAGAGGTCAGAGGGTTCACTGACCCACAGAAGGAGGAGTACTTCAGGAAGAGATTTAGAGATGAGGAGCAGGCCAACACAATCATCTCCCACATCAAGACATCACGAAGCCTCCACATCATGTGCCACATCCCAGTCTTCTGCTGGATCACTGCTACAGCTCTGGAGGATGTGATGAAGACCAGAAAGAGAGGAGAGCTGCCCAAGACCCTGACTGAGATGTACATCCACTTCCTGGTGGTTCAGACCAAAGTGAAGAACATCAAGTACGATGGAGGAGCTGAGACAGATCCACACTGGAGTCCAGAGAGCAGGAAGATGATAAAATCTCTGGGAAAACTGGCTTTTGATCAGCTGCAGAAAGGCAACCTGATCTTCTATGAATCAGACCTGACAGAGTGTGGCATCGATATCAGAGCAGCCTCAGTGTACTCAGGAGTGTTCACACAGATCTTTAAAGAGGAGAGAGGACTGTACCAGGACAAGGTGTTTTGCTTCGTCCATCTGAGTGTTCAGGAGTTTCTGGCTGCTCTTCATGTCCATCTGACCTTCATCAACTCTGGAGTCAATCTGATGGCAGAACAACAAACAACATCCCTGTGGTCTAAAGTCTTCGGAGACCAACCTGAACTAACACATCTCCATCAGAGTGCTGTGGACAAGGCCTTACAGAGTCCAAATGGACACCTGGACTTGTTCCTCCGCTTCCTCCTGGGTCTTTCACTGCAGACCAATCAGAAACACCTACGAGGTCTGCTGACACAGACAGGAAGTAGCTCACAGACCAATCAGGAAACAGTCCAGTACATCAAGAAGAAGATCAACGAGGATCTGTCTGCTGAGAGAAGCATCAATCTGTTCCACTGTCTGAATGAACTGAATGATCGTTCTCTAGTGGAGGAGATCCAACAGTCCCTGAGATCAGGACGTCTCTCCACAGATAAACTGTCTCCTGCTCAGTGGTCAGCTCTGGTCTTCGTCTTACTGTCATCAGAAGAAGATCTGGACGTGTTTGACCTGAAGAAATACTCTGCTTCAGAGGAGGCTCTTCTGAGGCTGCTGCCAGTGGTCAAAGCCTCCAACAAAGCTCTGTAAGTACAGAGACAGCTGGATTCAAGTATTATCACTTGAATACTCTGTTGTGTTTTTAACTTACTATCGTTTTTTTCTTTATTATATGATCTCTTCAGACTGAGCAGCTGTAACCTCTCAGAGAGAAGCTGTGAAGCTCTGTCCCCAGTTCTCAGCTCCCAGTCCTCCAGTCTGAGACACCTGGACCTGAGTAACAACAACCTGAAGGATTCAGGAGTGAACCTTCTGTCTGATGGACTGAAGAGTTCTCACTGTACACTGGAAACTCTCAGGTCAGATCAAGCTGCAGACCATCTGAAATGATTTCACATATTTCTCTAAACTCCATACAGTTGAAACATTCTCTGTCATGTCAGCATTTCTGAATCTGACAAATGTTCAATCAGGATTTGAAACTTCACAGCTCAGAAACCTTTTTCTGGTTCAATTCCACCTACTGAACAACATACAGATATGAACTCTGGCTAGACAAGAGCATTATGCTTTTTTTTATCATGTCATGTTTTGCTAAACAAATTTAAAGTGTTCTTGTTATTGACTCAGTGTTAAAATGCAGGTCTGTCAGTTGCCTGTGAGCTGAGGTGCTAACTGAGGGTGCTTTCACACACGGCCTGTTTGGTTCAATCAAACTCAAGTTTGTTTCCCCCCTCAGTGCAGTTTGTTTGGGCAGATGTGAGCACAGCAATCACACTCAGGTGCGCACCAAAACAGCTGGGCTGAGAACTTCTTGAAGAGGTGGTCTCGGTCCGATTACAAACAAACTCTGGTGCAGTTTGTTTGTGGTGAGAACGTGTTCCGACCTTGAGCCGAACCAGCTGCAGTAACCTTACACGTTACAGTCCTGAAAGACTTTTAATGTGTGCCTCCTCCTGTACTGTCTTAATATGCACATTCAGCACATACAATGCATCAAAACATTGTTTTCTAGTTGGAGCCGCGCCTCGTTTTCAAACTGTATGCTTTGACTCAAATGAACAATGACAGCAATATAGTCCACGATGAGCAGCGCTAAAATCAACCTGCGTAGTTGTCCCTCCATTGTGACATTAGAAAGTGTCACATTTATCTTGACAGTGTACTTTCCTTCAACGTTTTCTTTACTTCCTGGATTTTTCCCACATGGAAATTCTGACCAATCAAGAGCAGCTTTCTCACACAAGGCATTTGATCTGGTCCGCTTGTAAATGCTGCCATGAGAACACCAACCAACTCTAGGCAATTATACAACTTTGGAACAAAATGAGTCCCTGATTTGGACCAAAGGAGACAACCACAGGTCTGAGAGCACCCTGACACTCATCGACAAAGAGGATTACATTTTAACACTAATTATTTTTTTCTTCTTGTTGTCTCTGTAGGCTGAGTGTCTGTAACCTCTCAGAGAGAAGCTGTGGAGCTCTGTCCTCAGTTCTCAGCTCCCAGTCCTCCAGTCTGAGACACCTGGACCTGAGTAACAACAACCTGAAGGATTCAGGAGTGAACCCTCTGTCTGATGGACTGAAGAGTTCACACTGTACACTGGAAACTCTCAGGTTAGATCAAGCTGCAGACCATCTGAAATGATTTCAGATATTTTTCTAAACTCCATACAGTTGAAACATTCTCTCTCATGTCAGCATTTCTGAATCTGACAAATGTTCAATCAGGATTTGAAACTTCACAATTCAGAAACTCTTTTCTGCTTCAGTTCCACCTACTGAACAACATACAGATATGAACTCTGGCTGATATAGAAAAGACCATTATGCTTTCATATCATGTTATTTGGATTGACTCCTTATTTATGAGTTCATCATAATTAACTGTAAGGATTTTAATCTGTGCTCAGAAGAGATTATACTGTAGATCAGTGGTTCCCAACTGGGGGGCGCAACCCACTTAGGTGCCACCGAAGAGCCACGGGGGAGGGGTCGTGAAGCCCTTTTGATGATAAGGGGTGTAGTAATTTTAATGTGTTATGTGTCCAAATTAAATTTATTTATGTATGAAAAACAAATAAATGTAAGGGTTATATTAAAAATTTCTTCTTTTCTTAATAAATAAATAGATAAATTAGTATTAAAAAAAATTAAAGGGGAACTATGATGCTTTTCTGACCTATAAATGTTACAATGTGAGATACTCGTGTTAAACGATGCCAAAGTGTCAAATAATGAGGTTTATGCAGTTGGACATGAGCCCTGCAAGCTGTTTTGGATGGCTTTGCACGCTGTGTTTTACTGTCTTTTTTTAACGGAGTAGTCCCATTGACGTCAATGCGTGCCGGACTTACTTATATGGGCATGCCCAGGAATACACTGCAGAGATAAGTAGGTAATGACAATAACAAGCTACAGCTAACGTTATTTACCATTCAGAGACGTCTTGAAGTAACCTCAGTACTTCAGGTTGTCCAGTCTCTACCTCCGGATCGGATTCGGGATCCAACACATACGGCTGTATTTCAAAAGTTGACATTTTCAAAAGTGAAATTCTCTCAACTTCTGCACCGGCAAAATAAGGAGGTGGGGCTCGGCAGCGCTCGGCAGCGCTCGGCTGCCCTTCAGAAGTCCTCAGGAGTGTGACCAATCACAGCGGAGTGGGCTCGGGGCCGGGGGAGGTGGAGTAAATAACACAGACTATTTTCGTGGGATGCGGGAAATACAAGGAAGCGATGCAGCGAGAGACACAGCGTCCCAAAGATCTACAAAGCTTTCGGTGTGGGTAATAGTGTGTAGCTGCTCTATAGGAGTCCAACAATCAAATACAAAGGCCCAAAAATGAGCATAATAGGTCCTCTTTAAACTATGTATTGCAAGGATAAGGGCGTGTGTAACCTGTGTATGGTGGGGGCACCAAAGTCTACAATGGTAAAAATATGGTTCCCTAAAGAAAAATGTTGGGAACCAGTGCTGTAGACCAGTGGTTCCCAAACGGTGTGCCGCGGTACACCAGTGTGCCGTGAGACAAGTGCGGGTGTGCCGTGGGATTTTGGGACAACCATACAGTATATTATTATTGCAATATACAATTACAGAAAAGTAATTATTTTTTAATTTACTATAGGCCTATCACTACTTTGTATGAACTCATTTAATATTACAGAGGCAAGCTCACAATTCTTAAACAAAAAAACCCTCAAAGAGAACTCCATATTTCGCTGATCAGGCAGTTGCGCAGGTGGGAATTATATGACTGTGACACATCGAGACATCCAACGTAAACACACATAACGAGAGGGAAAATGGAGCGCTTTCTTGTGCGGAGCAAACCATGAACCACCAGTGCAGAGACTGCCGACAACCCACCGAAAGAAAAGAGAAAACAAACTGTCAACAAACAGTATCATGACAGTTACCTGTCTTATGGCTTCAGTTGGACCGGGGATGTCAACACTCCTCAGCCCGAGTGTGTCCTCTGTCGGGAGAAGTTAGCTAATGCTAACATGGTTCCCAGCAAGCTGAAGAGGCACCTGGAAACCAAACATCCCTCCCATGTTGACAGAAACTTGGCCTACTTCAAAAGAGCACGGGATCTGAACCAGAGGCAGCAAGACCGTTTGTTGGATTGTGTGAAAGTGTCTGAAAAGGCGATGGAGGCTAGTTACATGCTAGCGGAGCTTATTGCAAAGCAGAAGAAGCCTCACACAATCGCGGAGACACTCATCCTCCCCGCTTGCAAAAAAATTGCAGGTGTCATGCTGGGTCCAGATGCCGCAAATGAGCTATCCAAAGTGCTGTCGTATGATAATACAATCAAAAGAAGAATGGACGACATGTCGGAGGACATTGAGCAACATTTGACAGAGAAACTGCAGGCGAGCGGCAGATTTTCTCTCCAAATAGACGAGTCTACTGACATTAGTGGGGCTGCCCAACTCCTGGCAAACGTCAGATATGTTGATGGAGACTCTATCAAAGATACTTTTTTCTTCTGCAAAGAAATGGAAAGCCATACTACGGGAGAAGAAATATTCAGGGTAACTAATGACTATTTAAAAGAGAACAATCTGACCTGGGATATGTGCGTCAGTCTTTGCACAGATGGTGCGGCATGCATGACGGGGAGAGTGAAAGGATTTATTGCCAAGGTGAAAGCACAAAACCCACATATTGTGACAAACCACTGCATTTTGCATCGAGAGGCATTAGTTGCCAAAACCATGCCCCCGGAGTTGACTGAGGTGCTGGATCAGGCTGTGCAGATGGTGAATTACATCAAATCAAGGCCCCTGAAATCTCGCCTCTTCTCCCAGCTGTGCGCCGAGATGGGAGCCAACCACCAAAGCCTGATCCTTCACACAGAGGTACGTTGGCTGTCTCGGGGAAAAGTCCTGTCCCGTCTTTATGAGCTTCGGGAAGAGCTTTTGGAATTTTCACGTGAACACGCTGTCCCACATAAGGACAAGCTCGCGGATGAGAGGTGGTGCGCCAGGCTGGCTTACCTTGCCGACATATTTGGGCATCTCAACGAGTTAAACGCCAAGCTTCAGGGCAGGAATGAAAACATTTTCTCATCCACGGACAAGATTCGGGGGTTTATGGGCAAACTTATCCTGTGGCGCGAGGCTTTGGAACAGGGCTCCATGGACATGTTCCCGCTGGCATCAGCTGTGCCACAGACAGCTAGGGAGTGCGCCGTATATGCCGAACACCTTCAGGCCTTAAAAGAGCGGTTTGAGCGCTATTTTCCACGTGTGGCTGACATCGAGGACTATGACTGGATCCGAGACCCATTCAACCAGGAATCTTCAACAGAAAAGCTCACTATGAAAGAGAGAGAGGAGTGCGCAGAGCTCCGTGCGGATCGCACACTGAAACTCAAATTTAGTGAGCTCCCACTGGATCAGTTTTGGTTGGCTTCTGCATCAGAGTACCCAAACATCTCCCATCATGCGATTGAGCAACTTCTTCTCTTCCCCACTACCTACCTGTGTGAGTTGGCGTTCTCTACTCTGGTTTACATGAAGAACAACAGGAGGTCACGGCTGTCTGTTGAACAGGACTTGCGAGTGGCCCTCTCCTCAGTGCCACCAAGGATTAAAAAAATCTGCGCGCGCCGACAGGCACATGTGTCTCACTAATTTGTAAGTAGGCAAAATATTTACAATAGCACACGTTTCAGTGCTGATACAAAATGTTACATTTATAATTTGTAGTTCAGGACAATGGACAGTGCAGCTTCCTTGCATTGACAGTTCTTTGTGCTTAATTTCTGCTGCGTTTTCTTTGCCTAGTATTCAATTTTGTGACATGTCTGGTTTAAATGGGTGTGTTGCTGCTTTGATGAAGCCTAAATTGATGAAGTTTCAAATCAATTGTTGAAATATTTCATTTATAAATATTTCATGAGCAATAGAGTTGTCTTTGTCATATTTTATTTTATATTAGTAAACAATTATCCACATTTACAGATATTTTTCATGATATGAGTGATAACACGTGTTATAAAGGCTATTTGGCACAATAGGTGTGCCTTGAGATTTTTACTTGTCCTTTGGTGTGCCTTGGGCACAAAAAGTTTGGGAACCACTGCTGTAGACCACCAAATTTAGTGGGTCCTCACTTGTTACTATCTGGATTTGAATTATTTATTGATCCACAATCAGCTATCTCATACACAGATGGGTGCTGTTCTTCCTGAGGTCAAAATTACAAATTGCATATCCATTTTTAGACACACAAGCATGCATTCATACAGCATACAACACAAACAAAAACATTCAATAAAAAGAGGAAATGAAAAACATTACCCATCGGTCACAATAGTGACCGTAAAAAATATTTTTATTTATAAGGCTCTAAAAATGTTACTAAGAGATTTTTCAATGCATTTTCAGTAAATATTGAAATAATACAATGTTTGGATTAAATGTGTGCAGTGTCACATGTTTCGAGTAAATTGTCACATGACCAGAGCTGTTTACTTCCTGGTTGCACCATGAGAAGAGGATGGCTGCTTCAAAGCTCCCAAAGAAAAGGTTAGTTAAGTATGTTAAAATAAACATAGGACAAAGATTTTTGGTACACATAATCTTTATGGTGTCTAGTAATGATATATGCATTTGCAATTACTCAAATTTGTTTGGTGTGTTTGCAGAATGAGTAAACATGTTAACGGTCACAATAGTGACCGGTGGGATAGCATGTTGTATCTAGGTGTATACATACTTATATACATACAAAATTCTTGTGGTACCTAGCTTTCTACTTTTTTATTTATTTTAGATTCACTTTGAGTGAAGTTCTTGATATGCTGGATGAAGGTGATGGCCCAGACAAGGCATGCAACATTGCAGTTATCCCTCAAAATGAGAAATATGCCATTCTGAGTGATTGTGATAGCGACGGGTCAGATATGGACTATGAGGGGTGATGGGTCATTTGCCAACCAGGATGCTGAATGCAAATGCTGAACTTATGGGAACAGATGATGACAGGAACAACATTGATTATGAACTCCCCATACCCCACCCCACTGGCCCTCCCTTACCACCCGGCACTGTTGAAACACTTGTAGAGTACAGGGCCTCTACAAGCTATACCAGGCAGCCACAAGAGCCAAAGGCAAAGCTGCAGACAGTCAAAAATAAAGATAGAGACAGGAATATTATCAGTGCTGATGGCCTAACCCTCCCCACTACCCCTTCTCCACCACCCTCTACTGTTGAAGAGCCAAGGTCCTCTAACCACCAGAGGAACAAGTCTAAAGAACCTCCAAAGTCTTCTAGCTGCCAGAAAGGCCAGTCTGAGGAACCCCGGAGGTCCTCTAGCTGCCAGAGGGGCCAGTCTCAGGAAGCCCCAAGGTCCTCTAGCCACCAGAGGGGCCAGTCTGAGGAACCCCCAAGGTCCTCTAGCCGCCAGAGGGGCCAGTCTCAGGAAGCCCCAAGGTCCTCTAGCCACCAGAAGGACCAGTCAGAAGGCCAATGGGCACAGCTAGAGGTGGTCAAAAATAAAGACAGAGTGTTCAAACGATCAAAGAGGCCGGCCACTACTACCATTCCTGAACACATAGTATACAGTCCAAATGCTGCCGAATGTGTCAAACAAAGTTGTCCCAATCCAATGAATGTTTTCCTACTAATGTATCCGCCCACCCTAAGAGAGATCACTGTTGAAATGTCCAACCTCTACTCCATCCAGACCAAGGACAATCAACTGCACATGAGTATGGATGAGCTCCTTGCATTCTATGGAATCCTTCTGACATCTGGCTACAGCACTGTTCCAAGAAGACGTATGCACTGGTCACTTGACAGCGATGTGCATAATGAAAGCATTTCAAATGCAATGAGGAGAAATCGATTTGATGAAATAATGGCCTCACTACATTTTGTTGACAACACGAAGATCACCGAGGACCCATTTTTCAAGGTTAGGCCTATCTTCACAGAGCTCAACAGGTCATACAAAGTCATGCCATATCCAGAGTGGTTGTCAGTGGATGAAAGCATGATTCGATATTATGGCCGGCATGGATGCAAGCAATTCATAAAAGGCAAACCAATCCGTTTTGGTTATAAGATCTGGAGCCTTGCTTCATCCAGTGGGTACATGCATCATATGGAGCCATACGGGGGACGCCACACACTCCTCCCAGAGACTGGGTTAGGCCAGGGGCCAAGTGTCGTTCTGGGTCTTGCAGACCAAGGTGAGGTGCCTCAAGGTTGTAAATTCCACCACGACAACCTCTTTACTTCCCTTGCACTCCTGGATGAGATGACAAAGAGGGGATATGGGAGCTGTGGGACAATGAGGGAAAACCGTCTCTTTGATGTTCCCTTCAAACCAAAGAGGGAATTCATGCAGTTACCCCGAGGTACCTCCGAAGTTCTAACACAAGGAGAGAAGCTGCTGGTCCGCTGGAAGGACAACAACATTGTCACTATAGCAACAAACATGGAGAAGAACTATACTGAGACAGTTGTCAAGCGATGGAACAAAGAGCGACGTGCCTTTGACCAAGTCCGACAGCCACAATGCATCCAGCAATATAATGAGCACATGGGAGGTGTAGATCTTCATGATCAACAGGCCTCAAGATATAGCATCACAATCAGGTCCAAGAAGTGGTGGTGGCCCATCTTTGCATGGTCTCTCAACAGTGCCCTCGTCAACAGCTATTACTTTTACAGAGATGTTATGGGAGGGACCATTGATCTGCTCACCTTTTCACGGGTAGTGGCACAGTCTCTTATGCAAAGGTTTGGCACAAAGCCCCTGAGCCATGGAAGGAGATCTCTACTGGCTGCTACTGTTCAAGATCAGGCAAGATATGACCAAGACTCTCACTGGCCAATCAACACGGGGAATCGGTTCCTGAGATGTCGTCTGTGTGATAAACGCACCACCTATGCATGTGAAAAATGCAAGGCGCCACTGCACATTGAGTGCTTTAAGATATACCATGGAAAGTAGAAAAGTGAAAAAGATAAAAGTGAATGTAAAGGGCTGACAGGGCTAACTGACTATTGAATTCATCAAAGTCAGGAGTCAAGACAAACTATATGAAAGTGGGACTGCCAGATTACGGTTCAGATCATTGATTGTTTTTGTCATCCATATACATGCAGGCCTCTATCTTAAATGTTAATGTCATGGGGCGCTGGTGGCTTAGTGGTAGAGCAGGCGCCCCATATACGAAGGCTATTGCCGCAGCGGCCCGGGTTCGAGTCCGGCTTGTGGCCCTTTGCTGCATGTCACTCCCTCACTCTCTCTCCCCCTTCACGCTTGACTGTCCTGTCCATTAAAGGCAAAAATGCCCAAAAAAATAATCTTTAAAAAAAAAAAAAAAAAAAAAAATGTTAATGTCATGTTCTATGTTACTGTAATATCAGTATGTCTGATTGTAGTTCAAAATAGTTATGCACAAACAAATCGAGCACTTTGTTCTGAAGCCTACTTCTTTATACCGGCATAGAATATATTTTATTTTGTTTAATGAGGCCTCTACTTGAATGTGTATTCTACAGTTGTTCAGACATTGTTCCTAAATATTTTATGTTCAGTGTGAATGAATTACATGACTGGAATGTACATTTTCTAGTGAAGGTTGCACTAAAATGTTATGACAACATTACAATTAATATAGCACTTAAGTAATGTTACAATTTAGTTTAAATATGAATTTTTCAATACATGTTGCACTAAAGTAACACTGTTGCAAGTTATATTCAAATAAAGAAACAATGTTTATTACATATTTTGATCTTTATTTTTTGCCTTTAGTCTCAGTCTTCATATCAGTGTTGGAAGTCCCAAGTTCCTCACCAAACACTCTATTTCAGTGATTGCTATCAGAATATAGAGCCATTTCACTCTCCTTTAAAACAAAAAAGCACTTTCAGTACCTTTAATTGAGAACACAACACATTATCCCACCGGTCACAATTGTGACCGGTCATAAAACACACTTTTTCATCTACTTTTCGACAATTTTTAAAAAAAATTATTCTTGATTATTTCAAAGGGTTACCAATGACACATGATTTGGATATTTTCATGTCTGGGAAAAATTTGGGCTTAAATGGGTTAAGTTGGTTATTCTGATCAACTCATAGTCTAAGAACTCTTATGTACTTCTGAGGTCCAAAAGAAAAGGTACATAGCCTCTTTTAAAAGAGAAAAAAAAATCATGTAACACCTTGTGTAAACAAATACAATTTCAATTTGATTTTAAAGGCCACCTTACTTGTTTCAAGAACCAAAAAAAGTGGTAAAGAATTCCATGCTACCATTGCTCTGTAGTGCAGTGTTTTCTGTTTGGCCCCTGTTCTATAAGCAGGCAGCAGAAATCTCCTCTGTGATGACTGATGTGTAGAGTATTTGTGTCTATCCCAAGAAAACATCAAGCTATTAAATAAACTAGCAGGACTCTTTGCTGTTAGTATATTTCTAACAAAGCTGACAAGAGAGTAGTGTAACCTACTTTTAACTGGTAACCAGTTCAACTTATTAAGCATCTCACATACTCTAGTTCTGTATGAGCAATTGTGCACTACACGAGCAGCTTTGTTTTGAGCTACCTGTAGCCTATTAAGATTATTTTCTGATGTGTTGGACCATATGACTGTGCAGTAATCAAGCTGAGATAAGACTAAGGCTTGCATTAATTGTTTAATCAAGCATCCTGGTAAATATGTCCTACAATATCTAATTGCAGCCATCCCTCTACCCATTTTCTTCAAAATTTAATCTGTCTGACTTATCTAGGACATTCGGCTGTAAATCAGCACACCAAGTAGCTTAACTTCTGCAACCTGTTCGATTTCTTTATCATCTAGTTTTAACTGCAGTTTCGGCTCTACTCTCCCTCCCCGTTTAGAGCATAATATTATGCATTTGGTTTTTTCTATGTTAAGTACCAATTTATTTATGTCAGCCCTAGCTCTTCATTTAGAACCTTTTCAAGATCTCCTGGTGTCGACGCTGCTGAATGAATGGTTGAGTCATCTGCGCACATAGCAATGGAAGCATGGTTTAGAATTAAACGTAAATCATTTGTAAATATTGAAAATAAAAGTGGCCCTAAACAGCTCCCTTGTGGCACTCCACAGCTCATAATCCCCATTTCTGAAAAACCACCATTAAAGTATACACAGTATTTTCTATTTGTAAGGTAACTATTGGTCCAGGCAACAGAACCTCTATCAAAACCATAACAACACAGTTTATTAACTAATAATGTATGGTCAAGAATATCGAAAGCGGCACTGAAGTCTAATAAGACAGAACCAACTATCTTGCCTGCGTCTATTTCTTTCAGCCAGTCGTCAGTCATTTGGGTTAGCGCTGTAGCTGTGGAGTGCCCCTTTCTGTATGCATGTTGATGAGCTGTGTTCAAGTCATTTATACAGAAATAATTTTGTATTTGCTCATATACTGTTCTTTCCATGATTTTGCTTAGGGTGGGTAGAATGCTTATTGGTCTACTATTCTTCCCTGAGAAAGTCTCTTTATTATTCTTTGGCAGTGGAATAATTTTAGCAATCTTCCAATCTGCTGGGCAAATTAATTTTTCAAAACTTAAATTAATTATATGACACATAGGCAGAGCCAAGACATCTGCAACAGGTTTTTTTTTTTTTTGTCTGCATCTATTCTCACTGTGTAACACCACAAAAGGGGTGTCAACTTTTTATGAGATTGATGCATATTTTAGTCTTGCAACAAAAAATATTGATACTTTGTGCGTCTGTGTGACCATCACCGCCCCCCCTGGAAGCTAAGCCGTTATTCTTTATTGGATTGTCCTAATATTTTTCCTCATATGGTTGCTTTGTGCCCTGCCATGCCACTTCACTAATTTATTTTTGTGTGTGTGTGTGTGTGAGTATGTGTGTGTGTGTGTGTGTGCGTGTGCGTGTACGTGTGTTGATGTACTTGTGGGGTCCTGGGTCTATGTGTGTGTTAGGGGGGAGGGGGTTGGTTCTCTTTTTAATATGTTTATCTCTGTATGTTTTTATTTTGTTAAGCACTTTGAGTTGCATTCTCTGTCTGAAAAGTGCTATATAAATAAAGTTTGATTGAGTTTGATTGATTAATATGTGCCAGAGGGGGCAGTGCTGCACTTCAGTGAATGGAGGGGGGGGACAAATGCCAGGCAGGGTGAGATAAGACAAACGGGGGAAGGGAAAGACAAGCAGTGCTATTAGGATGCAAGAGTGTAGGCTGCTGTGTTGAACTCAACAACCAATATCCCATCTAAAATCACGAACAAAGAATTGGAATTGAAGACCAGAATTGTGGGAGTCCTGATAGTAAAGAGAAGGCCGCCAGAGGACATGAGTGAGGGAGGAATGCAAAGAAGGCGTGATTTAAGTGAGAAGTCGGAAAAGTGACTCAGCGCATTCTGGCGGGTTCCCACATTGTTCAACAGTGGGACTCGACAGGAGCTGGCAAGCCCTGAACGAACATGCATGTGCGATGGACACCAAAGCCCAGAGCAGCCACAGTGACCCAGCAGGGCCAGGCTGGCCAAGCGCCCCACCCTGGGACGCCGGAGCCCCAGGAGGCATCCCCCAGAGAGCCACAAGGGCCACGGACAGACACACAGACCCAGATGCCATGAGAGGGCAGCAACCGACGACCTCAGGGCACCCCGGACCAGCCCAGGAGTTACGGGGCAGGAGGGCACACCCGCCACCCAACACCCAGCCCCCAGTGCCCCACCCCCCACCACCACCACCCATCCCGCCCACCCCCGCGGAGGCAGAAGGGCCCCCGCCGCCCGGGAAGCCAGACACAGGGACCAAGTGCCCCCCCCCCCACAGGGAGGGGAACCGACTCAGCTCCAAAGAGGCCGCCACCGGGAGCCAGCCAGAGAGAGTTGATGCTGGGTCCCGACGAAAGCCCAGGGAATGAGAGTGGATGGAAGGCGGCACCGCCAGCAGAAAGGCGCCATGCATACAACCCGGCACCACCACCCAGGGGAGCGCAGCAGACCCACAGTCCCCGCATCAGTAGCAGCACCCCATCCCCCATCCAGACGAGCAAAGCAAGTAGACAAAACACAAGAGGGAAGGGAAAACAAAATAAAATAAAATAATCTGCAACAGGTTTAAGCAGCCTCACATCCAGGTTATCAACAACCGCTGGTTTGTTCTTACTCAATCTCATTAATTTTTCTACTGTAGACACCTTGACTTTCTCAAAGTGGAAACTACAAAATTTATTCTTCATTAATTTGTTTGTAATTAGACAGGATGAGAGCTCTAGACACTTATCTTTTATCCTTCATACCATCATTTAATTTCTGAATTTTATCACTGAAAAAAAAACTTAAATAGTTAGCAATTTCATCTGGTTTGGTGATAAAACTGCCCTCTGCCTCTAAGAAGGATGGTGTAGATCTACCAGCTTTTCCCATCAGTTGATTACGAACATTCCAAATTGTCTTGCTATCTATACTAATATTGCTAATTCTCTTATGATAATACTTCTTCTTCTTGGTTTTATGCAACATTGTTACAAAGTTTCTTAGTTTACGATACATACTCCATTCTCGTTCACCACCAGATTTTATTGCATCTGCTTTGGCTCTATCCCTCTCAATCATGTGTGTTTTAAGTTCCTGATCTAACCAAGGAAAAGACATGGCGGTTCACACAGTTAAGTTTCCTGTTAGCTGAAGTACTAACTGAGATCTTTGTTCCTTTGGATTTGACTTCAGTCCAGACTCATTAATCAAAGAGGATTACATTTTAACACAAACATTTTTCTTGTTGATTGTTGTCTCTGTAGGCTGAGTGACTGTGACCTCTCAGAGAGAAGCTGTGAAGCTCTGTCCTCAGTTCTCAGCTCCCAGTCCTCCAGTCTGAGACACCTGGACCTGAGTAACAACAACCTGAAGGATTCAGGAGTGAACCTTCTGTCTGATGGACTGAAGAGTTCACACTGTACACTGGAAACTCTCAGGTCAGGATTCATCAACATGTTCAACTGATGGCCACTTAAATCCTGATTTACATTCATTGATAAACTCATAACCATCACAGGATTGTCTCTGCTGATATGATTTCAAACCAGTTGTGTTTTGTGTTTCAGTCTCTTTCCATCAACATGTTTTATCTTGTTTTTTTCTCTGTTGTTGGAACTTGAAATATCAGAGAGGAATCAGTCATGTTGTCAGATAGTTGGTGGACATTAGTGGGTGTTTGGTTGTGACTAGAAAAAAGTCAGTAATAATGTTGATGTAACCCCACAGTAGGTGACAGTATGGCAGTACTGTGGTACCCACCCTCAGATTATGTGACAGGTGTCAATGTCATCATGCTGCAGGTTTGTGGGCTCATATGAAACAATAGTGGGGGATGTTTTGATCTTTATCATCTGCCACCAGTGGGTGTCATCATAATGGGAATGTTTCCTGATTTTAAAGGAGTTTAGCTTCACCTGGATTTGGTTTGTTTTGCACTGACAGAGAGTTCCCTGGCTGATAAGAGTCAACTTGTAGTGGGACTCACCACAGAAACTAAAGGTGACAGTCAGCCACAGACGCTCAATGAAGAACTAACAGCTGATTGTGGACGCGGTGTGTCAGAGACCAAAGAGGTTTATTTAGAACTGGACCAACATTATGGGGGAAACAGGCAGTGCACTGTGGCTGCAGATGGACTTTGACTGGAATATTTTATATCCAGATTACAGACAATATCAGCTGATTAATAAGAAGTGATGAACATGTCAGTCCATGTGGAGACAATAACAAAGCTGTGTGTATGAGAGTGATGTAATGTCCATGTTTCCATGGTGAAAGAGGAAGTGCTGCTCTGACCCCCCTCCTCCTTTCAGGGTGGAGCCTGCTGGAGTCCGATGGTTGAGACCAGGTCTGAGGAAGTGTAAGTGTGTTTTTCATTTCATCTTCAAACTGTGACATCACTCATTCAAATCTCTGATGTCATCATCAGAGTGATGATAGATGAATAACTGCAGCTGTATTGTGTCTTCTTCTCTCCATCAGATTCCTGTCAACTCACAATCGACACAAACACAGTAAACAGAAACCTCAAACTGTCTGACAACAACAGGAAGGTGACACATGTGGAGGAGGTTCAGTCATATCCTGATCACCCAGACAGATTTGACGTTTGGCCTCAGCTGCTGTGTAGAACTGGTCTGACTGGTCACTGTTACTGGGAGGTCGTGTGGAGAAGATGGGTTTATATATCAGTGAGTTACAGAGGAATCAGGAGGAGAGGAGGCAGAGATGACAGTGTGTTTGGATGGAATGATCAGTCCTGGAGTCTGAGCTGCTCTGATGGTGGTTACAATGTCTGGCACAATGAGAGAAGAAGAACCACCTCCTCCTCCTCCTCCTCCTCCTCCTCCTCCTCCTCCTCCTCTGTCTCTGGTAGAGTAGCAGTGTATGTGGACTGTCCTGCTGGCACTCTGTCCTTCTTCAGAGTCTCCTCTGACACACTGATCCACCTCTACACCTTCAACACCACATTCACTGAACCTCTTTATCCTGGGTTTAGAGTCTGGACTGGTTCGTCAGTGTCTCTGTGTTCTCTGTAGGAGGGAGAGTCTCCTCCTGTTAGAGAAACTTTCTCACTGCTGAACAGATAGTTCAGTCTGTACAGGAGTTGTTGAGAACAAAATGACGTAACAACAGTCAGTGGAAACCAAAATCATCAACCCACTGAGGGCTGGATTCAAAATCACACCGAAACTCAAAGTAAAAAGTTGAAATCACAGATTGATCCAACTAATCATGTGTGTTCGGCCCCCGCCTGCCTGTATGACCTCCTGACAACATCTGGACATGCTCCTGATGAGTCTGTGGATGGTGTCCTGGGGGATCTCCTCCCAGACTTGGATTGGGGCATCAGTGAGCTCCTGGACAGTCTGTGGTGGTACTTGGCGGCATCAGATGCACCGATACATAACGTCCCATAGGTGCTCAGTTGGATTTAGGTCAGAGGAACGAGAGGGCCAGTCAATGGCATCAATGCCTTCATCATCCAGGAACTGCCTACACACTCTGGACACATGAGGCCGGGCATTGTCCTGCACCAGGAGGAACCCAGGGCCCACAGAGGAGACAGAGACAACAGAACACTGAACGTAACAACGTGTTCTGCTATATCTCAAACTGAACATTATTTTCATTATTATTATAATTTTCATTTATTCAATTCAAACTGACGCAAGGGAATGAGGAAAAACAAAAAATGTAAATATGAAATTGATTTTGTTCTTTCATGTTTTTTGTTCAGGTGTTGTGTGTGATATTTTGAAATAAAATGGCAGCAAGCCCCAGAATCTTATTTTGCTTCTTTCCCCTTTGTGTCAGGACACTTCCTGTCAAATTTCATACATGTATGACTATTTATGCCGTCGTAGTGCCCTAATATTTGCATTGACATCATTTCCCCAGAAGCATGTCCCAAAAAGGGGTTTTAGGCCCCCTGAGACCAAACGGCCCCGAGCTGGGGGTGCTCCTTATCAACTTCTGATGGCCCAGGGTATATACAGGCTAACAGGAAATAATGATGAAACAAAGGTGGCAGAAAACATCATGAGGGCTGGACCTGGCTCCTGGCCTAATACATATTTACAACTCAACAAACTATCTGACTCAATTCAAGCTGAACAACAAAGGGTTAAACATTTAGAGAGGCTGCCAAAATCAAACACACACACCAACATCATATTTCAATGCAACAGGCAGCAGTTGAGGCTGTGAGACAGCACCAATAAATATTCAACTGGGAAGTCAATCAAACTCCCCTTGTTAACCCTGTTATATTGGTAAAGCGCGCCCTCTAGTGGCGGAATCCACCATGACTTGGCACACACACCTGGAGCGCAGCCACCTTCAAAAACACACTCCAAATGAAGCCATCATCAATGAAACAATCAATCTCCCGAAAGGAGCAAAGCAACAACAGGGAAACTAAAAACATGCACACACTCATATCACTTATTCCTACAATGATACAAAGGAGATTTGGGGAGAAATTGCTTTGACAATCAGCATTAAAAACGGAAACACAGCACACATTGTACAGAAATAGCAAAATGCAGTGAAAGGCACATTTCACTTCAAGCAAACTATGACAGAGGAAGAATCATTCTGCACTTACTTTATCATGGACGCACATGAAGACAAATAAAGTCCACACATTGATGAGACAGAGTGCAGTTAGGAGTCCACAAATCCGGCTCCACGTTACCTGTGCGTCTTCCTACTAGAAAAAGTCCCACAATGCTGTGTGGCTATGACGTCATATTTCTGGGCCTTTTTTCCACCTTCAGTCCCTTTTTGCATTTTATATCTTCCTCCTCTCTCCTTCTTATTCTCCACATGCTGTGCGTTTTGGGGGTTTTTTTTTGGACAAATAATAATATGACTTTTTAACAGTTGTTTTCATACTATCTAGGACTTTTAATTTTTGTCAACATGCTTTTTTATGACCTTTCTTTGACATTATTTTGAGTCTTTTTGACACACTATACTATGACTTGATGACTTGTGTGGCGTCACATTTTAGCACTTATTTAATGTTTCATTCAGCACTTTTCAGTCTGCACAGTGAAGGATTGCTCCCCCTGATCTTAATGAAATTATTTTCAGATTATATGAATTGAGTGGGAGGATCCACCTGCAGAAAGGGTCCTAACTTTTTAACTTTAATTCCTAACACTGAACGATCACTGAACGTGGCAACGTGTTCTGCTGTACCTCAAAGAGAATATTATTTTCATTATTGTTATCATTAATAGTAGTAGTAGTATTAATCTTATTATATTTTATTTTCATTTATATAGTTCAAACTGAAACAAGGAATCTTTTTTCGTCATTGTTTTTCCCTTTGTCCAATGGGATGATTTGAGAGGCGGGCCTTCTGTGGTGGTCACGACAACAAGTTTACAGTTGGTAAACAATGGAGGAGAAACTGGTGGTAGTGGTTGCTGGATACCCAGAGCTATACGGCCCGACGATAGACAGCAGGTTGTCAAACTGCTCCGAGTCATCCTAAAATAAACCTGTTTGTCCATCATGGAGGAGAAGCTCCTGGACCAACTGGTGGTACTCCCCATGATCCAGCCTCTTTTTTAGGGTCTCATGTACCCACACAGATCTCTGTTTATCTGCTGACAGCCTCTCACCCTCAACCAGAGGACAGGGACAGATCCAGGTCCAGGCAAACACTCGGGTGCTGAAGGTCTGCATGATGTAGAGAGACAGAGGGAAGACACTAAGAGTCCTTCATGCTGTCAACACAAGACATCATGTGGACTTGTGTCCTCTTAAGTCAAAGACACTAACAGGAAGTTGTTTTCCAGCCGTCAGCAGCAGGAAGACGTCTCCAGTTTTTCATGTGACAGCAGGAACCTTCATGAATGATAACTGACCTTCTGTGCTTCTTCTACACACTGATGAGCTGTTTGATACACTGATAGATTTGTGAAGCAGCGACTGTTGTGACTCTGAACTAAAGTCCAGAGGCCGTTTGTTTCCTCTGGATCATTCCAATGTGTCGGCAGGATCTTTACAGCCAGCTCTCAGCTGATGGAAGTGGCTGCTTCCTTTTCTCCCACTATTTACAGTGGTGGTGTTGATGTGCACGTGTTCACCCTCATATGACTGATGCAACATGTTGAATGAAGTCATTACAGACAGTCAGCAGACAGTAAGAATGGAAACAGGATCATGTCTTGTATGTAGGAGATCATATCTTGTACTGAGGAGATGAACTTTTGGACATCACCCACAAAATAAATAAAAAAAAAATCCTCAGCTTGCCTCTCAGGGCTTCCGTAGTTTCTCACCACAACCACTAGTGGTTAAAAACTCCACAACCAAACTGACAAAAATTGTGTTTTGCGATTCAGCAACAAAGTTTGTGAAGGAGAGATTATTTGTGTGCAAAGCTGCAACCATGAAGTAGTTATCAGCATGTTCCAAAACAAACACACACTCACATATATGCACTCACAGTGTGATCTATCTAATCACACCAATGTGGTGCAGAGCAGAGCAGATGAGTGCGTAGTGACATCAGTCAGCAGCAGTCAGTATACTAACACCTAACATCTGGCTTTAATCTGTCTCAACTAACTGACTCATGGACTGTAAGAGACATTTGGGCAGCTGTGTATTAATATGTCTCATTGACTAGATGAAGATTCTGCTGCTGTCCATTCATATTGGAGCTGCTGTATATTTGGGCCGAGGGCGCCACCTGCAGTGTGGAGGCGGCACTGGGTGGATGTGAAGAATGAGACTGATCTGAGAGCAGGTGTGTGTCACCGCCCCTTCCTACCTGTTGACAGTTTAGTTTCACTTTGTGTGCTCGTCGTCGTGTCGCAGCTTCTTCTCTCCATCTAAAGGTTTGTAAGCTTTGACACTTTTCACTGTGTGACTCTTGAATGACTCTTTGTTAGTTCAGTTCCTGTAGAAACTTGTTAAAGTGGAGTTCAGTTTCCACCATGAGAGGAGGATCAGTGAGGACAGGACAGACACGTCCCTCTAAACCTTCTGAGGAAGAACAGAAACTCTTCAGTCCGGACTTGAACACTCTTGACTTTTGACTCTCACAATTTGTCACCGACTATTTCAAGTCTAAAAGAAAAGTTAGAAGGACGGCGCGCGCAGGTCGCAGTCAGATACTTCCTGCTCAGTGCGTCGGGGTCGGGCGCGCAAAAACAGGCCTTGGGTTGATATGACGCCTTTTACGCATCTGTGGCGCACTTGGGCGCGTGCTGGCATCACAAATATGCTATTATAGAGACTGAGACGATCATGGCCAATCACATTCAGTCTTTTCATCCCATGTACACGCAGAGCTCTCCGCGTCATGACGCACGGACACTTTGGCACGCACACACACAATCAGGACAGACTACTTTCTCATAACATGACGTCCTGAAGTTTGACACTCCTGCTTTTATACCCGTTACCATGGAGACGAAGCAAAACGCCGTTGACGCGGCTCACTAGAGACGGAGGTCAACCCGGAGAGCTCTGCTGTTGTTACTTTGCCATGTTTAAAGTTGTAACTGCACACACTGTAGAGTCTAACATATTATATTCAGCACAGTAAAATGACATTTACATTTCTCTGTCATTGTTATTTTCATAGTTCTGTCCTTTTGTTGTTGGTTATCTTTATGATTCTTTTCTTCATTGAAACAATTAATATTCCTGTTATTACTATTGGACTGGTCATCAGTCATTTGAATGTGCTGTCATCCGTCAGTGCGACTTCTGTCAATGAGCTGTAAAGTTCTTTATTAAACAGTCCAATACAAAACACACATTTAAGTGACATAAATCAGTCACAATAAAACATGTTGACAAAAACAAAGACAAATGACAGGGGACAGTTTACATCTACAGAGCCAGAAGACAATATTCATTCATACACATCCATTAAAGAGGGTGCACAAATTCATGGTCTGAATAGCCGTCTAATTTTCTGAGGAGAAGATGTTTTTTATGTGTTGTTTGGTTTCAATTTCAAATCTAACAAATGAGCGTTTCCAGTTGGTGTACTTAGATTTGTGGATATGATCATGAGGAAAAAAATAGGGAGTGCTGCACTGGGTTAAGGCACGATGTAGTTAGTTCTAAAAAATCAGGTGCTCTTGGAGGACGGGGCAAATAGTCCCATCCAGATAAAAAACAAGGACTGTCCAGCTCACTCAGTGTAAAAGTCCATGGTACAGGCAGGCAGTCCAAAAATGCATGCATATGTTTCATTTTCTGTCCCTTAATGTGCAGGTTTGTCACAATATAGAAGGTATGAAGAGGTGCATAAAGAAGGTGTTGAAAGCACATCAGCCATATTCAATCAGCCCAGAAATAATGATGGCTGTTCTTATTTTGGGTGAACTGAGTGTGTCATTTGAAAGTGACATGGTGCAGTTTCCCTTTGTGCCACCAGAGGGCGACAAATCCACCAACAGCCTGACTGAGAGGAGACATTAGTGGTGGACGTCACGTGACTCAGAGTCTGTCAGTGATAATCAGGAGGTTGAGTCCAGGAGAAATGATGTAAAGGATGAATGAGTGATGATGATCAGAGTCAGTCAAACAGAAGTGAAAAGTGACGTCATCCCCAAAGAAAGACAAAGACAAAGCAACATGAAGTGTGTTCCTCTGGTGTAGAAGAGGACACATGATGAAGTCTAAGAGAGGCTGAGAAAACCTTCTTCTTCCTTCACATGATTTCACTCACTGTTGTTGTCTCTCTCATGGAGTCTCTGTCCATAAATGTGCTGCCATGTGTGAATGAAGCTGTAAGAAACATCAAGGTAAACGTCTCCTCTGTCTCAATGAGCAAATATGACTTGAACAAATACATGACGGCAGCAGTGTCACATATTTACTGTGTGAAGAGGGCTTAAAAGACCCAGTCTGAGTCCTGATGGAGCACATGGTCCCACTCAGATCAACAGAAAACTCTTTGTGTCCACAGACCTGGTCCAGACAGCAGAGAGCTGCAGAGTGATGAAGTCCATGAGAAGAAACTGAGTAAGTGGACCTTTGATTGATTCCAGTCTCTAATGTGTCTCTGTTGGTTCATGTGTTCACCTCCTGTCTTTGATCCAGACTCCACAGCACAAAGTTTATCTGACAACAAACACTTTAAAGTCTAATGATGAACCCGTCTGTCTGTCTGTCTGTCTGTCTGTCTGTCTTCATCAGGAGGCTGCAGGTTATCACCAACATGAAAAGGTATCACACTCAACACTTGACATCACATTTGATCCTGTTTCACCTTCAACATGTTCATCAACTCTCTGTTTCCTGTTTCTCTGCTCTCTCACCTCAACACTGACTCATAATAAACCTGTAAATGTACTGAAAGAGCCACAGTGTGTGAATAGAAGTTCATTTAAATATCATACAAGAGTCATTTCCAGACGTTGTATAAAACACATACAGTTGATACTGGACTTCAGTCTGGACTCTGATACTTGAATCATTTTATGAAGGCTCATATTTCATGTTTATTGAGGCCTCTGTTGGTCAAAGTGCTCTCATAGATCAGAGGATCATTTCTACTCTGTTCATTAATAACTGAATCAACTCAATAACAATGTTTTATTCTGATGAAATAACCAGTCTATGAAGGAAGGACCACTGTAGTTATTTGACATGATCTGAGGGTTGAACTCTGATCATCTGGATTTGTGTGTTATCTGCAGTCACAGAGACAAAAGTTTTCAAACTGAATCCAACAGAAACAAATGAGAGCATCTGTGAGTGTGAGGACGATCAGCCGAGGGTTTCATGTCAGAATAATATGAGCCGTGTTCAGAGTTTATTCTTTGTATGTATGTATTTGTGTTGTATATATAGTGAACGTTACATGATGTGTCCCTGTGAAACTGTCTGAAGCAGCAGACTGAACACATGTTGCAGAAACTGTTGATACAAAAACTGTTGGAGACAAACTCTGAGATTAATCACAGGTTCAACTGTTTGCCATATGTCAGGCTGTATCCATGGCAACAGTTGTAGTCCTGATGGAGGTATGGGTTGTGAGCTCCCCCTGATGGTCACTGAGGTTTCACGGCTGCTCTCAGTGATCCTGTGGATTCTACTTTTCCTGTTGATAGCTGATAGTTTCTCCAGCAGCTACTGAGGCTGAAGACTAAAAAACTGAATTTCCCTCCCTGCTGCCTCTGTGTGCTAGGATCAGTAAGAGACCAGACTACCCTGGACCTGAACCTGAACCTGGACCTGACCCCAGCTGTGTGTCCCTCAAGTCTGACCAGTCACATGAACATGGCATTGATGTTAAAGGACGAAAAGTCTCTGCTGCACAGTAAGCTGACATTAAATGTAGGGCTGGGTATCGCCACTGATTTTCTGAATCAGTCTGAATTCAATTCAAGGGGTCCTGATTCTATCCGATATCCGGTTTGATTCAATATCGATTCGACTAGACATTTTTCAGTTCCAATACCAATTTTTGCTGGTATGTAAAAGAGATTCTCAGACAGTTAATAGTGTAACATTTACAAGGAATTATTTTTTAAAAAGAATAAATTCACAACAGGAATAAAACTGAATATTTTAGAACTAAATGTTTCTAGAGCAGCAACAGTAACATTAAAACAGCACAGTCACAATATAAACTATAATCTCACTGGAAACAAAATAAAAATGTCAATGAAATAACTCATATTCCTGACATCACAATACTGAGCGAGGTTTAGAAAGAATAAAGAACACAGACATTAGTCTCTATCAGTCCTGCTGTCCTCTCTGCTCCTCCCTCTGCTGCTGAGGGGTCACAGCCTGCAGGTCACATGACCACTGGTAAGTTTTACGATACGAGACAGACTGAGCTAAACCGTTTAACAAACAGTTGATGTTTTAGCTTGTTAGTAACAATTTGCTTTCAGCTGTAAAGCACTCTGTGCTTGTTTTTAATGTAATATTATCGGCGGTTGATGAGAGACTGTGGACAGAGCAGACTGAAATATCACTTTTCTACATGTTTACATGTTGCTGATCAGCTGTATTGATAAAGTGTCTGGTGGTGTTGGGAGAAACACAGTGGGACAAGGTCAGAAGTTAAGGTGGCAAAAATCCGACTGGGGCGGGCAGGTGGAGGGGTGGTGGATGGGTCCAACAAACTCAGACTTTCACCCGAGAGAGCAATATTTGTGTCCCGTAAGATTCTAAAGCCAAACCCTGTTCTTTTATCCTAAACCTAACCACATGCTTTTGATGCATAAACCCAACCATGTGTTTGTTGATGATGGAAGAAAAAGTCAATTTGTGTTGCTGTACTGATGTAGTGCTTTTATTTTGAAAGAGACTGTATGTTAACATTAAATTACCTGAAAACAGAGGTGTATTTTGAAAGAAAACAATGCTGAAGTTAACGTGGTGTCCCAGAACGTCAACAACCAACACACCCAGGGTACCTTGCAGGTTGTATGTTGACATGGAAAGTCCATGACCAAATGTCAATATGTGATGAGGTCGGAGTGAGAATGTGTTGGCAGGGCTATAGTATCGTGTGAAAGATGGTTTTCAGATAGTCAAGATTTTCAGTGGCTGTGCTGTCCTGACTTCAGTATGGAGTTCATTCCACCACCATGGAACCAGAAAAGAAAAGAGTCTTGACCAAGATGAATGACCACACCAACAAGGACAGGGCAGCTTAATGTCCAAAGGTAAAGGAGGAGGGTAGGGTTTGATGGGTTGTTCGTATGAAGGACCAGCTGCAGAGGTCTGAAGACAATCTGCAGTTCCGCAAGACAAAGATTTAGCACTATCAGAAACTGACCCTGTGGTCAGATGTGTTGTGTCAGGCCACAGGCCACAGATTCAAGCGAAGTGACAGCTTAACAGTGTTAAGTTCAGCATCCGACTTACAACACACTGAACCTTTACTACCAAATAAAACCAGTGAAATCAGAGACATAAATCTTGTATGTTCAGTAAATTTCAGTGTTTCTATCAGTTTCCAGCAGCAGAGAGAAAAGTCCCCTGTACCCAGCTGTGTGTCCATGAAGAGTGATCAATCTTTCGGTCTTCTGATTGACTTCAAAGATGGACATTCTTCTTCTGACCCACTGTAAGTGCTTAAAACTGTCAATTGAAATAGATGGGCTATCAGTTACACAGATACAGAACTGGTCGTCCATGATTTACAGTATTGTTTACATCTGGTTTTCATTACAGTCAATTATGGCAGAACACAGCATCTTTAACTAACTGGTGTGTGTGTGTGTGTGTGTGTAATTCATAACTTAAAGCAGTCTCCTGGTGCAAACACAATGTGAGCTAATTCTTTCATAGAGTCAACCAGGGGAGGCCAAAGTGTCAGATAGCTGCAGATTTTTGGGGACTGGCGGACAACTGGAGACTAGATTTTTTAAGGACTACCTGCAGCAGTATGGCAAGTAGTTTCAGAAGATTATGGTCTAGATGCAGAGGATTGAGGGCTCAGTAAAGTTGCCTGGAAACAAATTAAAAAGGTTATGGACTCGCTCTAGAGATTTAGGGACGACTTGTAAGGGTATGGGGAGTAGTTTCAGAGGGCTATGGATCAGATGCAGGGGTCTGGGTAATTGCTGCAGGGGTTTTTGAACTACTTTCAAAGGTCTGCGTCCAAGCTTTAGAGCTCTGCGAACAACCTGTGAAGGTAACTGGATTAGTTGCAGATGTCTAGGCCTAGCTACAGAGATCTGTACACTAACTACAGAAGTTTGAGGACTACCTGCAGAGGTCTGGGGGCAGAGCGCAGTTTGTTGAAGAGTCAGTTAGTTAGTCAGTTTAAAAGTTCCCTTTAGAAGGGTTGCCCTTACATGTCCTAACCTTTGCTAATAAGTAGTGTTTTGTTTTGCAGACACCTCTAGAAACACTCTCTTATTAAAGGTGAAGCCTCATATTGCTACTTGCAATAATAATCAGGGAATGTAATGCAGGCTCCACCCACAAAAGACCAAGACAAAGGTTTATCACTGACAGAAACTGACCTTACTGCCAGATGTGCTGTGGCCCAAACCAAATACAACTAAATAAACCAAATATGGGGGCAGGACAATAGCATCAAGTTAAGTCTGGCACTGGTATAAAATTCCAAGTATCACATCAGATTGTGGTGATCAATGCCTTTGAGCACACACGCCCTGCCTCACACACATCCACCAGTCAGTTCAAGGAACATCTACACTGTGTTTTATGCTGGACAGAAATCTTGTATGTTCAGTAAATGTCAGTGTTTCTATCAGTTTCCAGCAGCAGAGAGAAAAGTCCCCTGTACCCAGCTGTGTGTCCATGAAGAGTGATCGGTCTATGGGTCGTTTGGATGACTTCAAAGATGGACGTGCTTCTTATGACCCACTGTAAGTGCTTAAAACTGTCAATAGAAACAGATGGGCTATCAATTACACAGATACAGAACTGGTCGTCCGTAGGTTCAACAGATGGATTTGCTTTGAGACAGAAACAGAATTGGTTGCCCATCATTTGTTTGCATCTGGTCTTGTAAAGGAAGTTCCAAGCAGCAATACCAGAGGCCAGATGGTTGGCTCGTTCCCAATAGCCATTTCACTAACAGGGCTCCAGACTGTGAACACATGGTCACATTTTGTTACCATTTTTGGAGTCAGTGTTTTTTTATGTTGTAAAATGAGGGAGCAAGTCCACCAGTGTAGTCTAATGTGTGTGTGAGAGGAGGGAAGTCCAGGAGTGAGTGATTAGTTAACTGCGAGGATCACGTAATCTACACACATTAGTGGGTTTGTTTGAGATTAACTGCGCCTCCCCTGGAAAGTGGACAAGATCAGGAGACGGTGACAACAGGCTGCAGTCAAGTTGCAGACCCTCACGGACTTCAGTTATACGTAGTGTGACGTATTTACCGCCATCACGTAAAGTCTGCAAGGACAGAAACTGCAAGTGGCCAACAGCTCTCGAGACGATTTTTCTTGTAAACGTTCAACTATCCCTGCTGTCATATTTATATATGTCATGTAAGTTGATGAACAGTGCCTACTCATCTGTCCCTGCAGATAACAAGATATAAATCCCATGTACAGCCTTTTTTGTGACTAAGCAAAAATGTATTAAAACATGTCTATATAACAGGCTACACGTGTTCAAACACAGAAATGTGTGTAAATAAGGACAGGACTAAAACTCAATAAATTGGGCATTATTTACATTAAAGGACCTTCTTTTACTGATTTTCAGCCAATTTTAGCCAGTTTCACTGCACAGCCTGATAGGCCACAATAATAAAGTGCATTTTGAGTCCTTACACTTAAACACATCTCTGTATCATGACATTGTTGAATATTATTTCTGGCCGACACAATTCAAGTAGCATTTTAATAGATCTAACGATCTCTTCTATCTCAGACTCTCTTGGAGTCAGAAAGTCCGCTTGAGGCCCCTTGTGGACTGGTTAAATTGTAGCTTTGGACAGCCCTAAGTACTCCCAGACTTCCTGGAAATGCACCCACAAAGTCTGCAAGCCTGCAAGTGCAGTTAAGTCTGGACATTTAGATTCAGTCGGACAGTTTCCCAACAGTTTCCAGCAGCCTTCAGTCCGTACAGGTAGTCACAGACACATGATACAGGGGTGATGTCAGCTATGATGTCGCTCTATTAAATTATTATCAGACTCATATATCAGTTTGTTTTAAGTCTCTAATTGTTTTAATTATTAAAGGTTAATTTATTAAAATGCTTTACAGGCTTTCTGTAATTTCTGTTCATGGTTCAACCTCTATTTTACATGAATTCTCATGTAAATCAGCATCAGCTGAGCAGACCTGACCCCTCAACTACACAGGCTAAATAAATTGTGTCTGACTATAAGGTTAATATTTTCAGAGGATAAAAGAGTACAAGACAACAGCTTTCATTACAGATCAGTCAGATATAGTAAAGGCTTCACATCTGTACAGATGCTATTTAAGCGGCAGTAGCTCAGTCCATGGGGACTTGGCTTGGGAACCGGAGGGTCGCCGGTTCAAGTCCCCGACCGGACCAAAAATATGGAGCGTGGACTGGTAGCTGGAGAGGTGTCAGTTCACGTCCTGGGCACTGCCGAGGTGCTCCGAACCCCCAACTGCTCGGGGCGCCCGTCCATGGGCAGCCCCCTCACTCTGACATCTCTCCTCCATTTGATGCATGTAAAAGGCCCTGTTTGTGCATGTGTGTGTTTCAGGCCTGTGTGTATTTGTAAAAACAGAGTGAAAACTTGGAATTTGCCCTTGTGGGACTATTAAGGGTATATAAAATAAAATAAAAAAATAAATAAAAAATAAGAATCCTCATATCCCACTAAACACAAGTCTCTGTGATGCTGAATACTTACATAATTAAAGCAGTCCAATGTTAATATACAGTAGACTACAGAGAGTTTGTGAAACAGTTAAAATGGCTAAAAATGTGAATAATTGTGTCGCAGGATGATTTAAGGTGTGCCCCTACATTTTCGGCTTGTGCCCCTAAAATTTTCAGTCAGAGGCCACAGTGCTCCTACTAAAACAAAGTTAGTCTGAAGCCCCGACTAATTCTTTGTAATTCCTCCACCCTAACCCTAAGGCAAAACATTTTCCAGTCTCTGTCACAGGGTGTGATGGTCAACTGTTCTTCATGATTCCTCCACAGAGTGGACCAGGAGAGCTCAGAGGTTCCCAGTGGTCAGTCTGCCCAGCAGCATCAAACACACCTGGACTCCATATTTATGGTCTGTACATGTACAACAACTACTGTTACATCTATTCTGTTCACAATCATCTCCATGCTGCACTTTTTACACCAGTGGATTGTCAGTCTGTCCAACATGGATCTGATGTTTGATTGTGTCATTCATATCATTTTCTGTTCCAGCTGCTGGAGGAGAACATCATCACTTTTGTGAAGAACGAGCTGAAGAAGATCCAGAAGGTTCTGAGCTCAGATTACCCAGAATGCTTAGAGAGTCAGAGGGAGGATGAGGAGCTGTTGGATGGTGAGGATGAAGAGCAGAGGAGGAGCAGCAGAGAGGCATTTCTGAAGATCACACTGAACTTCCTGAGGAGAATGAAGCAGGAGGAGCTGGCTGACTGTCTGCAGAGCAGTAAGAGGATTTCTATAAAGATTTAACATGATGGATAAATGGGATGTTTACTAATGTCTCAAGAGACAGACCAAAATATGTTCATATACTCATTCTTTGAGGAAATGACATGTTGAAATATTGTCTTTGTCTTATTGATCTTCTTTGTTGTGTTCATCCAGGGAGTCGTTCTGCAGTTTGTCAGCGTAAACTCAAATCTAACCTGCAGAAGAAGTTCCAGTGTGTGTTTGAGGGGATCGCTAAAGCAGGAAACCCAACCCTTCTGAATCAGATCTACACAGAGCTCTACATCACAGAGGGAGGGACTGCAGAGGTCAATGATGAACATGAGGTCAGACAGATTGAAACAGCATCCAGGAAACCAGAAAGACCAGGAACAACAACCAGACAAGAAGACATCTTTAAAGCCTCACCTGGAAGAAATGAACCAATCAGAACAGTGATGACAAAGGGAGTGGCTGGCATTGGGAAAACAGTCTTAACACAGAAGTTCACTCTGGACTGGGCTGAAGACAAAGCCAACCAGGACATACTGTTGACATTTCCATTCACTTTCAGAGAGCTGAATGTGCTGAAAGAGAAAAAGTACAGCTTGGTGGAACTTGTTCATCACTTCTTTACTGAAACCAAAGAAGCAGGAATCTGCAGGTTTGAAGAGTTCCAGGTTGTGTTCATCTTTGACGGTCTGGATGAGTGTCGACTTCCTCTGGACTTCCACAACAATCAGATCCTGACTGATGTTACAGAGTCCACCTCAGTGGATGTGCTGCTGACAAACCTCATCAGGGGGAAACTGCTTCCCTCTGCTCACCTCTGGATAACCACACGACCTGCAGCAGCCAATCAGATCCCTCCTGAGTGTGTTGACATGGTGACAGAGGTCAGAGGGTTCACTGACCCACAGAAGGAGGAGTACTTCAGGAAGAGATTCAGAGATGAGGAGCAGGCCAACAGAATCATCTCCCACATCAAGACATCACGAAGCCTCCACATCATGTGCCACATCCCAGTCTTCTGCTGGATCACTGCTACAGTTCTGGAGGATGTAATGAAGACCAGAGAGGAAGGAGAGCTGCCCAAGACCCTGACTGAGATGTACATCCACTTCCTGGTGGTTCAGACCAAAGTCAAGAACATCAAGTATGATGGAGGAGCTGAGACAGATCCACACTGGAGTCCAGAGAGCAGGAAAATGATTGAGTCTCTGGGAAAACTGGCGTTTGATCAGCTGCAGAAAGGCAACCTGATCTTCTATGAATCAGACCTGACAGAGTGTGGCATCGATAACAGAGCAGCCTCAGTGTACTCAGGAGTGTTCACACAGATCTTTAAAGAGGAGAGAGGACTGTACCAGGACAAGGTGTTCTGCTTCGTCCATCTGAGTGTTCAGGAGTTTCTGGCTGCTCTTCATGTCCATCTGACCTTCATCAACTCTGGAGTCAATCTGATGGCAGAACAACAAACAACATCCCAAAGGTCTAAAGTCGTCAGAGTCAAACAGAATCTGAAGTATCTCCATCAGAGTGCTGTGGACAAGGCCTTACAGAGTCCAAATGGACACCTGGACTTGTTCCTCCGCTTCCTCCTGGGTCTTTCACTGCAGACCAATCAGAAACACCTACGAGGTCTGCTGACACAGACAGGAAGTAGCTCAAAGCCCAATCAGGAAACAGTCCAGTACATCAAGAAGAAGATCAACGAGGATCTGTCTGCAGAGAGAAGCATCAATCTGTTCCACTGTCTGAATGAACTGAATGATCGTTCTCTAGTGGAGGAGATCCAACAGTCCCTGAGTTCAGGACGTCTCTCCACAGATAAACTGTCTCCTGCTCAGTGGTCAGCTCTGGTCTTCATCTTACTGTCATCAGGAGAAGATCTGGACGTGTTTGACCTGAAGAAATACTCTGCTTCAGAGGAGGCTCTTCTGAGGCTGCTGCCAGTGGTCAAAGCCTCCAACAAAGCTCTGTAAGTACAGAGACAGTTGGCATCATATATAATAATTTACAGACTCTGTTGTCTTTTCAATTAGCTTGTTTTTTCTCCATTATTGCATCTTCAGGCTGAGTGTCTGTAACCTCTCAGAGAGAAGCTGTGAAGCTCTGTCCTCAGTTCTCAGCTCCCAGTCCTCCAGTCTGAGACACCTGGACCTGAGTAACAACGACCTGAAGGATTCAGGAGTGAACCCTCTGTCTGATGGACTGAAGAGTTCACACTGTACACTGGAAACTCTCAGGTCAGGATTCATCAACATGTTCAACTGATGGCCACTTAAATCCTGATTTACATTCATTGATAAACTCATAACCATCACAGGATTGTCTCTGCTGATATGATTTCAAACCAGTTGTGTTTTGTGTCTCAGTCTCTTTCCATCAACATGTTTTATCTTGTTTTTTTCTCTGTTGTTGGAACTTGAAATATCGGAAAGGAATCAGTAATGTTGTCAGATAGTTGGTGGACATTAGTGGGTGTTTGGTTGTGACTAGAAAAAAGTCAGTAATAATGTTGATGTAACCCCACAGTAGGTGACAGTATGGCAGTACTGTGGTACCCACCCTCAGATTATGTGACATGTGTGTTGTTTTGTGTGTTTGCAGTCTGTCAGGCTGTCTGATCACAAAGGAAGGCTGTGAAGCTCTGTCCTCAGCTCTGAGCTCCAACCCCTCAAGTCTGAGACACCTGGACCTGAGTAACAACAACCTGAAGGATTCAGGAGTGAACCTTCTGTCTGATGGACTGAAGAGTTCACACTGTACACTGGAAACTCTCAGGTCAGGATTCATCAACATGTTCAACTGATGGCCACTTAAATCCTGATTTACATTCATTGATAAACTCATAACCATCACAGGATTGTCTCTGCTGATATGATTTCAAACCAGTTGTGTTTTGTGTTTCAGTCTCTTTCTATCAACATGTTTTATCTTGTTTTTTTCTCTGTTGTTGGAACTTGAAATATCAGAGAGGAATCAGTAATGTTGTCAGATAGTTGGTGGACATTAGTGGGTGTTTGGTTGTGACTAGAAAAAAGTCAGTGATAATGTTGATGTAACCCCACAGTAGGTGACAGTATGGCAGTACTGTGGTACCCACCCTCAGATTATGTGACATGTGTGTTGTTTTGTGTGTCTGCAGTCTGTCAGGTTGTCTGATCACAGAGGAAGGCTGTGCTTCTCTGGCTTCAGCTCTGAGCTCCAACCCCTCCCATCTGAGAGAGCTGGACCTGAGCTACAATCATCCAGGAGACTCAGGGGTGAAGCTGCTGTCGGCTGGACTGAAGGATCCACACTGGAGACTGGACACTCTCAGGTATGAAGAGGCCTGCTGCAGCCACAGACACTCAGTCTGATAGAGGAGGTAGAGCTGGAAACTTTTTCTCTGTCACACTGTCAGCCTGGCTCATATGACCCTGACACACCAAGCTGACCTCAAACAACCAGAGCTGATAAACACTGACTCATCAAACTGTGTGTGTCTCACATCAGACCATCAATACAGACACAAGTAGTCAGGGAACAGTAGCCAGGATGTGCCAAAACAGGGAGGGAAGCTGATGAAATATTTCTGGAGCGTTGTCTTGTTTCAACATTGGATAATAGGACAGTGGTGTATCCTGACATGATGTTGGCCATCATGGTGGGTTGACATGTGTCAATGTCGTCATGCTGCAGGTTTGTGGGCTCATATGAAACAATAGTGGGGGATGTTTTGATCTTCATCATCTGCCACCAGTGGGTGTCATCATAATGGGAATGTTTCCTGATTTAAAAGGAGTTTAGCTTCACCTGGATTTGGTTTGTTTTGCACTGACAGAGAGTTCCCTGGCTGATAAGAGTCAACTTGTAGTGGGACTCACCACAGAAACTAAAGGTGACAGTCAGCCACAGACGCTCAATGAAGAACTAACAGCTGATTGTGGACGTGGTGTGTCAGAGACCAAAGAGCTTTATTTAGAACTGGACCAACATTATGGGGGAAACAGGCAGTGCACTGTGGCTGCAGATGGACTTTGACTGGAATATTTTATATCCAGATTACAGACAATAAAAAACAGTGCTGACTGTTGCTAGGAGACAGGATGTGAACAGCAACCCTAACCCATCCAACCATCCACCCCGACCTCCTCCATCAGAGGTTCTGTCTCCTTTACTTCTGACAGACAACAGTCATTATGACACAAACAAAGGAGGTGACTCATCAGGAGTAAAACAGCTGGTTTCAAAGCTCCAATAATCAATACTTGTATATTGACAATGGATCAGCTGACTGTAATGGTGAAGTGTTGTGTGGTGGTGATGAACCCACAGTAAACTGTTGAAACACCACCTGCTCAGGTACACTGAACTAAAACAATATCAGCTGATTAATAAGAAGTGATGAACATGTCAGTCCATGTGGAGACAATAACAAAGCTGTGTGTATGAGAGTGATGTAATGTCCATGTTTCCATGGTGAAAGAGGAAGTGCTGCTCTGACCCCCCTCCTCCTTTCAGGGTGGAGCCTGCTGGAGTCCGATGGTTGAGACCAGGTCTGAGGAAGTGTAAGTGTGTTTTTCATTTGATCTTCAGACTGTGGCATCACTCATTCAAATCTCTGATGTCATCATCAGAGTGATGATAGATGAATAACTGCAGCTGTATTGTGTCTTCTTCTCTCCATCAGATTCCTGTGAACTCACAATCGACACAAACGCAGTAAACAGAAACCTCAAACTGTCTGACAACAACAGGAAGGTGACACGTGTGGAGGAGGATCAGTCATATCCTGATCATCCAGACAGATTTGACTTCTGGCCTCAGCTGCTGTGTAGAACTGGTCTGACTGGTCGCTGTTACTGGGAGGTCAGGCGGAGAGGATGGGTTTATATATCAGTGAGTTACAGAGGAATCAGGAGGAGAGGAGACAGACAGGACTGTATGTTTGGAGGGAATGATCAGTCCTGGAGTCTGGACTGCTCTGATCGTGGTTACTGTGTCTGGCACAATAACAGAAGACCATCTTCTTCCTCCTCCTCCTCCTCCTCTGTCTCTGACAGAGTAGCAGTGTATGTGGACTGTCCTGCTGGCACTCTGTCCTTCTTCAGAGTCTCCTCTGACACACTGATCCACCTCCACACCTTCAACACCACATTCACTGAACCTCTTTATCCTGGGTTTGCATTCTGGTCTGATGGTTCCTCAATGTCTCTGTGTTCTCTGTAGGAGGGAGAGTCTCCTCCTGTTAGAGAAACTTTCTCACTGCTGAACAGATAGTTCAGTCTGTACAGGAGTTGTTGAACAAAATGACGTAACAACGGTCAGTGGAAACCAAAATCATCAACCCACTGAGGGCTGGATTCAAAATCACACCGAAAATCAAAGTAAAACATTGAAATCACAGATTGATCCAACTCATCATGTGACTCAGTAGTGTGTTTGGCCCCCGCCTGCCTGTATGACCTCCTGACAACATCTGGACTCCTGATGAGTCTGTGGATGGTGTCCTGGGGGATCTCCTCCCAGACTTGGATCAGGGCATCAGTGAGCTCCTGGACAGTCTGTGGTGGTACTTGGCGGCATCAGATGCACCGATACATAACGTCCCATAGGTGCTCAGTTGGATTTAGGTCAGAGGAACGAGAGGGCCAGTCAATGGCATCAATGCCTTCATCATCCAGGAACTGCCTACACACTCTGGACACATGAGGCCGGGCATTGTCCTGCACCAGGAGGAACCCAGGGCCCACAGAGGAGACAGAGACAACAGAACACTGAACGTGACAACGTGTTCTGCTATATCTCAAACTGAACATTATTTTCATTATTATTATAATTTTCATTTATTCAATTCAAACTGACGCAAGGGAATGAGAAAAAACAAAGAATGTAAATATGAAATTGATTTTGTTCTTTCATGTTTTTTCTTGTTGTGTGTGATATTTTCAAATAAAATAGCAGCAAGCTCCAGAATCTTATTTTGCTTCTTTCCCCTTTGTGTCAGGACACTTCCTGTCAAATTTCATACATGTATGACTATTTATGCCGTCGTAGTGCCCTAATATTTGCATTGACATCATTTCCCCAGAAGCATGTCCCAAAAAGGGGTTTTAGGCCCCCTGAGACCAAACGGCCCCGAGCTGGGGGTGCTCCTTATCAACTTCTGATGGCCCAGGGTATATACAGGCTAACAGGAAATAATGATGAAACAAAGGTGGCAGAAAACATCATGAGGGCTGGACCTGGCTCCTGGCCTAATACATATTTACAACTCAACAAACTATCTGACTCAATTCAACCTGAACAACAAAGGGTTAAACATTTAGAAAGGCTGCCAAAATCAAACACACACACCAACATCATATTTCAATGCAACAGGCAGCAGTTGAGGCTGTGAGACAGCACCAATGAATATTCAACTGGGAAGTCAATCAAACTCCCCTTGTTAACCCTGTTATATTGGTAAAGCGCGCCCTCTAGTGGCGGAATCCACCATGACTTGGCACACACACCTGGAGCGCAGCCACCTTCAAAAACACACTCCAAATGAAGCCATCATCAATGAAACAATCAATCTCCCGAAAGGAGCAAAGCAACAACAGGGAAACTAAAAACATGCACACACTCATATCACTTATTCCTACAATGATACAAAGGAGATTTGGGGAGAAATTGCTTTGACAATCAGCATTAAAAACGGAAACACAGCACACATTGTACAGAAATAGCAAAATGCAGTGAAAGGCACATTTCACTTCAAGCAAACTATGACAGAGGAAGAATCATTCTGCACTTACTTTATCATGGACGCACATGAAGACAAATAAAGTCCACACATTGATGAGACAGAGTGCAGTTAGGAGTCCACAAATCCGGCTCCACGTTACCTGTGCGTCTTCCTACTAGAAAAAGTCCCACAATGCTCTGTGGCTATGACGTCATATTCTTCAGTCCCTTTTTGCATTTTATATCTTCCTCCTCTCTCCTTCTTATTCTCCACATGCTGTGAGTTTTGGCTTTTTTTTTGGACAAACAATAATATGACTTTTTAACAGTTTTTTTCATACTATCTAGGACTTTTAATTTTTTTTAAATTCTTTAACATTATTTTGAGTCTTTTTGACACACTATACTATGACTTGATGACTTGTGTGGACGTCACATTTTAGCACTTATTTAATGTTTCATTTAGCACTTTTCAGTCTGCACAGTGAAGGATTGCTCCCCCTGATCTTAATCAAATTATTTTCAAATTATATGAATTGAGTGGGAGGATCCACCTGCAGAAAGGGTCCTAACTTTTTAACTTTAATTCCTAACACTGAACGATCACTGAACGTGGCAACGTGTTCTGCTGTACCTCAAAGAGAATATTATTTTCATTATTATTATTATCATTAATAGTAGTAGTAGTATTAATCTTATTATATTTTATTTTCATTTATATAGTTCAAACTGAAACAAGGAATCTTTTTTCGTCATTGTTTTTCCCTTTGTCCAATGGGATGATTTGAGAGGCGGGCCTTCTGTGGTGGTCACGATAACAAGTTTACAGTTGGTAAACAATGGAGGAGAAACTGGTGGTAGTGGTTGCTGGATACCCAGAGCTATACGGCCCAATGATAGACAGCAGGTTGTCAAACTGCCCCGAGTCATCCTAAAATAAACCTGTTTGTCCATCATGTCGCGAGTAGCTAATTAACGTCGATGGCACCAGTTAGTTCTGTTGGGGGGAGGGGAGGTGGTATCTATTGTTTTATACAGTCTATGTATCTACCCCAAAGAGTAGATACTGAGCAAGATAGTTATCTGCCTCAGCACTCGCGACACCCGACGCAGTGCAGGACTCTGCTGTGAAGGTGGAGACATGATGCGGCGGTGGTGTATTTGCAATTTAAAAAATAAATAAATAAAAATTTGAAGGAGCGGCGGGTAGGATTTAGGAGTGGCGGGCCGCCACTCCTAAATGAGTGTAGAGGAAACACTGGACTAGCTCTAGAGTTTTAGGGATGACCTGTAAGGGTATTGGGAGTAGTTTCAGAGGGCTATGGATTGGATGCAGAAGTCTGGGTAATTGCTGCAGGGGTTTTTGGACTACTTTCAAAGGTCTGCATCCAAGTTTCAGAGCTCTGGGAACAACCTGTGAAGGTAACTGGATTAGTTGCAGATGTTTAAGCCTAGCTACAGAGGTCTGTACACTTACTATAGAAGTTTGAGGACTACCTGCAGAGGTCTGGGGACAGAGCGCAGTTTGCTGAAGAGTCAGTTAGTGAGTTTAAGAGTTCCCTTTAGAAGGGTTGCCCTTACATGTCCTAACGTTTGCTAATAAGTAGTGTTTTGTTTCGCAGACACCTCTAGAAACACTCTTATTAAAGGTGAAGCCTCATATTGCTACTTGCAATAATAATCAGGTAATGTAATGCTCCACCCACAAACAACCAAGACAAAGGTTTATCACTGACAGAAACTGACCAGATGTGCTGTGGACCAAACCATCCATCCATTTCCTAACCGCTTATCCTCTTGAGGGTCGCGGGGGGGGCTGGAGCCTATCCCAGCTGACATTGGGTGAGAGGCAGGGTACACCCTGGACAGGTCGCCAGACTATCACAGGGCTGACACACAGAGACAGACAACCATTCACACTCACATTCACACCTATGGGCAATTTAGAGTAATCAATTAACCTATCCCTAACTTGCATGTCTTTGGACTGTGGGAGGAAGCCGGAGTACCCGGAGAGAACCCACGCTGACACGGGGAGAACATGCAAACTCCGCACAGATGGGCTCCCGCACCCGGGATCGAACCAGGAACCCTCTTGCTGTGAGGCGACAGTGCTAACCACCACACCACCGTGCCGCCCTTGGACCAAACCAAATGCAACTAAATAAACCAAATATGGGGGCAGGACAATAGTGTCAAGTGACAGTGTTAATACCAGAGGTCAAATGGTTGGCTCGTTCCAAATAGCCACTGCACTAACAGGGCTCCAGACTGTGACCATATGGTCACATTTTGTGCCCATTTTTGGAGTCAGTGTGAGTATTTTTTTTACAACTACTTGCTTGTGGGCAACATGCAAATTTGTAGGCTTGTCTTTTTAATGTTGTAAAACGAGGGATCAAGTCCACCAGTGTAGGCTAATGTGTGTGTGAGAAGAGGGAAGTCGAGGAGTGAGTGATTAGTTAACTGCGAGGATCACGTAATCTACACTCATTAGTGGGTTTGTTCAAGATTAACTGTGCCTCGCCTGGAAAGTGGACGAGATCAGGAGACGGTGACAACAGGCTGCAGTCAAGTTGCAGACCCTCACGGACTTCAGTTATACGTAGTGTGACGTATTTTTCGCCATCACGCAAAGTCTGCAAGGACAGAAACCGCAAGTGGCTGATAGACAGCTCTCAAGACCATTTTTCTTGTAAACGTTCAACTATCGCTGCTGTCATATTTATATATGTCATGTAAGTTGATGAACAGTGCCTACTCATCTGTCCCTGCAGATAACAAGATATAAATCCCATGTGTAGCCTTTTTTGTGACTAAGCAAAAATGTATTAATACATTCCTATATAACAGGCTACACCTGTTCAAAAACAGAAATGTGTGTAAATAAGGACAGGACTAAAACTCAATAAATTGGGCATTACTTACATTAAAGGACCTTCTTTTGCAGATTTTCAGCCAATTTTTTAGCCAATTTCTTTGCACAACCCGATAGGCCACAATAATAAAATGGATTTTGAGTCCTTACACTTAAACACATCTCTGTGTCATGACATTGTTGAATATTATTTCTGGCCGACACAATTCAAGTAGCATTTTAATAGATCTATCTCTTTTATGTCAGACTCTCCTGGAGTCAGAAAGTCCGCTTGAGGCCCCTTGTGGACTGGTTAAATTGTAGCTTTGGACAGCCCTAAGCACTCCCAGACTTCCCAGAAATGCACCCACAAAGTCTGCAAGCCTGCGAGTGCAGTTAAGTCTGGACATTTAGATTCAGTCGGACAGTTTCCCAACAGTTTCCAGCAGCCTTCAGTCCATACAGGAAGTCACAGACACATGATACAGGGCTGATGTCAGCTATGATGTCACTCTATAAAATTATTATGAGACTCATATATCAGTTTGTTTTAAGTCTCTAATTGTTTTAATTATTATAGGTTAATTTATTAAAATGCTTTAGAGGCTTTCAGTAATTTCTGTTCATGGTTCAGCCTCTGTACAGATGTTATTTTAAGAATCCTCATATCCCATTGTGATGCTGAATACTTATATAATTAAAGCAGTCCAATGTTAATATACAGAAGACTACATATAGTTTGTGAAACAGTTAAAATGGCTAAAAATGTGAATAATTGTGGCGCAGGATGGTTTAAGGTGTGCCCTGACATTTTGAGTCAGAGGCTACAGTGCTCCGACTAAAACAAAGTTAGTCTGAAGCCCTGACTAATTCTTTGTAATTCCTCCACAATAACCCTAAGGCAAAACATTTTCCAGTCTCTGTCACAGGGTGTGATGGTCAATTGTTCTTCATGATTCCTCCACAGAGTGGACCAGGAGAGCTCAGAGGTTCCCAGTGGTCAGTCTGCCCAGCAGCATCAAACACACCTGGACTCCATATTTATGGTCTGTACATGTACAACAACTACTGTTACATCTATTCTGTTCACAGTCATCTCCATGCTGCACTTTTTACACCAGTGGATTGTCAGTCTGTCCAACATGGATCTGATGTTTGATTGTGTCATTCATATCATTTTCTGTTCCAGCTGCTGGAGGAGAACATCATCACTTTTGTGAAGAACGAGCTGAAGAAGATCCAGAAGTCTCTGAGCTCAGATTACCCAGAATGCTTAGAGAGTCAGAGGGAGGATGAGGAGGTGTTGGATGGTGAGGATGAAGAGCGGAGGAGGAGCAGCAGAGAGGCATTTCTGAAGATCACACTGAACTTCCTGAGGAGAATGAAGCAGGAGGAGCTGGCTGACTGTCTGCAGAGCAGTAAGAGGATTTCTATAAAGATTTAACATGATGGATAAATGGGACGTTTACTAATGTCTCAAGAGACAGACCAAAATATATTCATATACTCATTCTTTGAGGAAATGACTTGTTGAAATATTTTTATCTTACTGATCTTCTTTGTTGTGTTCATTCAGGACATCTTGCTGCAGTCTGTCAGCGTAAACTCAAATCTAACCTGCAGAAGAAGTTCCAGTGTGTGTTTGAGGGGATCGCTAAAGCAGGAAACCCAACCCTTCTGAATCAGATCTACACAGAGCTCTACATCACAGAGGGAGGGACTGCAGAGGTCAATGATGAACATGAGGTCAGACAGATTGAAACAGCATCCAGGAAACCAGACAGACCAGAAACAACAATCAGACAAGAAGACATCTTTAAAGCCTCACCTGGAAGAGATGAACCAATCAGAACAGTGATGACAAAGGGAGTGGCTGGCATTGGGAAAACAGTCTTAACACAGAAGTTCACTCTGGACTGGGCTGAAGACAAAGCCAACCAGGACATACTGTTGACATTTCCATTCACTTTCAGAGAGCTGAATGTGCTGAAAGAGAAAAAGTACAGCTTGGTGGAACTTGTTCATCACTTCTTTACTGAAACCAAAGAAGCAGGAATCTGCAGGTTTGAAGAGTTCCAGGTTGTGTTCATCTTTGACGGTCTGGATGAGTGTCGACTTCCTCTGGACTTCCACAACAATCAGATCCTGACTGATGTTACAGAGTCCACCTCAGTGGATGTGCTGCTGACAAACCTCATCAGGGGGAAACTGCTTCCCTCTGCTCGCCTCTGGATAACCACACGACCTGCAGCAGCCAATCAGATCCCTCCTGAGTGTGTTGACATGGTGACAGAGGTCAGAGGGTTCACTGACCCACAGAAGGAGGAGTACTTCAGGAAGAGATTCAGAGATGAGGAGCAGGCCAACAGAATCATCTCCCACATCAAGACATCACGAAGCCTCCACATCATGTGCCACATCCCAGTCTTCTGCTGGATCACTGCTACAGTTCTAGAGGATGTGATGAAGACCAGAGAGGAAGGAGAGCTGCCCAAGACCCTGACTGAGATGTACATCCACTTCCTGGTGGTTCAGACCAAAGTCAAGAACATCAAGTATGATGGAGGAGCTGAGACAGATCCACTCTGGAGTAAAAAGAGCAGAAAGATGATTAAGTCTCTGGGAAAACTGGCTTTTGATCAGCTGCAGAAAGGCAACCTGATCTTCTATGAATCAGACCTGACAGAGTGTGGCATCGATATCAGAGCAGCCTCAGTGTACTCAGGAGTGTTCACACAGATCTTTAAAGAGGAGAGAGGACTGTACCAGGACAAGGTGTTCTGCTTTGTCCATCTGAGTGTTCAGGAGTTTCTGGCTGCTCTTCATCTCCATCTGACCTTCATCAACTCTGGAGTCAATCTGATGGCAGATCAACAAAGAACATCCTGTTGGCCTAGAGTCTTCAGAGACAAACAGAATCTGAAGTATCTCCATCAGAGTGCTGTGGACAAGGCCTTACAGAGTCCAAACGGACACCTGGACTTGTTCCTCCGCTTCCTCCTGGGTCTGTCACTGCAGACCAATCAGAAACACCTACGAGGTCTGCTGACACAGACAGGAAGTAGCTCACAGACCAATCAGGAAACAGTCCAGTACATTAAGAAGAAGATCAACCAGGATCTGTCTGCTGAGAGAAGCATCAATCTGTTCCACTGTCTGAATGAACTGAATGATCATTCTCTAGTGGAGGAAGTCCAACAGTCCCTGAGTTCAGGACGTCTCTCCACAGATAAACTGTCTCCTGCTCAGTGGTCAGCTCTGGTCTTCATCTTACTGTCATCAGAAGACGATCTGGACGTATTTGACCTGAAGAAATACTCTGCTTCAGAGGAGGCTCTTCTGAGGCTGCTGCCAGTGGTCAAAGCCTCCAACAAAGCTCTGTAAGTACAGAGACAGTTGGATCCATATATCATAACTTAAATGCTGTGTTGTCTTTTCAACTTACTTTCTTTTTTGTTCTTTATTATATCGTCTCTTCAGACTGAGCAGCTGTAACCTCTCAGAGAGAAGCTGTGAAGCTCTGTCCTCAGTTCTCAGCTCCCAGTCCTCCAGTCTGAGACACCTGGACCTGAGTAACAACAACCTGAAGGATTCAGGAGTGAACCTTCTGTCTGATGGACTGAAGAGTTCACACTGTACACTGGAAACTCTCAGGTCAGATCAAGCTGCAGACCATCTGAAACGATTTCAGATATTTCTCTAAACTCCATACAGTTGAAACATTCTCTCTCATGTCAGCATTTCTGAATCTGACAAATGTTCAATCAGGATTTGAAACTTCACAGTTCAGAAACTCTTTTCTGCTTCAATTCCACCTACTGAACAACATACAGATATGAACTCTGGCTGATATAGAAAAGACCATTATGCTTTCATATCATGTTATTTGGATTGACTCCTTATTTATGAGTTAATCATAATTAACTGTAAGGATTTTAATCTGTTCTCAGAAGAGATTATACTGTAGATCACCAAATTTAGTGGGTCCTCACTTGTTACCATCTGGATGAAGTTGATATTTCAGTTTTACTGAACTAATTTAAAGTGTTCTTCTTGACTCAGTGTTTAGATGCAGGTCTGCTAGTTTCCTGTTAGCTGAAGTACTAACTGAGATCTTTGTTCCTTTAGATTTGACTTCAGTCCAGACTCATTAATCAAAGAGGATTACATTTTAACACAAACATTTTTCTTCTTGTTGATTGTTGTCTCTGTAGGCTGAGTGTCTGTGACCTCTCAGAGAGAAGCTGTGAAGCTCTGTCCTCAGTTCTCAGCTCCCAGTCCTCCAGTCTGAGACACCTGGACCTGAGTAACAACAACCTGAAGGATTCAGGAGTGAACCTTCTGTCTGATGGACTGAAGAGTTCACACTGTACACTGGAAACTCTCAGGTCAGGATTCATCAACATGTTCAACTGATGGCCACTTAAATCCTGATTTACATTCATTGATAAACTCATAACCATCACAGGATTGTCTCTGCTGATATGATTTCAAACCAGCTGTGTTTTGTGTTTCAGTCTCTTTCCATCAACATGTTTTATGTTGTTTTTTTTCTCTGTTGTTGGAACTTGAAATATCAGAGAGGAATCAGTAATGTTGTCAGATAGTTGGTGGACATTAGTGGGTATTTGGTTGTGACTAGAAAAAAGTCAGTAATAATGTTGATGTAACCCCACAGTAGGTGACAGATTATCTGACATGTGTGTTGTTTTGTGTGTTTGCAGTCTGTCAGGCTGTCTGATCACAGAGGAAGGCTGTGCTTCTCTGGCCTCAGCTCTGAGCTCCAACCCCTCCCATCTGAGAGAGCTGGACCTGAGCTGCAATCATCCGGGAGACTCAGGGGTGAAGCTGCTGTCGGCTGGACTGAAGGATCCACACTGGAGACTGGACACTCTCAGGTATGAAGAGGCCTGCTGCAGCCACAGACACTCAGTCTGATAGAGGAGGTAGAGCTGGAAACTTTTTCTCTGTCACACTGTCAGCCTGGCTCATATGACCCTGACACACCAAGCTGACCTCAAACAACCAGAGCTGATAAACACTGACTCATCAAACTGTGTGTGTCCCACATCAGACCATCAATACAGACACAAGTAGTCAGGGAACAGTAGCCAGGATGTGCCAAAACAGGGAGGGAAGCTGATGAAATGTTACTGGAGCGTTGTCTTGTTTCAACATTGGATAATAGGACAGTGGTGTATCCTGACACGTTGTTGGCCATCATGGGAGGTTGGCATGTGTCAGTGTCATCATTCTGCAGGTTTGTGGGCTCATATGAAACAATAGTGGGGGATGTTTTGATCTTCATCATCTGCCACCAGTGGGTGTCATCATAATGGGAATGTTTTCCTGATTTTAAAGGAGTTTAGCTTCACCTGGATTTGGTTTGTTTTGCACTGACAGAGAGTTCCCTGGCTGATAAGAGTCAACTTGTAGTGGGACTCACCACAGAAACTAAAGGTGACAGTCAGCCACAGACGCTCAATGAAGAACTAACAGCTGATTGTGGACGTGGTGTGTCAGAGACCAAAGAGGTTTATTTAGAACTGGACCAACATTATGGGGGAAACAGGCAGTGCACTGTGGCTGCAGATGGACTTTGACTGGAATATTTTATATCCAGATTACAGATAATAAAAAAACAGTGTTGACTGTTGCTAGGAGACAGGATGAGAACAGCAACCCTAACCCATCCAACCATCCACCCCGACCTCCTCCATCAGAGGTTCTGTCTCCTTTACTTCTGACAGACAACAGTCATTATGACACAAACAAAGGAGGTGACTCATCAGGAGTAAAACAGCTGGTTTCAAAGCTCCAATAATCAATACTTGTATATTGACAATGGATCAGCTGACTGTAATGGTGAAGTGTTGTGTGGTGGTGATGAACCCACAGTAAACTGTTGAAACACCACCTGCTCAGGTACACTGAACTAAAACAATATCAGCTGATTAATAAGAAGTGATGAACATGTCAGTCCATGTGGAGACAATAACAAAGCTGTGTGTATGAGAGTGATGTAATGTCCATGTTTCCATGGTGAAAGAGGAAGTGCTGCTCTGACCCCCCTCCTCCTTTCAGGGTGGAGCCTGCTGGAGTCCGATGGTTGAGACCAGGTCTGAGGAAGTGTAAGTGTGTTTTTCATTTGATCTTCAAACTGTGACATCACTCATTCAAATCTCTGATGACATCATCAGAGTGATGATAGATGAATAACTGCAGCTGTATTGTGTCTTCTTCTCTCCATCAGATTCCTGTGAACTCACAATCGACACAAACACAGTAAACAGAAAGATCAAACTGTCTGACAACAACAGGAAGGTGACACTTGTGGAGGAGGTTCAGTCATATCCTGATCATCCAGACAGATTTGACTACTGCCCTCAGCTGCTGTGTAGAACTGGTCTGACTGGTCGCTGTTACTGGGAGGTCGAGTGGAGAGGAGGGGTTTATATATCAGTGAGTTACAGAGGAATCAGGAGGAGAGGAGGCAGTTATGACTGTATGTTTGGAGGGAATGATCAGTCCTGGAGTCTGGACTGCTCTGATGGTGGTTACACTGTCTGGCACAAAAACAGAGAAACATACATCTCCTCCTCCTCCTCTGGTAGAGTAGCAGTGTATGTGGACTGTCCTGCTGGCACTCTGTCCTTCTTCAGAGTCTCCTCTGACACACTGATCCACCTCCACACCTTCAACACCACATTCACTGAACCTCTTTATCCTGGGTTTGGGCTCTGGTCACATGGTTCCTCAGTGTCTCTGTGTTCTCTGTAGGAGGGAGAGTCTCCTCCTGTTAGAGAAACTTTCTCACTGCTGAACAGATAGTTCAGTCTGTACAGGAGTTGTTGAGAACAAAATGACGTAACAACAGTCAGTGGAAACCAAAATCATCAACCCACTGAGGGCTGGATTCAAAATCACACCGAAAATCAGAGTAAAACATTGAAATCACAGATTGATCCAACTCATCATGTGACTCAGTAGTGTGTTCGGCCCCCGCCTGCCTGTATGACCTCCTGACAACATCTGGACATGCTCCTGATGAGTCTGCGGATGGTGTCCTGGGGGATCTCCTCCCAGACTTGGATCGGGGCATCAGTGAGTTCCTGGACAGTCTGTGGTGGTACTTGGCGGCATCAGATGCACCGATACATAACGTCCCATAGGTGCTCAGTTGGATTTAGGTCAGAGGAACGAGAGGGCCAGTCAATGGCATCAATGCCTTCATCATCCAGGAACTGCCTACACACTCTGGACACATGAGGCCGGGCATTGTCCTGCACCAGGAGGAACCCAGGGCCCACAGAGGAGACAGAGACAACAGAACACTGAACGTGACAACGTGTTCTGCTGTATCTCAAACTGAACATTATTTTCATTATTATTATTGTTTTAATTTATACAATTCAAACTGACGCGAGGAAATGAGAAAAAAAAACAAAGAATGTAAATATGAAATTGATTTTGTTCTTTCATGTTTTTTGTTCAGGTGTTGTGTGTGATATTTTGAAATAAAATAGCAGCAAGCTCCAGAATCTTATTTTGCTTCTTTCCCCTTTGTGTCAGGACACTTCCTGTCAAATTTCATACATGTATGACTATTTATGCCGTCGTAGTGCCCTAATATTTGCATTTACATCATTTCCCCAGAAGCATGTCCCAAAAAGGGGTTTTAGGCCCCCTGAGACCAAACGGCCCCGAGCTGGGGGTGCTCCTTATCAACTTCTGATGGCCCAGGGTATATACAGGCTAACAGGAAATAATGATGAAACAAAGGTGGCAGAAAACATCATGAGGGCTGGACCTGGCTCCTGGCCTAATACATATTTACAACTCAACAAACTATCTGACTCAATTCAACCTGAACAACAAAGGGTTAAACATTTAGAAAGGCTGCCAAAATCAAACACACACACCAACATCATATTTCAATGCAACAGGCAGCAGTTGAGGCTGTGAGACAGCACCAATGAATATTCAACTGGGAAGTCAATCAAACTCCCCTTGTTAACCCTGTTATATTGGTAAAGCGCGCCCTCTAGTGGCGGAATCCACCATGACTTGGCACACACACCTGGAGCGCAGCCACCTTCAAAAACACACTCCAAATGAAGCCATCATCAATGAAACAATCAATCTCCCGAAAGGAGCAAAGCAACAACAGGGAAACTAAAAACATGCACACACTCATATCACTTATTCCTACAATGATACAAAGGAGATTTGGGGAGAAATTGCTTTGACAATCAGCATTAAAAACGGAAACACAGCACACATTGTACAGAAATAGCAAAATGCAGTGAAAGGCACATTTCACTTCAAGCAAACTATGACAGAGGAAGAATCATTCTGCACTTACTTTATCATGGACGCACATGAAGACAAATAAAGTCCACACATTGATGAGACAGAGTGCAGTTAGGAGTCCACAAATCCGGCTCCACGTTACCTGTGCGTCTTCCTACGAGGAAAAAGTCCCACAATGCTCTGTGGCTATGACGTCATATTTCTGGGCCTTTTTTCCACCTTCAGTCCCTTTTTGCATTTTATATCTTCCTCCTCTCTTTTGTCTGCAAACAGGAAGCACCGTCCAAACATGCACAGCTCTGGCTTTATTTGTTTTAAACATACTATACTATGAGTTGTTCTGAAATGCTGTAGTGGGACTTTTTAACTGTGTTATCCATAGACATATACACATAGACGCCTCATTGAGCGGGTTGGCCCGTTGCTGCGATACGTCAGCGTGTCCGCCATATTGGATGTGGCAGATCTGCCTCGTAAACTAATGCAAGGACATGGACCGAACTTCATAAAGCGCCTTTCTACAAAGTGATTTAAGTTAATGCCTTTAATTCACCCATTCACACACACACTAATATATTAGGGAAACAAATGGGCACCAAACCAACGTATGTATTTTTCTAATGTTTTCATGAGTTTTTACAGCTACCGATGTATGTAACACTGTTATTGTGATGATAAATATTGAAATATTAATATTAAACATCTGTGTTTATAATAACCAGATCCTGAAACGTAGATGTGACAGGTGGGTTTCCTGAATAAAGAGCACGAACGTTTACATTTAACTGATTTTAATAAATCATTTTGATATTCAGTGATTGATCAACATATATACATATATCTATCTGTACAGGGGGGGCATTGATGAACATGTATACATTGGGCACAGGCAGGGGTTCAGTCTCTTGGACAAGCTGGCAACAGTCCAGTGACAGGGTCTCCTGTGACTTCTTTGAGGTCTGAGACGTCCTGGTAGCCACAGGCTAAAGTGAAGGATGAAATATGGAAATGATCTCACAGCGTAAAACAAAATACATCACTGATTCCTTCACATTCAGAAAGGGAAAAAACATTTTCAGCATAGTGTGGCATTGAATGATCTAGTCCATACAGCCTATACACCTACCCTGTGGAGATGAGCTGGGAAACTGAATACTGAATGAACAGCTCCATCTCTGATGCTGACTGTCTGATCTGTCCTGTCAAAGTCCTCCGGTCTAAAGTGCTCACTGCAGAGCATGGATGACGGACTAGCAGAAAACCCCTCCCGTCTGACAGCTGTTTCCCACTGCTTTCTCAGCTCTTTATCTTTGGGAAACCCGAAAAAATGTGAAAAGTTAGCTAAGCAACTAACGACAATCACAGTTATTACTTCGGGCCAATTTAGTTAAATAGGAAAGACTTCTTCGTTGTTTGGAGGCTGGTTTCACCGCAGGAATCCACAGTATTAGAGCGGGACTTCATAGTATTAGCCACAAAGTCAGCAAATTCTGTTCGTAAAATTATGTTATAATGGCTAAATACAATCAAAAGTATTTTTTCAGTCTTACCTGTGAAAGGTAATCCCATGAGATCTGGTTTGGACTGTAAACCGGTAGGTACAACTCCATGCAGCACATGAATGAGACATCTTCTCCGTTCGCTCTTGCCACATCCAATATGGCGGCGACGTTGACGTATGATTCAGCGCTCAATGCGGCGTCTACGTATATATGTCTATGGTGTTATCCACATGCTATACTATGATTATTTTTCAACATACTCTGTGACTTTTAAAATTATTTTAAGATAAGCTATATCGGCTTTTTTCCACAAACTATACCATGACTGTTTTTACATTTTCTTTTCCAAAATGGTATACTAGGATTATTTAATTTTTTTTCAACATGCTTTTTTATGACCTTTCTTTAACATTATTTTGAGTCTTTTTGACACACTATACTATGACTTGATGACTTGTGTGGACGTCACATTTTAGCACTTATTTAATGTTTCATTTAGCACTTTTCAGTCTGCACAGTGAAGGATTGCTCCCCCTGATCTTGATCAAATTATTTCCAAATTATATGAATTGAGTGGGAGGATCCACCTGCAGAAAGGGTCCTAACTTTTTAACTTTAATTCCTAACACTGAACGATCGCTGAACGTGGCAACGTGTTCTGCTGTACCTCAAAGACAATATTATTTTCATTATTATTATCATTAATAGTAGTAGTAGTATTAATCTTATTATATTTTATTTTCATTTATATAGTTCAAACTGAAACAAGGAATCTTTTTTCGTCATTGTTTTTCCCTTTGTCCAATGGGATGATTTGAGAGGCGGGCCTTCTGTGGTGGTCAACAAGTTTACAGTTGGTAATCAATGGAGGAGAAACTGGTGGTAGTGGTTGCTGGATACCCAGAGCTATACGGCCCGACGATAGACAGCAGGTTGTCAAACTGCCCCGAGTCATCCTAAAATAAACCTGTTTGTCCATCATGGAGGAGAAGCTCCTGGACCAACTAGTGGTACTCCCCATGATCCAGCCTCTTTTTTAGGGTCTCATGTACCCACACAGATCTCTGTTTATCTGCTGACAGCCTCTCACCCTCAACCAGAGGACAGGGACAGATCCAGGTCCAGGCAAACACTCGGGTGCTGAAGGTCTGCATGATGTAGAGAGACAGAGGGAAGACACTAAGAGTCCTTCATGCTGTCAACACAAGACATCATGTGGACTTGTGTCCTCTTAAGTCGAAGACACTCACAGGAAGTTGTTTTCCAGCCGTCAGCAGCAGGAAGACGTCTCCAGTTTTTCATGTGACAGCAGGAACCTTCATGAATGATAACTGACCTTCTGTGCTTCTTCTACACACTGATGAGCTGTTTGATACACTGATAGATTTGTGAAGCAGCGACTGTTGTGACTCTGAACTAAAGTCCAGAGGCCGTTTGTTTCCTCTGGATCATTCCAATGTGTCGGCAGGATCTTTACAGCCAGCTCTCAGCTGATGGAAGTGGCTGCTTCCTTTTCTCCCACTATTTACAGTGGTGGTGTTGATGTGCACGTGTTCACCCTCATATGACTGATGCAACATGTTGAATGAAGTCATTACAAACAGTCAGCAGACAGTAAGAATGGAAACAGGATCATGTCTTGTATGTAGGAGATCATATCTTGTACTGAGGAGATGAACTTTTGGACATCACCCACAAAAGAAATAAAACATTGTCAGCTTGCCTCTCAGGGCTTCCGTAGTTTCTCACCACAACCACTAGTGGTTAAAAACTCCACAACCAAACTGACAAAAATTCTGTTTTGCGATTCAGCAACAAAGTTTGTGAAGGAGAGATTATTTGTGTGCAAAGCTGCAACCATGAAGTAGTTATCAGCATGTTCCAAAACAAACACACACTCACATATATGCACTCACAGTGTGATCTATCTAATCACACCAATGTGGTGCAGAGCAGAGCAGATGAGTGCGTAGTGACATCAGTCAGCAGCAGTCAGTATACTAACACCTAACATCTGGCTTTAATCTGTCTCAACTAACTGACTCATGGACTGTAAGAGACATTTGGGCAGCTGTGTATTAATATGTCTCATTGACTAGATGAAGATTCTGCTGCTGTCCATTCATATTGGAGCTGCTGTATATTTGGGCCGAGGGCGCCACCTGCAGTGTGGAGGCGGCACTGGGTGGATGTGAAGAATGAGACTGATCTGAGAGCAGCTGTTTGTCACCGCCCCTTCCTACCTGTTGGCAATTTATCAATCAATCAATCAATCAATCAGACTTTATTTACATAGCACTTTTCATACAACGAAACTGTTACACAAAGTGCTTCACAGAATAAAACAGTAAAACAGTGACCTCCCACATACACAGACATACAGAGAGAGAGAGATAAATGACATTGTAATAAAACAACAGGAACTAAAATAAAACAGGAACTGAGGTTCGTTTCACTTTGTGTGCTCGTCGTCGTGTCGCAGCTTCTTCTCTCCATCTAAAGGTTTGTAAGCTTTGACACTTTTCACTGTGTGACTCTTGAATGACTCTTTGTTAGTTCAGTTCCTGTAGAAACTTGTTAAAGTGGAGTTCAGTTTCCACCATGAGAGGAGGATCAGTGAGGACCGGACGCAGTAAGAGGAAGTTAGTGTCCAGGGCTTTCTGACAGAAATGTATTTCTTGGTTAAGGTTCGGGAAAAGATCGTGGTTTGGATTAAAATCAGTAGATTTCTGCCACAAAGACTTTTATCCAGGGGAACTTCACACACGTCCCTCTAAACCCTCTGAAGAGGAACAGAAACTCTTCAGTCCGGACTTTAACACTCTTCACTTTTTACTCCCACAGTTTGTCACCAAGTATTTAAACTCCAAAAGAAAGTTTAGAGGTCAACGCGCGTGTTAGTGTTTGGAAAAAAACAGTGCATCGGGGTCGGGAGCGCGCAAAACGCACTTTGGGTTCATTTGGTCATTTTAGGCACCTGTGGCGCACTTGGGCGCGTGCTGGGATCAGAACGATCATATTACAGAGGCTGAGACGATCATGGCCAATCACATTCAGTCTTTTCATCCCCTTTACACGCAGAGCTCTCCGCGTCATGACGCACGGACACTTTGGATCCTTTTTGTTCAGAGGAAACTTTGGGTGCGTTCCGAATCACATCTTTTTACTTTTAGTAGGTCCTGCAGCTGCCCTTAAAAGTACCTACTGTTACATGCAGTCTGCACACAATCAGGACAGACTACTTTCTCATAACATGACGCCCTGAACTTTGACCCTTCTCATTTTATACCCGTTACCATGGAGACAAAGCAAAACGCCGTTGACGCGGCTCACTAGAGACGGGGGTCAACCCGGAGAGCTCTGCTGTTGTTACTTTGCCATGTTTAAAGTTGTAACTGCACACACTGTAGAGTCTAACATATTATATTCAGCACAGTAAAATGACATTTACATTTCTCTGTCATTGTTATTTTCATAGTTCTGTCCTTTTGTTGTTGGTTATCTTTATGATTCTTTTCTTCATTGAAACAATTAATATTCCTGTTATTACTATTGGACTGGTCATCAGTCATTTGAATGTGCTGTCATCCGTCAGTGCGACTTCTGTCAATGAGCTGTAAAGTTCTTTATTAAACAGTCCAATACAAAACACACATTTAAGTGACATAAATCAGTCACAATAAAACATGTTGACAAAACCAAAGACAAATGACAGGGGACAGTTTACATCTACAGAGCCAGAAGACAATATTCATTCATACACATCCATTAAAGAGGGTGCACAAATTCATGGTCTGAATAGCCGTCTAATTTTCTGAGGAGAAGATGTTTTTTATTTGTTGTTTGGTTTCATTTTCAAATCTAACAAATGAGCGTTTCCAGTTGGTGTACTTAGATTTGTGGATATGATCATGATGAAAAAAACAGGGAGTGCTGCACTGGGTTAAGGCACGATGTAGTTAGTTCTAAAAAATCAGGTGCTCTTGGAGGACGGGGCAAATAGTCCCATCCAGATAAAAAACAAGGACTGTCCAGCTCACTCAGTGTAAAAGTCCATGGTACAGGCAGGCAGTCCAAAAATGCATGCATATGTTTCATTTTCTGTCCCTTAATGTGCAGGTTTGTCACAATATAGAACAATTCTTCCTTCATTTCACTGTTGTTTCCTTTCTTTTGATTTGGCATTGAACCTTTTTTCTTGTTACTAGATATGTAAATGACTCATAGTATACAGTACATTTACACCTACGGATGTAGTAGAACATCCTGGTATTTTTGGCATACTGCATTTAGCATACTGTGTATTGGGACACACTGCATCTTTTTCTGGCGTACTAAACAGTGTGGTAGTATGGGGATTGGAACGCTCAGTTTGTTGTCTGCAGAGTTTCACATGTGAACACAAACATCCTGCACTGATCACATGACCACTCTTTTTAACTTCAACTCACTTTTCTGGAGCCGTTTAACATCTGACAGTCTCCATGTTTTCTGTGTGTGACAGTGCTGGATTCAATCAGTCACCACAATGATCCTCTCAGTAACATCTGCAGTGAAATCCACCGCAGAGCCTCGAATCCACCGACAGTAGAATTTAATATGTGATCTAGTTTTTATCATGTTGGTGTTTCTGACATTACTTTAAAGTTGAGTTGAGTTTTAAAATAATGAATGTTCCTCAGAAATGTGATCCTGGTGATGATCCATCAAAACATGAAAGTTTTTACTGGTCGATGACATTTAGAGAGAAACTGGTTTTATGTTTGTAAGAGACCGTCTGCATAAAGAAGGTGTTCAAAGCACATCAGCCATATTCAATCAGCCCAGAAATAATGATGGGTGTTAATGTTTTGGGTGAACTGAGGGTGTCAATTCTAAGACACATCAAGCAGTTTTCCTTTGTGCCACCAGAGGGCGACAAATCCACCAACAGCCTGACTGAGAGGAGACATTAGTGGTGGACGTCACGTGACTCAGAGTCTATCAGTGATAATCAGGAGGTTGAGTCCAGGAGCTCCAGTCAGAGCTCTGTGTGTTTGTCATGTGACTGAGAGGAACGATCTCTCCCAGCAGGGTGTTGAGTTTGTGTGAAGGTGTGGACTCTGTAATGGATCAGTGTGAGGACCCAGAGGAGGAAGTCCCTCCCTGGAAAACCAGACACACCAAAGCTCAGAGGTGAGACGATCGACTCTAACTGTCCATGATTCTTCTTCATGTCACACTGTCTTTGATTCAGTGAGAATGTTTCTAAATATGTGAACTTTAATGAATTTATTTCTATCAGGATCCATCAGAGACCAGACTGTCCTGAACCTGAACCCAGCTGTGTGTCCATGAAGAGTGACCAGTCTATGCTTCTTCCTGTACACTTCAAAGATGGATGCCACTCTGCTGATCAAAGGTGAAGATTCACACAGATGATAAAAACAAAATGATGATGTCAGATGTTAGGGAAGTTAAATATAAGAATGGACACTCAGTTAAAACTCACTGCTTTGACACCACGTCTGTTCCTCTTTTTATCCCAACTGTACAGAATTACTACTGTTCACCCTTCATGGTCACCTCACAGCATCATCTCCCTCCTGTGCTGCACACTGCACTGAATACAGCTTTAAAATATACACTGAAACATGTTCATATTAAATATTGAATTTATACAAACCCAAACCAAAAACTGCCTGATACCAATATACTGTGTACAGTAGGTGTATTTTTGTCTCAGTGTGTTGGTGCAGAATTTATTTTGTGTTTCAATCAGGAGGAAGCTGGAAAAACCTGAACCCAGCTGTGTGTCCATGAAGAGTGACTGGTCTATGGGATGTCCTATACACTTCAAAGATGGACACCACTCTGTTGATCAAAGGTAAGGATTCAAACTGATGATGAAAACAAAGTGATGTGGTTTATCAGACTCTCAGTTGTGAGATTTGCAGTTTTGAAGTCCAGGTAAAGCAAAAATAAATGTGTGTAATGAGTTTGTCACACCACAGAAAAACATGTCATTAACCACCCAGCCAAATTTGAATGATCAAAAAAATCCCCAAGTATATATTAGGTATCAAAATCATGAAAAATTGAGCAGTATTCTCTGCTCTGAGACACTGAGGACGTGTCTGCTGAAGGAGCTGAAACAAAGATGGAGCTGCTGCAAAACGATGGACTTTGGTCAGCAGCTAAGCCAGTAGCACAGCACACACACCCTCCAAACCAGTGAACATGAGCCGCTGCGCAGTGACAGACTTTTGTTCAGCAGCTAACTAAGGTTAGCACAAAGCACATGCCCACAGCAGTGAGGCAGCTGAAGTCGGGCGTCGATTTGGCCAGAAAGACTGAAAGGCACTTGAGTGACGTCCTGAATATGTCGTGCTGTGTCATATGCCCACGAAGTAGCCAGTCAGACACAGAAAGGCTGTTCTCTTTGGATTGTGGCCAAAACATCAAATCAACTAACGTTCTCTGTCAGAAGTAACATTGCATAACGTTGCGATGTGGATCCAAAGTGAACTAAAACAATGCCTGTAAACGACTCATTCATCATTCTAAACTATATTTCAATAAACTACAGGTTGAAGAAGAAGCCTGCTCAGATATTTTTACTGAAGTACAAGTAGCAACAGTGTAGAATTTTTTGTCAAGTCAAAGTCCTGCATTCAAAATTGTTTTTATAATTATTTCTTATCTTATTCAGTTGAAAGTTCAAAAGTAGGCCTATGAGCATCTCAAGTATGATTTAAGTACCAAAAGTAAGAGTAGCTTTACTCATTATGCAGAATGGCCCATTTCAGTATAATATATATGATATCATTGTATTAGCCTGTAATAATTGATGCATTAATGTGTTCATCACTTTAATGTTGCAGCTGGTGGACGTGGAGCTCATTTAGATTATTTTATATACTGCTGTGTAGTTTAATAAGACATCATTGGGCACTAGTTAGGATTTGTGTGTTTGATTTTGCTTTGCTTTCTTTGTGAATAAATACTTTTGGAATCATACCTGCTCTTTGTTTAATATTGCACAAGAGTGAATGAATAGTCATCCTCTGCTATGTCAAGAACTCCAAAATCCTTCAACTTTTACTATTAATATGGTTACTTTGGTTACAGTTATTAATTTGATTATGAATCAGAGTTCCACATTGATAGGTGAGTGTTTTTATGAGACTGATTTCTTTGATTAGCATCATTTTTACCTTTTCGGGAATGTTGTCCCACAGAGGGATTTAATCTAAATTAAGTCACATTATTTAACGTAATTAAGAATTGTTATTGAAAATTATTAATTTTTGTCTGACAGCCATTTTAATACTTTGAGCCACGAGTTCAGAACACATGGTGACTCTTTTTAAGGCAACTTCTGAACAGCTAGTTTTTCTGTGCCTTCTTAAAACAGGACATGCCTATTTTTTTTTTTTTTTTAATGTTACACAGGTGAAAGAAGGAAGTCCTCAAATTCTGGTTTATGGGGGAGTATAAGGACAAATCTTGATCAAATATTACTCTTTGAAACATCCCTGAAGTTTGGTCAATGGGTCAGATTCATCTGGCTTGAATGATGGATATAATTGGGTATCATCTGCATGACAATGAAAGTTTATACAGTGATTTCTGATAATGTTTCCTAAAGGAAGCGTATATAAGGTGAAGAGAATTGGTTCGAGCACAGAACCTCGTGGAACTCTGTAACAAACTTTAGCATGCATGGAAAATTTATCGTTAACATGAACAAAGAAAGATTGATCTGATAAAAAGGATTTAAACCAGTTTAGTAAAGTTCCTTTAAGGCAAATTAAATGTTCCAGTCTCTGTCACAGGGTGTGATGGTCAATTGTTCTTCATGATTCCTCCACAGAGTGGACCAGGAGAGCTCAGAGGTTCCCAGTGGTCAGTCTGCCCAGCAGCATCAAACACACCTGGACTCCATATTTATGGTCTGTACATGTACAACAACTACTGTTACATCTATTCTGTTCACAATCATCTCCATGCTGCACTTTTTACACCAGTGGATTGTCAGTCTGTCCAACATGGATCTGATGTTTGATTGTGTCATTCATATCATTTTCTGTTCCAGCTGCTGGAGGAGAACATCATCACTTTTGTGAAGAACGAGCTGAAGAAGATCCAGAAGTCTCTGAGCTCACATTACTCAGAATGCTTAGAGAGTCAGAGGGAGGATGAGGAGGTGTTGGATGGTGAGGATGAAGAGCAGAGGAGGAGCAGCAGAGAGGCATTTCTGAAGATTACACTGAACTTCCTGAGGAGGATGAAGCAGGAGGAGCTGGCTGAATGTCTGCAGAGCAGTAAGAGGATTTCTATAAAGATTTAACATGATGGATAAATGGGACGTTTACTAATGTCTCAAGAGACAGACCAAAATATATTCATATACTCATTCTTTGGGGAAATGACATGTTGAAAGATTGTCTTTGTCTTACTGATCTTCTTTGTTGTGTTCATTCAGGACATCTTGATGCAGTCTGTCAGCGTAAACTCAAATCTAACCTGCAGAAGAAGTTCCAGTGTGTGTTTGAGGGGATCGCTAAAGCAGGAAACCCAACCCTTCTGAATCAGATCTACACAGAGCTCCACATCACAGAGGGAGGGACTGCGGAGGTCAATGATGAACATGAGGTCAGACAGATTGAAACAGCATCCAGGAAACCAGACAGACCAGAAACAACCATCAGACAAGAAGACATCTTTAAAGTCTCACCTGGAAGAGATGAACCAATCAGAAGAGTGATGACAAAGGGAGTGGCTGGCATTGGGAAAACAGTCTTAACACAGAAGTTCACTCTGGACTGGGCTGAAGACAAAGCCAACCAGGACATACAGTTGACATTTCCATTCACTTTCAGAGAGCTGAATGTGCTGAAAGAGAAAAGGTACAGCTTGGTGGAACTTGTTCATCACTTCTTTACTGAAACCAAAGAAGCAGGAATCTGCAGGTTTGAAGAGTTCCAGGTTGTGTTCATCTTTGACGGTCTGGATGAGTGTCGACTTCCTCTGGACTTCCACAACAATGAGATCCTGACTGATGTTACAGAGTCCACCTCAGTGGATGTGCTGCTGACAAACCTCATCAGGGGGAAACTGCTTCCCTCTGCTCGCCTCTGGATAACCACAAGACCTGCAGCAGCCAATCAGATCCCTCCTGAGTGTGTTGACATGGTGACAGAGGTCAGAGGGTTCACTGACCCACAGAAGGAGGACTACTTCAGGAAGAGATTCAGAGATGAGAAGCAGGCCAACACAATCATCTCCCACATCAAGACATCACGAAGCCTCCACATCATGTGCCACATCCCAGTCTTCTGCTGGATCACTGCTACAGTTCTGGAGGATGTGATGAAGACCAGAGAGGAAGGAGAGCTGCCCAAGACCCTGACTGAGATGTACATCCACTTCCTGGTGGTTCAGACCAAAGTCAAGAACATCAAGTATGATGGAGGAGCTGAGACAGATCATCACTGGAGTCCAGAGAGCAGGAAGATGATTGAGTCTCTGGGAAAACTGGCTTTTGATCAGCTGCAGAAAGGCAACCTGATCTTCTATGAATCAGACCTGACAGAGTGTGGCATCGATATCAAAGCAGCCTCAGTGTACTCAGGAGTGTTCACACAGATCTTTAAAGAGGAGAGAGGACTGTACCAGGACAAGGTGTTCTGCTTCGTCCATCTGAGTGTTCAGGAGTTTCTGGCTGCTCTTCATGTCCATCTGACCTTCATCAACTCTGGAGTCAATCTGATGGCAGAACAACAAACAATATCCTGTTGGTCTAAAGTCTTCAGAGACAAACAGAATCTGAAGTATCTCCACCAGAGTGCTGTGGACACGGCCTTACAGAGTCCAAATGGACACCTGGACTTGTTCCTCCGCTTCCTCCTGGGTCTTTCACTGCAGACCAATCAGACACACCTACGAGGTCTGCTGACACAGACAGGAAGTAGCTTACAGACCAATCAGGAAACAGTCCAGTACATCAAGAAGAAGATCAACCAGGATCTGTCTGCTGAGAGAAGCATCAATCTGTTCCACTGTCTGAATGAACTGAATGATCGTTCTCTAGTGGAGGAGATCCAACAGTCCCTGAGTTCAGGACGTCTCTCCACAGATAAACTGTCTCCTGCTCAGTGGTCAGCTCTGGTCTTCATCTTACTGTCATCAGAAGAAGATCTGGACGTGTTTGACCTGAAGAAATACTCTGCTTCAGAGGAGGCTCTTCTGAGGCTGCTGCCAGTGGTCAAAGCCTCCAACAAAGCTCTGTAAGTACAGAGACAGTTGAATTCATGTATCATAACTTGAATGCTCTGTTGTCTTTTCAAATTATTGCTTGTTTTTTCTCCATTATTGTCTCTTCAGACTGAGTGTCTGTAACCTCTCAGAGAGAAGCTGTGAAGCTCTGTCCTCAGTTCTCAGCTCCCAGTCCTCCAGTCTGAGACACCTGGACCTGAGTAACAACAACCTGAAAGATTCAGGAGTGAACCTTCTGTCTGATGGACTGAAGAGTTCACACTGTACACTGGAAACTCTCAGGTCAGATCAAGCTGCAGACCATCTGAAATGATTTCAGATATTTCTCTAAACTCCATACAGTTGAAACATTCTCTCTCATGTCAGCATTTCTGAATCTGACAAATGTCCAATCAGGATTTGAAACTCCACAGTTCAGAAACTCTTTTCTGCTTCAATTCCACCTACTGAACAACATACAGATATGAACTCTGGCTGATATAGAAAAGACCATTATGCTTTCATATCATGTTATTTGGATTGACTCCTTATTTATGAGTTAATCATAATTAACTGTAAGGATTTTAGTCTGTGCTCAGAAGAGATTATACTGTAGATCACCAAATTTAGTGGGTCCTCACTTGTTACCATCTGGATGAAGTTGATATTTCAGTTTTACTGAACAAATTTAAAGTGTTCTTCTTGACTCAGTGTTATAATGCAGGTCCGTTAGTTTCCTGTTAGCTGAAGTACTAACTGAGATCTTTGTTCCTTTAGATTTGACTTTGGTCCAGACTCATTAATCAAAGAGGATTACATTTTTACAAAAATATTTTTGTTCTTGTTGATTGTTGTCTCTGTAGGCTGAGTGTCTGTGACCTCTCAGAGAGAAGCTGTGAAGCTCTGTCCTCAGTTCTCAGCTCCCAGTCCTCCAGTCTGAGACACCTGGACCTGAGTACCAACGACCTGAAGGATTCAGGAGTGAACCTTCTGTCTGATGGACTGAAGAGTTCACACTGTACACTGGAAACTCTCAGGTCAGGATTCATCAACATGTTCAACTGATGGCCACTTAAATCCTGATTTACATTCATTGATAAACTCATAACCATCACAGGATTGTCTCTGCTGATATGATTTCAAACCAGTTGTGTTTTGTGTTTCAGTCTCTTTCCATCAACATGTTTTATCTTGTTTTTTTTCTCTGTTGTTGGAACTTGAAATATCAGAGAGGAATCAGTAATGTTGTCAGATAGTTGGTGGACATTAGTGGGTGTTTGGTTGTGACTAGAAAAAAGTCAGTAATAATGTTGATGTAACCCCACAGTAGGTGACAGTATGGCAGTACTGTGGTACCCACCCTCAGATTATGTGACATGTGTCAATGTCATCATGCTGCAGGTTTGTGGGCTCATATGAAACAATAGTGGGGGATGTTTTGATCTTCATCATCTGCCACCAGTGGGTGTCATCATAATGGGAATGTTCTCCTGATTTAAAAGGAGTTTAGCTTCACCTGGATTTGGTTTGTTCTGCACTGACAGAGAGTTCCCTGGCTGATAAGAGTCAACTTGTAGTGGGACTCACCACAGAAACTAAAGGTGACAGTCAGCCACAGACACTCAATGAAGAACTAACAGCTGATTGTGGACGTGGTGTGTCAGAGACCAAAGAGGTTTATTTAGAACTGGACCAACATTATGGGGGAAACAGGCAGTGCACTGTGGCTGCAGATGGACTTTGACTGGAATATTTTATATCCAGATTACAGATCATAAAAAACAGTGCTGACTGTTGCTAGGAGACAGGATGTGAACAGCAGCCCTAACCCATCCAACCATCCACCCCGACCTCCTCCATCAGAGGTTCTGTCTCCTTTACTTCTGACAGACAACAGTCATTATGACACAAACAAAGGAGGTGACTCATCAGGGGGGTATTCCAGAAAGCGGGTTTTGTGTAAACTCAGACCCCCTTTACACCTTGCATCAACATGCGTTTTTTGCAATCGGATAGCAATCCGATTGCTCCTGACCACATGAAAGTACAGGTGTAAATACACTCGAAACGCATTGAGGACGCATTGTTATCCGATCAGCCAAACCACTTCTGAAGGTGGTCAGGGACGCATTGTGACCACATCCAACACAAGTGTAAATGCAAATGCGTCTCCAATCCACATGCAACAACTCCGTGGACGAAAACAAGTAAGTGAGGTACGCCAGCTGGACACAGGAAGAAGGAGGAAGAAGATGACAACAACAACAATCACCGGGTAGTGACTGCAGAGAAAAAGAAAACACCGTGGTGAAGATAGTTTGACGTTGGATATTCACATTTTCATTTTGGGTTCAACACTGATTTCCACCTCCATGTCATAGGCAGAAAACAATGAGCAACACAGGGTAGGGCTATTGACCAAATAGCTTTCACATAACTGGACCCAGACACCACACACAAATGTAAAATGGTTTGTTGAAGTCTGTTTAAAAAATTCTTATAAAATAAAAAGTGTGTTTTTGTGAGTGTTTGTGTGTGTGTGTGTGTGTGTGTGTGTGTGGGCGGGGGGTTAATAGCCCTACCCTGTGTTGAGCATTGTTTTCTGCCTATGACATGGAGGTGGAAATCAGTGTTGAACCCAAAAAGAATATGTGAATATCTGTTGAATATCCAACATCAAACTATCTTCAGCACGGTAAAGAGACGCTGAGGATGGAGCCACAGTGAGACGAAGTGTCTGCTCTCCATTTGGTCTGACAAAAGTGTCCATACAAGAACGCAACTTCATGGGTGGCTAACATCTTGTTGTTGTTATTGTGGTGCACATGATATGACGTTGTAGTGTGCCACTAGGATGTAACGTCGGCGGGACGGAGCGTGATCGGATAGCAAACGGATCTGGATGGGACACCAGAGACACATGTTAATACCAGGTATACAGTACAGGCCAAAAGTTTGGACACACCTTCTCATTCAATGTGTTTTCTTTATTTTCATGACTATTTACATTGCAGATTCTCACTGAAGGCATCCAAACTATGATGTGGAGTTATGTACTTAACAAAAAAAGGTGAAATAACTGAAAACATGTTTTATATTCTAGTTTCTTCAAAATAGCCACCCTTTGCTCTGATTACTGCTTTGCACACTCTTGGCATTCTCTCCATGAGCTTCAAGAGGTAGTCACCTGAAATGGTTTTCCAACAGTCTTGAAGGAGTTCCCAGAGGTGTTTAGCACTTGTTGGCTCCAGCTCACCCCAAACCATCTCGATTGGGTTCAGGTCTGGTGACTGTGGAGGCCAGGTCATCTGCCGCAGCACTCCATCACTCTCCTTCTTGGTCAAATAGCCCTTACACAACCTGGAGGTGTGTTTGGGGTCATTGTCCTGTTTAAAAATAAATGGTCGTCCAACTAAACGCAAATCGGATGGGATGGCATGTCGCTGCAGGATGCTGTGGTAGCCATGCTGGTTCAGTGTGCCTTCAATTTTGAATAAATCCCCAACAGTGTCACCAGCAAAACACCCCCACACCATCACACCTCCTCCTCCATGCTTCACAGTGGGAACCAGGCATGTGGAATCCATCCGTTCACCTTTTCTGCGTCTCACAAAGACACGGCGGTTGGAACCAAAGATCTCAAATTTGGACTCATCAGACCAAAGCACAGATTTCCACTGGTCTAATGTCCATTCCTTCTGTTTCTTGGCCCAAACAAATCTCTTCTGCTTGTTGCCTCTCCTTAGCAGTGGTTTCCTAGCAGCTATTTGACCATGAAGGCCTGATTCGCGCAGTCTCCTCTTAACAGTTGTTCTAGAGATGGGTCTGCTGCTAGAACTCTGTGTGGCATTCATCTGGTCTCTGATCTGAGCTGCTGTTAACTTGCGATTTCTGAGGCTGGTGACTCGGATGAACTTATCCTCAGAAGCAGAGGTGACTCTTGGTCTTCCTTTCCTGGGTCGGTCCTCATGTGTGCCAGTTTCGTTGTAGCGCTTGATGGTTTTTGCGACTCCACTTGGGGACACATTTAAAGTTTTTGCAATTTTCCAGACTGACTGACCTTCATTTCTTAAAGTAATGATGGCCACTCGTTTTTCTTCAGTTAGCTGATTGGTTCTTGCCATAATAGGAATTTTAACAGTTGTCCAATAGGGCTGTCGGCTGTGTATTAACCTGACTTCTGCACAACACAACTGATGGTCCCAACCTCATTGATAAAGCAAGAAATTCCACTAATTAACCCTGATAAGGCACACCTGTGAAGTGAAAATCATTTCAGGTGACTACCTCTTGAAGCTCATGGAGAGAATGCCAAGAGTGTGCAAAGCAGTAATCAGAGCAAAGGGTGGCTATTTTGAAGAAACTAGAATATAAAACATGTTTTCAGTTATTTCACCTTTTTTTGTTAAGTACATAACTCCACGTGTTCATTCATAGTTTTGATGCCTTCAGTGAGAATCTACAATGTAAATAGTCATGAAAATAAAGAAAACGCATTGAATGAGAAGGTGTGTCCAAACTTTTGGCCTGTACTGTAAATGTATGTGGTCATACGCTATCCGATTGCAAAAAACGCATGCTAATGCAAGGTGTAAAGGGGGCCTTAGAATAAGTTAACCCTGAGATAAGGGAAACTCTGAGTTATCTGTTCCAGAAAGAGAGGTAAATGAAACTCTGAGTCCATCACCATGGTAACAGACCCTGTGAACATAACTTGCTCGCTGGCAGGTTTTCTTTAATAAACCCTGAGTTCACCCTGTCTCCTCCCTCCTGCCGAGCCTGAAGCAAGCTGTCATGGGTTGTCCATGTGTAGGAAATCCGATCGACGCTGGGAGAGGATCTTCAGACCCCGTTTAGATGTGCTGTCATTCCCCAATGAATATCTGTTTGAACGCTACCGTTTTTCATTAGAGTCAGTCATTGACCTCAACAACATTCTCCGGCCACACGTATCAAATCTGACACACCATGGACATGCGCTGTTGTGCATCGCGCAACGTGTTTTTTTTTGTTTTTTTTTTGGCGAACGGTAGCTTTTCATGTGATATTGGTGATACAGAACATGTGTGTGTGTATATATATATATATATACACGCACGCACGCACACACACACACACACACACACACACACACATATATATATATATATATATGTGTGTGTGTGTGTGTACACGTTACACTTTTGTCTAAGGGAGTGGTGATGGCGGCCCTCCACCTGATTTGCAGGCCTCTGCCTTCCTTCTGTTGGCTGAGTAGAACTCAAATGTTATTAAGCATATTAGGCAAGAGGACATAAAAGCTGAAACTGTATTTTTGGGGGGGTTTAAATTACTAGTGGCCTACAGGACATAGTAAAATAGCCCCTGAATGACAGGTTATTGAAGCTACTTTGTTTAATAAATCAAATATGAATCAAACTAAAGAAAGGTCAAATCATGGCCCAGTGAAATATGCCTCACTTGTTTAAATGATGTTTTTATATTTAATTTTAAGCTGCTTCCAAGTGCGTTTTTCCCCTGTGAGATTGCATCTACATGAAAATCAGATTTTATTCCAAACCACTGCACCACTTTTTCACCTGTATGCTACGATTTTAATTAAGTGTGGTTAAATGTTAAATGAATGGACTAGTGCATTCAAACGTACGCTTTGACTCGGGCAGCAGTTTCCTCCCATGATGCCTCTCTCTCCTTGGCAGCTGCAGCGGTGTTACTTTTTTTACGAAATATATGCTCATATTCACTGTAGGCATTCATGAGCACCTCCAATTCCAAAGGTGTAAAATAAGTTGGTCGCTTTTTCTCTCCGGTTGCCATGGTGAATCGACGTATTGGGGCTCCACTGAAGATGGCTTTTTATTGTGGTTGTGCACGCGCGTAACCCGAGGTGAACATACTCAGAGTTGATTGAACTAATTCAGATCAGCTGTTCTGAAACCAGATAGTTGAAGTTTCCCATCTCAGGGTAAGTCAACTCAGAGTTCAGGATTAGACTCAGAGTTTGTTGAACCTCCTACCTGGAATACCCCCCAGGAGTAAAACAGCTGGTTTCAAAGCTCCAATAATCAATACTTGTATATTGACAATGGATCAGCTGACTGTAATGGTGAAGTGTTGTGTGGTGGTGATGAACCCACAGTAAACTGTTGAAACACCACCTGCTCAGGTACACTGAACTAAAACAATATCAGCTGATTAATAAGAAGTGATGAACATGTCAGTCCATGTGGAGACAATAACAAAGCTGTGTGTATGAGAGTGATGTAATGTCCATGTTTCCATGGTGAAAGAGGAAGTGCTGCTCTGACCCCCCTCCTCCTTTCAGGGTGGAGCCTGCTGGAGTCCGATGGTTGAGACCAGGTCTGAGGAAGTGTAAGTGTGTTTTTCATTTGATCTTCAAACTGTGACGTCACTCATTCAAATCTCTGATGTCATCATCAGAGTGATGATAGATGAATAACTGCAGCTGTATTGTGTCTTCTTCTCTCCATCAGATTCCTGTCAACTCACAATCGACACAAACACAGTAAACAGAGAGATCAAACTGTCTGACAACAACAGGAAGGTGACACGTGTGGAGGAGGATCAGTCATATCCTGATCATCCAGACAGATTTAACTACCAGCCTCAGCTGCTGTGTAGAACTGGTCTGACTGGTCGCTGTTACTGGGAGGTCGAGTGGAGAGGAGGGGTTTATATATCAGTGAGTTACAGAGGAATCAGCAGGAGAGGAGGAAGTAATGACTGTGTGTTTGGAAGGAATGATCAGTCCTGGAGTCTGAGATGCTCTAATGGTGGTTATACTGTCTGGCACAAAAACAAAGGAACATACACCTCCTCTCCCTCCTCCTCCTCTGTCTCTGTCTCTGTCTCTGGTAGAGTAGCAGTGTATGTGGACTGTCCTGCTGGCACTCTGTCCTTCTTCAGAGTCTCCTCTGACACACTGATCCACCTCCACACCTTCAACACCACATTCACTGAACCTCTTTATCCTGGGTTTAGACTCTGGTCACCTGGTTCCTCAGTGTCTCTGTGTTCTCTGTAGGAGGGAGAGTCTCCTCCTGTTAGAGAAACTTTCTCACTGCTGAACAGATAGTTCAGTCTGTACAGGAGTTGTTGAGAACAAAATGACGTAACAACAGTCAGTGGAAACCAAAATCATCAACCCACTGAGGGCTGGATTCAAAATCACACTGAAAATCAGAGTAAAATATTACAATCACAAACTGATCCAACTCATCATGTGACTCAGTAGTGTGTTCGGCCCCCGCCTGCCTGTATGACCTCCTGACAACATCTGGACATGCTCCTGATGAGTCTGCGGATGGTGTCCTGGGGGATCTCCTCCCAGACTTGGATCAGGGCATCAGTGAGCTCCTGGACAGTCTGTGGTGGTACTTGGCGGCATCAGATGCACCGATACATAACGTCCCATAGGTGCTCAGTTGGATTTAGGTCAGAGGAACGAGAGGGCCAGTCAATGGCATCAATGCCTTCATCATCCAGGAACTGCCTACACACTCTGGACACATGAGGCCGGGCATTGTCCTGCACCAGGAGGAACCCAGGGCCCACAGAGAAGACAGAGACAACAGAACACTGAACGTGACAGCAAGTTCTGCTGTATCTCAAACTGAACATTATTTTTATTATTATTATAATTTTCATTTATTCAATTTAAACTGACGCAAGGGAATGAGGAAAAACAAAAAATGTAAATGTGAAATTGATTTTGTTCTTTCATGTTTTTTCTTTAAGTGTTGTGTGTGATATTTTGAAATAAAATGGCAGCAAGCCCCAAAATCTTATTTTGCGTCTTTCCCCTTTGTGTTAGGACACTTCCTGTCAAATTTCATACATGTATGACTATTTATGCCGCCGTAGTGCCCTAATATTTGCATTGACATCATTCCCCCAGAAGCATGTCCCAAAAAGGGGTTTTAGGCCCCCTGAGACCAAACGGCCCCGAGCTGGGGGTGCTCCTTATCAACTTCTGATGGCCCAGGGTATATACAGGCTAACAGGAAATAATGATGAAACAAAGGTGGCAGAAAACATCATGAGGGCTGGACCTGGCTCCTGGCCTAATACATATTTACAACTCAACAAACTATCTGACTCAATTCAAGCTGAACAACAAAGGGTTAAACATTTAGAAAGGCTGCCAAAATCAAACACACACACCAACATCATATTTCAATGCAACAGGCAGCAGTTGAGGCTGTGAGACAGCACCAATGAATATTCAACTGGGAAGTCAATCAAACTGCCCTTGTTAACCCTGTTATATTGGTAAAGCGCGCCCTCTAGTGGCGGAATCCACCATGACTTGGCACACACACCTGGAGCGCAGCCACCTTCAAAAACACACTCCAAATGAAGCCATCATCAATGAAACAATCAATCTCCCGAAAGGAGCAAAGCAACAACAGGGAAACTAAAAACATGCACACACTCATATCACTTATTCCTACAATGATACAAAGGAGATTTGGGGAGAAATTGCTTTGACAATCAGCATTAAAAACGGAAACACAGCACACATTGTACAGAAATAGCAAAATGCAGTGAAAGGCACATTTCACTTCAAGCAAACTATGACAGAGGAAGAATCATTCTGCACTTACTTTATCATGGACGCACATGAAGACAAATAAAGTCCACACATTGATGAGACAGAGTGCAGTTAGGAGTCCACAAATCCGGCTCCACGTTACCTGTGCGTCTTCCTGCTAGAAAAAGTCCCACAATGCTCTGTGGCTATGACGTCATATTTCTGGGCCTTTTTTCCACCTTCAGTCCCTTTTAGCATTTTATATCTTCCTTCTCTCTTTTGTCTGCAAACAGGAAGCACCGTCCAAACATGCACAGCTCTGGCTTTATTTGTTTTAAACATACTATACTATGAGTTGTTCTGACATACTGTAGTGGGACTTTTGAACTGCGTTATCCACATGCTATACTATGATAAATTTTCAACATACTCTGTGACCTTTAAAATTATTTTAAGACAAGCTATATCGACTTTTTTCCACAAACTATACCATGACTGTTTTTAAAGTGTTCTTCAATATGGTAAACTAGGATTATTTAATTTTTTTCAATATGCTTTTTTATGACCTTTCTTTAACATTATTTTGAGTCTTTTTGACAGACTATACTATGACTTGATGACTTGTGTGGCGTCACATTTTAGCACTTATTTAATGTTTCATTTAGCACTTTTCAGTCTGCACAGTGAAGGATTGCTCCCCCCTGATCTTAATCAAATTATTTTCAAATTATATGAATTGTAACGAAAACAATTTCCCCTTGGGGATCAATAAAGTATTTCTGATTCTGATTCTGATTCTGATTGAGTGGGAGGATCCACCTGCAGAAAGGGTCCTGACTTTTTAACTTAAATTCCTAACACTGAACGATCACTGTACGTGGCAACGTGTTCTGCTGTACCACAAAGAGAATATTATTTTTATTATTTTCATTATTATTATCACTTTCATTAATAAAATTCAAACTGACTTGTTGAAATGAGAAAAACAAAACTGTTAATGTGGAATTGATTTTATATGTGAAAATGACTCTATGACGAAAAAGCATTTTTCTCAGCTTTTTGTTCAAAATGTTGTTATATTTTTCATGAAAAATGCACAAATTCAAGTGCTGATAAAAAAGATATTGAATAAGATGGAATAATAAAAACAGAAGGTCTCTTCTTTAGTTTGATGTATATACTGTTTACATATTCATAGAACAAATTATTCTGTGGGTCTTTAAAGATCAGTGAATATGATCAAAAATGTTGGCGGTGGCTGGAAACTTAAAAATAATACTCTGGTGGGAAAGTGTTCAGGCCGGTGTCCAAGGGAGAGAGTAAAAAGGCTCAGTGAAGCACAGTGGAAGTGTAAGGGTTAAATAGCTCAGGTTATTAAGGTGCTGCTTGAGGAGCCTGAGGTGGAAAGTTCCATCCTCATCCAGGGCCGCAACTGAAAAGGTTAAATGCGCCCAGAGAAAAGGTCCCAGTGTGAAGGGTGCTCGGCGACATGGTGGGATTCACCCTGACAATGAGGTGCCAATGGACCAGAGTTTGGGTTCAAATCCTGTCCCCCCCCCGCCCTTCTTTATGATGAAGGTTCAGAGCTTAATCCAAATAAACACAAAATGAACAATGATTTCATTAATACAATAAACAGTATGAACTTATGTCCAAAAATCACCAGACCCATCTGGATAACTTCCCACTGTGCCACGCTAATCGACAATATATTCACCAATGACATTATCAACAACACAATAAGTGGATTATTAATCAGTGATATCAGTGACCATTTACCAATTGTTACAGTCTTTGACAGCAGCTATAAGACTAATCAACCTGACGACAAAACAGTGTACAGAAGAGTGAGAACAGAGGAATCGATAATAGCATTCAGAAATGACTCCATGGCACAAAACTGGGACACCATATTACCATACATGACTTGTGGTGTCCCCCAGGGGTCAGTGTTGGGCCCTAAATTGTTTATTCTTTCTATCACTGATTTATGCAACATATCAAAAATATTTAAACTGGTGTTATCTGCTGATGATACAAATATTTTCTGTCCTGGCAGTGATTTGCAAGTTTTAACGCAGGTGATCAATTCAGAACTGAGTAAATTAAAAACATGGTTTGATGGAAATAAATTCTCATTAAACCTGAACAAAATAGGTTATAAGGATCATACAAACTCCTTATTCTTACAGTCAAAACTCTTACAATCTAAAGATCTTGTGGAATTACAGACAGCACAAATAAGTTTGGACTCTGATACTTGAATTATTTTATGAAGGCTGTGACATCTGACATCACATTTGATCCTGTTTCACCTTCAACATGTTCATCATCTCTCTGTTTCCTGTTTCTCTGCTCTCTCACCTCAACACTGACTCATAATAAACCTGTAAATGTACTGAAAGAGCCACAGTGTGTGAATAGAAGTTCATTTAAATATCATACAAGAGTCATTTCCAGACGTTGTATAAAACACATACAGTTGATACTGGACTTCAGTCTGGACTCTGATACTTGAATTATTTTATGAAGGCTCATATTTCATGTTTATTGAGGCCTCTGTTGGTCAAAGTGCTCTCATAGATCAGAGGATCATTTCTACTCTGTTCATTAATAACTGAATCAACTCAATAACAATGTTTTATTCTGATGAAATAACCAGTCTATGAAGGAAGGACCACTGTAGTTATTTGACATGATCTGAGGGTTGAACTCTGATCATCTGGATTTGTGTGTTATCTGCAGTCACAGAGACAAAAGTTTTCAAACTGAATCCAACAGAAACAAATGAGAGCATCTGTGAGTGTGAGGACGATCAGCCCAGGGTTTCATGTCAGAATAATATGAGCCGTGTTCACAGTTTATTCTTTGTATGTATGTATTTGTGTTGTATATATAGTGAACGTTACATGATGTGTCTCTGTGAAACTGTCTGAAGCAGCAGACTGAACACATGTTGCAGAAAGTGTTGATACAAAAACATTAAATGGCAGGGGGGTTATAAACTAACAGAAATATTAAATTTCAAGAGTCTGTCTGTGTGTACGACAACAAAAAGTTTTTGTATTTCTGTCTGTGGAGTTAAACTATGGAAGTTTTTAAATGTGGAGCTCAATAAATGTCCAAATATAAAGCAGTTAAAAAAAAGCTGATTTTCACAAACTACAAGGATGAAGAAGGTGTTTGACTATCAGCAAGTGTTTACTCTTTATTTTCTCATTTATTTATTACCATCTGTTTTGTCTATGTCTGTTTATATCTGTGTTGAGTATGTATATACATAGTTTTTGTGTATATCTACATAGTTTGTGCATATATACAGTTTATCGCAAAAACTCCAAAGCGACTTAAGATGGCTGAAGAAGGCCTTTCTTCAAGAATCCGAAGATGAAAAACCAGCCCTAAAAGAGGTGCGAGATAACTTGAGGGAGCGCATAAAGACCTTGCGCTGAGCAGAGTGCCAGCAAAGGGATAGAAGGAGAGGGTTAAATTCACCAAAAACCCCTTCAGGTACCTCTCAGGGCTCCTGGGAGTCAAAAGATCAGGAGTGCCAAAGGCCTCAAAGGAGGAGGTAGAGGAGCACCTCCACAAAGTGCACAGCGACCCAAGGCATGTGGAAGAACTCGATATGGGAGGAGAGCTGTGCTGCCCAGAAGAGCCAACCATCTCCTTTGATGATGGGGAGCCCAGATTGCAGGAGGTCAATAATTTCATCCGAAAGGCCAGGGGAAGATCTGCACCAGGGCTGAATGGGATTCTGTACAGAATATGTAAGAACTGCGAGAGGCTAAGCAGACGTCTGTGGAAGCTCATGAAGATAGTGTGGAGGAAGAGCTACCTGCCAGACAGCTTCCTTATTGCCATCCAGCATGAAAGACTTCGGCACAATCTCTTTGTCGAATGTGGAGGGGAAGGTGTTCTTGGGAGTCCTGGCGAAGAGGCTGACCCACTTCCTACTCAGCAATAAGTACACTGACACTTCTGTACAAAAAGGCGGAGTATGAGGAATCCCTGGTAGCACTGAACACAACAGCGTCATCTCCAAGATCATCCGGGCGCAAAGAGGAACCAGGGAGATCTGGCAGTCCTGTGACCTGACCTAACAAATGCTTGTGGCACAGTACCACACAAGTGGGTGGAGTCGAGTTCAAACCATCGAAAGCAAAAAGCCTAGTCCTGAAGCGGGGCCTCGTTCAAGACCACTTGCGGTTTAAGATAGGTGAAGACATCATCTGAGAAGCTAGTAAAGAGCTTATGAACGTAGTATAGAGCCGACATGAACGACAAAGAAAGTGTGAAGAAGATGCTTAACCAAGCAAAAGAGTGTCTAAAAGCCCTGGAGAGGAGTGGCCTGCCCGTCAAGTACAAGGCATGGGGCTACCAGGACGGCATCCTTCCAAGGCTCATGTGGTTACTGCCTGTGCACGACGTTCCCTTGGCAACAGTGGAAGTTTTGAAAAGGAAAATTAACAACTTCCACAGGAGGTGGCCGTCTGTCCCCAAAAGCTTGTGCTCTATTGGCCTCTACTGTTCCAGGAGCAAGCTGCAGCTGCTAATTACATCAGTCGTGGAAGAGCTAAAGACAGCCAAAGTCCAGTTAGCAATGATGTTGCGGGAAAGTGACGACCAGGCAGTGCGGCAAGCAGAGATCACGGTCAAGACAGGATGGAGGTGGAAAGCCAGCAGAGCTCTGAGGGAAGCGGAGGAGTGCTTACAACATGCAGACATCATGGGGACGGTCACCCAGGGGAGGCTGGGTCTGGGAGTCATCACCCGAGCAAGTTGAAAGGAGGCAAAGGCAAAGGACTGGAGAGGGATGGTGCAGAAGGAGATTTGGGCAGTGGAGGAAGAGGGCAGGCAAGCCAGGGCAGTAGCCATGAGACAGCAGGGCAGCTGGACCAGGTGGGACAGTGTCCCGGGAAGATCTCTCAGTTGGAAGGACATCTGGAATATGGAGGGGCATCAGATAAAGTTCCTCCTTAGTTCCATGTATGATGTACTGCCAACGCCAACAAACCTCCAAAGGTGGAGATTGACAGAGGGTCCCTCCTGTGTGCAGTGCAAGAGACCAGCAAACCTGGAACACATTCTGTCAAGTAAGCCTGGCTGACGGGAGGTTCAGATGGCGCCATGATCCAGTGCTGGTGCAACTGGCCGATGGACTGGAGAAGGAGAGGAAGTGGAAAGCCAACAAGGTCCAAGCCAAAGGCCCCCGCTTCATCGGCTTTCTCAGGCCTGGGGAGAAGGCAGGCAAGGATGATGGATGCTCAGGGATCCTCGATACGGCGAAGGACTGGAAGATGAGAGTGAATAACATCTCGAAACAGGCAGAGACATCATCCAGATGGCTGTGGCTAAAGAGAAGTGAGTGGTGGCTAAACCAGGCTGGCAGAGGAGAGGGGGGGCAGAGCTGGTTGGTGAAGACCCGAAATGCCGAGGGAGCAGTTCCAGGATGCCGGCTCTGCTGTGAAGCCCCTCTGAGGTGTCGTGGGCTAGTTGACGAAACACCAGTGAAGTGGGGTGCCCACTTGAAAACCCAGTGAAGTCACAAGGTCTGAAACATAAAACTCTGCCCTCAGTTGAAGGCGTCTGAAGGGAGCGATTTCGATGCCAACCACCCCACATAAGGCACAGGAGATAACTCGTGCCAAGTGCGGTGGCTACGATATACCCTTATTGTGTAAAGACATATGTTTATATACATAAATTGTGTATATGTCCATAGTTTGTGTGTATATATATATATACATGGTTGGTCAAAGTAAACACATCTATCATGAATTATTTTTTGAATGAGGTATAGATATATAATTTTATATTTTTTGTATTTTTATAATTATTTATATTGTGCTATAAGACAAATATTATTAGTAATTAATAAAATATATTAGATTTGGTCTAGAGGAATTAATTATTTCACACCTTTACACTGATGGGGAGAAACATAATGGTCTATTATTAATATATGAAGAGGGGGTGGGAATAAATTAGTTTGTTCTTCCTTTCATTCCTTTTTGAACATGTGAATCAAATCATTATATGTTGTTTTCGGTTTTCATGCTCCCTTTAGTAACTTGTTTTTGTCTTTATATCTCACTGCCACTGTATGACTGTTTTGTTTGTTGTATCAGAGTCGCTGCTGTGGGTTAAACTTTAACATGTATCATATAAAGTCATATAAAGACGCAGCAGCTGAACTTTGAACTGAGCGCTGCAGGTTGGTTCATTCAAGTGTTTGAGTGTGACAGCAGCCTGCAGACACAGAGGACTGAATCCTGACGGAGGACAACAGAAAACTCTTTGTGTCCACAGACCTGGTCCAGACAGCAGAGAGCTGCAGAGTGATGAAGTCCATGAGAAGAAACTGAGTAAGTGGACCTTTGATTGATTCCAGTCTCTAATGTGTCTCTGTTGGTTCATGTGTTCACCTCCTGTCTTTGATCCAGACTCCACAGCACAAAGTTTATCTGACAACAAACACTTTAAAGTCTAATGATGAACCTGTCTGTCTGTCTGTCTGTCTGTCTTCATCAGGAGGCTGCAGGTTATCACCAACATGAAAAGGTATCACACTCAACACTTGACATCACATTTGATCCTGTTTCACCTTCAACATGTTCATCAACTCTCTGTTTCCTGTTTCTCTGCTCTCTCACCTCAACACTGACTCATAATAAACCTGTAAATGTACTGAAAGAGCCACAATGTGTGAATAGAAGTTCATTTAAATATCATACAGGAGTCATTTCCAGACGTTGTATAAAACACATACAGTTGATACTGGACTTCAGTCTGGACTCTGATACTTGGCTCATATTTCATGTTTATTGAGGCCTCTGTTGGTCAAAGTGCTCTCATAGATCAGAGGATCATTTCTACTCTGTTCATTAATAACTGAATCAACTCAATAACAATGTTTTATTCTGATGAAATAACCAGTCTATGAAGGAAGGACCACTGTAGTTATTTGACATGATCTGAGGGTTGAACTCTGATCATCTGGATTTGTGTGTTATCTGCAGTCACAGAGACAAAAGTTTCCAAACTGAATCCAACAGAAACAAATGAGAGCATCTGTGAGTGTGAGGACGATCAGCCCAGGGTTTCATGTCAGAATAATATGAGCCGTGTTCACAGTTTATTCTTTGTATGTATGTATTTGTGTTGTATATATAGTGAACGTTACATGATGTGTCTCTGTGAAACTGTCTGAAGCAGCAGACTGAACACATGTTGCAGAAAGTGTTGATACAAAAACTGTTGGAGACAAACTCTGAGATTAATCACAGCTTCAACTGTTTGTCGTATGTCATGCTGTATCCATGGCAACGACTGTAGTCCTCATGTTAACCCTGTGGACTCAGCAGTGTCACAGTGTTAACAGTGAGAATTTAAACACATGACAGAGTGAGTGAAGTGTGGGAGGGCTCAGTGTGCAAGTCCACAGGGTGGAGGTTTGGATTGTGAGCTCCCCCTGGTGGTCAGTGAGGTTTACAGCTGCTCTCAGTGTTCCTGTCAGTCTGCTGTGACTGTGATTTTTCTCTATTTTGCATCAAATTTAAACTGAATATCTTTTAGTTTTGAACAATTTGAAGATGCCACCTTGGGCTCTGAGAAACTCTGCTGGATAATTTTTTTTGGACATTTGTACATTAAACTGTTATCTGAGAATATAAACAGATGATTCATTGACGATGAAAGAATCATTTGTTGAAGCACAAAGACATGTATACATGTATCTCTATGTCTGCTTTGTTGGTGCAGTGTGCACCTTGCTAATTAATGTTATGAGTTCAAATTCCAGCTGTGCAAGAACATATACAGTGTTGAGTTATTCTTATGTGACACATAACTACATCTTGTTAAACCATCATCTTCAGCTGTCAGCACTCACACACATTTTCTTCAGTAAATTCAGTTCTAGTTAAACGTTGCTGTGTTGATCCTTTTCCTGTTGATAGCTGATAGTTTCTCCAGCAGCTGCTGAGGCTGAATACTAAACACTGAATTTCCCTCCCTGCTGGTCTTCCTCTCTGTGTGCTAGGATCCATCAGAGACCAGACTCAGCTGGAGTTGAACCTAAACCTGAACCTGAACCTGAACCTGAAACTGGACTTGAACCTGGACCTGAACCTGACCCCAGCTGTGTGTCCCCCAAGTCTGACCAGTCACATGAACATGGCACTGATGTTAAAAGAAGAAAAGTCTCTGCTGCACAGTAAGCTGACATTAAATGTAAAATGAAGCTGACAGCGTCTCAGTATAACTCCTCTTGTCTACGTTGTCTCTGTCGTCTCCATGTCTGAAGCGTCACTTTCCATAATAAGTCTACCACAGTTCATATCCCACCCAGTCAATTCCCAATCAAAATTCAAAATCCATCATGTAACTTTAGCCTCCCACCATTGTCCCAACAACTGCAGAATACGCTAAAAGAATTCTCCTCTGTCAGCCGTCATGCTCACTGCTCCATCAACAGGTGCTCTCTTCTGGAGGCCATCATCACCCCCAAAGAAAAAAATCAAGAAAACACTGAAACGTTAACACACCTGTTCTTTTTCTGAATCTGGAGAGTTTTATGACTGTTGCATCACTGCCAGCCACTGGATTACAACAGTTTCACAGGGCAAATTACTTACAGTGTCCAAACAAAGAGTACTTTAAAGGAGGAGGGTAGGGTTTGTAGGCTTGTTAGTATGAAGGAGCAGCTGCAGAGGTCTGAAGACAAGCTGCAGTTCAATAAGACAAAGATTTAACACTGTCAGAAACTGACCCTGCTCTCAGATGTGCTGTGTCCAAATCCCAATACAGGCCACAGTTTCAAGTGGAGCAGCAGCTAAACAGTGTGAAGTCTTAGCACATCTGACTGACAACACACTGGATAAAAAACAACAGACACCGAATACAAACCATTCAAATAAAATATTTTTTTATTATCCAATAAAACCAGTGAAATCAGAGACAGAAATCTTGTATGTTCAGTAAATTTCAGTGTTTCTATCAGTTTCCAGCAGCAGAGAGAAAAGTCCCCTGTACCCAGCTGTGTGTCCATGAAGAGTGATCGGTCTATGGGTCGTTGGATTAACTTCAAAGATGGACGTCCTTCTTATGACCCACTGTAAGTGCTTAAGATTGTCAATTGAATCACATGGGCTATTAGTTACACAGATACAGAACTGGTCGTCCATGATTTACAGTGTTGTTTACATCTGGTTTTCATTACAATCAATTATGGCAGAACACAACATCTTTAACTAACTGGTGTGTGTGTGTGTAATTCATAACTTAAAGCAGTCTCCTGGTGCAAACACAATGTGAGCTAATTCTTTCACAGAGTCAACCAGGGGAGGCCAAAGTGTCAGATAGCTGCAGATTCTTGGGGACTGGCAGATGACTGGGGACTAGCAGAAGTGGTGTGGGGACTAGCTGAAGTCCTCTGGGCAGTAGTTCTAGATTTTTTAAGGACTACCTGCAGTGGTATGGCGAGTAGTTTCAGATTATGGTCTAGATGCAGAGGATTGAGGACTCAGTAAAGTGGTCTGGAAACAAATTAAAGAGGTTGTGGACTAGCTCCAGAGTTTTAGGGACTACCTGTAAGGGTATGGGGAGTAGTTTCAGAAGGCTATGGATCGGATGCAGAGGTCTGGGGAATTGCTGCAGGGGTTTTTGGAATACTTTCAAAGGTCTGCGTCCAAGCTTCAGAGCTCTGGGAACAATCTGTGAAGGTATGTGGACTAGTGGCAGATGTTGGGGCTTAGCTACAGATGTCTGTACATTTACTATAGAAGTTTGAGGACTACCTGCAGAGGTCTGGGGGCAGAGCGCAGTTTGTTGAAGAGTCAGTTAGTTTGTTAGTTTATGAGTTCCCTTTTGAAGGGTTGCCCTTATATGTCCTAGCCTTTGTTAAGAAGTCGTCTTTGGTTTTGCAGACACCTCCAGAAAGACCCTCTTATTAAAGCTAAAGACTCAGATTGCTAATTACAATTATAATCAAGGAATGTAGTGCAGGCTCCACCCACAAACAACCAAGACAAAGCTTTAGCACGGACAGAAACTGACCTTGCTCCCAGATGTGCTGTGGACCAAACCAAATACAGGCCACAGTTTCAAGTGTGGGGGCAAGACAATAGTAGCAAGTGTAGGCCTGGTACTGGTATAAAATTCCAAAATTCCAAGTATCATGTCAGATTGTGGTGATCAGTGCCTCTGGCACACACACGCCCCTGCCTCAGACACATCCACTCAACAGGTTGGGGAACATTTTTGTTGTGTTTTATGCTGGATAGAAATCTTGTATGTTCAATAAATTTCAGTGTTTCTATCAGTTTCCAGCAGCAGAGAGAGAAGTCCCCTGTACCCAGCTGTGTGTCCATGAAGAGTGATCGGTCATTCGGTCGTCTCATTGACTTCAAAGATGAACGTCATTCTTCTAACCCACTGTAAGTACTTAATGCAGGTTCAACAGATGGATTTGTTTTGAGACAGATACAGGTTGCCCTTCATTTGTTTGCATCTGGTCTTCTTCAGGATCAATCATGAGAGAATACACCATCTTTAAATAACTTATAGTTGTGTCGGAAAATCACAAACTCTCAATAGTCTATGCTGCAAAAATAATCTGAGTTATCTAAATTTAAAGGAAAGAGTCTCTGTACATGTGTGTGTCCTTCGATTTCTCAACATCTGATAAACTTGGACCCCAGGGAAGGGCAGTGTTGAGGGCAACCACTTGAGATCTATGGGACTCTTTTGTTAGTAGAGCGTTATTAGCACACTGTATAGTGTATTGACAAGGGACCCCAATTAAGTGTTACACCGGCGAACAGCTTGCTCTCCATCACTTGCTACAGTACATTCAAGAACAGAAGAAGAGAGAAACTCTCGTGGGACCTTACACTGCAGCAAATTCAAACATTTCAAGCATCAGCAATGTAACTTTTGGAATTAATGCTTTTGTTCTCAGATGTAGTCTTCTCTAAAATAGCTAGCTGTTAGCAAATGATGTGTATACTCTAGCATTGTTAGGGCAATCCAGTATGTCATGGCGGGTGTGTATTGCTCAGGACCCAAACAAGAATGGTATCGTGTGTAAAACTGTTTGGGTGAGCGGTTCGTGAGAAAGCTTCAAGCAGCAATACCAGAGGCCGAACAGTTGGCTCGTTCCAAACAGGCACTGCACTAATTTGTTTTGAATTCCTCCACAGAGTGGACCAGGAGAGCTCAGAGGTTCCCAGTGGTCAGTCTGCCCAGCAGCATCAAACACACCTGGACTCCATATTTATGGTCTGTACATGTACAACAACTACTGTTACATCTATTCTGTTCACAATCATCTCCATGCTGCACTTTTTACACCAGTGGATTGTCAGTGTGTCCAACATGGATCTGATGTTTGATTGTGTCATTCATATAATTTTCTGTTCCAGCTGCTGGAGGAGAACATCATCACTTTTGTGAAGAATGAGCTGAAGAAGATCCAGAAGTCTCTGAGCTCAGATTACCCAGAATGCTTCAAGAGTCAGAGGGAGGATGAGGAGGTGTTGGATGGTGAGGATGAAGAGCAGAGGAGGAGCAGCAGAGAGGCATTTCTGAAGATCACACTGAACTTCCTGAGGAGAATGAAGCAGGAGGAGCTGGCTGACTGTCTGCAGAGCAGTAAGAGGATTTCTATAAAGATTTAAAATGATGGATAAATGGGACGTTTACTAATGTCTCAACAGACGGACCAAAATATATTCATACACTCATTCTTTGAGGAAATGACATGTTGAAAGATTGTCTTTGTCTTACTGATGATCTTTGTTGTGTTCATTCAGGACATTTTGCTGCAGTCTGTCAGCGTAAACTCAAATCTAACCTGCAGAAGAAGTTCCAGTGTGTGTTTGAGGGGATCGCTAAAGCAGGAAACCCAACCCTTCTGAATCAGATCTACACAGAGCTCTACATCACAGAGGGAGGGACTGCAGAGGTCAATGATGAACATGAGGTCAGACAGATTGAAACAGCATCCAGGAAACCAGACAGACCAGAAACAACAATCAGACAAGAAGACATCTTTAAAGCCTCACCTGGAAGAGATGAACCAATCAGAACAGTGATGACAAAGGGAGTGGCTGGCATTGGGAAAACAGTCTTAACACAGAAGTTCACTCTGGACTGGGCTGAAGACAAAGCCAACCAGGACATACTGTTCACATTTCCATTCACTTTCAGAGAGCTGAATGTGCTGAAAGAGAAAAAGTACAGCTTGGTGGAACTTGTTCATCACTTCTTTACTGAAACCAAAGAAGCAGGAATCTGCAGGTTTGAAGAGTTCCAGGTTGTGTTCATCTTTGACGGTCTGGATGAGTGTCGACTTCCTCTGGACTTCCACAACAATGAGATCCTGACTGATGTTACAGAGTCCACCTCAGTGGATGTGCTGCTGACAAACCTCATCAGGGGGAAACTGCTTCCCTCTGCTCGCCTCTGGATAACCACACGACCTGCAGCAGCCAATCAGATCCCTCCTGAGTGTGTTGACATGTTGACAGAGATCAGAGGGTTCACTGACCCACAGAAGGAGGAGTACTTCAGGAAGAGATTCAGAGATGAGGATCAGGCCAACAGAATTATCTCCCACATCAAGACATCACGAAGCCTCCACATCATGTGCCACATCCCAGTCTTCTGCTGGATCACTGCTACAGTTCTGGAGGATGTGATGAAGACCAGAGAGGAAGGAGAGCTGCCCAAGACCCTGACTGAGATGTACATCCACTTCCTGGTGGTTCAGGCCAAAGTCAAGAACATCAAGTATGATGGAGGAGCTGAGACAGATCATCACTGGAGTCCAGAGAGCAGGAAGATGATTGAGTCTCTGGGAAAACTGGCTTTTGATCAGCTGCAGCAAGGCAACCTGATCTTCTATGAATCAGACCTGACAGAGTGTGGCATCGATATCAGAGCAGCCTCAGTGTACTCAGGAGTGTTCACACAGATCTTTAAAGAGGAGAGAGGACTGTACCAGGACAAGGTGTTCTGCTTCATCCATCTGAGTGTTCAGGAGTTTCTGGCTGCTCTTCATGTCCATCTGACCTTCATCAACTCTGGAGTCAATCTGATGGCAGAACAACAAACAACATCCCAAAGGTCTCAAGTCTTCGGAGACCAACCTGAACTCACACATCTCTATCAGAGTGCTGTGGACAAGGCCTTACAGAGTCCAAATGGACACCTGGACTTGTTCCTCCGCTTCCTCCTGGGTCTTTCACTGCAGACCAATCAGAGACGCCTTAAAGGTCTGCTGACACAGACAGAAAGTAGCTCACAGACCAATCAGGAAACAGTCCAGTACATCAAGAAGAAGATCAATGAGGATCTGTCTGCAGAGAGAAGCATCAATCTGTTCCACTGTCTGAATGAACTGAATGATCGTTCTCTAGTGGAGGAGATCCAACAGTCCCTGAGATCAGGACGTCTCTCCACAGATAATCTGTCTCCTGCTCAGTGGTCAGCGCTGGTCTTCATCTTACTGTCATCAGAAAAATATCTGGACGTGTTTGACCTGAAGAAATACTGTGCTTCAGAGGAGGCTCTTCTGAGGCTGCTGCCAGTGGTCAAAGCCTCCAACAAAGCTCTGTAAGTACAGAGACAGCTGGATTCATAACTTAAATGCTCTGCTGTCTTTTCAAGTAATTGCTTGTATTTTCTCCATTATTGTCTCTTCAGACTGAGTGTCTGTAACCTCTCAGAGAGAAGCTGTAAAGCTCTGTCCTCAGTTCTCAGCTCCCAGTCCTCCAGTCTGAGACACCTGGACCTGAGTAACAACGACCTGAAGGATTCAGGAGTGAACCTTCTGTCTGATGGACTGAAGAGTTCACACTGTACACTGGAAACTCTCAGGTCAGATCAAGCTGCAGACCATCTGAAATGATTTCACATATTTCTCTAAACTCCATACAGTTGAAACATTCTCTCTCATGTCAGCATTTCTGAATCTGACAAATGTTCAATCAGGATTTGAAACTTCACAGTTCAGAAACTCTTTTCTGCTTCAATTCCACCTACTGAACAACATACAGATATGAACTCTGGCTGACAGAGAAAAAAAAAAACATTATGTCATATTTTACTGAACAAATTTAAAGTGTTCTTCTTGACTCAGTGTTATAATGCAGGTCTGTTAGTTTCCTGTTAGCTGAAGTACTAACTGAGATCTTTGTTCCTTTAGATTTGACTTTAGTCCAGACTCATTAATCAAAGAGGATTACATTTACACAAATATTTTTGTTCTTGTTGATTATCGTCTCTTCAGGCTGAGTGGTTGTAACCTCTCAGAGAGAAGCTGTGAAGCTCTGTCCTCAGTTCTCAGCTGCCAGTCCTCCAGTCTGAGACACCTGGACTTGAGTAACAATAACCTGGAGGATTCAGGAGTGAACCTTCTGTCTGATGGACTGAAGAGTTCACACTGTACACTGGAAACTCTCAGGTCAGATCAAGCTGCAGACCATCTGAAATGATTTCACATATTTCTCTAAACTCCATACAGTTGAAACATTCTCTCTCATGTCAGCATTTCTGAATCTGACAAATGTTCAATCAGGATTTGAAACTTCACAGTTCAGAAACTCTTTTCTGCTTCAATTCCACCTACTGAACAACATACAGATATGAACTCTGGCTGATATAGAAAAGACCATTATGCTTTCATATCATGTTATTTGGATTGACTCCTTATTTATGAGTTAATCATAATTAACTGTAAGGATTTTAATCTGTGCTCAGAAGAGATTATACTGTAGATCACCAAATTTAGTGGGTCCTCTGTGGAGTTAAAATCATGCCAAAACCTCACAAACACACAAAACATGTTTTACTCACGCCCAACGATCTACAAACAAACTCAGTGTGGTTTGCAAATACAAAGCATCATTCACAAACTAATGCATTTTGTTTTGCAAATAAGAAACATACCTATCAAACAAATACATCATGCTTCAGAAACAAATACAGCATGTTTTACACATACAAAGAAACATTTCTTCAAGTACAAAAAAAACAATTCTACAACTACGAAAAACTGAAAGCCATTCATGTGTGGATCTGCAAGGCGGAACATTACTGCCAAAAGTCATGTGACTTTTGACATGATCTTACCACTGTCACGTGACTTTTTGCACTAATTTTCCACCTTGCAGATCCACACACAAACGGCTTCAGATTTACACACGAATGCCAGTGAACTTTCTAAGAAATATCCTGTAATTCACACTCCACAACAGCAGGTGGCGCTATTGATTCAATCTAAGGCCGCCAACAAAGATTCAACTATGGCAGGGGTCACCAACTATATTTGTCAGAGGGCCAGAATTTTACCGGACAGTCACCTTGGGGGCCGGACCCTCAAATAAATTTTTTTAAAAAATCTAATTTTGGTATAACATTATTATTTGATGTTTATTGTTTATATTTTTTTCATTTCATTACAAAACTAAAGGCATTTTTAGCCTTTATGAGTCAGGTTCCTATCACCTATACCACAGTCAACCACCAGGAGTGATAGAGATATTTTGCCTCAACCTAATTCAAGTCAACTTTATTTATAGACCACTTGAAAAACAAAAACCACAGAAGTGAAAGGAAAAGGCCTCAACACAGGTAAAATGGCACTCTCAAAGGCCATGAAACGAAAAGTTGATGTGGAAAACAGATCCTTTAATGATGACTGGACTGAAAAGTACGCATTTATCATGCCAACCTTCCGAAATGCGTCACCTGTATGCCTAATTTGCAACGAAACTGTTGCTGTTGCAAAAGAATATAATCTGCGCCGTCACCACAACACTAAACATAAAAATTTCAAGGATTCATATCCTGAGCAGTCAGAGGCCCGTCAGAGAAAAATCGCCACATTGAAATCTGCCTACACCCGTGCAAGTGGCATTATTACTCGAACTTTAACTGATCAAGAGAGAGTAACGTGTGCGTCTCTGCAGGCTGCCTGGGTGCTTTGCAAACATAACCGGCCTTTCACGGAAAGTGAGGTTTTAAAGGAGTGCATGGTCACTGTTCTGGAGGAACTTGCCCCCGACAAATCCATGGACAGAGTTATTGCATCTGTCAAACAAATACCTCTCTCTGCGTCAACTGCTGCACGTCGTGTACACGTCTTGGCAGAGCATGTCCAGCAAGCTGTCATTGACGGGGTCAAGGAAGCCAAATACATTTCGCTGGCTATTGATGAGTCCACTGACAACACGGATATTTCACAGTTGTGCGTTTTTGTCAGATACTTTGATGGCAAAGATTTCCGAGAGGAGCTGCTGGCATTGCTTCCGCTGGAGGACAACACCACTGCTGACATCATCATTAACTGGAGGATTTTTTTAAAAGCCATGGATTGTCCCTGGATAAAATCAACCTGACAGTGACAGACGGTGCACCTGCCATGATTGGCAAAAACAAGGGTCTGGTGAGCAGAATCAAGACTGTCGCTCCTAAAACTAACGCACTTCACTGTATTATCCATCAAAGCGTGCTGTGCGCAAAGCTAAGCGGGGAGCTCAAAGAGGTGATGGAGAAAACAATGAAAATTATCAACTACATCAGAGGAAATTCAAGCACGCAGCACCGCCTGTTCCGCAAATTTGTGCTCGAATCCCAGGCTGCTCATGATGACCTGTTACTCCACAATGACGTGCGCTGGCTCAGTAAGGGCAAAGCACTGGAGCGCTTCGTTGAACTCCGTGCTCAAGTAGTGGATTTTTTGAAACAAAGTAAATCAAAAGCGGCAGCTGACCATCTCCGCATCATGCAAGACAGAGAATACATGTGCAACGTTGCGTTTTTAGCAGACATTTTCTCCCATTTGAATACACTTAATCTCCAGCTGCAAGGAAAAGAAAAATCAGTGGTGGATTTGGTGGAAAAACTTGATGCTTTTAGGAACAAACTTGATCTGTTCCACACAGATTTGTTGTCAGGGAGGCTGCTGCACTTCAACACACTGAAGACGGTGGGAGAAAGCAACGTAACAGACAAGATGAAGACATTCATCACACAATTAAAAGACAACTTCTCTGCTAGATTCGATGACTTTTTCATTTCCAGAGATGTCATTGGATTTGTGCGTGACCCATTCAACATCAGCCCAAGCGGAGAATTCTCCACAAACGCGGTGAAAATGATGCCCTTGGACGAGGCGGCCATTCAGAGCGAGCTGGCTGAAATCCAGGCCGCAGGCGTCATGAAGGCTGCTCTCCGTGGTGCTGAAAGCCTGAGCGCATTTTGGGTGTCTTGTCCTGAGGACTATGGCACATTGAAGGCGCTGGCTATGTATGTGCTCACCATGTTCGGTTCAACATACACCTGCGAGGCTGCGTTCTCCAAGATGAACTCGATAAAAACACACGAGAGGAACCGACTGTCAAACCAGTCTTTGGAGGACTGTTTGCGCATAAGTCTGACAGCGGCCAAGCCTGATGTGAAAAAGTTGGTGTCAGAGGGGAAATGTAACTTCAGCCATTAAGCAGTGTGAGTAGCTCATTTCAACCTTGTAATTTGAAATCGCTATAGCCCACTTAACGTTTTATTTGATGTGCAAACATTATTTGTGACCTGTTTTGTTCTGGTACCAGGTTAGTATTTATTTACCATGCTATTTTAAGTTATGCCAGTTGATTTTTCCTGCTTTTTTTCGTCCTGAGAAGTCTACTAGTTTGAAGCTTGTTGACTTTGAAATAAAAACCAAATGTTAAGTAAGGGCAAGTTATGTTAAAAAAAGAACTGTGTGAAACAATAAATGAAACAAAACAGTGCAGCGAGTTTGTCCTCATTTCAGAATGTAGCCTAAATAGAGTCATAAATGGTGGGGATTACTGATAGTTAAGAGTCTCAGTTGTTGCTGTTTTCAGTTGCTTTAATAGTGTGGACCACATGATATTTTCTCTTTGATCCTCACAATTTTGGAATCCAGTCGCGGACCGGACTGGACGGTTCGGCGGGCCGGATTCGGCCCGCGGGCCGCCAGTTGATGATCACTGAACTATGGCCACATATAACGTTAATAATTTGATACGTCTTGGTCTGAAGACGGGATTTTGAAGTGAAGACAACCTCAGTCCACACACATTTATCTGCAGTAAGTGAACACGACTCCTCAGATGGTGCTAAAACAAAACACACATTGCTGCTCGCTGCTTCACACTGAAAGGTTTGAAATAACAAAGTAACGGGAGGCTTTTATTGTGAAAAGTTTATAGGAAGTGATATGCGGTCATTAGCGCAAACTCTCGCCACCAGGTAGTCAGGTAAAGACGTGGAGATATTTAGCGCTAATTAGTTCATGTATCAGTTATAAATACTACAGGAGGTTAAAGTGTCAGCAGAAACAGCCGCAGCCAGCCGGCAGTTACGTTTCCGTGGTCAAGCCAGCCGGCACTCAGTTTGGAGTGCGCACGTATTCTAATGCTTACGATAAATGCATTAATATGGCGCTGTAAGCTGACAGGGGGAGGAGCCTCTTGTAGAATGAATGTAATAGACCCTTTCTGAGCCTACGTCACGATTAGGTCACGTGTTCAGCTGGAGGCAAAACAAACAGGCAGCTACTAACGTTGGTCGCTAGCTGGCGCCAGGACTTTGCCATCTTTGCTATCATGGTGTCATCTTGCTGTGCGGTCGGGTGCCAGAACCCAAAGAGTAATGGCTTAAATCTAAAATATTATCGGATACCACCTGCCAGTCAAAAAAAAACGAAGACAACTATGGCTAAATGCGATCAGAAGAAAGGACTGGACGGAGGCAATCATCAAAAATGCTCGTGTTTGCAGCGCGCATTTCATATCAGAGGGGTGTACTACGAAGGAAGCTCAACACAGCCAGGCTTTGTGTTCATGTTCTGGCTTAACAAAACCTAAAGCCCCTAAACAGAGTTAAACGGTGTCACGAAGGTGGTTATCAACTTGGTTTGTCCAGTCCGGCTCTCAGCTTTGTGTTCGTGCGCGTTCACATAAAAAGAGGTGTTTGGTGTCATATGATTCTACTTCCGCACATGGTCGCTGATTTCAGCCAAAAGGAGCAGGTTGTTTTAATGGAGAGAGTATGAGCGATATAAAAAAGCCTGATCACAGCCAAAAGCAACACTGTTGCTGCAAATATGATAATTAATAATAAGTAAAGAGAGGAGGCTGATTTTAATTTCTGACAGCTGAACATTGAGGTACTTTGAAATACGAAGCTTTATCCATTCAAACAAAATAAACTAGAGCAACAACTGTCATTTTTAAATTGTGTTTTATATTGTTTTCATATATTTTACTGATCAATTATAGAATGTGAGTGTGTTCTATTGAAAGTGAGGCTGGGTGTGTGTATGAATATACAGTGAACTTTTTAGGTGCTGTACAGTAAATCTCATAGCCTATTGTCTCTGTACAATCACAACAAAGACCTTTGTAACTGTGAAAATAGCATAGACCTATTCAAGATTTGTGTTTGGGCAACACTGCCATATAACAGGCCAAACACTGAAATTAATTTATTCATGGCCACATCATAGTGAAATGATTAACTTTACTGATTACTGTCTGATTATCTGTAATGCTTGTTTCAGTGTCCTCCTGACGCTCGGCTCAACAGTGAGAGGTGTATTCCCTCAGCTGAACATCTGTAGGCGGAGACGCTCAGAGAGAAAGTAAACACCAGCGGATCAGTGCGATCTCTCCCTCCGTACAGATGCTCGGTTCTGATCCAGCTCCACTGGACTTTCAAAGTAAAGGTTACGCCAGCTCCAAACGCGCTAAACTGTGAAACAGCGGCGCTTTTATAGCTGATTTTAAGATTAAACTCTGAACATAACCTGGTCGGGACCAGGCTATGAGCTAAGCATCAGTTACCATGGTGATCTAGCCAGGTTAAAAGAGAGCCACCTTCGTGACACTGAAAACTCTGGCTTTAGACTCAACATACCTCGCTAACCCGTTAATCTCGCTTCGTAGTACACCCCTCAGGTAATTTCTACTAACGTTACTAGCTAGGTAGCTAGCTAAATAAATCATTTTCTGGTGTATCTTGCCGTGCCTAACATTACATTTTCAGAAATTAGTAATCAACTAACTTAGTAGCTAAAGTTAACCAGCCCAACCAACCAGTATATAACGTTAGCTTAGGCTGCCTGACACTGATAAAGCTTCATCTTATTTTGTAGGCGAGGCTTCTACAGATGAAAACGATTTATATGCCCTTAGTTTCTCTTTACTGTAGACGCTTGGTTTCTCTATTAAGTAACTGTAAATCTCCGGCCATTCAACAGAGGGTAAACCTGTCACGTCGTCCTTCCATTGAGTGAGCGCGTAGGGGTCTGTCAAGATGGTCCCATCTGATAACGTCAGTTTTTTTTAAATAACACTCCCGATCCCGTATAGTGAGTGTCTGTACATACTTCGATAAATTAGCATCTTCTTTGGCCATGTTGTGCACGATAACGATCGCCAAAAAGGCCCAAAACAATATAAGCTAGCTAGCCGCGCTTGGACTCGCCACTGTGCTCATTCTACTTCTGCCTCCAGTGATCGCCCCGCCCACCCGGATGTTTACGTTCTGTGAAGGGGTCTATAAGGAAATAAAAAACTTTCGTCCAACTTTGATCTTTAATAAAAATCATATTTTCAATAAGTAGTCCAAGGCACCTGTACTATTGGACTAAGTACTCCTTGGACAACATGTTCTATTACCATCAAGGACTGTTACTATGTAAAGTTGGACGAAAGTTTTTTTATTTCCTTATTACATTCATTCTGAGAGGCTCCTCCCCCTGTCAGCTTACAGCGCCGTATTAATGCATTTATCGTAAGCATTAGAATATGTGCACACTCCAAACTGAGTGCCGGCTGGCTTGACTGCAGTACAAAGCCGGTTTGCTTGCAGCATATAACACCCCACTGTGGCTGTTTCTGCTGACACTTTAACCTCCTGTAGTATTTATAACTGATACATGAACAAATTAGCGTTAAATATCTCCACGTCTTTACCTGACTACCTGACCGCGAGCAGCGCTGCTAAAAAAGTTTGAGCTAATAACCGCATATCACTTCCTATAAACTTTTCACAATAAAAGGCTCCCGTTACTTTGTTATTTCAAACCTTTCAGTGTGAAGCAGCGAGCAGCAATGTGTGTTTTGTTTTAGCAACATCTGAAGAGTCGCCTTCAGTTACTGCAGATAAATGTGTGCGGACTGAGGTCGTCTTCACTTCAAAATCCCGTCTTCAGACCAAGACGTATCAAGTTATTAACGTTATATGTGGCCATAGTTGAATCTTTGTTGGCGGCCTTAGATTGAATCAACAGCGCCACCTGCTGTTGTGGAGTGAGAATTACAGGATATTTCTGAGAAAGTCACGTGACTTTTGGCAGTAATGTTCCGCCTTGCAGATCCACACATGAATGGCTTTCAGTTTTTCGTAGTTGAAATTTTTTTTTTTTTGTACTTGAAGGATTTTAGTCTGTACTTAGAAGATATTTTTTTGTACTTGAAGAAATGTTTCTTTGTATGTGTAAAACATGCTGTATTTGTTTCTGAAGCATGATGTATTTGTTTGATAGGTATGTTTATTATTTGCAAAACAAAATGCATTAGTTTGTGAATGATGTTTTGTATTTGCAAACCACACTGAGTTTGTTTGTAGATCGTTGGGCGTGAGTAAAACATGTTTTGTGTGTTTGTGAGGTTTTGGCATGATTTTAACTCCATAGTCCTCACTTGTTACCATCTGGATGAAGTTGATATTTCAGTTTTACTGAACAAATTTAAAGTGTTCTTCTTGACTCAGTGTTATAATGCAGGTCTATTAGTTTCCTGTTAGCTGAAGTACTAACTGAGATCTTTGTTCCTTTAGATTTGACTTTAGTCCAGACTCATTAATCAAAGAGGATTACATTTTAACACATTTTTCTTCTTGTTGATTGTTGTCTCTGTAGGCTGAGTGTCTGTGACCTCTCAGAGAGAAGCTGTGAAGCTCTGTCCTCAGCTCTCAGCTCCCAGTCCTCCAGTCTGAGACACCTGGACCTGAGCAACAACAACCTGAAGGATTCAGGAGTGAACCTTCTGTCTGATGGACTGAAGAGTTCACACTGTACACTGGAAACTCTCAGGTCAGGATTCATCAACATGTTCAACTGATGGCCACTTAAATCCTGATTTACATTCATTGATAAACTCATAACCATCACAGGATTGTCTCTGCTGATATGATTTCAAACCAGTTGTGTTTTGTGTTTCAGTCTCTTTCCATCAACATGTTTTATCTTGTTTATTTCTCTGTTGTTGGAACTTGAAATATCAGAGAGGAATCAGTAATGTTGTCAGATAGTTGGTGGACATTAGTGGGTGTTTGGTTGTGACTAGAAAAAAGTCAGTAATAATGTTGATGTAACCCCACAGTAGGTGACAGTATGGCAGTACTGTGGTACCCACCCTCAGATTATGTGACAGGTGTGTTGTTTTGTATGTTTGCAGTCTGTCAGGCTGTCTGATCACAGAGGGAGGCTGTGCTTCTCTGGCCTCAGCTCTGAGCTCCAACCCCTCCCATCTGAGAGAGCTGGACCTGAGCTACAATCATCCAGGAGACTCAGGGGTGAAGCTGCTGTCGGCTGGACTGAAGGATCCACACTGGAGACTGGACACTCTCAGGTATGAAGAGGCCTGCTGCAGCCACAGACACTCAGTCTGATAGAGGAGGTAGAGCTGGAAACTGAGTAGAGCTGGGTATCGCCACTGACCTTCCGATACGATACGATTCCGATACACTAGGTCTCAAGTCGATACAATTTCCGATACAATTCGATACGATTCGATATCGATATTTTAGTTATAACACCAATTTTGCTTTGGTAATGGAAGAGATTCTCAAAGAAATAATGCTGTAAATTCAATTGTAAAACTAACCCCTTAACCTGGTGCATAATTAAATATTAATATTTACATTAAGAGAGAACTGACCATTGAACAAATAGTTATACAACAACTTGTACTTTTTATTGAAACCATTCAATGTAAACAATAATAAACAACAACAGACACTACACCCAGACCACAAAAAGTAATACTGTAGTAGCCAAAAATTGTACTCAAGTAAGAGTATTGTTACTTTAGAATAATATGACTCAAGTAAAAGTAAAAAAGTGGTCATCCAAATAAGTACTTAAGTAAGAGTAATAAAGTATTTGGTGAAAAAACTCCTCAAGTACTGAGTAACTGCTGAGTAACTTCTGATTTATTGTTTTAATAATCAGGGCATGCACGTAATGAAATAGACAAAAATATAAAATAGTAATGTGCAAATTCAGATATCAAACTCAATATCATAACTTTAAAAACACCAAATGACTTGATCTAAGGTATTTCGTTTGTTTAAAATAAGAAGAGAAGTAAAATATCACTTCCATGAGGCTGTTGAGTCAGACAGCGACAGATCAAAAGCTGAACTCAGCATTTCATCCTCACACAGCCACAGCGCACGGCGAGCTGTATGGAGCCTGCTGACGAAATAAAACAAACAGATCGTGCATTGAATAAGGTAGATAAAGATCAAACTAACGAGTGGAATTAAGCCCAATGTAACGGAGTAAAAATAGTATGTTTTCTTCACAAATGTACGCAAGTAAGGGTTGAAACAGCGCTCGTCAGGTCCGCTGACGGCAAGGTGATTTTTAACACAAGTTGTTGTTCACACTGTATCGTTTTTCATGGGAAAAATGAGGTGCGTCCCTGGGACGCATGGGTAGTGAACTTAGTGCGTCCTTTCAGATTTTAATGCGTCAGGGACGCAGGACGCGTACCTAGCAGCATCACTGACTTTATGAATGAAGTTTATTCATATAGCTCCTTTCTAGTCATAATGCTTCACAGTGATCAAAATACAACATGAGAACAAACACGTTTTTAAAACGGATAACAAAGACAAAGATTGGTAATGGTATATTCACCTGTGATTGCTGGTTGTTGATCCAAAAAGCGCTCCAGCATGTCCAGGGAGCTGTTCCAGCGGGTCACCACGTCGATCACCAACTTGTGTTGACACAGGTTCAGGAGCTTTTGCTTTTCTTTAAGCATGTGGCTCGCTGTTGTGCTGCGATGGAAGAAGGCTGCAATTCGCCTCACTCGGCCCATCAGTCGGGAAACAGAGGGTATTTTGAGTGCTGCTTGGGAGGCTAAGTTGAGCGTGTGGGCGTAACAGCCCACATGCAACAGCCCCATTGAGGCCACTGCCCGGACCATGTTAGCCGCGTTGTCGGTAACGGCAGCCGTGACTTTGTCCGTGAGCTCCCACTCTCGAAGCGCCTCGGTCAGCAGCCCAGCAAGATGAGTCGCAGTGTGGCTGGCTTCAATCGCCCGCGTTTGTAAGACATGGGACACAAGGCACCAGTTACCGTCTATGTAGTGACAAGTGATGGTTAAATAAGAATCCGTAGCTCTGCTTGTCCAGCTATCCCAAGTGACAGCAACTCTCTCTGCTGATTTCAGTGCAGTTGCAATGTTGTTTTTAACGTCAGTGTACATATTTGGGATTGTGACTTCACTCAGTTGTTTCCTTGTCGGTATCACATAACGTGGTTCTAGTGTATGGACAAAATGTCTGAAGCCTACATTTTCTACCACGCTGTATGGTCTGAGATCTTTGCAGATAAAACTTGCCAGAGCCGACGTGATTTTCTCTGCACGCGGAGACGTGGACGGAAACTTCGCCCCAAATGCTTTCTCCAGCGTAGGTTGCGTCAGTGCCAGTGACTTGTTAGCATAACCTAGTCGTTGTGCATGCTCCTGGTGGTGCCTCATTAAATGGGTCCGGAGATTGGTTGTGTTGCCAGTGTATTTAACCTCCACTCTGCATATTTTGCACACAGCGTTGTTTCTGTCCAGTTCCTCGCTACCTTCTCTTTTCTTGAACCCAAACTGCCGCCAGACATCGGCTTTTAAATTTCCGGGTGACACAAGCTCTGCTTCCTTCTCCGCCATGTTGTTCTCTCTGACGCGGATGGCCTGGATCTCGCGAGATCTGACCGCGTTAATGGTGCACGAAGCACTAAACCACGCGAGACTAAAGGGGTTAGCCAAACAAAAACACCTAACGGGTAAAATCTATTGCATTTTAAAATATCGATACTTGGATTTATGTATCGATTATCGTTTTTACACATGTGTATCGATATAATATCGAAATATCGATATTTTTAACCCACCCCTAAAACTGAGCCTGGCTCATATGACCCTGACACACCAAGCTGACCTCAAACAACCAGAGCTGATAAACACTGACTCATCAAACTGTGTGTGTCCCACATCAGACCATCAATACAGACACAAGTAGTCAGGGAACAGTAGCCAGGATGTGCCAAAACAGAGAGGGAAGCTGATGAAATGTTACTGGAGCGTTGTCTTGTTTCAACATTGGATAATAGGACAGTGGTGTATCCTGACACGTTGTTGGCCATCATGGGAGGTTGGCATGTGTCAATGTCATCATGCTGCAGGTTTGTGGGCTCATATGAAACAATAGTGGGGGATGTTTTGATCTTCATCATCTGCCACCAGTGGGTGTCATCATAATGGGAATGTTTCCTGATTTTAAAGGAGTTTAGCTTCACCTGGATTTGGTTTGTTTTGCACTGACAGAGAGTTCCCTGGCTGATAAGAGTCAACTTGTAGTGGGACTCACCACAGAAACTAAAGGTGACAGTCAGCCACAGACGCTCAATGAAGAACTAACAGCTGATTGTGGACGTGGTGTGTCAGAGACCAAAGAGGTTTATTTAGAACTGGACCAACATTATGGGGGAAACAGGCAGTGCACTGTGGCTGCAGATGGACTTTGACTGGAATATTTTATATCCAGATTACAGACAATAAAAAACAGTGTTGACTGTTGCTAGGAGACAGGATGAGAACAGCAACCCTAACCCATCCAACCATCCACCCCGACCTCCTCCATCAGAGGTTCTGTCTCCTTTACTTCTGACAGACAACAGTCATTATGACACAAACAAAGGAGGTGACTCATCAGGAGTAAAACAGCTGGTTTCAAAGCTCCAATAATCAATACTTGTATATTGACAATGGATCAGCTGACTGTAATGGTGAAGTGTTGTGTGGTGGTGATGAACCCACAGTAAACTGTTGAAACACCACCTGCTCAGGTACACTGAACTAAAACAATATCAGCTGATTAATAAGAAGTGATGAACATGTCAGTCCATGTGGAGACAATAACAAAGCTGTGTGTATGAGAGTGATGTAATGTCCATGTTTCCATGGTGAAAGAGGAAGTGCTGCTCTGACCCCCCTCCTCCTTTCAGGGTGGAGCCTGCTGGAGTCCGATGGTTGAGACCAGGTCTGAGGAAGTGTAAGTGTGGTTTTCATTTCATCTTCAAACTGTGACATCACTCATTCAAATCTCTGATGTCATCATCAGAGTGATGATAGATGAATAACTGCAGCTGTATTGTGTCTTCTTCTCTCCATCAGATTCCTGTGAACTCACAATCGACACAAACACAGTAAACAGAAAGATCAAACTGTCTGACAACAACAGGAAGGCGACACGTGTGAGGGAGGATCAGTCATATCCTGATCATCCAGACAGATTTGGCCACTGCCCTCAGCTGCTGTGTGGAACTGGTCTGACTGGTCGCTGTTACTGGGAGGTCGAGTGGAGAGGAGGAGTTGATATATCAGTGAGTTACAGAGGAATCAGGAGGAGAGGAGGCAGTAATGACTGTGGGTTTGGATGGAATGATCAGTCCTGGAATCTGAGCTGCTCTGATTGTGGTTACACTGTCTGGCACAATGACAGAAGAACCTTCTCCTCCTCCTCCTCCTCTGTCTCTGGTAGAGTAGCAGTGTATGTGGACTGTCCTGCTGGCACTCTGTCCTTCTTCAGAGTCTCCTCTGACACACTGATCCACCTCCACACCTTCAACACCACATTCACTGAACCTCTTTATCCTGGGTTTGGGTTCTGGTCTGGTTCCTCAGTGTCTCTGTGTTCTCTGTAGGAGGGAGAGTCTCCTCCTGTTAGAGAAACTTTCTCGCTGCTGAACAGATAGTTCAGTCTGTACAGGAGTTGTTGAGAACAAAATGACGTAACAACAGTCAGTGGAAACCAAAATCATCAATCCACTGAGGGCTGGATTCAAAATCACACCAAAAATCAAAGTAAAACATTGAAATCACAGATTGATCCAACTCATCATGTGACTCAGTAGTGTGTTCGGCCCCCGCCTGCCTGTATGACCTCCTGACAACATCTGGACATGCTCCTGATGAGTCTGTGGATGGTGTCCTGGGGGATCTCCTCCCAGACTTGGATCAGGGCATCAGTGAGCTCCTGGACAGTCTGTGGTGGTACTTGGTGGCATCAGATGCACCGATACATAACGTCCCATAGGTGCTCAGTTGGATTTAGGTCAGAGGAACGAGAGGGCCAGTCAATGGCATCAATGCCTTCATCATCCAGGAACTGCCTACACACTCTGGACACATGAGGCCGGGCATTGTCCTGCACCAGGAGGAACCCAGGGCCCACAGAGGAGACAGAGACAACAGAACACTGAACGTGACAACGTGTTCTGCTATATCTCAAACTGAATATTATTTTCATTATTATTATAATTTTCATTTATTCAATTCAAACTGACGCAAGGGAATGAGGAAAAACAAAAAATGTAAATATGAAATTGATTTTGTTCTTTCATGTTTTTTGTTCAGGTGTTGTGTGTGATATTTTGAAATAAAATGGCAGCAAGCCCCAGAATCTTATTTTGCTTCTTTCCCCTTTGTGTCAGGACACTTCCTGTCAAATTTCATACATGTATGACTATTTATGCCGTCGTAGTGCCCTAATATTTGCATTGACATCATTTCCCCAGAAGCATGTCCCAAAAAGGGGTTTTAGGCCCCCTGAGACCAAACGGCCCCGAGCTGGGGGTGCTCCTTATCAACTTCTGATGGCCCAGGGTATATACAGGCTAACAGGAAATAATGATGAAACAAAGGTGGCAGAAAACATCATGAGGGCTGGACCTGGCTCCTGGCCTAATACATATTTACAACTCAACAAACTATCTGACTCAATTCAACCTGAACAACAAAGGGTTAAACATTTAGAAAGGCTGCCAAAATCAAACACACACACACCAACATCATATTTCAATGCAACAGGCAGCAGTTGAGGCTGTGAGACAGCACCAATGAATATTCAACTGGGAAGTCAATCAAACTCCCCTTGTTAACCCTGTTATATTGGTAAAGCGCGCCCTCTAGTGGCGGAATCCACCATGACTTGGCACACACACCTGGAGCGCAGCCACCTTCAAAAACACACTCCAAATGAAGCCATCATCAATGAAACAATCAATCTCCCGAAAGGAGCAAAGCAACAACAGGGAAACTAAAAACATGCACACACTCATATCACTTATTCCTACAATGATACAAAGGAGATTTGGGGAGAAATTGCTTTGACAATCAGCATTAAAAACGGAAACACAGCACACATTGTACAGAAACAGCAAAATGCAGTGAAAGGCACATTTCACTTCAAGCAAACTATGACAGAGGAAGAATCATTCTGCACTTACTTTATCATGGACGCACATGAAGACAAATAAAGTCCACACATTGATGAGACAGAGTGCAGTTAGGAGTCCACAAATCCGGCTCCACGTTACCTGTGCGTCTTCCTACTAGAAAAAGTCCCACAATGCTGTGTGGCTATGACGTCATATTTCTGGGCCTTTTTTCCACCTTCAGGCCCTTTTTGCATTTTATATCTTCCTCCTCTCTTTTGTCTGCAAACAGGAAGCACCGTCCAAACATGCACAGCTCTGGCTTTATTTGTTTTAAACATACTATACTATGAGTTGTTCTGACATGCTGTACCGACTTTACTCTTCCACAAACTATACTACGACTGTTTTAACAGCTTTTTCAGTTTTTTATTTTTTCATTCTTTTTTTTTTGTTTGGACTTACAATACTATTACTTTTTTCATGTATACAATTCAAACTGACATAAGAAAATGAGAAATAAATTTAAAAAATGTAAATGTGAAATTGATTTTATACTTGAAAGTGACTCTTTGACACTCTTTCTTTTTCTCAGCTTTTTTTGAAAAATGCTTTTTTTTTTAATTCAAGTTTTGATGAAAAAAAAAAACTAGAAATAAGATAGAATAATAAAAACAGAAGGCCTCTTCTTTAGTTTGATGTATATACTGTTTACATATTCATAGAACAAATTATTCTGTGGGTCTTTAAAGATCAGTGAATATGATCAAAAATGTTGGCGGTGGCTGGAAACTTCAAAATAATACTCTGGTGGGAAAGTGTTCAGGCCGGTGTCCAAGGGAGAGAGTAAAAAGGCTCGGTGAAACACTGTGGAAGTGTAAGGGTTAAATAGCTCAGGTTATTAAGGTGCTGCTTGAGGAGCCTGAGGTGGAAAGTTCCATCCTCATCCAGGGCCGCAACTGAAAAGGTTAAATGCGCCCAGAGAAAAGGTCCCAGTGTGAAGGGTGCTCAGAGGCATGGTGGGATTCACTGTGACAATGAGGTGCCAATGGACCAGAGTTTGGGTTCAAATCCTGCCCCCCCCCCCCCGCCCTTCTTTATGATGAAGGTTCAGAGCTTAATCCAAATAAACACTAAATGACAGATGATTTCATTAAAACAATAAACAGTATGAACTTATGTCCAAAAATCACCAGACCCACCTGGATAACTTCCCACTGTGCCATGCTAATCGACAATATATTCACCAATGACATTATCAACAACACAATAAGTGGATTATTAATCAGTGATATCAGTGACCATTTACCAATTGTTACAGTCTTTGACAGCAGCTATAAGACTAATCAACCTGACAACAAAACAGTGTACAGAAGAGTGAGAACAGAGGAATTGATAATAGCATTCAGAAATGACTCCATGGCACAAAACTGGGACACCATATTACCATACATGACTTGTGGTGTCCCCCAGGGGTCAGTGTTGGGCCCTAAATTGTTTATTCTTTCTATCACTGATTTATGCAACATATCAAAAATATTAAAACTGGTGTTATCTGCTGATGATACAAATATTTTCTGTCCTGGCAGTGATTTGCAAGTTTTAACGCAGGTGATCAATTCAGAACTGAGTAAATTAAAAACATGGTTTGTGTTGGAGGTGTCTCTTTTTCTTCTTCCTTTAAACAATCACAAATAATGTTAGACAACTCCGCGTGTTCGTTTGATGAAGGATAACAGGAGAGTAGATGGTCTCAGTTAACTTCTGTTTATTCCAAAATTCAAAAAGATTACGAGATACAGAGCTCTGGGTCCAATCCTCTTGCCTTAACCAACAACAACAGCGAGTCAGGGCATGAAGTCTGACCCCCTATGTTTCCCTGACCCAGTCTTTTAAAGCGTTACAGATATGAAATGTGCGCGCAAGATGATTGGCTGTTTCTCCACTGCAGTTCCGCTCCCTCCTTCTGACTACACCACGCCATACTGCTTTCACGTCAGCTGCTCCTGCAAAACAAGGTTAAACGAGAAGATGCATGCTACCAAAGCGTGACTTCAGCATCAGCTGTGTATCTAAACATGTCGTCAGTAATGTACAAGAAAGCTCACTATCCTAGGACATTGTCCTTATAAGGTATTAGTTATTGTCTTGGTGTTCTTTCTTATCTCTGGGCGATGGCGCCTGCGGCCTCCTGCTTCCAAGGCCCTGTCTGTCCTCCACCTAGTAATCTTCCACTAAGCTCTTATAACACATTAAATTTTCACTCTGTAATAGCTTCATATGTTCTGCTTTTCACCTGCATAGAGAATAGGTACAGTGATCAATATATAACTTTTTTACAATAATCCAACATTTGATAGAAATAAATTCTCATTAAACCTGAACATAATAGGTTATAAGGATCATGCAAACTCATTACTCTTACAGTCAAAACTCTTACAATCTAAAGATCTCGTGGAATTACAGACAGCACAAATAAGTTTGGACTCTGATACTTGAATCATTTTATGAAGGCTGTGACATGTGACATCACATTTGATCCTGTTTCACCTTCAACATGTTCATCAACTCTCTGTTTCCTGTTTCTCTGCTCTCTCACCTCAACACTGACTCATAATAAACCTGTAAATGTACTGAAAGAGCCACAATGTGTGAATAGAAGTTCATTTAAATATCATACAAGAGTCATTTCCAGACGTTGTATAAAACACATACAGTTGATACTGGACTTCAGTCTGGACTCTGATACTTGAATTATTTTATGAGGGCTCATATTTCATGTTTATTGAGGCCTCTGTTGGTCAAAGTGCTCTCATAGATCAGAGGATCATTTCTACTCTGTTCATTAATAACTGAATCAACTCAATAACAATGTTTTATTCTGATGAAATAACCAGTCTATGAAGGAAGGACCACTGCAGTTATTTGACATGATCTGAGGGTTGAACTCTGATCATCTGGATTTGTGTGTTATCTGCAGTCACAGAGACAAAAGTTTTCAAACTGAATCCAACAGAAACAAATGAGAGCATCTGTGAGTGTGAGGACGATCAGCCCAGGGTTTCATGTCAGAATAATATGAGCCGTGTTCACAGTTTATTCTTTGTATGTATGTATTTGTGTTGTATATATAGTGAACGTTACATGATGTGTCTCTGTGAAACTGTCTGAAGCAGCAGACTGAACACATGTTGCAGAAAGTGTTGATACAGAAACAATAAATGGCAGGGGGGTTATAAACAAAGGGAAATATTAAATTTCAAGAGTCTGTGTGTACAACAACAAAAAGTTTTTGTATTTCTGTCTGTGGAGTTAAACTATGGAAGTCTTTGAATGTAGGGCTCAATAAATGTCCAAATATAAAGCAATTTCAAAAAAGTTGACTTTCACAAGCTACAAGGATGAAGAAGGTGTTTGACTATCAGCAGGTGTTTACTCCTTATTTATTCATTTAGTTATTACCATCTGTTTTGTCGATGTCTGTTTATATCTGTGTTGAGTATTCATACACATAGTTTTTGTGTATATACAGTCTATCGCAAAAACTCCAAAGCGACTTAAGATGGCTGAAGAAGGCCTTTCTTCAAGAATCCGAATATGAAAAACCAGCCCTAAAAGAGATGAGAGATAACTTGAGGGAGCGCATAAAGACCTTGCACTGAGAAGAGTGCCAACAAAGGGATAGAAGGAGAGGGTTAAATTCACCAAAAACCCCTTCAAGTACCTGTCAGGGCTCCTGGGAGTCAAAAGATCAGGAGTGCTAAAGGCCTCAAAGGAGGAGGTAGAGGAGCGCCTCCACAAAGTGCACAGCGACCCAAGGCAAGTGGAAGAACTCGATCTGGGAGGAGAGCTGTGCTGCCCAGAAGAGCCAACCATCTCCTTCAATGATGGGGAGCCCAGATTGCAGGAGGTCAGTGACTTCATCTGAAAGGCCAGGGAAAGATCTGCACCAGGGCTGAATGGGATTCTGTACAGAATATATAAGAACTGCGAGAGGCTAAGCAGGCGTCTGTGTATGCTCCTGAAGGTAGTGTGGAGGAAGAGCTACCTGCCAGACAGTTTCCTTATTGCCAAGGGGTGCTTCATGCCATAGGGGGAGGACTCATCCAGCATGAAAGACTTCAGCACAATCTCGTTGTCAAATGTGGAGGGGAAGGTGTTCTTGGGAGTCCTGGCGAAGAGGCTGACCCAGTTCCTACTCAGCAATAAGTACATTGACACTTCTGTACAAAAAGGCGGAGTACGAGGAGTCCCCGGTAGCACTGAACACAACAGCGTCATCTCCAAGATCATCGCAGACGCAAAGAGGAACCAGGGAGATCTGGCAGTCCTGTGACCTGACCTAACGAATGCTTATGGCACAGTACCACACAAGTGGGTGGAGTCGAGTTCAAACCATCGAAATCAAAAAGCCTAGTCCTGAAGCAGGGCCGCGTTCAAGACCGCTTGCAGTTTAAGATAGGTGAAGACATCATCTGAGAAGCTAGTAAAGAGCTTAGGAACGTAGTATAGAGCCGACATGAACGACAAAGAAAGTGTGAAGGAGATACTTAACCAAGCAGAAGAGTGGCTAAAAGCCCTGAAGAGGAGTGGCCTGCCTGGCAAGTACAAGGCATGGGGCGACCAGCACGGCATCCTTCCAAGGCTCATGTGGCCACTACTTGTGTACGAGGTTCCCTTGACAACAGTGGAAGCTTTGAAAAGGAAAATTAACAACTTCCACAGGAGGTGCCTGTCTGTCCCGAAAAGCTTTTGCTCTATTGGCCTCTACGGTTCCAGGAGCAAGCTGCAGCTGCCAATGACATCAGTCGTGAAGGAGCTTAAGACAGCCAAAGTCCAGTTTGCCATGATGTTGCGGGAAAGTGACGACCAGGCGGTGCGGCAGGCAGACATCACGGTCTAGACAGAATGGAAGTGGAAAGCCAGCAGAGCTCTGAGGGAAGCAGAGGAGCGCTTACAACATGGAGACATCATGGGGACGGTGACCCAGGGGAGGCTGGGCCTGGTAGTCATCACTCGAGCAAGCTGAAAGGAGGCGAAGGACTGGAGAGGGATGGTGCAGAAGGAGATTTGGGCAGTGGAGGAAGAGGGCAGGCAAGCCAGGGCAGTAGCCATGAGACAGCAGGGCAGCTGGACCAGGTGGGATAGTGTCCCAAGAAGATCTCTCAGTTGGAAGGACATCTGGAATATGGAGGGGCATCAGATAAAGTTCCTCCTTAGTTCCGTGTATGATGTACTGCCAACGCCAACAAACCTCCAAAGGTGGAGATTGACAGAGGGTCCCTCCTGTGTGCAGTGCAAGAGACCAGCAAACCTGGAACACATTCTGTCATCCTGTAAGTAAGCCTGGCCGACGGGAGGTTCAGATGGCGCCATGATCCAGTGCTGGTGCAACTGGCCGATGGACTGGAGAAGGAGAGGAAGTGGAAAGCCACCAAGGTCCAAGCCAAAGGCCCCCGCTTCATCGGCTTTCTCAGGTACAGCAAAGGACTGGGAGATGAGAGTGAATAACATCTCGAAACAGGTAGAGACGGCATCCAGATGGCTGTGGCTAAAGAGAAGTGAGTGGTGGCTAACCCAGGCTGGCAGAGGAGAGGGGGGGCAGAGCAGGTTGGTGAAGACCTGAAATGCCGAGGGAGCAGTTCCAGGATGCTGGCTCTGCTGTCAAGCCCCTCTGAGGTGTCGTGGGCTAGTTGACGAAACACCTGTGAGGTGGGGTGCCCACTTGAAAACCCAGTGAAGTCACAAGGTCTGAAACATAAAACTCTGCCCTCAGTTGAAGGCGTCTGAAGGGAGCGATTTCTATGCCAACCACCCAATATAAGGCACAGGAGTTAACTCCTACCATGTGCGGTCGCTGCGATATACCCTTATTGTGTAAAGACATATGTTTATATACATAAATTGTGTATATGTCCATAGTTTGTGTGTATATATACATAGTTGGTCAAAGTAAACACATCTGTCATGAATTATTTTTTGAATGAGGTATAGATATATAATTTTATATTTTTTGTATTTTTATAATCATTTATATTGTGCTGTAAGACAAATATTATTGGTAATTAATTAAATATATTAGATTTGGTCTAGAGGAATTAATTATTTCACACCTTTACACTGATGGGGAGAAACATAATGGTCTATTATTAATATATGAAGAAGTGGTGGGAATAAATTAGTTTGTTCTTCCTTCCATTCCTTTTTGGACATGTGAATCAAATCATTATATGTTGTTTTCAGTTTTCATGCTCCCTTTAGTAACTTGTTTTTGTCTTCATGTCTGTCTACCACTGTATGACTGTTTTGTTTGTTGTATCAGAGTTGCTGCTGTGGGTTAAACTTTAACATGTATCATATAAAGTCATATAAAGACGCAGCAGCTGAACTTTGGACTGAGCGCTGCAGGTTGGTTCAGTGTTTGAGTGTGACAGCAGCCTGCAGACACAGAGGACTGAATCCTGACGGAGGACAACAGAAAACTCTTTGTGTCCACAGACCTGGTCCAGACAGCAGAGAGCTGCAGAGTGATGAAGTCCATGAGAAGAAACTGAGTAAGTGGACCTTTGATTGATTCCAGTCTCTAATGTGTCTCTGTTGGTTCATGTGTTCACCTCCTGTCTTTGATCCAGACTCCACAGCACAAAGTTTATCTGACAACAAACACTTTAAAGTCTAATGATGAACCTGTCTGTCTGTCTGTCTGTCTTCATCAGGAGGCTGCAGGTTATCAGCAACATGAAAAGGTATCACACTCAACACTTGACATCACATTTGATCCTGTTTCACCTTCAACATGTTCATCAACTCTCTGTTTCCTGTTTCTCTGCTCTCTCACCTCAACACTGACTCATAATAAACCTGTAAATGTACTGAAAGAGCCACAATGTGTGAATAGAAGTTCATTTAAATATCATACAAGAGTCATTTCCAGACGTTGTATAAAACACATACAGTTGATACTGGACTTCAGTCTGGACTCTGATACTTGAATGATTTTATGAAGGCTCATATTTCATGTTTATTGAGGCCTCTGTTGGTCAAAGTGCTCTCATAGATCAGAGGATCATTTCTACTCTGTTCATTAATAACTGAATCAACTCAATAACAATGTTTTATTCTGATGAAATAACCAGTCTATGAAGGAAGGACCACTGTAGTTATTTGACATGATCTGAGGGTTGAACTCTGATCATCTGGATTTGTGTGTTATCTGCAGTCACAGAGACAAAAGTTTTCAAACTGAATCCATCAGAAACAAATGAGAGCATCTGTGAGTGTGAGGACGATCAGCCCAGGGTTTCATGTCAGAATAATATGAGCCGTGTTCACAGTTTATTCTTTGTATGTATGTATTTGTGTTGTATATATAGTGAACGTTACATGATGTGTCTCTGTGAAACTGTCTGAAGCAGCAGACTGAACACATGTTGCAGAAAGTGTTGATACAAAAACTGTTGGAGACAAACTCTGAGATTAATCACAGGTTCAGCTGTTTGTCATATGTCATGCTGTATCCATGGCAACGACTGTAGTCCTGATGGAGGTATGGGTTGTGAGCTCCCCCTGGTGGTCAGTGAGGTTTCACGGTTGCTCTCAGTGATCCTGTAGGATTCTACTTTTCCTGGTGATAGCTGATAGTTTCTCCAGCAGCTACTGAGGCTGAAGACTAAAAAACTGAATTTTCCTCCCTGCTGCCTCTGTGTGCTAGGATCAGTAAGAGACCAGACTCCCCTGGACCTGAACCTGAACCTGGATCTGAACCTGACCCCAGCTGTGTGTCCCCCAAGTTTGACCAGTCACATGAACATGGCATCGATGTGAAAGGACGAAAAGTCTCTGCTGCACAGTAAGCTGACATTAAATGTAGGGCTGGGTATTGCCATTGATTTTCTGAATCAGTTCAAATTCAATTCAAGGGGTCCTGATTTGATCCGATATCCGGTTTGATTCGATATCGATTTGACTAGACATTTTTCAGTTACAATACCAGTTTTTGCTGGTATGTAAAAGAGATTCTCAGACAGCTAACAGTGTAACATATACAAGGAATTATGTTTTAAAAAGAATAAATTCACAACAGGAATAAAACTAAATAGTTTTGAACTAAATGTTTCTAGAGCAGCAACAGTAACACTAAAACTGCAAAGTCACAATATAAACTATAATCTCACTGGAAACAAAGTAAAAATGTCAATGAAATAAATCATATTCCTGACATCACAATACTGAGTGAGGTTTAGAAAGAATCAAGAACACAGACATTAGTCTCTATCAGTCCTGCTGTCCTCTCTGCTCCTCCCTCAGCTGCTGAGGTGTCACTGCCTGCAGGTCACATGACCACTGGTAAGTTTTACAAGATACGAGACAGACTGAGCTAAACTGTTTAACATAAACAGTTGTTGTCAGGTGGAGGGGTGGTGGATGGGTCCAACAAACTCTGACTTTCACCTGAGAGAGCGGTATGTGTGTCCCATAAGATTCTAAAGCCAAACCCTGTTCTTTCATCCTAATCTCAACCACGTGGTTTTGATGCAGAAACCCAACCCTGTGTTTGCTGTCGATGGAAGAAAAAGTCAATTTGCGTTGCTGTACTGACGTAGTGCTTTTATTTTGAGAGAGACTGTATGTTAACATTAAATTTCCTGAAAACAGAGGTGTATTTTGAAAGAAAACAATGCATGTAACAGGCTGAAGTTAACATGGTGTCCCAGAACATCAACAACCAACACACCCAGGGTACGTTGCAGGTCGAATGTTGACATGGAAAGTCCATGACGAAATATCAATATGTAACAAGGTCGGAGTGAGAATGTGTTGGCAGGGCTGTAGTATCGTGTGAAAGATGGTTTTCAGACGGTCAAGATTTTCAGTGACTGTGCTGTCCTGACTTCAGTAAGGAGGTCATTCCACCACCGTGGAACCAGAAAAGAAAAGAGTCTTGACCAAAATGAAAGGCCACACCACCAGGGACAGGGCACCTGAACGTCCAGAGGTAAAGGAGGAGGGTAGGGTTTGATGGCTTGTTAGTATGAAGGACCAGCTGCAGAGGTCTGAAGACAATCTGCAGTTCCGCAAGACAAAGATTTAGCACTATCAGAAACTGACTCTGTGGTCAGATGTGTTGTGTCAGGCCACAGGCCACAGATTCAAGTGAAGTGACAGCTAAACAGTGTTAAGTTCAGCATCCGACTTACAACACACTGAACCTTTATTATCCAATAAAACCAGTGAAATCAGAGACAGAAATCTTGTATGTTCAGTAAATTTCAGTGTTTCTATCAGTTTCCAGCAGCAGAGAGAAAAGTCCCCTGTACCCAGCTGTGTGTCCATGAAGAGTGATCAGTCTTTCGGTCTTCTGATTGACTTCAAAGATGGACATCCTTCTTATGACCCACTGTAAGTGCTTAAAACTGTCAATTGAATCACATGGGCTATCAGTTACACAGATACAGAACTGATAGTCCATGATTTACAGTGCTGTTTTCATTATAATCAATTATGACAGAACACAACAGCTTTAACTAACTGGTGTGTGTGTGTGTGTGTGTGTGTGTGTGTGTGTGTGTGTGTGTGTGTGTGTGTGTCTGTGTGTCTGTGTGTGTGTGTGTGTCTGTGTCTGTGTAATTCATAACTTAAAGCAGTCTCCTGTTGTATACACAATGTGAGCTAATTCTTTCATAGAGTCAACCAGGGGAAGCCAAAGTGTCAGATAGCTGCAGATTTTTGGGGACTGGCGGATGACTGGGGACTAGCAGAAGTGGTGTGGGGACTAGCTGAAGTCCTCTGGGCAGTAGTTCTAGATTTTTTAAGGACTACCTGCAGCAGTATGGCGAGTAGTTTCAGAAGATGATGGTCCAAATGCAGAGGATTGAGGACTCAGTCAAGTCGCCTGGAAACAAATTAAAGAGGTTATGGACTAGCTCCAGAGTTTTAGGGACGACCTGTAAGGGTATGGGGAGTAGTTTCAGAGGGCTATGGATCAGATACAGAGGTCTGGGGAATTGCTGCAGGGGTTTTTGAACTACTTTCAAAGGTCTGCGTCCAAGTTTCAGAGCTCTGGGAACTACCTGTGAAGGTAACTGGGTTAGTTACAGATGTTTAGGCCTAGCTACAGAGGTCTGTACACTAACTATAGAAGTTTGAGGACTGCCTGCAGAGGTCTGGGGGCAGAGCGCAGTTTGTTGAAGAGTCAGTTAGTTAGTCAGTTTAAGAGTTCCCTTTAGAAGGGTTGCCCTTACATGTCCTAACCTTTGCTAATAAGTAATGTTTTGTTTCGCAGACACCTCTAGAAACACTCTCTTATTAAAGGTGAAGCCTCATATTGCTACTTGCAATAATAATCAGGTAATATAGTGCAGGCTCCACCCACAAAAGACCAAGACAAAGGTTTATCACTGACAGAAACTGACCTTACTCCCAGATGTGCTGTGGCCCAAAGACAAATACAACTAAATAAACCAAATATGGGGGCAGGACAATAGCATCAAGTTACGTCTGGCACTGGTATAAAATTCCAAGTATCACATCAGATTGTGGTGATCAATGCCTTTGAGCACACATGACCCTGCCTCATACACATCCACCAGTCAGGTCAAGGAATATCTGTGTTGCATTTATGCTGGACAGAAATCTTGTATGTTCATTAAATTTCAGTGTTTCTATCAGTTTCCAGCAGCAGAGAGAAAAGTCCCCTGTACCCAGCTGTGTGTCCATGAAGAGTGATCGGTCTTACGGTCTTCTGATTGACTTCAAAGATGGACATCCTTCTTCTAACCCGCTGTAAGTACTTAAAACTGTCAATTGAAATAGATGGACTATCAGTTACACAGATACAGAACTGGTCGTCCATGACTTACAGTGTAGGTTCAACAGATGGATTTGCTTTGAGACAGAAACAGAATTGTGTGCCCATCACTTGTTTGCATCTGGTCCTGTAAAGGAAGCTGCCAGCAGCAATACCAGAGGCCAAATGGTTGGCTCGTTCCAAACAGCCACTGCACTAACAGGGCTCCAGACTGTGACCATATGGTCGCATTTTGCAACCATTTTTGGAGTCAGTGTGAGTATTTTTTTTACAACTACTCGCTCGTGGGCAACATGCAAATTTGCAGGCTTTTTTTTCTATGTTGTAAAACGAGGGAATGAGTCCGCCAGTGTAGTCTAATGTGTGTTTGAGAGGAGGGAAGTCCAGGAGTGAGTGATTGGTTAACTGCAAGGATCACGTAATCTACACTCATTAGTGGGTTTGTTTGAGATGAACTGTGCCTCGACTGGAAAGTGGACGAGAGCAGGAGACGGTGACAACAGGCTGCAGTCAAGTCGCAGACCTTCATGGACTTCAGTTATACACAGTGTGACGTATTTACCGCCATCAAGTAAAGTCTGCATTTTTCCTGTAAACGTTCAACTATCGCTGCTGTTATATTTATATATGTCATGTTAGTTGATGAACAGTGCCTACTCATCTGTCCCTGCAGATAACAAGATATAAATCCCATGTATGTACAGCCTTTTTTGTGACTAAGCAAAAATGTATTAATACATCTCTATACAACAGGCTACATGTGTTCAAAAACAAAAATGTGTGTAAATAAAGGCAGGACTAAAACTCAATAAATGGGGCATTACTTACTTTAAAGGACCTTCTTTGACTGATTTTCAGCCAATTTCTTTGCACAGCCTGATAAGCCACAATAAAATGCATTTTGAGTCCTTACACTGAAACACATCTCTGTATCATGAAATTGTTGAATATTATTTCTGGCCGACACAGTTCAAGTAGTATTTTAATAGATCTAACAATCTCCTCTATCTCAGACTCTCCTGGAGTCAGAAAGTCCGCTTGAGGCCCCTTGTGGACTGGTTAAATTGTAGATTTGGACAGCCCTAAGCACTCCCAGGCTTCCTGGAAATGCACCCACAAAGTCTGCAAGCCTGAAAGTGCAGTTAAGTCTGGACATTTAGATTCAGTTGCACAGCTTCCCAACAGTTTCCAGCAGCCTTCAGTCCATACAGGAAGTCACAGACACATGATACGGGGGTGATGTCAGTTATGATGTCACTCTATAAAATTATTATGAGACTCATATATCAGTTTGTTTTAAGTCTCTAATTGTTTTCATTATTATAGGTTAATTTATTAAAATGCTTTACAGGCTTTCTGTAATTTCTGTTCATGGTTCAACCTCTGTATAGATGTTATTTTAAGAATCCTCATATCCCACTGAACACAAGTCTCTGTGATGCTGAATACTAAGTAGAATTAAAGCAGTCCAATGTTGATATACAGTAGACTACAGAGAGTTTGTGAAACAGTTAAAATGGCTAAAAATGTGAGTAACTGTGTCACAAGATGATTTAAGGTGTGCCTCAACATGTTCTGCTGGTGCCCCTAAAATTTTCAGTCAGAGGCTACAGTGCTCCGACTAAAACAAAGTTAGTCTGAAGCCCTGACTAATTCTTTGTAATTCCTCCACCCTAACCCTGAGGCAAATTACATTTTCCAGTCTCTGTAACAGGGTGTGATGGTCAATTGTTCTTCATGATTCCTCCACAGAGTGGACCAGGAGAGCTCAGAGGTTCCCAGTGGTCAGTCTGCCCAGCAGCATCAAACACACCTGGACTCCATATTTATGGTCTGTACATGTACAACAACTACTGTTACATCTATTCTGTTCACAATCATCTCCATGCTGCACTTTTTACACCAGTGGATTGTCAGTCTGTCCAACATGGATCTGATGTTTGATTGTGTCATTCATATCATTTTCTGTTCCAGCTGCTGGAGGAGAACATCGTCACTTTTGTGAAGAAGGAGCTGAAGAAGATCCAGAAGGTTCTGAGTTCAGATTACCCAGAATGGTTAGAGAGTCAGAGGGAGGATGAGGAGTTGTTGGATGGTGAGGATGAAGAGCAGAGGAGGAGCAGCAGAGAGGCATTTCTGAAGATCACACTGAACTTCCTGAGGAGAATGAAGCAGGAGGAGCTGGCTGACTGTCTGCAGAGCAGTAAGAGGATTTCTATAAAGATTTAACATGATGGATAAATGGGACGTTTACTAATGTCTCAAGAGACAGACCAAAATATATTCATATACTCATTCTTTGTGGAAATGACATGTTGAAATATTGTCTTTGTCTTACTGATCTTCTTTGTTGTGTTCATTCAGGACATCTTGATGCAGTCTGTCAGCGTAAACTCAAATCTAACCTGCAGAAGAAGTTCCAGTGTGTGTTTGAGGGGATCGCTAAAGCAGGAAACCCAACCCTTCTGAATCAGATCTACACAGAGCTCTACATCACAGAGGGAGGGACTGCAGAGGTCAATGATGAACATGAGGTCAGACAGATTGAAACAGCATCCAGGAAACCAGACAGACCAGAAACAACAATCAGACAAGAAGACATCTTTAAAGCCTCACCTGGAAGAGATGAACCAATCAGAACAGTGATGACAAAGGGAGTGGCTGGCATTGGGAAAACAGTCTTAACACAGAAGTTCACTCTGGACTGGGCTGAAGACAAAGCCAACCAGGACATACAGTTGACATTTCCATTCACTTTCAGAGAGCTGAATGTGCTGAAAGAGAAAAAGTACAGCTTGGTGGAACTTGTTCATCACTTCTTTACTGAAACCAAAGAAGCAGGAATCTGCAGGTTTGAAGAGTTCCAGGTTGTGTTCATCTTTGACGGTCTGGATGAGTGTCGACTTCCTCTGGACTTCCACAACAATCAGATCCTGACTGATGTTACAGAGTCCACCTCAGTGGATGTGCTGCTGACAAACCTCATCAGGGGAAAACTGCTTCCCTCTGCTCACCTCTGGATAACCACACGACCTGCAGCAGCCAATCAGATCCCTCCTGAGTGTGTTGACATGGTGACAGAGGTCAGAGGGTTCACTGACCCACAGAAGGAGGAGTACTTCAGGAAGAGATTCAGAGATGAGGAGCAGGCCAACAGAATCATCTCCCACATCAAGACATCACGAAGCCTCCACATCATGTGCCACATCCCAGTCTTCTGCTGGATCACTGCTACAGTTCTGGAGGATGTGATGAAGACCAGAGAGGAAGGAGAGCTGCCCAAGACCCTGACTGAGATGTACATCCACTTCCTGGTGGTTCAGACCAAAGTCAAGAACATCAAGTATGATGGAGGAGCTGAGACAGATCATCACTGGAGTCCAGAGAGCAGGAAGATGATTGATTCTCTGGGAAAACTGGCTTTTGATCAGCTGCAGAAAGGCAACCTGATCTTCTATGAATCAGACCTGACAGAGTGTGGCATCGATATCAGAGCAGCCTCAGTGTACTCAGGAGTGTTCACACAGATCTTTAAAGAGGAGAGAGGACTGTACCAGCACAAGGTGTTCTGCTTCGTCCATCTGAGTGTTCAGGAGTTTCTGGCTGCTCTTCATGTCCATCTGACCTTCATCAACTCTGGAGTCAATCTGATGGCAGAACAACAAACAACGTCCCTGTGGTCTAAAGTCTTCAGAGACAAAAAGAATCTGAAGTATCTCCATCAGAGTGCTGTGGACAAGGCCTTACAGAGTCCAAATGGACACCTGGACTTGTTCCTTCGCTTCCTCCTGGGTCTTTCACTGCAGACCAATCAGAAACACCTACGAGGTCTGCTGACACAGACAGGAAGTAGTTCACAGACCAATCAGGAAACAGTCCACTACATCAAGAAGAAGATCAACCAGGATCTGTCTGCTGAGAGAAGCATCAATCTGTTCCACTGTCTGAATGAACTGAATGATAGTTCTCTAGTGGAGGAGATCCAACAGTCCCTGAGATCAGGACGTCTCTCCACAGATAAACTGTCTCCTGCTCAGTGGTCAGCTCTGGTCTTCATCTTACTGTCATCAGAAAAAGATCTGGACGTGTTTGACCTGAAGAAATACTCTGCTTCAGAGGAGGCTCTTCTGAGGCTGCTGCCAGTGGTCAAAGCCTCCAACAAAGCTCTGTGAGTACAGAGACAGTTGGATTCATATATCATAACTTGAATACTCCGTTGTCTTTTTAACTTACTGTCTTTTTTTATCAATTCTAGGTCTGAAAGTACCCTGAGACTCATTCACAAAGAGGATTACATTTTAACACAAACATTTTTCTTCTTGTTGATTGTTGTCTCTGTAGGCTGAGTGTCTGTAACCTTTCAGAGAGAAGCTGTGAAGCTCTGTCCTCAGTTCTCAGCTCCCAGTCCTCCAGTCTGAGACACCTGGACCTGAGTAACAACGACCTGAAGGATTCAGGAGTGAAGCTTCTGTCTGATGGACTGAAGAGTTCACACTGTACACTGGAAACTCTCAGGTCAGGATTCATCAACATGTTCAACTGATGGCCACTTAAATCCTGATTTACATTCATTGATAAACTCATAACCATCACAGGATTGTCTCTGCTGATATGATTTCAAACCAGTTGTGTTTTGTGTTTCAGTCTCTTTCCATCAACATGTTTTATCTTGTTTTTTTTCTCTCTTGTAGGAAGTTGAAATATGCTATGGGCTATGGCCTATTCAAGTGCTGGAATATGTTATTTACATGACAACGCCTGAATGCAACACAGGCTCTGTTCCAATTGAGCTGTGCGAGCGGTGTGTTTGACTGTGCGTAACAGCAGCCTTTTGATGGTCATTTACACACTGACATAACAATAACTATGTCAGGTAACAAACTGCGTTGGGTTTGGGTCGGGCTCGTTTATAATTGTCTCGGACTCGGGTCCGGTGCGGTCAGGAAAATGCGGCCCGAACCGCACTCTAGTGTACTCACCTGTGCGCACATGTCTGTCTGTTTGTGTGTGTGTGTGGGGTGGAACAAAGAGCAGAGGACAATTGTAAACATGTGACCATACAGAGATAGACATGACATGCCGCCGTGTAAATAAGATAAATAACATAGTGCTATTTAGTTTATGAAGAAATAAGACGGAGCCGTCTCCTCTCTTCTTATATGCTTTACTCACCAATGTGTGAATTGACCTGGATATGAAGCGTCCGTAGCACAAAATAATATAAAGGTAGTTTCTAAAGAGCTAAGACTAAAAAGAAAAAAAAAGAAATAAACAGCTGCGGTCATATTTCAGCTGCTGCTAGTTGCATATAGGGGAAACACTGCATATTGTAGCGAGGCAGTAACTTATAAAAGGAACATTTTACTGAAGCCGTTTTTTCAACCACACTCATACCATACAACCACAGCATAACACACCTCAAAGATTTTCAGATGGGTTTAAACACCTGAACAGCACTCTGTCAGAAGACTCAGAGTCAGATATTTGCGGGTAGAGTCTCTACTCGCAAATATCTGCATGGGACTGAGCTCGAAATGCGACAATGCTGGTGTGTATTTCAAAAGTGCTGTCAGTCACAAAGGGGTTCAGCCTTTTAGACAGTTCCTCCAATCATCATGCAGACACCGAGCGTCCTCTCCCGCCTACCGCTCCATTAGGTCCCACAGAAGCTGAGCCTCCCTGGAAGTGATGATTTTGTCGCATTTATCCAATGACCGTCTCTCTATACTGCATGAAAAAAAAAAAAACATGCTTACACGAGAATGTATGACAGGGAGGTCGCGTTTGAAAACAGCTGATGTTTAACTCATAGTCATGATGTTAAACAGATCCTAGCTCACGTTTAATGCAATGTAAATTCTTATTTTAATGTAAATTCAATAGTGCATATTTGACCATTTCTTCTACTCCGTTGTCTTTTTAACTTACTATCTTTTTTTCTCAATTCTAGGTCTGAAAGCACCCTGAGACTCATTCACAAAGAGGATTACATTTTAACTTTATTTTTTCTTCTTGTTGATTCCTATCTCTTCAGATTGAGTGGTTGTAACCTCTCAAAGAGAAGCTGTGAAGCTCTGTCCCCAGTTCTCAGCTCCCAGTCCTCCAGTCTGAGACACCTGGACCTGAGTAACAACAACCTGAAGGATTCAGGAGTGAACCCTCTGTCTGATGGACTGAAGAGTTCACACTGTACACTGGAAACTCTCAGGTCAGATCAAGCTCCAGACCATCTGAAATGATTTCACATATTTCTCTAAACTCCATACAGTTGAAACATTCTCTCTCATGTCAGCATTTCTGAATCTGACAAATGTTCAATCAGGATTTGAAACTTCACAGTTCAGAAACTCTTTTCTGCTTCAATTCCACCTACTGAACAACATACAGATATGAACTCTGGCTGATATAGAAAAGACCATGATGCTTTCATGTCATGTCATGTTTTGCTGAACAAATTTAAAGTGTTCTTGTTATTGACTCAGTGTTATAATGCAGGTCTGTTAGTTGTCTGTGAGCTGAATTGCTAACTGAGGGTGCTTTTACACCTGCCCTGTGTAGTTCAATCAAACTCAAGCTCGTTTGCCCCCTCAGTGCGGTTTGTTTGGGCAGGTGTGAACACAGCAATTACAATTTGGCGCACATCAATCCAATGTGTCAAAATTTAATTTATTTATGCATCAAAAAGAAATAAATGTAAGGGTTATATTAAAAGCTTCTTCTTTTCTTAAGAAATAAATAAATTATTATTTAAAAAAAATTAAAATATGTATTGCAAGGATAAGGGCGTGTGTAACCTGTGTATGGTGGGGGCACCAAAGTCTACAATGGTAAAAATATGGATCCCTAAAGAATAAGGTTGGGAACCACTGCTGTAGATCACCAAATTTAGTGGGTCCTCACTTGTTACCATCTGGATGAAGTTGATATTTCAGTTTTACTGAACAAATTTAAAGTGTTCTTCTTGACTCAGTGTTATAATGCAGGTCTGTTAGTTTCCTGTTAGCTGAAGTACTAACTGAGATCTTTGTTCCTTTAGATTTGACTTTAGTCCAGACTCATTAATCAAAGAGGATTACATTTTAACACTGATATTTTCCCTCTTGTTGATTGTTGTCTCTGTAGGCTGAGTGACTGTAACCTCTCAGAGAGAAGCTGTGAAGCTCTGTCCTCAGTTCTCAGCTCCCAGTCCTCCAGTCTGAGACACCTGGACCTGAGTAACAACAACCTGAAGGATTCAGGAGTGAACCTTCTGTCTGATGGACTGAAGAGTTCACACTGTACACTGGAAACTCTCAGGTCAGGATTCATCAACATGTTCAACTGATGGCCACTTAAATCCTGATTTACATTCATTGATAAACTCATAACCATCACAGGATTGTCTCTGCTGATATGATTTCAAACCAGTTGTGTTTTGTGTTTCAGTCTCTTTCCATCAACATGTTTTATGTTGTTTTTTTTCTCTCTTGTAGGAAGTTGAAATATGCTATGGGCTATGGCCTATTCAAGTGCTGGAATATGTTATTTACATGACAACGCCTGAATGCAACACAGGCTCTGTTCCAATTGAGCTGTGCGAGCGGTGTGTTTGACTGTGCGTAACAGCAGCCTTTTGATGGTCATTTACACACTGACATAACAATAACTATGTCAGGTAACAAACTGCGTTGGGTTTGGGTCGGGCTCGTTTATAATTGTCTCGGACTTGGGTCCGGTGCGGTCAGGAAAATGCGGCCCGAACCGCACTCTAGTGTACTCACCTGTGCGCACATGTCTGTCTGTTTGTGTGTGTGTGTGGGGTGGAACAAAGAGCAGAGGACAATTGTAAACATGTGACCATACAGAGATAGACATGACATGCCGCCGTGTAAATAAGATAAATAACATAGTGCTATTTAGTTTATGAAGAAATAAGACGGAGCCGTCTCCTCTCTTCTTATATGCTTTACTCACCAATGTGTGAATTGACCTGGATATGAAGCGTCCGTAGCACAAAATAATATAAAGGTAGTTTCTAAAGAGCTAAGACTAAAAAGAAAAAAAAAGAAATAAACAGCTGCGGTCATATTTCAGCTGCTGCTAGTTGCATATAGGGGAAACACTGCATATTGTAGCGAGGCAGTAACTTATAAAAGGAACATTTTACTGAAGCCGTTTTTTCAACCACACTCATACCATACAACCACAGCATAACACACCTCAAAGATTTTCAGATGGGTTTAAACACCTGAACAGCACTCTGTCAGAAGACTCAGAGTCAGATATTTGCGGGTAGAGTCTCTACTCGCAAATATCTGCATGGGACTGAGCTCGAAATGCGACAATGCTGGTGTGTATTTCAAAAGTGCTGTCAGTCACAAAGGGGTTCAGCCTTTTAGACAATTCCTCCAATCATCATGCAGACACCGAGCGTCCTCTCCCGCCTACCACTCCATTAGGTCCCACAGAAGCCGAGCCTCCCTGGAAGTGATGATTTTGTCGCATTTATCCAATGACCGTCTCTCTATACTGCATGAAAAAAAAAAAAACATGCTTACACGAGAATGTATGACAGGGAGGTCGCGTTTGAAAACAGCTGATGTTTAACTCATAGTCATGATGTTAAACAGATCCTAGCTCACGTTTAATGCAATGTAAATTCTTATTTTAATGTAAATTCAATAGTGCATATTTGACCATTTCTTCTATGAAATTTTAGGGGAAGTTCAGCCTCCCATTTTGTCTCAGAGCAATCACCCCTGGTACAGACACAAGTAGTAAGGGAACAAAACACAGGACAATAGGACAGTGGTGTATCCTGACACGTTGTTGGCCATCATGGTGGGTTGATGTGTGTCAGTGTCGTCATGCTGCAGGTTTGTGGGCTCATATGAAACAATAGTGGGGGATGTTTTGATCTTCATCATCTGCCACCAGTGGGTGTCATCATAATGGGAATGTTTCCTGATTTTAAAGGAGTTTAGCTTCACCTGGATTTGGTTTGTTTTGCACTGACAGAGAGTTCCCTGGCTGATAAGAGTCAACTTATAGTGGGACTCACCACAGAAACTAAAGGTGACAGTCAGCCACAGACGCTCAATGAAGAACTAACAGCTGATTGTGGACGTGGTGTGTCAGAGACCAAAGAGGTTTATTTAGAACTGGACCAACATTATGGGGGAAACAGGCAGTGCACTGTGGCTGCAGATGGACTTTGACTGGAATATTTTATATCCAGATTACAGATCATAAAAACAGTGTTGACTGTTGCTAGGAGACAGGATGTGAACAGCAACCCTAACCCATCCAACCATCCACCCCGACCTCCTCCATCAGAGGTTCTGTCTCCTTTACTTCTGACAGACAACAGTCATTATGACACAAACAAAGGAGGTGACTCATCAGGAGTAAAACAGCTGGTTTCAAAGCTCCAATAATCAATACTTGTATATTGACAATGGATCAGCTGACTGTAATGGTGAAGTGTTGTGTGGTGGTGATGAACCCACAGTAAACTGTTGAAACACCACCTGGGGGGTATTCCAGGTAGGAGGTTCAACAAACTCTGAGTCTAATCCTGAACTCTGAGTTGACTTACCCTGAGATGGGAAACTCCGAGTATCCGGTTCCAGAACAGCTGATCTGAATTAGTTCAATCAACTCTGAGTATGTTCACCTCGGGTTACGCGCGTGCACAACCACAATAAAAAGCCATCATCAATGGAGCCCCGATACGTCGAGTCACCATGGCAACCAGAGAGAAAACGCGACCCAACTTATTTTACACCTGTGGAATTGGAGGTGCTCGTGAATGCCTACAGCGAATATGAGCATATATTTCTTTAACAAACTGACACGCTGCAGCTGCCAAAGAGAGAGAGGCATCATGGGAGGAAACTGCTGCCCGAGTCAAAGCGTACGTTTGAACGCACGATTCCATTCATTTAACATTTAACCACACTTAATTAAAATCGTAGCATACAGGTGAAAAAGTGGTTTTGAATAAAATCTGATTTTCATGTAGATGCAATCTCACAGGGGAAAAACGCACTTGGAAGCAGCTTGAAATAAAATATAAAAACATTATTCAAACAGGTGAGGCATATTTCACTGGGCCATGATTGGACCTTTCTTTAGTTTGATTCATATTTGATTTATTAAACAAAGTAGCTTCAATAACCTGTCATTCAGGGGCTATTTCATCATGTCCTGTAGGCCACTAGTAATTTAACCCCCCCCCAAAAATACAGTTTCAGCTTTTACGTCCTCTTGCCTAATATCCTGCTTAATAACATTTGAGTTCTACTCAGCCAACAGAAGGAAGGCAGAGGCCTGCAAAACAGGTGGAGGGCTGCCATCACCACTCCCTTAGACAAAAGTGTAACATGTACACACACACACACACACACACACACACACACACACACACACACACACATATATATATACATACATTATATATACAGTGAGAGTAAAAAGTATTTGATCCCTTGCTGATTTTGTTGGTTTGCCCACTAATAAAGACATGATCATTCTATACTTTTAATGATAGATGTATTCTAACATGGAGAGACAAAATATCAAAAAGAAAATCCAGAAAATAACTTTAAAGAATATATTTTAATTCATTTGTATATCATTGAGGGAAATAAGTATTTGATCCTGCTAGCCAAAAGCACTTAATACTTGGTGGCAAAGCCTTTGTTTGCAAGCACAGCGGTCAGTCGTTTGTTGTAGTTAACCACAAGGTTAGCACACATATCAGGGGGAATTTTGGCCCACTCTTCTTTGCAGATCCTCTCTAAATCATTAAGGTTGGTGGGCTGTCGCTTGGCAACTCGGACCTTCAGCTCCCTCCATAGATTTTCGATTGGATTGAGGTCCGGAGACTGGCTGGGCCACTCCATGACCTTAATGTGATTCTTCTTGAGCCACTTCTTTGTTGCCTTTGCTGTATGCTTCGGGTCATTGTCATGTTGGAAGACCCAACCACGGCCCATTTTCAGCTTCCTGGCAGAGGGGAGGAGGTTGTCCCTCAGGACTGCACGGTACATGGCTCCATCCATCTTCCCACTGATGCGGTGAAGTAGCCCTGTGCCCTTGGCAGAGAAACACCCCCAAAACATAATGTTTCCACCTCCATGCTTGACGGTGGGCACAGTGTTCTTGGGGTCATAGGCAGCATTTTTCTTCCTCCACACATGACGGGTTGAGTTTAGGCCAAATAGTTCAATTTTGGTCTCGTCTGATGACAGAACCTTCTCCCAATCACTTTGTGCATCTTTGAGGTGATCATTGGCATACTTTAGGCGGGCCTCCACATGTGCCTTCTTAAGCAGGGGTACCTTTCGGGCACTGCAGGATTTTAATCCACTGCGGCGCAAAGTGTTGCCAATTGTTTTCCTGGTGACTGTGGTCCCAGCTGCCTTGAGGTCATTCACTAATTCCCGCTGAGTGGTTGCAGGACGATTTCCCACAGTTCTCATGATCATTGCCACCCCACGAGGTGAAATCTTCTGTGGAGCACCAGACCGAGGTCTATTGATGGTCATGTTATACTTCTTAAATTTTCTCACAATTGCACCAGTGGTTGTTACTTTAATACCCAGCATCTTGCTAATGTTTTTGTAGCCCATTCCAGATTTGTGCAGGTCAACAATCCTGTCTCTGAGGTCCTGAGAGAGCTCTTTGGTCTTACCCATGTTGGAGAGTTTGGAATCTGTCTGATTGTCTGATTCTGTGAACAGGTGTCTTTCATACAGGTGATTAGTAAGTACAGGTGTCTTCAATTCAGTTAACAAGTTGATTGGGAGTGTCTAACTGGTCTGTGAAAGCCAGAATTCCTAATGCATACTAGAGGATCAAATACTTATTTCCCTCAATGACATACAAATGAATTAAAATATATTCTTTAAAGTTATTTTCTGGATTTTCTTTTTGATATTTTGTCTCTCCATGTTAGAATACATCTACCATTAAAAGTATAGAATGATCATGTCTTTATTAGTGGGCAAACCAACAAAATCAGCAAGGGATCAAATACTTTTTACTCTCACTGTATATATATATATATATATATATATATATATATATATATATATATATATATATATATATATATGTATGTATGTATGTTATGTTCTGTATCACCAATATCACATAAAAACCTACCGTTCGCAAAAAAAAACGTAGCGCGATGCACAACATTTGCTCTGATGAGAGCGCACGTCCACGGTGTGTCAGATTTGATATGTGTGGCCGGAGAATGTTGTTGAGGTCAATGATTGACTCTAATGAAAAACGGTAGCGTAGCGTAGATATTCATTGGGGAATGACAGCACATCTAAACGGGGTCTGAAGATCCTCTCCCAGCGTCGATCAGATTTCCTACATATGGACAACCCATGACAGCTTGCTTCAGGCTCGGCAGGAGGGAGGAGACAGGGTGAACTCAGGGTTTCTTAAAGAAAACCTGCCAGCGAGCAAGTTATGTTCACAGGGTCTGTTACCATGGTGATGGACTCAGAGTTTCATTTACCTCTCTTTCTGGAACAGATAACTCAGAGTTTCCCTTATCTCAGGGTTAACTTACTCTGAGTTTTCACAAAACCCGCTTTCTGGAATACCCCCCTGCTCAGGTACACTGAACTAAAACAATATCAGCTGATTAATAAGAAGTGATGAACATGTCAGTCCATGTGGAGACAATAACAAAGCTGTGTGTATGAGAGTGATGTAATGTCCATGTTTCCATGGTGAAAGAGGAAGTGCTGCTCTGACCCCCCTCCTCCTTTCAGGGTGGAGCCTGCTGGAGTCCGATGGTTGAGACCAGGTCTGAGGAAGTGTAAGTGTGTTTTTCATTTCATCTTCAAACTGTGACATCACTCATTCAAATCTCTGATGTCATCATCAGAGTGATGATAGATGAATAACTGCAGCTGTATTGTGTCTTCTTCTCTCCATCAGATTCCTGTGAACTCACAATCGACACAAACACAGTAAACAGAATCCTCAAACTGTCTGACAACAACAGGACGGTGACACGTGTGAAGGAGGATCAGTCATATCCTGATCATCCAGACAGATTTGACCACTGGCGTCAGCTGCTGTGTAGAACTGGTCTGACTGGTCGCTGTTACTGGGAGGTCGAGTGGAGAGGAAGAGTTGATATATCAGTGAGTTACAGAGGAATCAGGAGGAGAGGAGACAGAGAGGACTGTGTGTTTGGAATGAATGATCAGTCCTGGAGTCTGATCTGCTCTGATGGTGGTTACACTGTCTGGCACAAAAACAGAGAGACAGACATCTCCTCCTCCTCCTCTTCCTTCTCCTCCTCTGTGTCTGGTAGAGTAGCAGTGTATGTGGACTGTCCTGCTGGCACTCTGTCCTTCTTCAGAGTCTCCTCTGACACACTGATCCACCTCCACACCTTCAACACCACATTCACTGAACCTCTGTATCCTGGGTTTAGGGTCTGGTCACTTGGTTCCTCAGTGTCTCTGTGTTCTCTGTAGGAGGGAGAGTCTCCTCCTGTTAGAGAAACTTTCTCGCTGCTGAACAGATAGTTCAGTCTGTACAGGAGTTGTTGAACAAAATGACGTAACAACAGTCAGTGGAAACCAAAATCATCAACCCACTGAGGGCTGAATTCAAAATCACACTGAAAATCTAAGTAAAACATTTAAATCACAGATTGATCCAACTCATCATGTGACTCAGTAGTGTGTTCGGCCCCCGCCTGCCTGTATGACCTCCTGACAACATCTGGACATGCTCCTGATGAGTCTGCGGATGGTGTCCTGGGGGATCTCCTCCCAGACTTGGATCAGGGCATCAGTGAGCTCCTGGACAGTCTGTGGTGGTACTTGGCGGCATCAGATGCACCGATACATAACGTCCCATAGGTGCTCAGTTGGATTTAGGTCAGAGGAACGAGAGGGCCAGTCAATGGCATCAATGCCTTCATCATCCAGGAACTGCCTACACACTCTGGACACATGAGGCCGGGCATTGTCCTGCACCAGGAGGAACCCAGGGCCCACAGAGGAGACAGAGACAACAGAACACTGAACGTGACAACGTGTTCTGCTATATCTCAAACTGAACATTATTTTCATTATTATTATAATTTTCATTTATTCAATTTAAACTGACGCAAGGGAATGAGGAAAAACAAAAACTGTAAATATGAAATTGATTTTGTTCTTTCATGTTTTTTCTTTGGGTGTTGTGTGTGATATTTTGAAATAAAATGGCAGCAAGCTCCAGAATCTTATTTTGCTTCTTTCCCCTTTGTGTCAGGACACTTCCTGTCAAATTTCATACATGTATGACTATTTATGCCGTCGTAGTGCCCTAATATTTGCACTGACATCATTTCCCCAGAAGCATGTCCCAAAAAGGGGTTTTAGGCCCCCTGAGGCCAAACGGCCCCGAGCTGGGGGTGCTCCTTATCAACTTCTGATGGCCCAGGGTATATACAGGCTAACAGGAAATAATGATGAAACAAAGGTGGCAGAAAACATCATGAGGGCTGGACCTGGCTCCTGGCCTAATACACATTTACAACTCAACAAACTATCTGACTCAATTCAAGCTGAACAACAAAGGGTTAAACATTTAGAAAGGCTGCCAAAATCAAACACACACACCAACATCATATTTCAATGCAACAGGCAGCAGTTGAGGCTGTGAGACAGCACCAATGAATATTCAACTGGGAAGTCAATCAAACTCCCCTTGTTAACCCTGTTATATTGGTAAAGCGCGCCCTCTAGTGGCGGAATCCACCATGACTTGGCACACACACCTGGAGCGCAGCCACCTTCAAAAACACACTCCAAATGAAGCCATCATCAATGAAACAATCAATCTCCCTAAAGGAGCAAAGCAACAACAGGGAAACTAAAAACATGCACACACTCATATCACTTATTCCTACAATGATACAAAGGAGATTTGGGGAGAAATTGCTTTGACAATCAGCATTAAAAACGGAAACACAGCACACATTGTACAGAAATAGCAAAATGCAGTGAAAGGCACATTTCACTTCAAGCAAACTATGACAGAGGAAGAATCATTCTGCACTTACTTTATCATGGACGCACATGAAGACAAATAAAGTCCACACATTGATGAGACAGAGTGCAGTTAGGAGTCCACAAATCCGGCTCCACGTTACCTGTGCGTCTTCCTACTAGAAAAAGTCCCACAATGCTCTGTGACTATGACGTCACATTTCTGGTTCTTTTATCCACCTTCAGTCCCTTTTTGCATTTTATATCTTCCTCCTCTCTCCTTCTTATTCTCCACATGCTGTGAGTTTTTTTTTTTGTTTTTGGACAAACAATAATATGACTTTTTAACAGTTTTTTTCATACTATCTAGGACTTTTAATTTTTTTCAACATGCTTTTTTTAATGACCTTTCTTTAACATTATTTTGAGTCTTTTTGACACACTATACTATGACTTGATGACTTGTGTGGACGTCACATTTTAGCACTTATTTAATGTTTCATTTAGCACTTTTCAGTCTGCACAGTGAAGGATTGCTCCCCCTGATCTTAATCTTATTATTTCCAAATTATATGAATTGAGTGGGAGGATCCACCTGCAGAAAGGGTCCTAACTTTTTAACTTTAATTCCTAACACTGAACGATCGCTGAACGTGGCAACGTGTTCTGCTGTACCTCAAAGAGAATATTATTTTCATTATTATTATCATTAATAGTAGTAGTAGTATTAATCTTATTATTTTTTATTTTCATTTATATAGTTCAAACTGAAACAAGGAATCTTTTTTCGTCATTGTTTTTCCCTTTGTCCAATGGGATGATTTGAGAGGCGGGCCTTCTGTGGTGGTCATGACAACAAGTTTACAGTTGGTAAACAATGGAGGAGAAACTGGTGGTAGTGGTTGCTGGATACCCAGAGCTATACGGCCCGACGATAGACAGCAGGTTGTCAAACTGCTCCGAGTCATCCTAAAATAAACCTGTTTGTCCATCATGGAGGAGAAGCTCCTGGACCAACTGGTGGTACTCCCCATGATCCAGCCTCTTTTTTAGGGTCTCATGTACCCACACAGATCTCTGTTTATCTGCTGACAGCCTCTCACCCTCAACCAGAGGACAGGGACAGATCCAGGTCCAGGCAAACACTCGGGTGCTGAAGGTCTGCATGATGTAGAGAGACAGAGGGAAGACACTAAGAGTCCTTCATGCTGTCAACACAAGACATCATGTGGACTTGTGTCCTCTTAAGTCAAAGACACTCACAGGAAGTTGTTTTCCAGCCGTCAGCAGCAGGAAGACGTCTCCAGTTTTTCATGTGACAGCAGGAACCTTCATGAATGATAACTGACCTTCTGTGCTTCTTCTACACACTGATGAGCTGTTTGATACACTGATAGATTTGTGAAGCAGCGACTGTTGTGACTCTGAACTAAAGTCCAGAGGCCGTTTGTTTCCTCTGGATCATTCCAATGTGTCGGCAGGATCTTTACAGCCAGCTCTCAGCTGATGGAAGTGGCTGCTTCCTTTTCTCCCACTATTTACAGTGGTGGTGTTGATGTGCACGTGTTCACCCTCATATGACTGATGCAACATGTTGAATGAAGTCATTACAAACAGTCAGCAGACAGTAAGAATGGAAACAGGATCATGTCTTGTATGTAGGAGATCATATCTTGTACTGAGGAGATGAACTTTTGGACATCACCCACAAAAGAAATAAAACATTGTCAGCTTGCCTCTCAGGGCTTCCGTAGTTTCTCACCACAACCACTAGTGGTTAAAAACTCCACAACCAAACTGACAAAAATTGTGTTTTGCGATTCAGCAACAAAGTTTGTGAAGGAGAGATTATTTGTGTGCAAAGCTGCAACCATGAAGTAGTTATCAGCATGTTCCAAAACAAACACACACTCACATATATGCACTCACAGTGTGATCTATCTAATCACACCAATGTGGTGCAGAGCAGAGCAGATGAGTGCGTAGTGACATCAGTCAGCAGCAGTCAGTATACTAACACCTAACATCTGGCTTTAATCTGTCTCAACTAACTGACTCATGGACTGTAAGAGACATTTGGGCAGCTGTGTATTAATATGTCTCATTGACTAGATGAAGATTCTGCTGCTGTCCATTCATATTGGAGCTGCTGTAGCCTATATTTGGGCCGAGGGCGCCACCTGCAGTGTGGAGGCGGCACTGGGTGGATGTGAAGAATGAGACTGATCTGAGAGCAGGTGTGTGTCACCGCCCCTTCCTACCTGTTGACAGTTTAGTTTCACTTTGTGTGCTCGTCGTCGTGTCGCAGCTTCTTCTCTCCATCTAAAGGTTTGTAAGCTTTGACACTTTTCACTGTGTGACTCTTGAATGACTCTTTGTTAGTTCAGTTCCTGTAGAAACTTGTTAAAGTGGATCGTGGTTTGGATTAAAATCAGTATATTTCTGCCACAAAGACTTTTATCCAGGGGAACTTTTCACACACGTCCCTCTAAACCCTCTGAAGAGGAACAGAAACTCTTCAGTCCGGACTTTAACACTCTTCACTTTTTACTCCCACAGTTTGTCACCAAGTATTTAAACTCTACAAGAAAATTTAGAGGTCAACGCGCGTGTTAGTGTTTGAAAAAACAGTGCGTCGGGGTCGGGAGCGCGCAAAACGCACTTCGGGTTCATTTGGTCCTTTTACTCACCTGTGACGCACTTGGGCGCGGCTGGGATCAGAAAGATTATATTACAGAGACTGAGACGATCATGGCCAATCACATTCAATCTTTTCATCCCCTTTACACGCAGAGCTCTCCGCGTCATGACGCACGGACATTTTGGATCCGTTTTTTTCAGAGGAAACTTTGGGTGCGTTCCGAATCACATCTTTTTACTTTTAGTAGGTCCTGCAGCTGCCCTTAAAAGTACCTGCTGTTCCATGCAGTCTGCACACAATCAGGACAGACTACTGTCTCATAACATGACGCCCTGAACTTTGACCCTTCTCATTTTATACCCGTTACCATGGAGACAAAGCAAAACGCCGTTGACGCGGCTCACTACAGACGGAGGTCAACCCGGAGAGCTCTGCTGTTGTTACTTTGCCATGTTTCAAGTTGTAACTGCACACACTGTAGAGTCTAACATATTATATTCAGCACAGTAAAATGACATTTACATTTCTCTGTCATTGTTATTTTCATAGTTCTGTCCTTTTGTTGTTGGTTATCTTTATGATTCTTTTCTTCATTGAAACAATTAATATTCCTGTTATTACTATTGGACTGGTCATCAGTCATTTGAATGTGCTGTCATCCGTCAGTGCGACTTCTGTCAATGAGCTGTAAAGTTCTTTATTAAACAGTCCAATACAAAACACACATTTAAGTGACATAAATCAGTCACAATAAAACATGTTGACAAAAACAAAGACAAATGACAGGGGACAGTTTACATCTACAGAGCCAGAAGACAATATTCATTCATACACATCCATTAAAGAGGGTGCACAAATTCATGGTCTGAATAGCCGTCTAATTTTCTGAGGAGAAGATGTTTTTGATGTGTTGTTTGGTTTCATTTTCAAATCTAACAAATGAGCGTTTCCAGTTGGTGTACTTAGATTTGTGGATATGATAATGAGGAAAAAAATAGGGAGTGCTGTACTGGGTTTAGGCACGATGTAGTTAGTTCTAAAAAATCAGGTGCTCTTGGAGGACGGGGCAAATAGTCCCATCCAGATAAAAAACAAGGACTGTCCAGCTCACTCAGTGTAAAAGTCCATGGTACAGGCAGGCAGTCCAAAAATGCATGCATATGTTTCATTTTCTGTCCCTTAATGTGCAGGTTTGTCACAATATAGAAGGTATGAAGAGGTGCATAAAGAAGGTGTTCAAAGCACATCAGCCATATTCAATCAGCCCAGAAATAATGATGGCTGTTCTTATTTTGGGTGAACTGAGTGTGTCAGTTGAAAGTGACGTGGTGCAGTTTCCCTTTGTGCCACCAGAGGGCGACAAATCCAGCAACAGCCTGACTGAGAGGAGACATTAGTGGTGGATGTCACGTGACTCAGAGTCTGTCAGTGATAATCAGGAGGTTGAGTCCAGGAGAAATGATGTAAAGGATGAATGAGTGATGATGATCAGAGTCAGTCAAAGAGAAGTGAAAAGTGACGTCATCCCCAAAGAAAGACAAAGACAAAGCAACATGAAGTGTGTTCCTCTGGTGTAGAAGAGGACACATGATGAAGTCTAAGAGAGGCTGAGAAAACCTTCTTCTTCCTTCACATGATTTCACTCACTGTTGTTGTCTCTCTCATGGAGTCTCTGTCCATAAATGTGCTGCCATGTGTGAATGAAGCTGTAAGAAACATCAAGGTAAACGTCTCCTCTGTCTCAATGAGCAAATATGACTTGAACAAATACATGACGGCAGCAGTGTCACATATTTACTGTGTGAAGAGGGCCTAAAAGAGCCAGTCTGAGTCCTGATGGAGCACATGGTCCCACTCAGATCAACAGAAAACTCTTTGTGTCCACAGACCTGGTCCAGACAGCAGAGAGCTGCAGAGTGATGAAGTCCATGAGAAGAAACTGAGTAAGTGGACCTTTGATTGATTCCAGTCTCTAATGTGTCTCTGTTGGTTCATGTGTTCACCTCCTGTCTTTGATCCAGACTCCACAGCACAAAGTTTATCTGACAACAAACACTTTAAAGTCTAATGATGAACCTGTCTGTCTGTCTGTCTGTCTTCATCAGGAGGCTGCAGGTTATCACCAACATGAAAAGGTATCACACTCAACACTTGACATCACATTTGATCCTGTTTCACCTTCAACATGTTCATCAACTCTCTGTTTCCTGTTTCTGTGACTGTGATTTTTCTCTATTTTGCATCAAATTTAAACTGAATATCTTTGAGTTATGAACAATTTGAAGATGCCACCTTGGGCTCTGAGAAACTGTGCTAGATAACGTTTTATGTTTTGGACATTTGTACATTAAACTGTTATTTGAGAATATAAACAGATGATTCATTGACAATGACATAACCATTTGCTGCAGCACAAAGACATGTATACATATATATCTCTATGTCAGGCATTATCATCTTTGCTACAGTGTGCACCTTGCTAATTAAATGTTATTTGTTCAAATTCCAGCTGTGCAAGAACATATACAGTGTTGAGTTATTCTTATGTGACACATAACTACATCTTGTTAAACCATAATCTTCAGCTGTCAGCACTCACACACATTTTCTTCAGTAAATTCAGTTCTAGTTAAACGTTGCTGTGTTGATCCTTTTCCTGTTGATAGCTGATAGTTTCTCCAGCAGCTACTGAGGCTGAAGACTAAACACTGAATTTCCCTCCCTGCTGGTCTTCCTCTCTGTGTGCTAGGATCCATCAGAGACCAGACTCAACTGAACCTGACCCTGAACCTGACCCCAGCTGTGTGTCCCTTCAGAGTGACCAGTCACATGAACATGGCATCAGTGTTAAAGAACGAAAAGTCTCTGCTGCACAGTAAGCTGACATTAAATGTAAAATGAAGCTGACAGCTTCCCAGTATAACTCCTCTTGTCTCCGTTGTTGTTGTCGTCTCCGTCAGCTCTGTCATCTCCATGCTCAATGCTTCACTTTCCATAGTCCAAAAGTTGCCCAGGAAGCAAGTACAGCCTCAATACATTCTCTTCTACAGTCCATACCCCACTTAGTCAATCTCGACTCAAAATACAAAATCCATCATGTAACTTTAGCCTCCAGCCATTGTCCCAACAACTGTGGCCTCATGCTAAAAGAAGTCTGTTCCTCAAAACAGACAATAAAACAAACCTTTCAATTTTTTTATGTCAGCCTTCACACTAACTGCTCCATCAACAAGAGCTCTCTTCTGGAGGCCATCATCACCCCCAAGTAAAAAATATTCGGAAAACGCTGAAACTTTAACACACTTGTTCTTTTTCTCAATCTGGAGAGTTTTATGGCTGTTGCATCACTGCCAGCTACTGGACTGCAACAGTTTCACAGCGCAAACTATTGACAGTGTCCAAACAAAGAGATCCTATTCAAGATGTTCGGTTTTGTAATCCAGACCCAATTATGATCCGCAAACACTTCCCTCAGAGTAGTATCCATATCTTCTCCAGATCTGTCCACAATATTCAAGTATTAATCCCCAGTATCGATCATTTTAATCCTTTCCAACTGTACTTTAACAGCACAATTTATAACCATGGCAATAAATGCACAAATACCTAATGATGTCATTGGAGATATTCTGATCAGCTCAATATGTTCTCTTTTCCAATTCTTCTCATGCTGCCACCATTTTGTTGTTTCTCTCCATTCTGTTATCAGCTTCAGTGTATGAGAACCCCTTTTCTGCCCTGTTCTTATTTACATTCTTCATTCATTTTCTTTGGACACCATGCTGACCCCTCATGGCAACTTATCCTGCACAGCGCCCCTACTTAAGGGAGAGTTCATCTTTACTCTCCAGCTCAAGACAGCAGAAAGAGTAGCAGCAAAGCAAAGATGGGGGTCATCAGTCAGAACAAAAACAATATGGCAGATGAGTCCAACAAACACAGACTTTCACTTTTCTTAAACCTAACCACATGGTTTTGTTGCCTAAACCCAACCATGTGTTTGTTGTTGATGGAAAAAAGTCAATTCACAGTGTTGTACTGACGTACAGTAGTGCATTTATTTTGAAAGAGACTGTATGTAAACATTATATTTCCTGTGAAAACGGAAGTGTATTTTAAAAAACAGACAATGCATGTAACAGGCTGAAGATGACATGGTGTTCCAGAAAGTCAACAACCAACACACCCAGGGTACCTTGCAGGTCGTATGTGGAAGTGGTCTGAGGACAAGCTGCAGTTCAACAAGAACGATTTAGCACCATCAGAAACTGACCCTGCACTTAGATGTGCTGTGTCCAAAACCCAATACAGGCCACAGTTTCAAGTGGAGCCAGTCAACAGTGTGAAGTCGTAGCACATCTGACTGACAACATGCTGGTTAAAAACTCTGAATACACTGAATAAAAACAAGCATTGCAATCAAATAACTTTTGTTATCCAATAAAACCAGTGAAATCAGAGACAGAAATCTTGTATGTTCAGTAAATTTCAGTGTTTCCATCAGTTTCCAGCAGCAGAGAGAAAAGTCCCCTGTACCCAGCTGTGTGTCCATGAAGAGTGATCGGTCTATCGGTCATCTGATTGACTTCAAAGATGGACGTCCTTCTTCTGACCTGCTGTAAGTACTTAAAACTGTCAATAGAAACAGATGGGCTATCAGTTACACAGACACAGAACTGATCGTCATGATTTACAGTGTTGTTTACATCTGGTTTTCATTACAATCAATTATGGCAGAACACAACATCTTTAACTAACTGGTGTGTGTGTGTGTGTGTGTGTGTGTGTGTGTGTGTGTGTGTGTGTGTGTGTGTCTGCGCGTGTTTGTAAATAATAACTTAAAGCAGTCTCCTGATGCAAACACAATGTGAGCTAATTTATTCACAGAGTCAATCAGGGGAGGCCCAAGTTTCAGAAAGCTGCAGATTTCTGGGGACTGGCAAAAGTGTTTTGGGCGGACTAGCTGAAGTCCTCTGGGCAGTAGTGCTAGATTTTTTAAGGACTACTTGCAGCAGTATGGCGAGTAGTTTCACAAGATTATGGATCTGATGCAGAGTTTTGGGGAACTGCTGCAGGGGTTTGTGGACTATTTTCAAAGGTCTGCGTCCAAGCTTCAGAGCTCTGGGAACAACCTGTGAAGGTATGTGGACTAGTGGCAGATGTTGGGGCCGAGCTACAGATGTCTGTACCAAGGGCGATTGCTCTGAGACAACAAGGGAGGCTGAACTTCCCGTAAAATTTCATAGAAGAAATAGTCAAATATGCACTACTGAATTTACATTAAAATAAGAATTTACAGTGCATTAAATGTGCGTTAGGATGTGTTTAACATCATGACTTTGATGTTCAAACGTCAGCTGTGTATCACCGGTCTTCCAACGTGACCTCCCTGTCATTCTCGTGTCAGCACGGTGGAGGCAAGCATTCCTATGAGACAGAGCTGAGCAGGTTTTTTTCATGCAGAAAAGCGAGACGGTCATTGGATAAATGCGACAAAATCGTCACTTCCAGGGAGGCTCAGCTTCCGTGGGACCTAATGGAATGGTAGGCGGGAGAGGACGCTCGGTGTCTGCATGATGATTGGAGGAATTGTCTAAAAGGCTGAACCCCTTTGTGATTGACAGCACTTTTGAAATACACACTGGCATCGTTGCATTTCGAGCTCAGTCCCATGCAGACATTTGTGAGTGGAGTCTTCTGACAGAGTGCCGTTCAGGTTTTTAAACTAGTGCTGTCAAAGTTAACACATTAATCTCCGCGATTAATGTCAACGCGATTAACGCATTAAAGAAAATTAACACAATTAACACGATTGCTTTGACATTATGTTCCATGCACTTTTAGCGATGGTATGGAGGTCAATTTTTAAGCTAAAATGATGGCCAGGGTATCAAAATAAACTAGAACATCTAACACACACGTTGGTGTCAGTCCTGACATCATAACATGATGGGAATGTGATGAAAAAATACTTCAAACAGGCCTAGTACTAGCGATTTTTGGACAAATACACCTGACATAGTCCTTTTCAAAAGCTCTCTCTCTCTCACTTTCAGTCTTTACCACGAGTGCTGTCCCTCTGGCCCCCTTTACACCTTGCATCAACATGCGTTTTTTGCGATTGGATACCAATCCAATTGCTCGTGACCACATGAAAGTACAGGTGTAAATACACTCGGAACGTACTTAGGACGTATTTTTATCCGATCAGCCAAACCACTTCTGAAGGTGGTCAGGGACGCATTGTTACCCCATCCAACACAAGTGTAAATGCAAATGCGTCTCCTTGTGCATTGTTTTCTGCCTGACCCCCCAGTAAAGCAAAACTGCACATTTCAGAGTGGCCTTTTATTGTGGCCAGCCTAAGACACACCTGTGCAATAATCATGCTGTCTAATCAGCATCTTGATATGCCACACCTGTGAGGTGGGATGGATTATCTCGGCAAAGGAGAAGTGCTCACTAACACAGATTTAGACAGATTTGTGAACAATATTTGAGAGAAATGGTCTTTTGTGTATAAAAAAAAAATGTTTTAGATCTTTGAGTTCAGCTCATGAAAAATGGGAGCAAAAACAAAAGTGTTGCGTTTATATTTTTGTTCAGTGTATGTTGCGTTTTATGCTGGATATAAATCTTGTATGTTCATTAAATGTCAGTGTTTCTATCAGTTTCCAGAAGCAGAAAGAAAAGTCCCCTGTACCCAGCTGTGTGTCCATGAAGGGTGATCAGTCTATCGGTCATCTGATTGACTTCAAAGACAGACGACACTCTTATGACCCAATGTAAGTAATTAATGTAGGTTCAACAGATGGATTTGCTGTGAGACAGATAAAGAATTGGTTGCCAATCTTTTGTTTGCATCTGGTCTTCTAAAGAAAGCTGCAAGCAGCAATACCAGAGGCCAAACAGTTGGCTCGTTCCAAACAGGCACTGCACTAATTCTTTTTATTTCCTCCACAGAGTGGACCAGGAGAGCTCAGAGGTTCCCAGTGGTCAGTCTGCCCAGCAGCATCAAACACACCTGGACTCCATATTTATGGTCTGTACATGTACAACAACTACTGTTACATCTATTCTGTTCACAATCATCTCCATGCTGCACTTTTTACACCAGTGGATTGTCAGTCTGTCCAACATGGATCTGATGTTTGATTGTGTCATTCATATCATTTTCTGTTCCAGCTGCTGGAGGAGAACATCGTCACTTTTGTGAAGAACGAGCTGAAGAAGATCCAGAAGGTTCTGAGCTCAGATTACCCAGAATGCTTAGAGAGTCAGAGGGAGGATGAGGAGGGGTTGGATGGTGAAGATGAAGAGCAGAGGAGGAGCAGCAGAGAGGCATTTCTGAAGATCACACTGAACTTCCTGAGGAGAATGGAGCAGGAGGAGCTGGCTGACTGTCTGCAGAGCAGTAAGAGGATTTCTATAAAGATTTAACATGATGGATAAATGGGACGTTTACTAATGTCTCAAGAGACAGACCAAAATATATTCATATACTCATTCTTTGGGGAAATGACATGTTGAAATATTGTCTTTGTCTCACTGATCCTCTTTGTTGTGTTCATTCAGGACATCTTGATGCAGTCTGTCAGCGTAAACTCAAATCTAACCTGCAGAAGAAGTTCCAGTGTGTGTTTGAGGGGATCGCTAAAGCAGGAAACCCAACCCTTCTGAATCAGATCTACACAGAGCTCTACATCACAGAGGGAGGGACTGCAGAGGTCAATGATGAACATGAGGTCAGACAGATTGAAACAGCATCCAGGAAACCAGACAGACCAGAAACAACAATCAGACAAGAAGACATCTTTAAAGCCTCACCTGGAAGACATGAACCAATCAGAACAGTGATGACAAAGGGAGTGGCTGGCATTGGGAAAACAGTCTTAACACAGAAGTTCACTCTGGACTGGGCTGAAGACAAAGCCAACCAGGACATACAGTTGACATTTCCATTCACTTTCAGAGAGCTGAATGTGCTGAAAAGGAAAAAGTACAGCTTGGTGGAACTTGTTCATCACTTCTTTACTGAAACCAAAGAAGCAGGAATCTGCAGGTTTGAAGAGTTCCAGGTTGTGTTCATCTTTGACGGTCTGGATGAGTGTCGACTTCCTCTGGACTTCCACAACAATGAGATCCTGACTGATGTTACAGAGTCCACCTCAGTGGATGTGCTGCTGACAAACCTCATCAGGGGGAAACTGCTTCCCTCTGCTCGCCTCTGGATAACCACACGACCTGCAGCAGCCAATCAGATCCCTCCTGAGTGTGTTGACATGGTGACAGAGGTCAGAGGGTTCACTGACCCACAGAAGGAGGAGTACTTCAGGAAGAGATTCAGAGATGAGAAGCAGGCCAACAGAATCATCTCCCACATCAAGACATCACGAAGCCTCCACATCATGTGCCACATCCCAGTCTTCTGCTGGATCACTGCTACAGTTCTGGAAGATGTGATGAAGACCAAAAAGAGAGGAGAGCTGCCCAAGACCCTGACTGAGATGTACATCCACTTCCTGGTGGTTCAGACCAAAGTCAAGAACATCAAGTATGATGGAGGAGCTGAGACAGATCATCACTGGAGTAAAAAGAGCAGGAAGATGATTGAGTCTCTGGGAAAACTGGCTTTTGATCAGCTGCAGAAAGGCAACCTGATCTTCTATGAATCAGACCTGACAGAGTGTGGCATCGATATCAGAGCAGCCTCAGTGTACTCAGGAGTGTTCACACAGATCTTTAAAGAAGAGAGAGGACTGTACCAGGACAAGGTGTTCTGCTTCGTCCATCTGAGTGTTCAGGAGTTTCTGGCTGCTCTTCATGTCCATCTGACCTTCATCAACTCTGGAGTCAATCTGATGGCAGAACAACAAACAACATCCCTGTGGTCTAAAGTCTTCAGAGACAAACAGAATCTGAAGTATCTCCATCAGAGTGCTGTGGACAAGGCCTTACAGAGTTCAAATGGACACCTGGACTTGTTCCTCCGCTTCCTCCTGGGTCTTTCACTGCAGACCAATCAGAAACACCTACGAGGTCTGCTGACACAGACAGGAAGTAGCTCACAGACCAATCAGGAAACAGTCCAGTACATCAAGAAGAAGATCAACGAGGATCTGTCTGCTGAGAGAAGCATCAATCTGTTCCACTGTCTGAATGAACTGAATGATCGTTCTCTAGTGGAGGAGATCCAACGGTACCTGAGATCAGGATGTCTCTCCACAGATAAACTGTCTCCTGCTCAGTGGTCAGCTCTGGTCTTCATCTTACTGTCATCAGAAAAAGATCTGGACGTGTTTGACCTGAAGAAATACTCTGCTTCAGAGGAGGCTCTTCTGAGGCTGCTGCCAGTGGTCAAAGCCTCCAACAAAGCTCTGTAAGTACAGAGACAGTTGGATTCATATATCATAATTTAAATGCTCTGTTGTCTTTTCAACTTACTATCTTTTTTCTTTATATCATTTCCTCAGACTGAGTGTCTGTAACCTCTCAAAGAGAAGCTGTGAAGCTCTGTCCTCAGTTCTCAGCTCCCAGTCCTCCAGTCTGAGACACCTGGACCTGAGTAACAACAACCTGAAGGATTCAGGACTGAACCTTCTGTCTGATGGACTGAAGAGTTCACACTGTACACTGGAAACTCTCAGGTCAGGATTCATCAACATGTTCAACTGATGGCCACTTAAATCCTGATTTACATTCATTGATAAACTCATAACCATCACAGGATTGTCTCTGCTGATATGATTTCAAACCAGTTGTGTTTTGTGTTTCAGTCTCTTTCCATCAACATGTTTCATGTTGTTTTTTTCTCTGTTGTTGGAACTTGAAATATCAGAGAGGAATCAGTAATGTTGTCAGATAGTTGGTGGACATTAGTGGGTGTTTGGTTGTGACTAGAAAAAAGTCAGTAATAATGTTGATGTAACCCCACAGTAGGTGACAGTATGGCAGTACTGTGGTACCCACCCTCAGATTATGTGACATGTGTTGTTTTGTGTGTTTGCAGTCTGTCAGGCTGTCTGATCACAGAGGAAGGCTGTGCTTCTCTGGCCTCAGCTCTCAGCTCCAACCCCTCCCATCTGAGAGAGCTGGACCTGAGTAACAACAGCCTGAAGGATTCAGGAGTGAACCCTCTGTCTGATGGACTGAAGAGTTCACACTGTACACTGGAAACTCTCAGGTCAGATCAAGCTGCAGACCATCTGAAATGATTTCAGATATTTCTCTAAACTCCATACAGTTGAAACATTCTCTCTCATGTCAGCATTTCTGAATCTGACAAATCTTCAATCAGGATTTGAAACTTCACAGTTCAGAAACTCTTTTCTGGTTCAATTCCACCTACTGAACAACATACAGATATGAACTCTGGCTGATATAGAAAAGACCATTATGCTTTCATATGTTATTTGGATTGACTCCTTATTTATGAGTTAATCATAATTAACTGTAAGGATTTTAATCTGTGCTCAGAAGAGATTATACTGTAGATCACCAAATTTAGTGGGTCCTCTGTGGAGTTAAAATCATGCCAAAACCTCACAAACACACATAACATGTTTTACTCACGCCGAACAATCCACAAACAAACTCAGTGTGGTTTGCAAATACAAAACATCATTCACAAACTAATGCATTTTGTTTTGCAAATAAGAAACATGCCTATCAAACAAATACATCATGTTTTACACATACAAAGAAACATTTTTTCAAGTACAAAAAAATATCCAAGCTGACAGGGGGAGGAGCCTCTCGTAGAATGAATGTAATAAGGAAATAAAAAACTTTTGTCCAACTTTGATCTTTAATAAAAATCATATATTTTTTAACCAGCCCCAAGGGTTGAGATTACTCCAAAATTACATAGTAACAGTACTTGATGGTAATAGGACATGTTGTCCAAGGAGTACTGAGTCCAATAGTACAGCTGCCTTGGACTACTTATTGAAAATATGATTTTTATTAAAGATCAAAGTTGGACGAAAGTTTTTATTTCCTTATTACATTCATTCTACGAGAGGCTCCTCCCCCTGTCAGCTTACAGCACCGTATTAATGCATTTATCGTAAGCATTAGAATACGTGCGCACTCCAAACTGAGTGCCGGCTGGCTTGGCCACGGAAACGTAACTGCCAGCTGGCTTGACCGCAGTACAAAGCCAGTTTGTTTGCAGCATATAACACCCCACTGTGGCTGTTTCTGCTGACACTTTAACCTCCTGTAGTATTTATAACTGATACATGAACAAATTAGCGTTAAATATCTCCACGTCTTTACCTGACTACCTGACCGCGAGTAGCGCTGCTAAAAAAGTTTGAGCTAATAACCACATATCACTTCCTATAAACTTTTCACAATAAAAGCCTCCCGTTACTTTGTTATTTCAAACCTTTCAGTGTGAAGCAGCGAGCAGCAATGTGTGTTTTGTTTTAGCAACATCTGAAGAGTCGCCTTCAGTTACTGCAGATAAATGTGTGCGGACTGAGGTCGTCTTCACTTCAAAATCAAACTCAAGTTTGTTTGCCCCCTCAGTGCAGTTGGTTCCGGCAGGTGTGAACACAGCAATCACACTCAGGTGTTCACCAAAACAACCGGACCAAGACCTTCTTGAAGAGGTGGTCTCAGTCCGGTGAAGAACGAACTCTGGAGTGGATCGTTTGTAGTTTGAACGTGTTCCGACCTGGATCTGAAGCAACTGCAGTCACATGACACATTGTTTGGGTTAAACATGAGCATGTTACAGTCCTGGAGGATTATTAATGTGCGCCTCCTCCTGTACTGCCTTAATATGCACATTCAGCACATCCAATGCATCAAAACATTGTTTTCTAGTTGGAGCCGCGCCTCGTTTTCAAACTGTATGCTTTGACTCAAATGAACAATGACAGCAATATAGTCCACGATGAGCAGCGCTAAAATCAACCTGCGTAGTTGTCCCTCCATTGTGACATTAGAAAGTGTCACATTTATCTTCCAAGTGTACTCTTCTTCAACGTTTGCTTTACTTCCTGGATTTTTCCCACATGGAAATTCTGACCAATCAAGAGCAGCTTTCTCACACAAGGCATTTGATCTGGTCCGCTTGTAAATGCTGCCATGAGAACACCAACCAACTCTAGGCAATTATACAACTTTGGAACATCATGAGTCCCTGATTCAGACCAAAGGAGACAACGACAGGTCTGAGAGCACCCTGAGACTCACCAACAAACAGGATTACATTTTAACAAATGATTTTTTTTTTCTTCTTGTTGATTGTTGTCTCTGTAGGCTGAGTGTCTGTGACCTCTCAGAGAGAAGCTGTGAAGCTCTGTCCTCAGTTCTCAGCTCCCAGTCCTCCAGTCTGAGACACCTGGACCTGAGTAACAACAACCTGAAGGATTCAGGAGTGAACCCTCTGTCTGATGGACTGAAGAGTTCACACTGTACACTGGAAACTCTCAGGTCAGATCAAGCTGCAGACCATCTGAAATGATTTCACATATTTCTCTAAACCCCATACAGTTGAAACATTCTCTCTCATGTCAGCATTTCTGAATCTGACACATGTTCAATCAGGATTTGAAACTTCACAGTTCAGAAACTCTTTTCTGCTTCAATTCCACCTACTGAACAACATACAGATATGAACTCTGGCTGATATAGAAAAGACCATTATGCTTTCATATGTTATTTGGATTGACTCCTTATTTATGAGTTAATCATAATTAACTGTAAGGATTTTAATCTGTGCTCAGAAGAGATTATACTGTAGATCACCAAATTTAGTGGGTCCTCTGTGGAGTTAAAATCATGCCAAAACCTCACAAACACACATAACATGTTTTACTCACGCCGAACAATCCACAAATACAAAACATCATTCACAAACTAATGCATTTTATTTTGCAAATAAGAAACATGCCTATCAAACAAATACATCATGTTTTACACATACAAAGAAACATTTTTTCAAGTACAAAAAAATATCCAAGCTGACAGGGGGAGGAGCCTCTCGTAGAATGAATGTAATAAGGAAATAAAAAACTTTTGTCCAACTTTGATCTTTAATAAAAATCATATATTTTTTAACCAGCCCCAAGGGTTGAGATTACTCCAAAATTACATAGTAACAGTACTTGATGGTAATAGGACATGTTGTCCAAGAAGTACTGAGTCCAATAGTACAGCTGCCTTGGACTACTTATTGAAAATATGATTTTTATTAAAGATCAAAGTTGGACGAAAGTTTTTTATTTCCTTATTACATTCATTCTGAGAGGCTCCTCCCCCTGTCAGCTTACAGCGCCGTATTAATGCATTTATCGTAAGCATTAGAATACGTGCGCACTCCAAACTGAGTGCCGGCTGGCTTGACTGCAGTACAAAGCCGGTTTGTTTGCAGCATATAACACCCCACTGTGGCTGTTTCTGCTGACACTTTAACCTCCTGTAGTATTTATAACTGATACATGAACAAATTAGCGTTAAATATCTCCACGTCTTTACCTGACTACCTGACCGCGAGTAGCGCTGCTAAAAAAGTTTGAGCTAATAACCACATATCACTTCCTATAAACTTTTCACAATAAAAGCCTCCCGTTACTTTGTTATTTCAAACCTTTCAGTGTGAAGCAGCGAGCAGCAATGTGTGTTTTGTTTTAGCAACATCTGAAGAGTCGCCTTCAGTTACTGCAGATAAATGTGTGCGGACTGAGGTCGTCTTCACTTCAAAATCAAACTCAAGTTTGTTTGCCCCCTCAGTGCAGTTGGTTTAGACAGGTGTGAACACAGCAATCACACTCAGGTGTTCACCAAAACAACCGGACCAAGACCTTCTTGAAGAGGTGGTCTCAGTCCGGTGAAGAACGAACTCTGGAGTGGATCGTTTGTAGTTTGAACGTGTTCCAACCTGGATCTGAACCAACTGCAGTCACATGACACATTGTTTGGGTTAAACATGAGCATGTTACAGTCCTGGAGGATTATTAATGTGCGCCTCCTCCTGTACTGCCTTAATATGCACATTCAGCACATCCAATGCATCAAAACATTGTTTTCTAGTTGGAGCCGCGCCTTGTTTTCAAACTGTATGCTTTGACTCAAATGAACAATGACAGCAATATAGTCCACGATGAGCAGCGCTAAAATCAACCTGCGTAGTTGTCCCTCCATTGTGACATTAGAAAGTGTCACATTTATCTTGACAGTGTACTCTTCTTCAACGTTTTCTTTACTTCCTGGATTTTTCCCACATGGAAATTCTGACCAATCAAGAACAGCTTTCTCACACAAGGCATTTGATCTGGTCCGCTTGTAAATGCTGCCGTGAGAACACCAACCAACTCTAGGCAATTATACAACTTTGGAACAACATGAGTCCCTGATTCAGACCAAAGGAGACAACCACAGGTCTGAAAGCACCCTGAGACTCATCAAGAAAGAGGATTACATTTTAATACAAATTATTTTTTTTCCTTCTTGTTGATTGTTGTCTCTGTAGGCTGAGTGTCTGTAACCTCTCAGAGAGAAGCTGTGAAGCTCTGTCCTCAGTTCTCAGCTCCCAGTCCTCCAGTCTGAGACACCTGGACCTGAGTAACAATAACCTGGAGGATTCAGGAGTGAACCTTCTGTCTGATGGACTGAAGAGTTCACACTGTACACTGGAAACTCTCAGGTCAGATCAAGCTGCAGACCATCTGAAATGATTTCACATATTTCTCTAAACTCCATACAGTTGAAACATTCTCTCTCATGTCAGCATTTCTGAATCTGACAAATGTTCAATCAGGATTTGAAACTTCACAGTTCAGAAACTCTTTTCTGCTTCAATTCCACCTACTGAACAACATACAGATATGAACTCTGGCTGATATAGAAAAGACCATTATGCTTTCATATCATGTTATTTGGATTGACTCCTTATTTATGAGTTAATCATAATTAACTGTAAGGATTTTAATCTGTGCTCAGAAGAGATTATACTGTAGATCACCAAATTTAGTGGGTCCTCACTTGTTACCATCTGGATGAAGTTGATATTTCAGTTTTACTGAACTAATTTAAAGTGTTCTTCTTGACTCAGTGTTATAATGCAGGTCTGTTAGTTTCCTGTTAGCTGAAGTACTAACTGAGATCTTTGTTCCTTTAGATTTGACTTTAGTCCAGACTCATTAATCAAAGAGGATTACATTTTACACAAACATTTTTCTTTTTATTAATTATTGTCTCTGTAGGCTGAGTGACTGTAACCTCTCAGAGAGAAGCTGTGAAGCTCTGTCCTCAGCTCTCAGCTCCCAGTCCTCCAGTCTGAGACACCTGGACCTGAGTAACAACGACCTGAAGGATTCAGGAGTGAACCTTCTGTCTGATGGACTGAAGAGTTCACACTGTACACTGGAAACTCTCAGGTCAGGATTCATCAACATGTTCAACTGATGGCCACTTAAATCCTGATTTACATTCATTGATAAACTCATAACCATCACAGGATTGTCTCTGCTGATATGATTTCAAACCAGTTGTGTTTTGTGTTTCAGTCTCTTTCCATCAACATGTTTTATCTTGTTTTTTTCTCTGTTGTTGGAACTTGAAATATCAGAGAGGAATCAGTAATGTTGTCAGATAGTTGGTGGACATTAGTGGGTGTTTGGTTGTGACCAGAAAAAAGTCAGTAATAATGTTGATGTAACCCCACAGTAGGTGACAGTATGGCAGTACTGTGGTACCCACCCTCAGATTATGTGACATGTGTCAATGTCGTCATGCTGCAGGTTTGTGGGCTCATATGAAACAATAGTGGGGGATGTTTTGATCTTCATCATCTGCCACCAGTGGGTGTCATCATAATGGGAATGTTTCCTGATTTTAAAGGAGTTTAGCTTCACCTGGATTTGGTTTGTTTTGCACTGACAAAGAGTTCCCTGGCTGATAAGAGTCAACTTGTAGTGGGACTCACCACAGAAACTAAAGGTGACAGTCAGCCACAGACGCACACTGAAGAACTAACAGCTGATTGTGGACGTGGTGTGTCAGAGACCAAAGAGGTTTATTTAGAACTGGACCAACATTATGGGGGAAACAGGCAGTGCACTGTGGCTGCAGATGGACTTTGACTGGAATATTTTATATCCAGATTACAGATCATAAAAAACAGTGTTGACTGTTGCTAGGAGACAGGATGTGAACAGCAACCCTAACCCATCCAAGCATCCACCCCGACCTCCTCCATCAGAGGTTCTGTCTCCTTTACTTCTGACAGACAACAGTCATTATGACACAAACAAAGGAGGTGACTCATCAGGAGTAAAACAGCTGGTTTCAAAGCTCCAATAATCAATACTTGTATATTGACAATGGATCAGCTGACTGTAATGGTGAAGTGTTGTGTGGTGGTGATGAACCCACAGTAAACTGTTGAAACACCACCTGCTCAGGTACACTGAACTAAAACAATATCAGCTGATTAATAAGAAGTGATGAACATGTCAGTCCATGTGGAGACAATAACAAAGCTGTGTGTATGAGAGTGATGTAATGTCCATGTTTCCATGGTGAAAGAGGAAGTGCTGCTCTGACCCCCCTCCTCCTTTCAGGGTGGAGCCTGCTGGAGTCCGATGGTTGAGACCAGGTCTGAGGAAGTGTAAGTGTGTTTTTCATTTGATCTTCAGACTGTGACATCACTCATTCAAATCTCTGATGTCATCATCAGAGTGATGATAGATGAATAACTGCAGCTGTATTGTGTCTTCTTCTCTCCATCAGATTCCTGTGAACTCACAATCGACACAAACACAGTAAACAGAGAGATCAAACTGTCTGACAACAACAGGAAGGTGACACGGGTGAAGGAGGATCAGTCATATCCTGATCATCCAGACAGATTTGACGTCTGGCCTCAGCTGCTGTGTAGAACTGGTCTGACTGGTCACTGTTACTGGGAGGTCGAGTGGAGAGGAAGGGTTGAAGTATCAGTGAGTTACAGAGGAATCAGAAGGAGAGGAAACAGAGAGGACTGTGTGTTTGGAGAGAATGATCAATCCTGGAGTCTGGACTGCTCTGATGATGGTTGCACTGTCTGGCACAAAAATAGAGGAACACCCATCTCCTCCTCCTCCTCCTCCTTCTCCTCTGTCTCTGGTAGAGTAGCAGTGTATGTGGACTGTCCTGCTGGCACTCTGTCCTTCTTCAGAGTCTCCTCTGACACACTGATCCACCTCCACACCTTCAACACCACATTCACTGAACCTCTTTATCCTGGGTTTAGGCTCAGGTCACGTGGTTCCTCAGTGTCTCTGTGTTCTCTGTAGGAGGGAGAGTCTCCTCCTGTTAGAGAAACTTTCTCACTGCTGAACAGATAGTTCAGTCTGTACAGGAGTTGTTGAGAACAAAATGACGTAACAACAGTCAGTGGAAACCAAAATCATCAACCCACTGAGGGCTGGATTCAAAATCACACCGAAAATCAGAGTGAAAAATTGAAATCACAGATTGATCCAACTCATCATGTGACTCAGTAGTGTGTTCGGCCCCCGCCTGCCTGTATGACCTCCTGACAACGTCTGGACATGCTCCTGATGAGTCTGCGGATGGTGTCCTGGGGGATCTCCTCCCAGACTTGGATCGGGGCATCAGTGAGCTCCTGGACAGTCTGTGGTGGTACTTGGCGGCATCAGATGCACCGATACATAACGTCCCATAGGTGCTCAGTTGGATTTAGGTCAGAGGAACGAGAGGGCCAGTCAATGGCATCAATGCCTTCATCATCCAGGAACTGCCTACACACTCTGGACACATGAGGCCGGGCATTGTCCTGCACCAGGAGGAACCCAGGGCCCACAGATGAGACAGAGACAACAGAACACTGAACGTGACAACGTGTTCTGCTATATCTCAAACTGAACATTATTTTCATTATTATTATAATTTTCATTTATTCAATTTAAACTGACGCAAGGGAATGAGCAAAAACAAAAAATGTAAATATGAAATTGATTTTGTTCTTTCATGTTTTTTCTTCGGGTGTTGTGTGTGATATTTTGGAATAAAACAGCAGCAAGCTCCAGAATCTTATTTTGCTTCTTTCCCCTTTGTGTCAGGACACTTCCTGTCAAATTTCATACATGTATGACTATTTATGCCGTCGTAGTGCCCTAATATTTGCATTTACATCATTTCCCCAGAAGCATGTCCCAAAAAGGGGTTTTAGGCCCCCTGAGACCAAACGGCCCCGAGCTGGGGGTGCTCCTTATCAACTTCTGATGGCCCAGGGTATATACAGGCTAACAGGAAATAATGATGGAACAAAGGTGGCAGAAAACATCATGAGGGCTGGACCTGGCTCCTGGCCTAATACATATTTACAACTCAACAAACTATCTGACTCAATTCAACCTGAACAACAAAGGGTTAAACATTTAGAAAGGCTGCCAAAATCAAACACACACACCAACATCATATTCCAATGCAACAGGCAGCAGTTGAGGCTGTGAGACAGCACCAATGAATATTCAACTGGGAAGTCAATCAAACTCCCCTTGTTAACCCTGTTATATTGGTAAAGCGCGCCCTCTAGTGGCGGAATCCACCATGACTTGGCACACACACCTGGAGCGCAGCCACCTTCAAAAACACACTCCAAATGAAGCCATCATCAATGAAACAATCAATCTCCCGAAAGGAGCAAAGCAACAACAGGGAAACTAAAAACATGCACACACTCATATCACTTATTCCTACAATGATACAAAGGAGATTTGGGGAGAAATTGCTTTGACAATCAGCATTAAAAACGGAAACACAGCACACATTGTACAGAAATAGCAAAATGCAGTGAAAGGCACATTTCACTTCAAGCAAACTATGACAGAGGAAGAATCATTCTGCACTTACTTTATCATGGACGCACATGAAGACAAATAAAGTCCACACATTGATGAGACAGAGTGCAGTTAGGAGTCCACAAATCCGGCTCCACGTTACCTGTGCGTCTTCCTACTAGAAAAAGTCCCACAATGCTCTGTGGCTATGACGTCATATTTCTGGTTCTTTTTTCCACCTTCAGTCCCTTTTTGCATTTTATATCTTCCTCCTCTCTTTTGTCTGCAAACAGGAAGCACCGTCCAAACATGCACAGCTCTGGCTTTATTTGTTTTAAACATACTATACTATGAGTTGTTCTGACATGCTGTACCGACTTTTTTTTCTTCCATAAACTATACTACGACTGTTTTAACAGCTTTTTCAGTTTTTAATTTTTTTATTCTTTTTTTTTTGTTTGTTTGGACTTACAATACTATTACTTTTTTCATGTATACAATTGAAACTGACATAAGAAAATGAGAAATAAATTTAAAAAATGTAAATGTTAAATTGATTTTATACTTGAAAGTGACCCTTTGACAAAAATGCATTTTTCTCAGCTTTTTTTTTTAATAAAAAATGCAAAAATTCAAGTGTCGATGAAAAAACAATATAAATAAGATAGAATGATAAAACAGAAGGTGTCTTCTTTAGTTTGATGTATATACTGTTTACATATTCATAGAACAAATTATTCTGTGGGTCTTTAAAGATCAGTGAATATGATCAAAAATGTTGGCGGTGGCTGGAAACTTCAAAATAATACTCTGGTGGGAAAGTGTTCAGGCCGGTGTCCAAGGGAGAGAGTAAAAAGGCTCTGTGAAGCACAGTGGAAGTGTAAGGGTTAAAAAGCTCAGGTTATTAAGGTGCTGCTTGAAGAGCCTGAGGTGGAAAGTTCCATCCTCATCCAGGGCCACAACTGAAAAGGTTAAATGCGCCCAGAGAAAAGGTCCCAGTGTGAAGGGTGCTCAGAGGCATGGTGGGATTCACTGTGACAATGAGGTGCCAATGGACCAGAGTTTGGGTTCAAATCCTGCCCCCCCCCCCCCCCCAGCCCTTCTTTATGATGAAGGTTCAGAGCTTAATCCAAATAAACACTAAATGACAGATGATTTCATTAATACAATAAACAGTATGAACTTATGTCCAAAAATCACCAGACCCATCTGGATAACTTCCCGCTGTGCCACGCTAATCAACAATATATTCACCAGTGACATTATCAACAACACAATAAGTGGATTATTAATCAGTGATATCAGTGACCATTTACCAATTGTTACAGTCTTTGACAGCAGCTATAAGACTAATCAACCTGACGACAAAACAGTGTACAGAAGAGTGAGAACAGAGGAATTGATAATAGCATTCAGAAATGACTCCATGGCACAAAACTGGGACACCATATTACCATATATGACTTGTGGTGTCCCCCAGGGGTCAGTGTTGGGTCCTAAATTGTTTATTCTTTATATCACTGATTTATGCAACATATCAAAAATATTTAAACTGGTGTTATCTGCCGATGATACAAATATTTTTTGTCCTGGCAGTGATTTGCAAGTTTTAACGCAGGTGATCAATTCAGAACTGAGTAAATTAAAAACATGGTTTGATGGAAATAAATTCTCATTAAACCTGAACAAAATAGGTTATAAGGATCATACAAACTCATTATTCTTACAGTCAAAACTCTTACAATCTAAAGATCTTGTGGAATTACAGACAGCACAAATAAGTTTGGACTCTGATACTTGAATTATTTTATGAAGGCTGTGACATGTGACATCACATTTGATCCTGTTTCACCTTCAACATGTTCATCAACTCTCTGTTTCCTGTTTCTCTGCTCTCTCACCTCAACACTGACTCATAATAAACCTGTAAATGTACTGAAAGAGCCACAATGTGTGAATAGAAGTTCATTTAAATATCATACAAGAGTCATTTCCAGACGTTGTATAAAACACATACAGTTCATACTGGACTTCAGTCTGGACTCTGATACTTGAATGATTTTATGAAGGCTCATATTTCATGTTTATTGAGGCCTCTGTTGGTCAAAGTGCTCTCATAGATCAGAGGATCATTTCTACTCTGTTCATTAATAACTGAATAAACTCAATAACAATATTTTATTCTGATGAAATAACCAGTCTATGAAGGAAGGACCACTGTAGTTATTTGACATGATCTGAGGGTTGAACTCTGATCATCTGGATTTGTGTGTTATCTGCAGTCACAGAGACAAAAGTTTTCAAACTGAATCCAACAGAAACAAATGAGAGCATCTGTGAGTGTGAGGACGATCAGCCCAGGGTTTCATGTCAGAATAATATGAGCCGTGTTCACAGTTTATTCTTTGTATGTATGTATTTGTGTTGTATATATAGTGAACGTTACATGATGTGTCTCTGTGAAACTGTCTGAAGCAGCAGACTGAACACATGTTGCAGAAAGTGTTGATACAAAAACATAAAATGGCAGGGGGTTATAAACTAAGGGAAAAATTAAATTTCAAGACTCTGTTTGTGCGTGTAACAACAAAAAGTTTTTGTATTTCTGTCTGTGGAGTTAAACTATGGAAGTTTTTGAATGTGGAGCTCAATAAATGTCCAAATATAAAGCAGTTTAAAAAGAGATGATTTTCACAAGCTACAAGGATGAAGAAGGTGTTTGACTATCAGCAAGTGTTTACTCTTTATTTATTCATTTATTTATTACCACCTGTTTTGTCTATGTCTGTTTATATCTGTGTTGAGTATGTATATACATAGTTTGTGTATATATACATAGTTTGTGTGTATATACAGTTTATCGCAAAACTGCAAGGCAACTTAAGATGGCTGAAGAAGGCCTTTCTTCAAGCATCCGAAGATGAAAAACCAGCCCTAAAAGAGATGAGAGATAACTTGAGGGAGTGCATAAAGACCTTGTGCTGAGCAGAGTGCCAGTGAAAGGACAGAAGGAGACGGGAAAAGGAGAGAATTAAATTCACCAAAAACCCCTTCAAGTACCTGTCATGGTTCCTGGGAGTCAAAAGATCAGGAGTGCTAAAGGCTTCAAAGGAGGAGGTAGAGGAGCACCTCCACAAAGTGCACAGCGACCCAAGGTGAGAGGAAGAACTCGATCTGGGAGGAGAGCTATGCTGCCCAGAAGAGCCAACCATCTCCTTTGATGATGGGGAGCCCAGATTGCAGGGGGTCAATGACTTCATCTGAAAGGCCAGGGGAAGATCTGCACCAGGGCTGAATGGGATTCTGTACAGAATATATAAGAACTGCGAGAGGCTGAGCAGACGTCTGTGGAAGCTCATGAAGATAGTGTGGAGGAAGAGCTACCTGCCAGACAGCTTCCTTATTGCCATCCAGCATGAAAGACTTCGGCACAATCTCTTTGTCGAATGTGGAGAGGAAGGTGTTCTTGGGAGTCCTGGCGAAGAGGCTGACCCACTTCCTACTCAGCAATAAGTACACTGACACTTCTGTACAAAAAGGCGGAGTATGAGGAGTCCCCGGTAGCACTGAACACAACAGGGTCATCTCCAAGATCATCCGGGCGCAAAGAGGAACCAGGGAGATCTGGCAGTCCTGTGACCTGACCTAACAAATGCTTGTGGCACAGTACCACACAAGTGGGTGGAGTCGAGTTCAAACCATCGAAAGCAAAAAGCCTAGTCCTGAAGCGGGGCCTCGTTCAAGACCGCTTGCGGTTTAAGATAGGTGAAGACATCATCTGAGAAGCTAGTAAAGAGCTTAGGAACGTAGTATAGAGCCGACATGAACGACAAAGAAAGTGTGAAGGAGATTCTTAACCAAGCAGAAGAGTGTCTAAAAGCCCTGAAGAGGAGTGGCCTGCCTGGCAAGTACAAGGCATGGGGCTACCAGCACAGCATCCTTCCAAGGCTCATGTGGCCACTGCTTGTGTACAAGGTTCCCTTGACAACAGTGGAAGCTTTGGAAAGGAAAATTAACAACTTCACAGGAGGTGGCCGTTTGTCCCCAGAAGCTTTTGCTCTATTGGCCTCTACTGTTCCAGGAGCAAGCTGCAGCTGCTAATGACATCAGTAGTGGAGGAGCTTAAGACAGCCAATGTCCGGTTAGCCATGATGTTGCAGGAAAGTGACGACCAGGCGGTGCGGCAGGCAGACATCACGGTCAAGACAGGATGGAGGTGGAAAGCCAGCAGAGCTCTGAGGGAAGCAGAGAAGCGCTTACAACATGGAGACATCATGGGGACGGTGACCCAGGGGAGGCTGGGTCTGGGAGTCATCACCCGAGCAAGCTGAAAGGAGGCAAAGGCAAAGGACTGGAGAGGGATGGTGCAGAAGGAGATTTGGGCAGTGGAGGAAGAGGGCAGGCAAGCCAGGGCAGTAGCCATGAGACAGCAGGGCAGCTGGACCAGGTGGGACAGTGTCCCGGGAAGATCTCTCAGTTGGAAGGACATCTGGAATATGGAGGGGCATCAGATAAAGTTCCTCCTTAGTTCCATGTATGATGTACTGCCAACGCCAACAAACCTCCAAAGGTGGAGATTGACAGAGGGTCCCTCCTGTGTGCAGTGCAAGAGACCAGCAAACCTGGAACACATTCTGTCAAGTAAGCCTGGCTGACGGGAGGTTCAGATGGCGCCATGATCCAGTGCTGGTGCAACTGGCCGATGGACTGGAGAAGGAGAGGAAGTGGAAAGCCAACAAGGTCCAAGCCAAAGGCCCCCGCTTCATCGGCTTTCTCAGGCCTGGGGAGAAGGCAGGCAAGGATGATGGATGCTCAGGGATCCTCGATACGGCGAAGGACTGGAAGATGAGAGTGAATAACATCTCGAAACAGGCAGAGACATCATCCAGATGGCTGTGGCTAAAGAGAAGTGAGTGGTGGCTAAACCAGGCTGGCAGAGGAGAGGGGGGGCAGAGCTGGTTGGTGAAGACCCGAAATGCCGAGGGAGCAGTTCCAGGATGCCGGCTCTGCTGTGAAGCCCCTCTGAGGTGTCGTGGGCTAGTTGACGAAACACCAGTGAAGTGGGGTGCCCACTTGAAAACCCAGTGAAGTCACAAGGTCTGAAACATAAAACTCTGCCCTCAGTTGAAGGCGTCTGAAGGGAGCGATTTCGATGCCAACCACCCCACATAAGGCACAGGAGATAACTCGTGCCAAGTGCGGTGGCTACGATATACCCTTATTGTGTAAAGACATATGTTTATATACATAAATTGTGTATATGTCCATAGTTTGTGTGTATATATATATATACACATGGTTGGTCAAAGTAAACACATCTATCATGAATTATTTTTTGAATGAGGTATAGATATATAATTTTATATTTTTTGTATTTTTATAATTATTTATATTGTGCTGTAAGACAAATATTATTAGTAATTAATAAAATATATTAGATTTGGTCTAGAGGAATTAATTATTTCACACCTTTACACTGATGGGGAGAAACATAATGGTCTATTATTATTAATATATGAAGAGGGGGTGGGAATAAATTAGTTTGTTCTTCCTTTCATTCCTTTTTGAACATGTGAATCAAATCATTATATGTTGTTTTCGGTTTTCATGCTCCCTTTAGTAACTTGTTTTTGTCTTTATATCTCACTGCCACTGTATGACTGTTTTGTTTGTTGTATCAGAGTCGCTGCTGTGGGTTAAACTTTAACATGTATCATATAAAGTCATATAAAGACACAGCAGCTGAACTTTGAACTGAGCGCTGCAGGTTGGTTCATTCAAGTGTTTGAGTGTGACAGCAGCCTGCAGACACAGAGGACTGAATCCTGACGGAGGACAACAGAAAACTCTTTGTGTCCACAGACCTGGTCCAGACAGCAGAGAGCTGCAGAGTGATGAAGTCCATGAGAAGAAACTGAGTAAGTGGACCTTTGATTGATTCCAGTCTCTAATGTGTCTCTGTTGGTTCATGTGTTCACCTCCTGTCTTTGATCCAGACTCCACAGCACAAAGTTTATCTGACAACAAACACTTTAAAGTCTAATGATGAACCCGTCTGTCTGTCTGTCTGTCTGTCTGTCTGTCTTCATCAGGAGGCTGCAGGTTATCACCAACATGAAAAGGTATCACACTCAACACTTGACATCACATTTGATCCTGTTTCACCTTCAACATGTTCATCAACTCTCTGTTTCCTGTTTCTCTGCTCTCTCACCTCAACACTGACTCATAATAAACCTGTAAATGTACTGAAAGAGCCACAATGTGTGAATAGAAGTTCATTTAAATATCATACAAGAGTCATTTCCAGACGTTGTATAAAACACATACAGTTGATACTGGACTTCAGTCTGGACTCTGATACTTGGCTCATATTTCATGTTTATTGAGGCCTCTGTTGGTCAAAGTGCTCTCATAGATCAGAGGATCATTTCTACTCTGTTCATTAATAACTGAATCAACTCAATAACAATGTTTTATTCTGATGAAATAACCAGTCTATGAAGGAAGGACCACTGTAGTTATTTGACATGATCTGAGGGTTGAACTCTGATCATCTGGATTTGTGTGTTATCTGCAGTCACAGAGACAAAAGTTTTCAAACTGAATCCAACACAAACAAATGAGAGCATCTGTGAGTGTGAGGACGATCAGCCCAGGGTTTCATGTCAGAATAATATGAGCCGTGTTCACAGTTTATTCTTTGTATGTATGTATTTGTGTTGTATATATAGTGAACGTTACATGATGTGTCTCTGTGAAACTGTCTGAAGCAGCAGACTGAACACATGTTGCAGAAAGTGTTGATACAAAAACTGTTGGAGACAAACTCTGAGATTAATCACAGCTTCAACTGTTTGTCATATGTCATGCTGTATCCATGGCAACGACTGTAGTCCTCATGTTAACCCTGTGGACTCAGCAGTGTCACAGTGTTAACAGAGAGAATTTAAACACATGACAGAGTGAGTGAAGTGTGGGAGGGCTCAGTGTGCAGGTCCACAGGGTGGAGGTTTGGATTGTGAGCTCCCCCTGGTGGTCAGTGAGGTTTACAGCTGCTCTCAGTGTTCCTGTCAGTCTGCTGTGACTGTGATTTTTCTCTATTTTGCATCAAATTTAAACTGAATATTTTTGAGTTTTGAACAATTTGAAAATGCCACCTTGGGCTCTGAGAAACTCTGCCGGATATATATATATTTTTTGGACATTTGTACATGAAACTGTTGTTTGAGAATATAAACAGGTGATTCATTGACAATTAAATAATCATTTGTTGCAGCACAAAGACATGTATACATATATGTCTCTATGTCTGCTTCCTTGGTGCAGTGTGCACCTCACTGATTAAACGTTATCAGTTCAAATCCCAGCTGTGTAAGAAAATAGTGTTGAGTTATTCTTTTGTGACACATAACTACATCTTGTTAAACCATCATCTTCAGCTGTCAGAACTCACACACATTTTCTTCAGTAAATTCAGTTCTAGTTAAACGTTGCTGTGTTGATCCTTTTCCTGTTGAGAGCTGATAGTTTCTCCAGCAGCTGCTGAGGCTGAAGACTAAACACTGAATTTCCCTCCCTGCTGGTCTTCCTCTCTGTGTGCTAGGATCAATAAGAGACCAGACTCCCCTCGACCTGAACCTGAACCTGACCCCAGCTGTGTGTCCCTCAAGTCTGACCAGTCACATGAACATGGCATCGATGTTAAAAGAAGAAAAGTCTCTGCTGCACAGTAAGCTAACATTAAATGTAAAATGAAGCTGACAGCTTCCCAGTATAACTCCTCTTGTCTCCGTCATCTCTATGTTCGAAGGCTCACTTTCCATAATCCGTCTACTATGGTCCATATCCCACTCAGTCAATCCTCACTCAAAATTCAAAATCCATCATGTAACTTTAGCCTCCAGCCACTGTCTCGACAACTGTGGCCTCATGCTAAAAGAATTTCTTTTTCTCAAAACAGACAACAAAGCAAACCTTTTAATTCTCCTCTGTCAGCCGTCATGCTCACTGCTCCGTCAACATGAGCTCTCTTCTGGAGGCCATCATCACCCCCAAAGAAAAAAATCAAGAAAACACTGAAACGTTAACACACCTGTTCTTTTTCTGAATCTGGAGAGTTTTATGGCTGTTGCATCACCGCCAACCACTGGATTGCAACAGTTTCACAGTGCAAACTATTGACAGTGTCCAAACAAAGAGTATTTTAAATGTCCAGAGGTAAAGGAGGAGGGTAGGGTTTGTAGGCTTGTTAGTATGAAGGACCAGCTGCAGTTCAATAAGACAAAGATTTAGCACCATCAGAAACTGACCCTGCTCTCAGATATGCTGTGTCCAAAACCCAATACAGGCCACAGTTTCAAGTGGAGCGGCAGGTCAACTGTGTGAAGTCTTAGCACATCTGACTGACAACACACTGGTAAAAAAATGACATACATCGAATACAAACAAGCATTGCAATAAAATAACTTTTATTATCCAATAAAACCAGTGAAATCAGAGACAGAAATCTTGTATGTTCAGTAAATCTCAGTGTTTCTATCAGTTTCCAGCAGCAGAAAGAAAAGTCCCCTGTACCCAGCTGTGTGTCCATGAAGAGTGATGAGTCTTTCGGTCGTTTCATTGACTTCAAAGATGGACGTCCTTCTTATGACCCACTGTAAGTGCTTAAGACTGTCAATAGAAACAGATGCGCTATCAGTTACACAGATACAGAACTGATCGTCCATGATTTACAGTGTTGTTTACATCTGGTTTTCATTACAATCAATTATGGCAGAACACAACATCTTTAACTTACTGGTGTGTGTGTGTGTGTGTGTGTGTGTGTGTGTGTGTGTGTGTGTGTGTGTGTGTGTGTGTGTGTGCGTGCGTGTGTGTAATTCATAACTTAAAGCAGTCTCCTGGTGTAAACACAATGTGAGCTAATTCTTTCACAGAGTCAACCACGGGAGGCCAAAGTGTCAGATAGCTGCAGATTTTGGGGACTGGCAGATGACTAGCAGAGGTGGTGTTGGGACTAGCTGAAGTCCTCTGGGTTGTAATGCTAGATTTTTTAAGGACTACCTGCAGCGGTATGACGAGTAGTTTCAGAAGATTATGGTCCAGATGCAGAGGATTGAGGACTCAATAAAGTGGTCTGGAAACAAATTAAAGAGGTTTTGGACTAGCTCCAGAGTTTTAGGGACTACCTGTAAGGGTGTGGGGAGTAGTTTCAGAGAGCTATGGATCAGATGGGGAATTGCTGCAGGGGTTTTTGGACTACATTCAAATGTCTGCGTCCAAGCTTCAGAGCTCTGGGAACAGCCTGTGAAGGTATGTGGACTAGTGGCAGATGTTGGGGCCGAGCTACAGAGGTCTGTACACTTACTATAGAAATCTGAGGACTGCCTGCAGAGGTCTGGGGAAAGAGCGCAGTTTGTTGAAGAATCAGTTAGTCAGTTAGTTTAAGAATTCCCTTTTGAGGTTGCCCTTACATGTCCTAGCCTTTGTTAAGAAGTCGTCTTTGGTTTTGCAGATGCCTCCAGAAAGACCCTCTTATTAAAGCTAAAGCCTCAGATTGCTAATTACAATTATAATCAGTGAATGTAGTGCAGGCTCCACCCATAAATGGCAGAGTCAAAGCTTTAGCATGGACCTTGCTCCCAGATGTGCTGTGGACCAAACCAAATACAGGCCACAGTTTCAAGTGTGGGGGCAGGACATTAGTATCAAGTGTAAGCCTGGTACTGGTATAATATTCCAAAATTCCAAGTATCACATCAGATTGTGGTGATCAATGCCTCTAAGCACACACGCCCCTGCCTCAGACACATCCACTCATCAGGTTGGGGAACATTTTTGTTGCGTTTTATGCTGGATAGAAATCTTGCATGTTCAGTAAATTTCAGTGTTTCTATCAGTTTCCAGCAGCAGAGAGAAAAGTCCCCTGTACCCAGCTGTGTGTCCATGAAGAGTGATGAGTCTTTCTGTCGTCTCATTGACTTCAAAGATGAACGTCATTCTTCTAACCCACTGTAAGTACTTAATGCATGTTCAACAGATGGATTTGTTTTGAGACAGATACAGGTTGCCCTTCATTTGTTTGCATCTGGTCTTCTTCAGGATCAATCATGAGAGAATACACCATCTTTAAATAACTTATAGTTGTGTCAGAAAATCACAAACTCTCAATAGTCTATGCTGCAAAAATAATCTGAGTTATCTAAATGTAAAGGAAAGAGTCTCTGTACATGTGTATGTCCTTCGATTTCTCAACATCTGATAAACTTGGACCCCAGGGAAGGGCAGTGTTGAGGGCAACCACTTGAGATCTATGGTACTCTTTTATTAGTAGAGCGTTATTAGCACACTGTATAGTGTATTGACAAGGGACCCCAATTAAGTGTTACACCGGCGAACAGCTTGCTCTCCATCACTTGCTACAATACATTCAAGAACAGAAGAAGAGAGAAACTCTCGTGGGACCTTACACTGCAGCAAATTCAAACATTTCAAGCATCAGCAATGTAACTTTTGGAATTAATGCTTTTGTTCTCAGATGTAGTCTTCTCTAAAATAGCTAGCTGTTAGCAAATGATGTGTATACTTTAGCATTGTTAGGGCAATCCAGTATGTCATGGCGGGTGTGTATTGCTCAGGACCCAAACAAGAATGGTATCGTGTGTAAAACTGTTTGGGTGAGCGGTTCGTGAGAAAGCTTCAAGCAGCAATACCAGAGGCCGAACAGTTGGCTCGTTCCAAACAGGCACTGCACTAATTTATTTTGAATTCCTCCACAGAGTGGACCAGGAGAGCTCAGAGGTTCCCAGTGGTCAGTCTGCCCAGCAGCATCAAACACACCTGGACTCCATATTTATGGTCTGTACATGTACAACAACTACTGTTACATCTATTCTGTTCACAATCATCTCCATGCTGCACTTTTTACACCAGTGGATTGTCAGTCTGTCCAACATGGATCTGATGTTTGATTGTGTCATTCATATCATTTTCTGTTCCAGCTGCTGGAGGAGAACATCGTCACTTTTGTGAAGAACGAGCTGAAGAAGATCCAGAAGTCTCTGAGCTCAGAATACCCAGAATGCCTCGAAAATCGGAGTGAGGATGAGGAGATGTTGGAGGGTGAGGATGAAGAGCAGAGGAGGAGCAGCAGAAAGGCATTTCTGAAGATCACACTGAACTTCCTGAGGAGAATGAAGCAGGAGGAGCTGGCTGACTGTCTGCAGAGCAGTAAGAGGATTTCTATAAAGATTTAACATGATGGATAAATGGGACGTTTACTAATGTCTCAAGAGACAGACCAAAATATATTCATATACTCATTCTTTGAGGAAATGACATGTTGTCTTATTGATCTTCTTTGCTGTGTTCATTCAGGACATCTTGCTGCAGTCTGTCAACGTAAACTCAAATCTAACCTGCAGAAGAAGTTCCAGTGTGTGTTTGAGGGGATCGCTAAAGCAGGAAACCCAACCCTTCTGAATCAGATCTACACAGAGCTCTACATCACAGAGGGAGGGACTGCAGAGGTCAGTGATGAACATGAGGTCAGACAGATTGAAACAGCATCCAGGAAACCAGACAGACCAGAAACAACAATCAGACAAGAAGACATCTTTAAAGCCTCACCTGGAAGAGATGAACCAATCAGAACAGTGATGACAAAGGGAGTGGCTGGCATTGGGAAAACAGTCTTAACACAGAAGTTCACTCTGGACTGGGCTGAAGACAAAGCCAACCAGGACATACAGTTCACATTTCCATTCACTTTCAGAGAGCTGAATGTGCTGAAAGAGAAAAAGTACAGCTTGGTGGAACTTGTTCATCACTTCTTTACTGAAACCAAAGAAGCAGGAATCTGCAGGTTTGAAGAGTTCCAGGTTGTGTTCATCTTTGACGGTCTGGATGAGTGTCGACTTCCTCTGGACTTCCACAACACTGAGATCCTGACTGATGTTACAGAGTCCACCTCAGTGGATGTGCTGCTGACAAACCTCATCAGGGGGAAACTGCTTCCCTCTGCTCGCCTCTGGATAACCACACGACCTGCAGCAGCCAATCAGATCCCTCCTGAGTGTGTTGACATGGTGACAGAGGTCAGAGGGTTCACTGACCCACAGAAGGAGGAGTACTTCAGGAAGAGATTCAGAGATGAGGAGCAGGCCAACAGAATCATCTCCCACATCAAGACATCACGAAGCCTCCACATCATGTGCCACATCCCAGTCTTCTGCTGGATCACTGCTACAGTTCTGGAGGATGTGATGAAGACCAGAGAGGAAGGAGAGCTGCCCAAGACCCTGACTGAGATGTACGTCCACTTCCTGGTGGTTCAGACCAAAGTCAAGAACATCAAGTATGATGGAGGAGCTGAGACAGATCATCACTGGAGTCCAGAGAGCAGGAAGATGATTGAGTCTCTGGGAAAACTGGCTTTTGATCAGCTGCAGAAAGGCAACCTGATCTTCTATGAATCAGACCTGACAGAGTGTGGCATCGATATCAGAGCAGCCTCAGTGTACTCAGGAGTGTTCACACAGATCTTTAAAGAGGAGAGAGGACTGTACCAGGACAAGGTGTTCTGCTTCGTCCATCTGAGTGTTCAGGAGTTTCTGGCTGCTCTTCATGTCCATCTGACCTTCATCAACTCTGGAGTCAATCTGATGGCAGAACAACAAACAACATCCTGGTGGTCTTATTTCTTATTTCTTATTACTTATTTCAGAGACCAACCTGAACTAACACATCTCCACCAGAGTGCTGTGGACAAGGCCTTACAGAGTCCAAATGGACACCTGGACTTGTTCCTCCGCTTCCTCTTGGGTCTTTCACTGCAGACCAATCAGAAACACCTACGAGGTCTGCTGACACAGACAGGAAGTAGCTCACAGACCAATCAGGAAACAGTCCAGTACATCAAGAAGAAGATCAACCAGGATCTGTCTGCTGAGAGAAGCATCAATCTGTTCCACTGTCTGAATGAACTGAATGATCGTTCTCTAGTGGAGGAGATCCAACAGTCCCTGAGTTCAGGACGTCTCTCCACAGATAAACTGTCTCCTGCTCAGTGGTCAGCTCTGGTCTTCATCTTACTGTCATCAGAAGATGATCTGGACGTGTTTGACCTGAAGAAATACTCTGCTTCAGAGGAGGCTCTTCTGAGGCTGCTGCCAGTGGTCAAAGCCTCCAACAAAGCTCTGTAAGTACAGAGACAGTTGGATTCATGTATCATAACTTACATACTCTGCTGTCTTTTCAATGTGCTGCTTGTTTTTTCTCCATTCTTATCTCTTCAGACTGAGCAGCTGTAACCTCTCAGAGAGAAGCTGTGAAGCTCTGTCCTCAGTTCTCAGCTCCCAGTCCTCCAGTCTGAGACACCTGGACCTGAGTAACAACAACCTGAAGGATTCAGGAGTGAACCTTCTGTCTGATGGACTGAAGAGTTCACACTGTACACTGGAAACTCTCAGGTCAGATCAAGCTGCAGACCATCTGAAATGATTTCACATATTTCTCTAAAGTCCATACAGTTTAAACATTCTCTCTCATGTCAGCATTTCTGAATCTGACAAATGTTCAATCAGGATTTGAAACTTCACAGTTCAGAAACTCTTTTCTGCTTCAATTCCACCTACTGAACAACATACAGATATGAACTCTGGCTGATATAGAAAAGACCATTATGCTTTCATATCATGTTATTTGGATTGACTCCTTATTTATGAGTTAATCATAATTAACTGTAAGGATTTTAATCTGTGCTCAGAAGAGATTATACTGTAGATCACCACATTTAGTGGGTCCTCACTTGTTACCATCTGGATGAAGTTGATATTTCAGTTTTACTGAACAAATTTAAAGTGTTCTTCTTGACTCAGTGTTATAATGCAGGTCTGTTAGTTTCCTGTTAGCTGAAGTACTAACTGAGATCTTTGTTCCTTTAGATTTGACTTTAGTCCAGACTCATTAATCAAAGAGGATTACATTTTAACACAAATATTTTTCTTCTTGTTGATTGTTGTCTCTGTAGGTTGAGTGTCTGTAACCTCTCAGAGAGAAGCTGTGAAGCTCTGTCCTCAGTTCTCAGCTCCCAGTCCTCCAGTCTGAGACACCTGGACCTGAGTAACAACAACCTGAAGGATTCAGGAGTGAACCTTCTGTCTGATGGACTGAAGAGTTCACACTGTACACTGGAAACTCTCAGGTCAGGATTCATCAACATGTTCAACTGATGGCCACTTAAATCCTGATTTACATTCATTGATAAACTCATAACCATCACAGGATTGTCTCTGCTGAGATGATTTCAAACCAGTTGTGTTTTGTGTTTCAGTCTCTTTTTATCAACATGTTTTATGTTGTTTTTTTCTCTGTTGTTGGAACTTGAAATATCAGAGAGGAATCAGTAATGTTGTCAGATAGTTGGTGGACATTAGTGGGTGTTTGGTTGTGACTAGAAAAAAGTCAGTAATAATGTTGATGTAACTCCACAGTAGGTGACAGTATGGCAGTACTGTGGTACCCACCCTCAGATTATGTGACATGTGTGTTGTTTTGTGTGTTTGCAGTCTGTCAGGCTGTCTGATCACAGAGGAAGGCTGTGCTTCTCTGGCCTCAGCTCTGAGCTCCAACCCCTCCCGTCTGAGAGAGCTGGACCTGAGCTACAATCATCCAGGAGACTCAGGGGTGAAGCTGCTGTCGGCTGGACTGAAGGATCCACACTGGAGACTGGACACTCTCAGGTATGAAGAGGCCTGCTGCAGCCACAGACACTCAGTCTGATAGAGGAGGTAGAGCTGGAAACTTTTTCTCTGTCACACTGTCAGCCTGGCTCATATGACCCTGACACACCAAGCTGACCTCAAACAACCAGAGCTGATAAACACTGACTCATCAAACTGTTTGTGTCCCACATCAGACCATCAATACAGACACAAGTAGTCAGGGAACAGTAGCCAGGATGTGCCAAAACAGGGAGGGAAGCTGATGAAATGTTTCTGGAGCGTTGTCTTGTTTCAACATTGGATAATAGGACAGTGGTGTATCCTGACATGATGTTGGCCATCATGGTGGGTTGACGTGTGTCAATGTCGTCATGCTGCAGGTTTGTGGGCTCATATGAAACAATAGTGGGGGATGTTTTGATCTTCATCATCTGCCACCAGTGGGTGTCATCATAATGGGAATGTTTTCCTGATTTAATAGAGTTTCACCTGGATTTGGTTTGTTTTGCACTGACAGAGAGTTCCCTGGCTGATAAGAGTCAACTTGTAGTGGGACTCACCACAGAAACTAAAGGTGACAGTCAGCCACAGACGCTCAATGAAGAACTAACAGCTGATTGTGGACGTGGTGTGTCAGAGACCAAAGAGGTTTATTTAGAACTGGACCAACATTATGGGGGAAACAGGCAGTGCACTGTGGCTGCAGATGGACTTTGACTGGAATATTTTATATCCAGATTACAGATAATAAAAACCAGTGCTGACTGTTGCTAGGAGACAGGATGTGAACAGCAACCCTAACCCATCCAAGCATCCACCCCGACCTCCTCCATCAGAGGTTCTGTCTCCTTTACTTCTGACAGACAACAGTCATTATGACACAAACAAAGGAGGTGACTCATCAGGAGTAAAACAGCTGGTTTCAAAGCTCCAATAATCAATACTTGTATATTGACAATGGATCAGCTGACTGTAATGGTGAAGTGTTGTGTGGTGGTGATGAACCCACAGTAAACTGTTGAAACACCACCTGCTCAGGTACACTGAACTAAAACAATATCAGCTGATTAATAAGAAGTGATGAACATGTCAGTCCATGTGGAGACAATAACAAAGCTGTGTGTATGAGAGTGATGTAATGTCCATGTTTCCATGGTGAAAGAGGAAGTGCTGCTCTGACCCCCCTCCTCCTTTCAGGGTGGAGCCTGCTGGAGTCCGATGGTTGAGACCAGGTCTGAGGAAGTGTAAGTGTGTTTTTCATTTCATCTTCAAACTGTGACATCACTCATTCAAATCTCTGATGTCATCATCAGAGTGATGATAGATGAAGAACTGCAGCTGTATTGTGTCTTCTTCTCTCCATCAGATTCCTGTGAACTCACAATCGACACAAACACAGTAAGCAGAAAGATCAAACTGTCTGACAACAACAGGAAGGTGACACGTGTGGAGGAGGATCAGTCATATCCTGATCATCCAGACAGATTTGACCACTGGCCTCAGCTGCTGTGTAGAACTGGTCTGACTGGTCGCTGTTGCTGGGAGGTCGAGTGGAGAGGAGGGGTTTATATATCAGTGAGTTACAGAGGAATCAGGAGGAGAGGAGACAGAGAGGACTGTGTGTTTGGAATGAATGATCAGTCCTGGGGTCTGTTCTGCTCTGATGGTGGTTGTTACTCTGTCAGGCACAAAAACAGAGCAACACCCATCTCCTCCTCCTTCTCCTTCTCCTCCTCCTCTGGTAGAGTAGCAGTGTATGTGGACTGTCCTGCTGGCACTCTGTCCTTCTTCAGAGTCTCCTCTGACACACTGATCCACCTCCACACCTTCAACACCACATTCACTGAACCTCTTTATCCTGGGTTTGGGTTGTGGTCTGGTTGGTCTGGTTCCTCAGTGTCTCTGTGTTCTCTGTAGGAGGGAGAGTCTCCTCCTGTTAGAGAAACTTTCTCACTGCTGAACAGATAGTTCAGTCTGTACAGGAGTTGTTGAGAACAAAATGACGTAACAACAGTCAGTGGAAACCAAAATCATCAACCCACTGAGGGCTGGATTCAAAATCACACCGAAAATCAAAGTAAAAAGTTGAAATCACAGATTGATCCAACTCATCATGTGACTCAGTAGTGTGTTCGGCCCCCGCCTGCCTGTACGACCTCCTGACAACATCTGGACATGCTCCTGATGAGTCTGCGGATGGTGTCCTGGGGGATCTCCTCCCAGACTTGGATCAGGGCATCAGTGAGCTCCTGGACAGTCTGTGGTGGTACTTGGCGGCATCAGATGCACCGATACATAACTTCCCATAGGTGCTCAGTTGGATTTAGGTCAGAGGAACGAGAGGGCCAGTCAATGGCATCAATGCCTTCATCATCCAGGAACTGCCTACACACTCTGGACACATGAGGCCGGGCATTGTCCTGCACCAGGAGGAACCCAGGGCCCACAGAGGAGACAGAGACAACAGAACACTGAATGTGACAACGTGTTCTGCTATATCTCAAACTGAATATGATTTTCATTAAAATTAGATTTTTCATTCGTACAATTTAAACTGACGCAAGGGAATGAGAAAAAAATGTAAATATAAAATTGATTTTGTTCTTGAAAATGACTCTTTGACAAAAATACATTTTTCTCAGCTTTTTGTCTGAAACAAATTCAAGTGTTGATAAAAAAGAAATGGAATAAGATAAAATCAAATGTTTTTTGTGTATAGAAACCGAAGGTCTCTTCTTTAGTTTGATGTATATACTGTTTACATATTCATAGAACAAATTATTCTGTGGGTCTTTAAAGATCAGTGAATGTGATCAAAAATGTTGGTGGTGTCTGGAAACTTAAAAATAATACTCTGGTGGGAAAGTGTTCAGATGAAGACACAGCAATGCACAGGGCGCTCATCCACAACAAGGAACTTTGACTAGATTTGTGAACCTGTGCTTCTGTACACAGAAAATGAAAGCATATAATTTAAGGGATATATTTCCAAGAAGTAAAACTCATTTTACAATAAGTAAATAATACTTGGGTTCACACTGGTTATTATTATTTTTAGTTTTGGGATGTTGTGTGGAATATTTTTGAAATAAAATTGCAGTAAGCCCCAGAATCTTATTTTGCGTCTTTCCCCTTTGTGTCAGGACACTTCCTGTCAAATTTCATACATGTATGACTATTTATGCCGTCGTAGTGCCCTAATATTTGCGTTTACATCATTTCCCCAGAAGCATGTCCCAAAAAGGGGTTTTAGGCCCCCTGAGACCAAACGGCCCCGAGCTGGGGGTGCTCCTTATCAACTTCTGATGGCCCAGGGTATATACAGGCTAACAGGAAATAATGATGAAACAAAGGTGGCAGAAAACATCATGAGGGCTGGACCTGGCTCCTGGCCTAATACATATTTACAACTCAACAAACTATCGGACTCAATTCAACCTGAACAACAAAGGGTTAAACATTTAGAAAGGCTGCCAAAATCAAACACACACACCAACATCATATTTCAATGCAACAGGCAGCAGTTGAGGCTGTGAGACAGCACCAATGAATATTCAACTGGGAAGTCAATCAAACTCCCCTTGTTAACCCTGTTATATTGGTAAAGCGCGCCCTCTAGTGGCGGAATCCACCATGACTTGGCACACACACCTGGAGCGCAGCCACCTTCAAAAACACACTCCAAATGAAGCCATCATCAATGAAACAATCAATCTCCCGAAAGGAGCAAAGCAACAACAGGGAAACTAAAAACATGCACACACTCATATCACTTATTCCTACAATGATACAAAGGAGATTTGGGGAGAAATTGCTTTGACAATCAGCATTAAAAACGGAAACACAGCACACATTGTACAGAAATAGCAAAATGCAGTGAAAGGCACATTTCACTTCAAGCAAACTATGACAGAGGAAGAATCATTCTGCACTTACTTTATCATGGACGCACATGAAGACAAATAAAGTCCACACATTGATGAGACAGAGTGCAGTTAGGAGTCCACAAATTCGGCTCCACGTTACCTGTGCGTCTTCCTGCTAGAAAAAGTCCCACAATGCTCTGTGGCTATGACGTCATATTTCTGGGCCTTTTTTCCACCTTCAGTCCCTTTTTGCATTTTATATCTTCCTCCTCTCTTTTGTCTGCAAACAGGAAGCACCGTCCAAACATGCACAGCTCTGGCTTTATTTGTTTTAAACATACTATACTATGAGTTGTTCTGACATGCGATACTGACTTTATTTTCTTCCACAAACTATACTACGACTGTTTTAACAGCTTTTTCAGTTTTTTATTCTTTTTTTTTTGTTTGGACTTACAATACTATTACTTTTTTCATGTATACAATTCAAACTGACAAAAGAAAATGAAAAATAAATTGTAAATGTAAATGTGAAATTGATTTTATACTTGAAAGTGACTCTCTCAAAAATGCATTTTACTCAGCTTTTTTGAAAAATACTTTTTATTTTTAATAAAAAAAATGCAGAAATTCAAGTCTTGATTGAAAAAAAAGAAAACTAGAAATAAGATAGAATAATAAAAACAGAAGGTCTCTTCTTTAGTTTGATGTATATACTGTTTACATATTCATAGAACAAATTATTCTGTGGGTCTTTAAAGATCAGTGAATATGATCAAAAATGTTGGCGGTGGCTGGAAACTTAAAAATAATACTCTGGTGGGAAAGTGTTCAGGCCGGTGTCCAAGGGAGAGAGTAAAAAGGCTCGGCGAAGCACAGTGGAAGTGTAAGGGTTAAATAGCTCATCTTTATGATGAAGGTTCAGAGCTTAATCCAAATAAACACTAAATGACAGATGATTTCATTAATACAATAAACAGTATGAACTTATGTCCAAAAATCACCAGACCCACCTGGATAACTTCCCACTGTGCCACGCTAATCGACAATATATTCACCAGTGACATTATCAACAACACAATAAGTGGATTATTAATCAGTGATATCAGTGACCATTTACCAATTGTTACAGTCTTTGACAGCAGCTATAAGACTAATCAACCTGACGACAAAACAGTGTACAGAAGAGTGAGAACAGAGGAATTGATAATAGCATTCAGAAATGACTCCATGGCACAAAACTGGGACACCATATTACCATACATGACTTGTGGTGTCCCCCAGGGGTCAGTGTTGGGCCCTAAATAGTTTATTCTTTCTATCACTGATTTATGCAACATATCAAAAGTATTAAAACTGGTGTTATCTGCTGATGATACAAATATTTTTTGTCCTGGCAGTGATTTGCAAGTTTTAACGCAGGTGATCAATTCAGAACTGAGTAAATTAAAAACATGGTTTGATGGAAATAAATTCTCATTAAACCTGAACAAAATAGGTTATAAGGATCATACAAACTCATTATTCTTACAGTCAGAACTCTTACAATCTAAAGATCTTGTGGAATTACAGACAGCACAAATAAGTTTGGACTCTGATACTTGAATTATGTTATGAAGGCTGTGACATGTGACATCACATTTGATCCTGTTTCACCTTCAACATGTTCATCAACTCTCTGTTTCCTGTTTCTCTGCTCTCTCACCTCAACACTGACTCATAATAAACCTGTAAATGTACTGAAAGAGCCACAATGTGTGAATAGAAGTTCATTTAAATATCATACAAGAGTCATTTCCAGACGTTGTATAAAACACATACAGTTGATACTGGACTTCAGTCTGGACTCTGATACTTGAATTATTTTATGAAGGCTCATATTTCATGTTTATTGAGGCCTCTGTTGGTCAAAGTGCTCTCATAGATCAGAGGATCATTTCTACTCTGTTCATTAATAACTGAATCAACTCAATAACAATGTTTTATTCTGATGAAATAACCAGTCTATGAAGGAAGGACCACTGTAATTATTTGACATGATCTGAGGGTTGAACTCTGATCATCTGGATTTGTGTGTTATCTGCAGTCACAGAGACAAAAGTTTTCAAACTGAATCCAACAGAAACAAATGAGAGCATCTGTGAGTGTGAGGACGATCAGCCCAGGGTTTCATGTCAGAATAATATGAGCCGTGTTCACAGTTTATTCTTTGTATGTATGTATTTGTGTTGTATATATAGTGAACGTTACATGATGTGTCTCTGTGAAACTGTCTGAAGCAGCAGACTGAACACATGTTGCAGAAAGTGTTGATACAGAAACATTAAATGGCAGGGGGGTTATAAACTAAGGGAAATATTAAATTTCAAGAGTCTGTGTGTACAACAACAAAAAGTTTTTGTATTTCTGTCTGTGTAGTTAAACTATGGAAGTTTTTGAATGTGGGGCTCAATAAATGTCCAAATATAAAGCAGTTTAAAAAGAGATGATTTTCACAAGCGACAAGGATGAAGAAGGTGTTTGACTATCAGCAGGTGTTTACTCCTTATTTATTCATTTATTTATTACCATCTGTTTTGTCTATGTTTGTTTATATCTGTGTTGAGTATTCATATACATAGTTTGTGTGTATATACAGTTTATCGCAAAAACTCCAAAGTGACTTAAGATGGCTGAAGAAGGCCTTTCTTCAAGAATCCGAAGATGAAAAACCAGCCCTAAAAGAGATGAGAGATAACTTGAGGGAGCGCATAAAGACCTTGCGCTGAGAAGAGTGCCAGTGAAGGGATAGAAGGAGAGGGTTAAATTCACCAAAAACCCCTTCAAGTACCTCTCAGGGCTCCTGGGAGTCAAAAGATCAGGAGTGCCAAAGGCCTCAAAGGAGGAGGTAGAGGAGCACCTCCACAAAGTGCACAGCGACCCAAGGCAAGTGGAAGAACTCGATCTGGGAGGAGAGCTGTGCTGCCCAGAAGAGCCATCCATCTCCTTCGATGATGGGGAACCCAGATTGCAGGAGGTCAATGACTTCATCTGAAAGGCCAGGGAAAGATCTGCACCAGGGCTGAATGGGATTCTGTACAGAATATGTAAGAACTGCGAGAGGCTAAGCAGACGTCTGTGGAAGCTCCTGAAGATAGTGTGGAGGAAGAGCTACCTGCCAGACAGTTTCCTTATTGCCAAGGGGTGCTTCATGCCGTAGGGGGAGGACTCATCCAGCATGAAAGACTTTGGCACAATCTCGTTGTTGAATGTGGAGGGGAAGGTGTTCTTGGGAGTCCTGGTGAAGAGGCTGACTCAGTTCCTACTCAGTAATAAGTACACTGACACTTCTGTACAAAAAGGCGGAGTACCAGGAGTCCCTGGTAACATTGAACACAACCGCATCATCTCCAAGATCATCGCGGATGCAAAGAGGAACCAGGGAGATCTGGCAGTCCTGTGACCTGACCTAACAAATGCTTATGGCACAGTACCACACAAGTTGGTGGATTACAGACTCAAAGCCTACCACGTCCCACAGAAGGTACAGCTGCTTCTCTGGAACTACTTGGAGCACTTCAAGATGCCTTTCACCTATGGTGACTTACTAACAACTGGCAGAGGCTGGAAGTTGGAATCATGACTGGATGTACAATCTTGGTTATTCTGTTTGCAGCTGCGATGAACCAACTGGTCAAGTCAGTGGAGAAGCCTAGATGGGGAGCTGTACTCTCGAGCGGCACCCAACAGGTCCCAGTCAGGGCCTTTATGGACACCCTGACAATCACAGTGAGGTCAGTCCCAGAGGGCAGATGGATTTTGCAAGATCTGTTGGGCTCACTAAAACAGCTAGAATGTAGTTCAAACCATCGAAATCCAGAAGCCTAGTCCTGAAGCGGGGCCACGTTGAAGACCACTTGTGGTTTAAGATAGGTGAAGACATCATCTGAGAAGCTAATAAAGAGCTTAGGAACGTAGTATAGAGCCGACCTGAACGACAAAGAAAGTGTGAAGGAGATTCTTAACCAAGCAGAAGAGTGTCTAAAAGCCCTGGAGAGGAGTGGCCTGCCCAGCAAGTACAAGGCATGGGGCTACCAGCACGGCATCCTTCCAAGGCTCATGTGGTCACTGCTTGTGTACGAGGTTCCCTTGACAACAGTGGAAGCTTTGGAAAGGAAAATTAACAACTTCCTCACGAGGTGCCTGTCTGTCTGAAATTTTGCTCTATTGGCCTCTACTGTTCCAGGAGCAAGCTGCAGCTGCTAATGACATCAGTGGTGGAGGAGCTTAAGACAGCCAAAGTCCAGTTAGCAATGATGTTGCGGGACAATGACGACCAGGTGGTGCGGCAGGCAGACATCACGGTCAAGACGGGATGGAGGTGGAAAGCCAGCAGAGCTCTGAGGGAAGCAGAGGAGCGCTTACAACATGCAGACATCATGGGGACGGTGACCCAGGGGAGGCTGGGTCTGGGAGTCATCACCCGAGCAAGCTGAAAGGAGGCGAAGGACTGGAGAGGGATGGTGCGGAAGGAGATTTGGGCAGTGGAGGAAGAGGGCAAGCAAGCCAGGGCAGTAGCCATGAGACAGCAGAGCAGCTGGACCCGGTGGGACAGTGTCCCGGGAAGATCTCTCAGCTGGAAGGACATCTGGAATATGGAGGGGCATCAGATAAAGTTCCTCCTTTGTTCCGTGTATGATGTACTGCCAACACCAACAAACCTCCAAAGGTGGAGATTGACAGAGGGTCCCTCCTGTGTGCAGTGCAAGAGACCAGCAAACCTGGAACACATTCTGTCATCCTGTCGAGTAAGCCTGACCGACGGGAGGTTCAGATGGTGCCATGATCAGGTGCTGGTGCAACTGGCCGATGGACTGGAGAGGGAGAGGAAGTGGAAAGCCACCAAGGCCCAAGCCAAAGGCCCCTGCTTCATCGGCGTTCTCAGGCCTGGGGAGAAGGCAGGCAAGGATGATGGATGCTCAGGGATCCTTGGTACAGCAAAGGACTGGAAGATGAGAGTGAATAACATCTCGAAACAGGCAGAGACAGCATCCAGACGGCTGTGGCTAAAGAGAAGTGAGTGGTGGCTAAACCAGGCTGGCAGAGGAGAGGGTGCGCAGAGCGGGTTGGTGAAGACCTGAAATGCCGAGGGAGCAGTTCCAGGACGCTGGTTCTGCTGTCAAGCCCCACTGAGGTGTCGTGGGCTAGTTGACGAAACACCTGTGAGGTGGGGTGCCCACTTGAAAACCCAGTGAAGTCACAAGGTCTGAAACATAAGACTCTGCCCTCAGTTGAAGGCGTCTGAAGGGAGCAATTTCTATGCCAACCACCCAACATAAGGCACAGGAGTTAACTCGTTGCAAGTGCGGTGGCTACGATATACCCTTATTGTGTAAAGACATATGTTTATATACATAGGTTGTGTATATGTCCATAGTTTGTGTGTATATATATACTTAGTTTGTCAAAGTAAACATATCTGTCATGAATTATTTTTTGAATGAGGTATAGATATATAATTTTATATTTTTTTGTATTTTTATAATTATTTATATTGTGCTGTAAGACAAATATTATTGGTAATTCATTAAATATATTCGATTTGGTTGGGAGGAATTAATCCTTGTACAGCTTTATACTGATGGGGAGAAACATAATGGTCTATTATTAATATATGAAGAGGGGGTGGGAATAAATTAGTTTGTTCTTCCTTTCATTCCTTTTTGAACACGTGAATCAAATCATTATATGTTGTTTTCAGTTTTCATGCTCCCTTTAGTAACTTGTTTTTGTCTTTATATCTCACTGCCACTGTATGACTGTTTTGTTTGTTGTATCAGAGTCGCTGCTGTGGGTTAAACTTTAACATGTATCATATAAAGTCATATAAAGACGCAGCAGCTGAACTTTGAACTGAGCGCTGCAGGTTGGTTCATTAAAGTGTTTGAGTGTGACAGCAGCCTGCAGACACAGAGGACTGAATCCTGACGGAGGACAACAGAAAACTCTTTGTGTCCACAGACCTGGTCCAGACAGCAGAGAGCTGCAGAGTGATGAAGTCCATGAGAAGAAACTGAGTAAGTGGACCTTTGATTGATTCCAGTCTCTAATGTGTCTCTGTTGGTTCATGTGTTCACCTCCTGTCTTTGATCCAGACTCCACAGCACAAAGTTTATCTGACAACAAACACTTTAAAGTCTAATGATGAACCTGTCTGTCTGTCTGTCTGTCTGTCTGTCTGTCTTCATCAGGAGGCTGCAGGTCATCACCAACATGAAAAGGTATCACACTCAACACTTGATGTCATATTTGATCCTGTTTCACCTTCAACATGTTCATCAACTCTCTGTTTCCTGTTTCTCTGCTCTCTCACCTCAACACTGACTCATAATAAACCTGTAAATGTACTGAAAGAGCCACAATGTGTGAATAGAAGTTCATTTAAATATCATACAAGAGTCATTTCCAGACGTTGTATAAAACACATACAGTTGATACTGGACTTCAGTCTGGACTCTGATACTTGAATTATTTTATGAAGGCTCATATTTCTTGTTTATTGAGGCCTCTGTTGGTCAAAGTGCTCTCATAGATCAGAGGATCATTTCTACTCTGTTCATTAATAACTGAATCAACTCAATAACAATGTTTTATTATGATGAAATAACCAGTCTATGAAGGAAGGACCACTGTAGTTATTTGACATGATCTGAGGGTTGAACTCTGATCATCTGGATTTGTGTGTTATCTGCAGTCACAGAGACAAAAGTTTTCAAACTGAATCCAACAGAAACAAATGAGAGCATCTGTGAGTGTGAGGACCATCAGCCCAGGGTTTCATGTCAGAATAATATGAGCCGTGTTCACAGTTTATTCTTTGTATGTATGTATTTGTGTTGTATATATAGTGAACGTTACATGATGTGTCTCTGTGAAACTGTCTGAAGCAGCAGACTGAACACATGTTGCAGAAAGTGTTGATACAAAAACTGTTGGAGACAAACTCTGAGATTAATCATAGCTTCAACTGTTTGTCATATGTCATGCTGTATCCATGGCAACGACTGTAGTCCTCATGTTCACCCTGTGGACTCAGCAGTGTCACAGTGTTAACAGAGAGAATATAAACATATGACAGAGTGAGTGAAGTGTGGGAGGGCTCAGTGTGCAGGTCCACAGGGTGGAGGTTTGGAATGTGAGCTCCCCCTGGTGGTCAGTGAGGTTTACAGCTGCTCTCAGTGTTCCTGTCAGTCTGCTGTGACTGTGATTTTTCTCTATTTTGCATCAAATTTAAACTGAATATCTTTGAGTTATGAACAATTTGAAGATGCCACCTTGGGCTCTGAGAAACTCTGCTGGATGTTTTTTTTTGGACATTTGTACATTAAACTGTTATTTGAGCAGATGATTCATTGACGATGAAATAATCATTTGAAGCATAAAGACATGTATACATACATATCTTTATGTCTGCCTACTTGGTGCAGTGTGCACCTCGTTGATTAAACATCATCAGTTTAAATCCCAGCTGTACAAGTAAATATACAGTGTTGAGTTATTCTTATGTGACACATTACTACATCTTGTTAAACCATAATCTTCAGCTGTCAGCACTCACACACATTTTATTCAGTAAATTCAGTTCTAGTTAAACGTTGCTGTGTTGATCCTTTTCCTGTTGATAACTGATAGTTTCTCCAGCAGCTGCTGAGGCTGAAGACTAAAAACTGAATTTCCCTCCCTGCTGGTCTTCCTCTCTGTGTGCTAGGATCAATAAGAGACCAGACTCACCTCGACCTGAACCTGACCCCAGCTGTGTGTCCCCCAAGTCTGACCAGTCACATGAACATGGCATCGATGTTAAAAGAAGAAAAGTCTCTGCTGCACAGTAAGCTGACATTAAATGTAAAATGAAGCTGACAGCTTCCCAGTATAACTCCTCTTGTCTCCGTTGTCTCTGTGTTCGAAGGCTCACTTTCCATAATCCGTCTACCATGGTCCATATCCCACTCAGTCAATCCCCAATCAAAATTCAAAATCCATCATGTAACTTCAGCCTCCAGCCATTGTCCTGACAACTGTGGCCTAACGCTAAAAGAATTTATTTTTCTCAAAACAGACAACAAAGCAAAACTTTTAATTCTCCTATGTCAGCCGTCATGCTCACTGCTCCGTCAACATGAGCTCTCTTCTGGAGGCCATCATCACCCCCAAAGAAAAAAATCAAGAAAACACTGAAACATTAACACACCTGTTCTTTTTCTCATTCTGGAGAGTTTTATGGCTGTTGCATCACTGCCAACCACTGGATTGCAACAGTTTCACAGTGCAACCTATTTACAGTGTCCAAACAAAGAGTACGTTAAATGTCCAGAGGTAAAGGAGGAGGGTAGGGTTTGTACGCTTGTTAGTATGAAGGAGCAGCTGCAGAGGTCTGAAGACAAGCTGCAGTTCGATAAAACAAAGATTTAGCACGATCAGAAACTGATCCTGCTGTCTGATGTGCTTTGTCCAAAACCCAATACAGGCCACAGATTCAAGTAAAGCGGCAGCTAAACAGTGTGAAGTCTTTGCACATCTGACTGACAACGCAGTGGATAAAAAAAACAACAGACACGAATACAAACAAGCATTCCATAAAATATTTTTTCTTATCCAATAAAACCAGTGAAATCAGAGACATAAATCTTGTATGTTCAGTAAATCTCAGTGTTTCTATCAGTTTCCAGCAGCAGAGAGAAAAGTCCCCTGTACCCAGCTGTGTGTCCATGAAGAGTGATCAATCTGAGGGTCGTCTGATTTACTTCAAAGATGGACGTCCTTCTTCTGACCCACTGTAAGTGCTTAAAGGAGACCTATTATGCTTTTCCTCTTTTCTGACCTATAAATGTTGTTACAATGTGAGATACTCCTGTTAAACGATGCCAAAACGTCAAATAATGAGGTTTATGCATTTGGACATGAGCCCTGCAAGCTGTTTTGGGTGGCTCTTTTACTGTCTTTTTTTAACAGAGTAGTCCCATTGACGTCAATGCGTGCCAGACTTACTTATATGGGCATGCCCAGGAATACACCGCAGAGGTAAGTAAGTAATGACAACAACAAGCTACGGCTAACGGCTAACGTTACTGACCATTCAGAGACGTCTTGAAGTAACCTCTGTACTTGAGAAACTTCAGGCTGTCCAGTCTCTACCTCCGGATGGGATTCGGGATCCAACACATACGGCTGTATTTCAAAAGTTGACATTTTCAAAAGAGAAATTCTCTCAACTTCCGCACCGGCAAAATAAGGAAGTGGGGCTCGGCAGCTGCCGAGCGCTGCCGATGCCCCATCACAGCAGAGTGGGCCCAGGGCCGGGGGGGTGGAGTAAATAACACAGACCGTTTTCGTGGGATGCAGGAAATACAAGGAAACGATGCAGCGAGAGACACAGCGTCCCAAAGATCTACAAAGCTTTCTGTGCGGGTAATCGTGTGTAGCTGTTCTATAGGAGTCCAATAATCAAATACAAAGGCCCGAAAATGAGCATAATAGGTTCTCTTTAAAACTGTCAATTCAAACAGATGGGCTATCAGTTACACAGATACAGAACTGACCGTCCACAATTTACAGTGTTGTTTACATCTGGTTTTCATTACAGTCAGTTATGGCAGAACACAACATCTTTAACTAACTGGTGTGTGTGTGTGTGTAATTCATAACTTAAAGCAGTCTCCTGGTGCAAACACAATGTGAGCTAATTCTTTGACAGAGTCAACCAGGGGAGGACAAAGTGTCAGATAGCTGCAGATTTTGGGGACTGGCAGACGACTAGCAGAGGTGGTGTTGGGACTAGCTGAAGTCCTCTGGGCAGTAGTTCTAGATTTTTTAAGGACTACCTGCAGCGGTTTGGCAAATAGTTTCAGAAGATTATGGTCCATATGCAGAGGCCTGATGTCTCAATAAAGTGGTATGGAAACAAATTAAAGAGGTAGTGGACTAGCTCCAAACTTTAGGGACTACTTGTAAGGGTATGGGGAGTAGTTTCAGAAGGCTATGGATTGGATGCGGAGGTCTGGCAAATTGCTGCAGGGGTTTTTGGTCTACATTCAAATGTCTGCATCCAAGCTTAAGAGGTCTGGGAACAACCTGTGAAGGTATGTGGACTAGTGGCAGATGTTGGGGCCTAGCTACAGAGGTCTATACATTAACTACAAAAGTTTGAGGACTACCTGCAGAGGTCTGGGGAAAGAGCAGTTTGTTGAAGAGTCCGCTAGTTCGTCAGTTAGTTTAAGAGTTCCCTTTTGAAGGGTTGCCCTTACATGTCCTAGCCTTTGCTAAAAAGTCGTCTTTGGTTCTGCAGATGCCTCCAGAAAGACCCTCTTATTAGCCTCAGATTGCTAATTGCAATTATAATCGGTGAATGTAGTGCAGGCTCCACCCACAAATCAAAGCTTTAGCACGGACAGAAACTGACCTTTCTCCCAGATGTGCTGTGGACCAAACCAAATACAGGACACAGTTTCAAGTGTGGGGGCAGGACAATAGTATCAAGTGTAAGCCTGGTACTGGTATAAAATTCCAAAAATTCCCAGTATCACATCAGACTGTGGTGATCAATGCCTTTAAGCACACAAGCCCATGCCTCACACACATCCATCCACTCATCAGGTTGGAGAACATCTTTGTGTTTTATGCTGGAAAGAAATCTTGCATGTTCAGTAAATTTCAGTGTTTCTATCAGTTTCCAGCAGCAGAGAGAAAAGTCCCCTGTACCCAGCTGTGTGTCCATGAAGAGTGATCAGTCTGAGGGTCGTCTGATTTACTTCAAAGATAGACGTCATTCTAAGGACCCACTGTAAGTACTTAATGCAGGTTCAACAGATGGATTTGTTTTGAGACAGACACAGAATTGGTTGCCCTTCATTTGTTTGCATCTGGTCTTCTTCAGGATCAATCATGAGAGAATACACCATCTTTAAATAACTTATAGTTGTGTTGGAAAATCAAACTCTCAGTCGTCTATGCTGCAAAAATAATCTGACTTATCTAAATTTAAAGGAAAATACGATACGATACCATATACTTTATTGTCCCCATAGGGAAATTTGTTTTGGATTCGTATGCTGCACACAACATGCCTCCACAGTGTGATAAAACAAACAACATAATGAACTGCACATACTCCACATTGCACTTTACAAGATATTGCATATACAAATACATCACACATATTGCATATACCCTGTGATAAAAAAACACCATGAAAATATTGCACAATCCCTGCAGCCTCAAACAGCAATATAAGTTTAATAGAGGCAAATGAATTTTTAAATTGGTTAAGTTTACAGTGGGGAACTCTGTATCGTCTGCCAGAGGGCAAGAGCTCATATTCTACAGTATGTGCAGGATGTGTGATGGGTTGGTCAATATCCTCTGAGCCTGTCAAAGAACAGACTGCTCATAAATTCACTGGAGGGGCGGGTACTCGTTTTTACCCATCACCTTCATGGCTGTGTGTACCAGACGGGCCAGCTTAGTTTTTAGCTGTTCTGTAAGGTTTCCAAACCATGCTGACATGCCATATCTGATCACACTTTCCAATACAGCCTGATAGAATAAAAACATAATCCTTTGGTCCGCACCATACACTCTGAGTCTACGCAAGAAGTAAAGTCTCTGCTGTTGATGAGAACACACATTTTCAACATGAGCTATAAAGCTACAAGTGTTGTCCAAGTGCACGCCAAGATACTTGTATGAGCAGACCGGTTTGATATGTGTGTCATGTATGACCACAGGACTGTGATCCCCCACTGATCTGGGGTCCAGAACCATCTCCTTAGTTTTAGTAACATTTAAAATCAGGTGGTTGGCGTCACACCACTGCACAAATTTTTCTATTTCGCAGAAATAGGCTGATGGACTTGTGTCTTTGTACAGTAAGCTGACGATAGCCGTGTCGTCTGAAAATTTAAAAGCAAAGTTCCTAGGGTGGCTGTCTGTGCATTCATTTGTGTACAGTGTAAAAAGGACTGGGGAGATGACACAACCCTGCGGGGCACCTGTACTGATGGAGCTGGGCTCAGAAAGGATGTTGTTGACTCTGACCTAATGACTTCGATTGTTTAAAAAAGAGAAATACCACTTAATTAAAAAAGGTCTGACACTCATCTGCTTCAGTTTTTGAATGAGAAGATGAGACTGCAGTGTATTAAAAGCGGAACTAAAATCAACAAATAAAATCCGTACATAGGCTTTGGGGTCTTCCAAGTGCTTAACAGTGAGGTGGGTGATGCTGTTAATGGCATCGTCAGTACCCCTGCCCTGCCTGTAAGCAAACTGGAGTGCAGTGGGTCAAAAGAGTCTCTGTACATGTGTATGTCCTACGATTTCTGTGTGCTGAATGCAACCACTTGAGATCTATGGGACTCTTTTATTAGTAGAACGTTATTAGCACACTGTATAGTGTATTGACAAGGGACTCCAATTAAGTGTTACACCAGCGAACAGCTTGCTCTCCATCACTTGCTACAGTACATTCAAGAACAGATAAAGAAAGAAACTCTTATGGGACCTGACACTGCAGCAAATTCAAACATTTCAAGCATCAGCGATGTAACTTTTGGAATTAATGCTTTTGTTCTCAGATGTAGTCTTCTCTAAAATAGCTAGCTGTTAGCATATGATGTGTATACTCAAGTATTGTTAGGGCAATCCAGTGTGTCATGGTGAGTGTATTGCTCAGGACCCGAACAAGAATGGTATCGTGTGTAAAGCTGTTTGGATGAGCTTGAGAAAGCTTCAAGCAGCAATACCAGAGGCCAAACAGTTGGCTCGTTCCAAACAGGCACTGCACTAATTCTTTTTAATTTCTTCACAGAGTGGACCAGGAGAGCTCAGAGGTTCCCAGTGGTCAGTCTGCCCAGCAGCATCAAACACACCTGGACTCCATATTTATGGTCTGTACATGTACAACAACTACTGTTACATCTGTTCTGTTCACAGTCATCTCCATGCTGCACTTTTTACACCAGTGGATTGTCAGTCTGTCCAACATGGATCTGATGTTTGATTGTGTCATTCATATAATTTTCTGTTCCAGCTGCTGGAGGAGAACATCATCTCTTTTGTGAAGAACGAGCTGAAGAAGATCCAGAAGTCTCTGAGTTCAGATTACCCAGAATGCTTAGAGAGTCAGAGGGAGGATGAAGAGCAGAGGAGGAGCAGCAGAGAGGCATTTCTGAAGATCACACTGACCTTCCTGAGGAGAATGAAGCAGGAGGAGCTGGCTGACTGTCTGCAGAGCAGTAAGAGGATTTCTATAAAGATTTCACATGATGTATAAATGGGACGTTTACTAATGTCTCAAGAGACAGACCAAAATATATTCATGTACTCATTCTTTGAGGAAATGACATGTTGAAATATTGTCTTTGTCTCACTGATCCTCTTTGTTGTGTTCATTCAGGACATCTTGTTGCAGTCTGTCAGCGTAAACTCAAATCTAACCTGCAGAGGAAGTTCCAGTGTATGTTTGAGGGGATCACTAAAGCAGGAAACCCAACCCTTCTGAATCAGATCTACACAGAGCTTTACATCACAGAGGGAGGGACTGCAGAGGTCAATGATGAACATGAGGTCAGACAGATTGAAACAGCATCCAGGAAACCAGACAGACCAGAAACAACAATCAGACAAGAAGACATCTTTAAAGCCTCACCTGGAAGAGATGAACCAATCAGGACAGTGATGACAAAGGGAGTGGCTGGCATTGGGAAAACAGTCTTAACACAGAAGTTCACTCTGGACTGGGCTGAAGACAAAGCCAACCAGGACATACTGTTCACATTTCCATTCACTTTCAGAGAGCTGAATGTGCTGAAAGAGAAAAAGTACAGCTTGGTGGAACTTGTTCATCACTTCTTTACTGAAACCAAAGAAGCAGGAATCTGCAGGTTTGAAGAGTTCCAGGTTGTGTTCATCTTTGACGGTCTGGATGAGTGTCGACTTCCTCTGGACTTCCACAACAATGAGATCCTGACTGATGTTACAGAGTCCACCTCAGTGGATGTGCTGCTGACAAACCTCATCAGGGGGAAACTGCTTCCCTCTGCTCACCTCTGGATAACCACACGACCTGCAGCAGCCAATCAGATCCCTCCTGAGTGTGTTGACATGGTGACAGAGGTCAAAGGATTCACTGACCCACAGAAGGAGGAGTACTTCAGGAAGAGATTCACAGATGAGGAGCAGGCCAACAGAATCATATCCCACATCAAGACATCACGAAGCCTCCACATCATGTGCCACATCCCAGTCTTCTGCTGGATCACTGCTACAGTTCTGGAGGATGTGATGAAGACCAGAAAGAGAGGAGTGCTGCCCAAGACCCTGACTGAGATGTACATCCACTTCCTGGTGGTTCAGACCAAAGTGAAGAACATCAAGTATGATGGAGGAGCTGAGACAGATCCACACTGGAGTCCAGAGAGCAGGAAGATGATTGAGTCTCTGGGAAAACTGGCTTTTGATCAGCTGCAGAAAGGCAACCTGATCTTCTATGAATCAGACCTGACAGAGTGTGGCATCGATATCAGAGCAGCCTCAGTGTACTCAGGAGTGTTCACACAGATCTTTAAAGAGAAGAGAGGACTGTACCAGGACAAGGTGTTCTGCTTTGTCCATCTGAGTGTTCAGGAGTTTCTGGCTGCTCTTCATGTCCATCTGACCTTCATCAACTCTGGAGTCAATCTGATGGCAGAACAACAAACAACATCCCTGTGGTCTTACTTCTTCAGACATAAACCTGAACTAACACATCTCTACCAGACTGCTGTGGACAAGGCCTTAGAGAGTCCAAATGGACACCTGGACTTGTTCCTCCGCTTCCTCCTGGGTCTTTCACTGCAGACCAATCAGAAACACCTTCAAGGTCTGCTGACACAGACAGGAAGTAGCTCACAGACCAATCAGGAAACAGTCCAGTACATCAAGGAGAAGATCAACGAGGATCTGTCTGCAGAGAGAAGCATCAATCTGTTCCACTGTCTGAATGAACTGAATGATCGTTCTCTAGTGGAGGAGATCCAACAGTACCTGAGATCAAGACGTCTCTCCACAGATAAACTGTCTCCTGCTCAGTGGTCAGCTCTGGTCTTCATCTTACTGTCATCAGAAGACAATCTGGACGTGTTTGACCTGAAGAAATACTCTGCTTCAGAGGAGGCTCTTCTGAGGCTGCTGCCAGTGGTCAAAGCCTCCAACAAAGCTCTGTAAGTACAGAGACAGTTGGATTCATATATCATAACTTAAATGCTCTGTTGTCTTTTCAACTCACTATCTTTTTCGTTATATCATCTCTTCAGACTGAGTAGTTGTAAACTCTCAGAGAGAAGCTGTGAAGCTCTGTCCTCAGTTCTCAGCTCCCAGTCTTCCAGTCTGAGACACCTGGACCTGAGTAACAACAACCTGAAGGATTCAGGAGTGAACCTTCTGTCTGATGGACTGAAGAGTTCACACTGTACACTGGAAACTCTCAGGTCAGATCAAGCTGCAGACCATCTGAAATGATTTCACATATTTCTCTAAACTTCATACAGTTGAATCACTCTCTCTCATGTCAGCATTTCAGAATCTGCCAAATGTTCAATCAGGATTTGAAACTTCACAGTTCAGAAACTCTTTTCTGCTTCAATTCCACCTACTGAACAACATACAGATATGAACTCTGGCTGATATAGAAAAGACCATGATGCTTTCCTATCATGTTATTTGGATTGACTCCTTATTTATGAGTTAATCATAATTATCTGTAAGGATTTTAATCTGTGCTCAGAGGAGATTATACTGTAGATCAGTGGTTCCCAGCCAGGGGGCGCGACCCCCTTAGGTGCCACTGAAGAGCCACAGGGGAGTCGCGACGCCCTCTTGATTTTATGGGCTGTAGTAAATTTAATGTGTTATGTGTCAAAATTTATTTATGTATCAAAAACAAATAAGTGTAAGAATTATATTAAAAGCTTCTTCTTTTCTAAATAAATAAATCAGTATAAAAAAATATGTGTCTATGTATTGCAAGGATAAAGGCGTGTGTAACCTTTGTGCGGTGGGGGCACCAAAGTCTACAATGGTAAAAATATAGGTCCCTAAAGAAAAAGGTTGGAAAGCACTGCTGTAGATCACCAAATTTAATGGGTCCTCACTTGTTACCATCTGGATGAAGCTGATATTTCAGTTTTACTGAACAAATTTAAAGTGTTCATCTTTCCTGTTAGCTGAAGTACTAACTGAGATCTTTGTTCCTTTAGATTTGATTTTAGTCCAGACTCATTAATCAAAGAGGATTACATTTTAACACAAATATTTTCCTTCTTGTTGATTGTGTCTCTGTAGGCTGAGTGTCTGTAACCTCTCAGAGAGAAGTTGTGAAGCTCTGTCCTCAGTTCTCAGCTCCCAGTCCTCCAGTCTGAGACACCTGGACCTGAGTAACAACAACCTAAAGGATTCAGGAGTGAACCTTCTGTCTGATGGACTGAAGAGTCCACACTGTACACTGGAAACTCTCAGGTCAGGATTCATCAACATGTTCAACTGATGCCCACTTAAATCCTGATTTACATTCATTGATAAACTCATAACCATCACAGGATTGTCTCTGCTGATATGATTTCAAACCAGTTGTGTTTTGTGTTTCAGTCTCTTTCCATCAACATGTTGTATGTCTTTTCTCTGTTGTTGGAAGTTGAAATATGCTACAGATGCAGCCACTTCAAATTTCCCAGGCCATCCGACTGCTAGCCGACTGCCAGATGGAAGCCATCCAGTTCCCAGCCAAATACCATTCCCCCCCACCTTTCTGGGGGTGTGCCTGAATTCCACTGTAACACGCCCATTTATTCAATTACAAGGTGTCACCATTAGATGGCTTCTCTCACAGAAACACACAAACTAAACATTAAGAGGTGCTCGTTCTTTTCCTGGTAGTATTTCCTTTCTGTGCTACATTACTAATCTACTCCACTCTCTCAGATGCAAATATTACACTTTTATTGCACTATTTTTATTTTCGTGGGGGGGGGTGGAAAGCTGCTCAGAACCCTCATTCACACATTCCGTAAGAACAAAAAGGTCTTTGGTAATGCTAATGATGTGTGGAGGCTACCTCCACAAGACCACTTTATTTCAGGTGCGCTCCCTTTGAGTTAGTAAGTTACGGGAAACTTGATCAACTTTTTGTAAGCTGCCTGTGACAAATTCATTATTAATATTAAGAATTTACTAATATGGTAAACATGACGTAATTGGGAAGGAAATCCCTCGGGCACACCCTTACACGCCACGGGCTTCAAATGAAGCAGAGAAATGAGAGGATCATGTTTTATACTTTGTAGTCGAGCAGGATCAAAAATAGTGATTTGAATGGGTTTCAATCTCAATATTTATGTTCATAGGATCTTTAACGTGAGTATCTCCATTCACGTTGTTTACAAAAGGCTACAAATAAAAAAAAACTTGAGAAAATTACAACCTGTATCAATATACATACAGTACAGGCCAAAAGTTTGGACACACCTTCTCATTCAATGCGTTTTCTTTATTTTCATGACTATTTACATTGTAGATTCTCACCGAAGGCATCAAAACTATGAATGAACACATGTGGAGTTATGTACTTAACAAAAAAAGGTGAAATAACTGAAAACATGTTTTATATTCTAGTTTCTTCAAAATAGCCACCCTTTGCTCTGATTACTGCTTTGCACACTCTTGGCATTCTCTCCATGAGCTTCAAGAGGTAGTCACCTGAAATGGTTTTCCAACAGTCCTGAGGGAGTTCCCAGAGGTGTTTAGCACTTGTTGGCCCCTTTGCCTTCACTCTGCGGTCCAGCTCACCCCAAACCATCTCCATTGGGTTCAGGTCCGGTGACTGTGGAGGCCAGGTCATCTGCCGCAGCACTCCATCACTCTCCTTCTTGGTCAAATAGCCCTTACACAGCCTGGAGGTGTGTTTGGGGTCAATGTCCTGTTGAAAAATAAATGGTCGTCCAACTAAACGCAAACCGGATGGGATGGCATGTCGCTGCAGGATGCTGTGGTAGCCATGCTGGTTCAGTGTGCCTTCAATTTTGAATAAATCCCCAACAGTGTCACCAGCAAAACACCCCCACACCATCACACCTCCTCCTCCATGCTTCACAGTGGGAACCAGGCATGTGGAATCCATCCGTTCACCTTTTCTGCGTCTCACAAAGACACGGCGGTTGGAACCAAAGATCTCAAATTTGGACTCATCAGACCAAAGCACAGATTTCCACTGGTCTAATGTCCATTCCTTGTGTTTCTTGGCCCAAACAAATCTCTTCTGCTTGTTGCCTCTCCTTAGCAGTGGTTTCCTAGCAGCTATTTGACCATGAAGGCCTGATTCGCGCAGTCTCCTCTTAACAGTTGTTCTAGAGATGGGTCTGCTGCTAGAACTCTGTGTGGCATTCATCTGGTCTCTGATCTGAGCTGCTGTTAACTTGCGATTTCTGAGGCTGGTGACTCGGATGAACTTATCCTCAGAAGCAGAGGTGACTCTTGGTCTTCCTTTCCTGGGTCGGTCCTCATGTGTGCCAGTTTCGTTGTAGCGCTTGATGGTTTTTGCGACTCCACTTGGGGACACATTTAAAGTTTTTGCAATTTTCCGGACTGACTGACCTTCATTTCTTAAAGTAATGATGGCCACTCGTTTTTCTTTAGTTAGCTGATTGGTTCTTGCCATAATATGAATTTTAACAGTTGTCCAATAGGGCTGTCGGCTGTGTATTAACCTGACTTCTGCATAACACAACTGATGGTCCCAACCCCATTGATAAAGCAAGAAATTCCACTAATTAACCCTGATAAGGCACACCTGTGAAGTGAAAACCATTTCAGGTGACTACCTCTTGAAGCTCATGGAGAGAATGCCAAGAGTGTGCAAAGCAGTAATCAGAGCAAACGGTGGCTAAAACTTGTCCAAACTTTTGGCCTGTACTGTATATATGAAGAACTGTAAAACGTCACTATTGTGAGGTAGTTCAGACATCGACAGTGACGATGTGTTGTTGAATGTTTGCAACAAAAGTGGGGGCTGGGAATCCTCGTAATGCTAATGATGTGTTTGAGCCGAGGAGTCATTTTCACACTATGTAAAACAGCTGAACGGGTGACACTCTACATGAACGCTATAGATTGTTTAGAAACGGCCATTGTTTACACAAGACATCTTGTTCAATTTATCTTTGAGTGATGAGAGAAACATCGCGGCGCTTGTGAACTGAACGGAATGAATCTGTCTCAGCTTGATATCATGACTTTGCAAGCACCAAATGACTTGCTCTAACAAATTCCGTCATATTATAATATAAAGAATTATGAAACATCACATCATTAACTCTGTTTAGACAGACAGCGGCAGATCGCTGAGGTGAAGCCGTGCTGTGTGCGGCAGGCAGAGCGCGTGCAGAGTGCTACGGTCCAAACATCAAAATAATAATTAAAAAAAGAAAAGATCTATGTAATCATTTCCAATATTGACAGGCTCTTTTTATCTAACGAAAGATTCTGTTTCAGTCCATATTTGTTGACATGTAGTCTTTGAAAAACAACATTTTCTTTCACACATCGTGTACACGGAGTGGAGTGGTCTAACAGCACAAGCACAGTAATATATATATATATATTACTTTATGATATTATTATTATTACCACTGCAAATAAACTCAGCCCCAAAGACTAATGATTCAAACGCAGTTTTGTTCTTGCTGTACTATCGCTTGGTTCCCAGCCATATCACTTTAATTTTCATGCAATTTTTGGCCAGCCGGCCTCGTGTTCTCTACGTTATCGCGGGGGATCTACAAGCCCGGCCAGGTGAGGCAAGGACCTGTCACGGATTGATCACAGATCAGACGGAAATTTGAAGTGGCTGCATCTGTATGGGCTTTGGCCTATTCAAGTGCTGGAATATGTTATTTACGTGACAATGCCTGACCACAACACAGGCCGTGCTCCAACTGAGCTGTGCCAGAGGTGTGTTTGACTGTGCGTAACAGCAGCCTTTTGATGGTCATTTACACACTGACAGAACAATAACAATGTCAGGTAACAAACTGCATTGGGTTCGGGTTGGCCTCACTTATAATTGTCTTGGACTCGGGTCCGGTGCGGTCAGGAAAATGCGGCCCGAACCGCGCTCTACTCACCTGTGTGTGTGCACTTGTCTGTTTGTGTGTGTGTGTGTGTGGGTGGGGGGAGCAGAGGACAATTGTAAACGTGTGACCATGTAGAGACAGAAATGACATGCTGTTGTGTAAATAAGAAAAATAACATAATGCTAATTAGTTTATGAAGAGATAAGACAGCGCCCTCTCCTCTCCTCTTACAGGCTTTACTCACAAGTGTGTGAATTGACCTGGATACGAAGCATCCGTAGCGCAAAATAATATAAAGGTAGTTTCTTAAGAGCTAAGACTTAATAGGAACATTTAATTGAAGCCGTTTTTCAACCACACTCATGCCATAGAACCACAGCAAAACACACCTCAAAGATTTTCAGATGGGTTTAAACACCTGAACAGCACTCTGTCAGAAGACTCCGCTCGCAAATATCCGCATGGGACTGAGCTTGAAATGCGACAATGCCGGTGTGTATTTCAAAAGTGCTGTCAATCACAAAGGGGTTCAGCCTTTTAGACAATCCCTCCAATCATCATGCAGACACCGAGCGTCCTCTCCTGCCTACCGCTCCATTAGGTCCCACGGAAGCTGAGCCTCCCTGGAAGTGATGATTTTGTCGCATTTATCCAATGACCGTCTCTTTTTGCTGCATGAAAAAAACCTGCTCAGCGCTGTCTCATAGGAATGCTTGTTGGCTCAGTGCCCACTGTGCTGACACGAGAACGTATGACAGGGAGGTCACGTTTGAAAACTGCTGATAAACAGCTGACGTTTGAACATCATAGTTGTGATGTTTAACGCATCCTAGCGCACGTTTAATGTAATGTAAATTCTTATTTTAATGTAAATTCAATAGTGCATATTTGACCATTTCTTCTATAAAATTTTAGGGTAAGTTCAGCCTCCCTTGTTGTCTCAGAGCAATCGGCCCTGGTACAGTGCGATTCCCTCCCAAGGCACGATCAGACACAAGTGGTTTTCTTTAACGGGTTTTACTGAAGTCTTCTCTCCACATCAAACCGTGAAAACTAATAATATACAGTATTAAACATAAAGACACCATGTTAGCTGGTTAGCATACATGATAGCAAATAATAGAAAACAAAAGTAAAGTACAAACTTCAAAAAATAACTCGTTGGCTGCATGCTAGGAAAGGAAATCATCTTGGGGTCTTCTTATCTTCGTATACACTAGTAAACATTACTTTAACTTCTTCTAAAAGCAGTTTATGGCTATCTTTAACTTCATATGAGAGCATCTCTTCATTCAGCCTGCACCGACAGTGTCAGTTTGCATTATTCACATTAACTGGACGTAAAAAGCAGCTCAACGGAGTGTCAAAATAAAAGACATTTCCTGTTTACTAAAATAGCACCAAATAAAATGCAGAATATTACCCAAAATACATTATGACTTAGAAAATCATTCACGTATAGAAAATCTCATGTAAACATTTAGTGGCAACAGTAACATACAGACACAAGTTGTCAGGGAGCAAAACATTGGAAAATAGGACAGTGTTCAGTGTATCCTGACACGTTGTAGGCCATCATGGTGGGTTGACGTGTCAATGTCGTCATGCTGCAGGTTTGTGGGCTCATATGAAACAATAGTGGGGGATGTTTTGATCTTCATCATCTGCCACCAGTGGGTGTCATCATAATGGGAATGTTTCCTGATTTAAAAGGAGTTTAGCTTCACCTGGATTTGGTTTGTTTTGCACTGACAAAGAGTTCCCTGGCTGATAAGAGTCAACTTGTAGTGGGACTCACCACAGAAACTAAAGGTGACAGTCAGCCACAGACGCACACTGAAGAACTAACAGCTGATTGTGGACGTGGTGTGTCAGAGACCAAAGAGGTTTATTTAGAACTGGACCAACATTATGGGGGAAACAGGCAGTGCACTGTGGCTGCAGATGGACTTTGACTGGAATATTTTATATCCAGATTACAGATGATAAAAAACAGTGTTGACTGTTGCTAGGAGACAGGATGTGAACAGCAACCCTAACCCATCCAAGCATCCACCCCGACCTCCTCCATCAGAGGTTCTGTCTCCTTTACTTCTGACAGACAACAGTCATTATGACACAAACAAAGGAGGTGACTCATCAGGAGTAAAGCAGCTGGTTTCAAAGCTCCAATAATCAATACTTGTATATTGACAATGGATCAGCTGACTGTAATGGTGAAGTGTTGTGTGGTGGTGATGAACCCACAGTAAACTGTTGAAACACCACCTGCTCAGGTACACTGAACTAAAACAATATCAGCTGATTAATAAGAAGTGATGAACATGTCAGTCCATGTGGAGACAATAACAAAGCTGTGTGTATGAGAGTGATGTAATGTCCATGTTTCAATGGTGAAAGAGGAAGTGCTGCTCTGACCCCCCTCCTCCTTTCAGGGTGGAGCCTGCTGGAGTCCGATGGTTGAGACCAGGTCTGAGGAAGTGTAAGTGTGTTTTTCATTTGATCTTCAAACTGTGACATCACTCATTCAAATCTCTGATGTCATCATCAGAGTGATGATAGATGAATAACTGCAGCTGTATTGTGTCTTCTTCTCTCCATCAGATTCCTGTCAACTCACAATCGACACAAACACAGTAAACAGAAAGATCAAACTGTCTGACAACAACAGGAAGGTGACACGGGTGAAGGAGGATCAGTCATATCCTGATCATCCAGACAGATTTGACAACTGGCCTCAGCTGCTGTGTAGAACTGGTCTGACTGGTCACTGTTACTGGGAGGTCGAGTGGAGAGGAAGGGTTGAAGTATCAGTGAGTTACAGAGGAATCAGGAGGAGAGGAAACAGAGAGGACTGTGTGTTTGGAGAGAATGATCAATCCTGGAGTCTGGACTGCTCTGATGATGGTTGCACTGTCTGGCACAAAAATAGAGGAACACCCATCTCCTCCTCCTCCTCCTCCTTCTCCTCTGTCTCTGGTAGAGTAGCAGTGTATGTGGACTGTCCTGCTGGCACTCTGTCCTTCTTCAGAGTCTCCTCTGACACACTGATCCACCTCCACACCTTCAACACCACATTCACTGAACCTCTTTATCCTGGGTTTAGGCTCAGGTCACGTGGTTCCTCAGTGTCTCTGTGTTCTCTGTAGGAGGGAGAGTCTCCTCCTGTTAGAGAAACTTTCTCACTGCTGAACAGATAGTTCAGTCTGTACAGGAGTTGTTGAGAACAAAATGACGTAACAACAGTCAGTGGAAACCAAAATCATCAACCCACTGAGGGCTGGATTCAAAATCACACCGAAAATCAGAGTGAAAAATTGAAATCACAGATTGATCCAACTCATCATGTGACTCAGTAGTGTGTTCGGCCCCCGCCTGCCTGTATGACCTCCTGACAACATCTGGACATGCTCCTGATGAGTCTGCGGATGGTGTCCTGGGGGATCTCCTCCCAGACTTGGATCGGGGCATCAGTGAGCTCCTGGACAGTCTGTGGTGGTACTTGGCGGCATCAGATGCACCGATACATAACGTCCCATAGGTGCTCAGTTGGATTTAGGTCAGAGGAACGAGAGGGCCAGTCAATGGCATCAATGCCTTCATCATCCAGGAACTGCCTACACACTCTGGACACATGAGGCCGGGCATTGTCCTGCACCAGGAGGAACCCAGGGCCCACAGATGAGACAGAGACAACAGAACACTGAACGTGACAACGTGTTCTGCTATATCTCAAACTGAACATTATTTTCATTATTATTATAATTTTCATTTATTCAATTTAAACTGACGCAAGGGAATGAGCAAAAACAAAAAATGTAAATATGAAATTGATTTTGTTCTTTCATGTTTTTTCTTCAGGTGTTGTGTGTGATATTTTGGAATAAAACAGCAGCAAGCTCCAGAATCTTATTTTGCTTCTTTCCCCTTTGTGTCAGGACACTTCCTGTCAAATTTCATAGATGTATGACTATTTATGCCGTCGTAGTGCCCTAATATTTGCATTTACATCACTTCCCCAGAAGCATGTCCCAAAAAGGGGTTTTAGGCCCCCTGAGACCAAACGGCCCCGAGCTGGGGGTGCTCCTTATCAACTTCTGATGGCCCAGGGTATATACAGGCTAACAGGAAATAATGATGGAACAAAGGTGGCAGAAAACATCATGAGGGCTGGACCTGGCTCCTGGCCTAATACATATTTACAACTCAACAAACTATCTGACTCAATTCAACCTGAACAACAAAGGGTTAAACATTTAGAAAGGCTGCCAAAATCAAACACACACACCAACATCATATTCCAATGCAACAGGCAGCAGTTGAGGCTGTGAGACAGCACCAATGAATATTCAACTGGGAAGTCAATCAAACTCCCCTTGTTAACCCTGTTATATTGGTAAAGCGCGCCCTCTAGTGGCGGAATCCACCATGACTTGGCACACACACCTGGAGCGCAGCCACCTTCAAAAACACACTCCAAATGAAGCCATCATCAATGAAACAATCAATCTCCCGAAAGGAGCAAAGCAACAACAGGGAAACTAAAAACATGCACACACTCATATCACTTATTCCTACAATGATACAAAGGAGATTTGGGGAGAAATTGCTTTGACAATCAGCATTAAAAACGGAAACACAGCACACATTGTACAGAAATAGCAAAATGCAGTGAAAGGCACATTTCACTTCAAGCAAACTATGACAGAGGAAGAATCATTCTGCACTTACTTTATCATGGACGCACATGAAGACAAATAAAGTCCACACATTGATGAGACAGAGTGCAGTTAGGAGTCCACAAATCCGGCTCCACGTTACCTGTGCGTCTTCCTACGAGAAAAAGTCCCACAATGCTGTGTGGCTATGACGTCATATTTCTGGGCCTTTTTTCCACCTTCAGTCCCTTTTTGCATTTTATATCTTCCTCCTCTCTTTTGTCTGCAAACAGGAAGCACCGTCCAAACATGCACAGCTCTGGCTTTATTTGTTTTAAACATACTATACTATGAGTTGTTCTGACATGCTGTACCGACTTTTTTTTCTTCCATAAACTATACTACGACTGTTTTAACAGCTTTTTCAGTTTTTAATTTTTTTATTCTTTTTTTTTTGTTTGTTTGGACTTACAATACTATTACTTTTTTCATGTATACAATTGAAACTGACATAAGAAAATGAGAAATAAATTTAAAAAATGTAAATGTTAAATTGATTTTATACTTGAAAGTGACCCTTTGACAAAAATGCATTTTTCTCAGCTTTTTTTTTTAATAAAAAATGCAAAAATTCAAGTGTCGATGAAAAAACAATATAAATAAGATAGAATGATAAAACAGAAGGTCTCTTCTTTAGTTTGATGTATATACTGTTTACATATTCATAGAACAAATTATTCTGTGGGTCTTTAAAGATCAGTGAATATGATCAAAAATGTTGGCGGTGGCTGGAAACTTCAAAATAATACTCTGGTGGGAAAGTGTTCAGGCCGGTGTCCAAGGGAGAGAGTAAAAAGGCTCTGTGAAGCACAGTGGAAGTGTAAGGGTTAAAAAGCTCAGGTTATTAAGGTGCTGCTTGAAGAGCCTGAGGTGGAAAGTTCCATCCTCATCCAGGGCCACAACTGGCATGGTGGGATTCACTGTGACAATGAGGTGCCAATGGACCAGAGTTTGGGTTCAAATCCTGCCCCCCCCCCCCCCAGCCCTTCTTTATGATGAAGGTTCAGAGCTTAATCCAAATAAACACTAAATGACAGATGATTTCATTAATACAATAAACAGTATGAACTTATGTCCAAAAATCACCAGACCCACCTGGATAACTTCCCGCTGTGCCACGCTAATCGACAATATATTCACCAGTGACATTATCAACAACACAATAAGTGGATTATTAATCAGTGATATCAGTGACCATTTACCAATTGTTACAGTCTTTGACAGCAGCTATAAGACTAATCAACCTGACGACAAAACAGTGTACAGAAGAGTGAGAACAGAGGAATTGATAATAGCATTCAGAAATGACTCCATGGCACAAAACTGGGACACCATATTACCATACATGACTTGTGGTGTCCCCCAGGGGTCAGTGTTGGGCCCTAAATTGTTTATTCTTTATATCACTGATTTATGCAACATATCAAAAATATTTAAACTGGTGTTATCTGCTGATGATACAAATATTTTCTGTCCTGGCAGTGATTTGCAAGTTTTAACGCAGGTGATCAATTCAGAACTGAGTAAATTAAAAACATGGTTTGATGGAAATAAATTCTCATTAAACCTGAACAAAATAGGTTATAAGGATCATACAAACTCATTATTCTTACAGTCAAAACTCTTACAATCTAAAGATCTTGTGGAATTACAGACAGCACAAATAAGTTTGGACTCTGATACTTGAATTATTTTATGAAGGCTGTGACATGTGACATCACATTTGATCCTGTTTCACCTTCAACATGTTCATCAACTCTCTGTTTCCTGTTTCTCTGCTCTCTCACCTCAACACTGACTCATAATAAACCTGTAAATGTACTGAAAGAGCCACAATGTGTGAATAGAAGTTCATTTAAATATCATACAAGAGTCATTTCCAGACGTTGTATAAAACACATACAGTTGATACTGGACTTCAGTCTGGACTCTGATACTTGAATTATTTTATGAAGGCTCATATTTCATGTTTATTGAGGCCTCTGTTGGTCAAAGTGCTCTCATAGATCAGAGGATCATTTCTACTCTGTTCATTAATAACTGAATAAACTCAATAACAATATTTTATTCTGATGAAATAACCAGTCTATGAAGGAAGGACCACTGTAGTTATTTGACATGATCTGAGGGTTGAACTCTGATCATCTGGATTTGTGTGTTATCTGCAGTCACAGAGACAAAAGTTTTCAAACTGAATCCAACAGAAACAAATGAGAGCATCTGTGAGTGTGAGGACGATCAGCCCAGGGTTTCATGTCAGAATAATATGAGCCGTGTTCACAGTTTATTCTTTGTATGTATGTATTTGTGTTGTATATATAGTGAACGTTACATGATGTGTCTCTGTGAAACTGTCTGAAGCAGCAGACTGAACACATGTTGCAGAAAGTGTTGATACAAAAACATAAAATGGCAGGGGGTTATAAACTAAGGGAAAAATTAAATTTCAAGACTCTGTTTGTGCGTGTAACAACAAAAAGTTTTTGTATTTCTGTCTGTGGAGTTAAACTATGGAAGTTTTTGAATGTGGAGCTCAATAAATGTCCAAATATAAAACAGTTTAAAAAGAGATGATTTTCACAAGCTACAAGGATGAAGAAGGTGTTTGACTATCAGCAAGTGTTTACTCTTTATTTATTCATTTATTTATTACCATCTGTTTTGTCTATGTCTGTTTATATCTGTGTTGAGTATGTATATACATAGTTTGTGTATATATACATAGTTTGTGTGTATATACAGTTTATCGCAAAACTGCAAGGCAACTTAAGATGGCTGAAGAAGGCCTTTCTTCAAGCATCCGAAGATGAAAAACCAGCCCTAAAAGAGATGTGAGATAACTTGAGGGAGTGCATAAAGACCTTGTGCTGAGCAGAGTGCCAGTGAAAGGACAGAAGGAGACGGGAAAAGGAGAGAATTAAATTCACCAAAAACCCCTTCAAGTACCTGTCATGGTTCCTGGGAGTCAAAAGATCAGGAGTGCTAAAGGCTTCAAAGGAGGAGGTAGAGGAGCACCTCCACAAAGTGCACAGCGACCCAAGGTGAGAGGAAGAACTCGATCTGGGAGGAGAGCTATGCTGCCCAGAAGAGCCAACCATCTCCTTTGATGATGGGGAGCCCAGATTGCAGGGGGTCAATGACTTCATCTGAAAGGCCAGGGGAAGATCTGCACCAGGGCTGAATGGGATTCTGTACAGAATATATAAGAACTGCGAGAGGCTGAGCAGACGTCTGTGGAAGCTCATGAAGATAGTGTGGAGGAAGAGCTACCTGCCAGACAGCTTCCTTATTGCCATCCAGCATGAAAGACTTCGGCACAATCTCTTTGTCGAATGTGGAGAGGAAGGTGTTCTTGGGAGTCCTGGCGAAGAGGCTGACCCACTTCCTACTCAGCAATAAGTACACTGACACTTCTGTACAAAAAGGCGGAGTATGAGGAGTCCCCGGTAGCACTGAACACAACAGGGTCATCTCCAAGATCATCCGGGCGCAAAGAGGAACCAGGGAGATCTGGCAGTCCTGTGACCTGACCTAACAAATGCTTATGGCACAGTACCCCACAAGTCGGTGGAGTCGAGTTCAAATCATCAAACTCAAAAAGCCTAGTCCTGAAGCGGGGCCTCGTTCAAGACCACTTGCGGTTTAAGATAGGTGAAGACATCATCTGAGAAGCTAGTAAAGAGCTTAGGAACGTAGTATAGAGCCGACCTGAACGACAAAGAAAGTGTGAAGGAGATTCTTAACCAAGCAGAAGAGTGTCTAAAAGCCCTGGAGAGGAGTGGCCTGCCTGGCAAGTACAAGGCATGGGGCTACCAGGACGGCATCCTTCCAAGGCTCATGTGGTTACTGCCTGTGTATGACGTTCCCTTGGCAACAGTGGAAGCTTTGGAAAGGAAAATTAACAACTTCCACAGGAGGTGGCCGTCTGTCCCCAAAAGCTTGTGCTCTATTGGTCTCTACTGTTCCAGGAGCAAGCTGCAGCTGCTAATGACATCAGTCGTGGAGGAGCTTAAGACAGCCAAAGTCCAGTTAGCAATGATGTTGCAGGAAAGTGACGACCAGGTGGTGCGGCGAGCAGACATCACGGTCAAGACAGGATGGAAGTGGAAAGCCAGCGGAGCTCTGAGGGAAGCAGAGGAGCGCTTACAACATGCAGACACCATGGGAACGGTGACCCAGGGGAGGCTGGGCCTGGGAGTCATCACCCAAGCAAGCTGAAAGGAGGCAAAGGCAAAGGACTGGAGAGGGATGGTGCAGAAGGAGATTTGGGCAGTGGAGGAAGAGGGCAATCAAGCCAGGGCAGTAGCCATGAGACAGCAGGGCAGCCGGGCCCAGTGGGACAGTGTCCCGGGAAGATCTCTCAGTTGGAAGGACATCTGGAATATGGAGGGGCATCAGATAAAGTTCCTCCTTAGTTCTGTGTATGATGTACTGCCAACGCCAACAAACCTCCAAAGGTGGAGACTGACAGAGGGTCCCTCCTGTGTGCAGTGCAAGAGACCAGCAAACCTGGAACACATTCTGTTGTCCTGTAAGTAAGCCTGGCCGACGGGAGGTTCAGATGGTGCCATGATCAGGTGCTGGTGCAACTGGCCAATGGACTGGAGAAGGAGAGGAAGTGGAAAGCCACCAATGCCCAAGCCAAAGGCCCCCGCTTCATCGGCTTTCTCAGGTCTGGGGAGACGGCAGGCAAGGATGATGGATGCTCAGACATCCTCAGTACGGCAAAGGACTGGGAGATGAGAGTTGACCTCGGAAGGCAACTCATGTTTCCAGAGGAGATTGCCGTCACCAGCCTCCGACCAGATATCATGCTCTGGTCCCAAGCGTCAAAGCAGGTCGCCCTCAAAGCACTGACGGTATCCTGGGAGGAAAGGATTGAGGAGGCACATGAGCGCAAGCTGAGGAAATATCAGTCCCTCATCTTTGAGAGCCAGCAGAGGGGGTGGAGAGCCTGGAACCTACCAGTGGAGGTCGGTTGCAGGGCCTTCCCAGGACAGTCACTCTGGAGAGCACTGGGGATGCTTGGGGTCCGAGGGACAACCCGCAAGAACCTGGTGAATAACATCTTGAAACAGGCAGAGACGCCATCCAGATGGCTGTGGCTAAAGAGAAGTGAGTGGTGGCTAAACCAGGCTGGTAGAGGAGAGGGGGGGCAGAGCTGGTTGGTGAAGACCTGAAAGGCAGAGGGAGCAGTTCCAGGACGCTGGTTCTGCTGTCAAGCCCCACTGAGGTGTCGTGGGCTAGTTGACGAAACACCAGTGAAATGGGGTGCCCACTTGAAAACCCAGTGAAGTCACAAGGTCTGAAACATAAGACTCTGCCCTCAGTTGAAGGCGTCTGAAGGGAGCGATCTCTATGCCAACCACCCAACATAAGGCACAGGAGTCAAGTCCTACCAAGTGCGGTGGCTGCGATATACCCTTATTGTGTAAAGACACATGATTATGTACATAGATTGTGTATATGTGCATAGTTTGCGTGTATATATACATAGTTTGTCAAAGTAAACATATCTGTGATGATTGGATAAGGATATAAAGATTCAATTATTTTTTGAATAAGGTATAGATATATTAATTTAGATTTTTCAGTATTTTTATAATTATTTTCATTGTGCTGTAAGACAAATATTATTGGTAATTAATAAAATATATTCGAATAGGTCTAGAGGAATTAATTATTGTACAGCTTTATACTGATGTGGAGAAACACAACACATTTTCAGTTTTCATGCTCCCTTTAGTAACTTGTTTTTGTCTTTATATCTCACTGCCACTGTATGACTGTTTTGTTTGTTGTATCAGAGTCGCTGCTGTGGGTTAAACTTTAACATGTATCATATAAAGTCATATAAGGACGCAGCAGCTGAACTTTGAACTGAGCGCTGCAGGTTGGTTCATTCAAGTGTTTGAGTGTGACAGCAGCCTGCAGACACAGAGGACTGAATCCTGACGGAGGACAACAGAAAACTCTTTGTGTCCACAGACCTGGTCCAGACAGCAGAGAGCTGCAGAGTGATGAAGTCCATGAGAAGAAACTGAGTAAGTGGACCTTTGATTGATTCCAGTCTCTAATGTGTCTCTGTTGGTTCATGTGTTCACCTCCTGTCTTTGATCCAGACTCCACAGCACAAAGTTTATCTGACAACAAACACTTTAAAGTCTAATGATGAACCTGTCTGTCTGTCTGTCTGTCTGTCTGTCTTCATCAGGAGGCTGCAGGTTATCACCAACATGAAAAGGTATCACACTCAACACTTGACATCACATTTGATCCTGTTTCACCTTCAACATGTTCATCAACTCTCTGTTTCCTGTTTCTCTGCTCTCTCACCTCAACACTGACTCATAATAAACCTGTAAATGTACTGAAAGAGCCACAATGTGTGAATAGAAGTTCATTTAAATATCATACAGGAGTCATTTCCAGACGTTGTATAAAACACATACAGTTGATACTGGACTTCAGTTTGGACTCTGATACTTGAATTATTTTATGAAGGCTCATATTTCTTGTTTATTGAGGCCTCTGTTGGTCAAAGTGCTCTCATAGATCAGAGGATCATTTCTACTCTGTTCATTAATAACTGAATCAACTCAATAACAATGTTTTATTCTGATGAAATAACCAGTCTATGAAGGAAGGACCACTGTAGTTATTTGACATGATCTGAGGGTTGAACTCTGATCATCTGGATTTGTGTGTTATCTGCAGTCACAGAGACAAAAGTTTTCAAACTGAATCCAACAGAAACAAATGAGAGCATCTGTGAGTGTGAGGACCATCAGCCCAGGGTTTCATGTCAGAATAATATGAGCCGTGTTCACAGTTTATTCTTTGTATGTATGTATTTGTGTTGTATATATAGTGAACGTTACATGATGTGTCTCTGTGAAACTGTCTGAAGCAGCAGACTGAACACATGCTGCAGAAAGTGTTGATACAAAAACTGTTGGAGACAAACTCTGAGATTAATCACAGCTTCAACTGTTTGTCATATGTCATGCTGTATCCATGGCAACGACTGTAGTCTTCATGTTAACCCTGTGGACTCAGCAGTGTCACAGTGTTAACAGAGAGAATTTAAACACATGACAGAGTGAGTGAAGTGTGGGAGGGCTCAGTGTGCAGGTCCACAGGGTGGAGGTTTGGATTGTGAACTCCCCCTGGTGGTCAGTGAGGTTTACAGCTGCTCTCAGTGTTCCTGTCAGTCTGCTGTCATCCTGTAGGATTCTACTAGAGTCCACAGGATGGGACTGCTGCAGAGGTCTGGGGAGTAGCTCCAGAGTTTTGGGGACTACCTGCAGGGGTTTTGGGACTAATGTCAGAGGTTTGTGAGGAAGCTTCAGAGCTCTGGGAACAAGTTGTAAAGGTTTGGGGACTCATGGTAGATGTTTGTAGCTTAGCTGCAGAGGTCTGGTGACAGACCTCAGTTTGATGAAGAGTCAGTAGTTTCAGAGAGTTAGAGCCTGTTAGGATGCAAAGGGTAGAAGAGGTCCTCAGACTGAATTTAGACCACCGGACACTCAACACAAAAAACTGAAATCCAGGATCTTGATATAAGTTAAAGGGGTAGTTTAGATTATCTATAGTCAGTTTATTACTTCCAGTAGATGTCAGTCCAAACCTTTGTTGGTCACTTGGTGAGTTTTTAGCAATTTGAAGATGCCATCCTGGGCTCTGAGAAACTGCTGCATATTTTTTTTTTTTGGACATGTGCATATTAAACTGTTGTTTGAGAATATAAACTGGAGATTCACTGACGATGAAATAATCATTTGTTGCAGCACAAAGACATGTATACATATATATCTCTATGTCTGCTTCCTTGGTGCAGTGTGCACTGCACTGATTAAACATCATCAGTTCAAATCCCAGCTGTGCAAGAAAATATACACCTGTGTTATTCTTATGTGACACATAACTACGTCTTGTTAAACCATAATCTTCAGCTGTCAGCACTCACACACATTTTCTTCAGTAAATTCAGTTCTAGTTAAACGTTGCTGTGTTGATCCTTTTCCTGTTGATAGCTGATAGTTTCTCCAGCAGCTGCTGAGGCTGAAGACTAAACACTGAATTTCCCTCCCTGCTGGTCTTTCTCTCTGTGCTAGGATCCATCAGAGACCAGACTCACTTGGAATTGAACCTGACCCTGAACCTAAACCTAAATCTGAACCTGAAAGTGAATCTGAATCTGGACCTGAATCTGAACCTAAACCAGAACCTGAACCTGAACCTGACCCCAGCTGTGTGTCCTCCAAGTCTGACCAGTCACATGAACATGGCATCAGTGATGAAGAACGAAAAGTCTCTGCTGCACAGTAAGCTGACATTAAATGTAAAATGAAGCTGACAACTTCCCAGTATATTTGCTCTTGTCTCTGTCATCTCCATGCCCGAAGCCTCACAGCTTCGGGCCTCACAGCCTGTAGTCCAAAAGTCACCCAGGAAGCTAGTACAGCCTCAACACATTCTCTTCCACGGTCCATACCCCACCTAGTCAATCTCCACTCAAAATAAAAAAAACCATCATGTAAGTTAGGCCTCCCGCCATTGTCCCAACAACTGTGGCCTCATGCTAAAAGAAGTCCGTTTCTCAAAACAGACAACAAAGCAAACCTTTCAATTCTCCTATGTCAGCCGTCATGCTCACTGCTCCATCAACAGGCGCTCTCTTCTGGAGGCCATCATCACCCCCAAAGAAAAAAATCAGGAAAACGCTGAAACGTTAACACACCAGTTCTTTTTCTCAATCTGTATTGTGTGATGGCTGTTGCATCACCGCCAACCACTGGATTGCAACAGTTTCACAGTAGAAACTATTTACAGTGTCCCAACAAAGAGATCCAATTCAGGAAATCTTCCATTTTGTAATCCAGACCCAATTATGTTCTGCCAGGCAGTCGTAGATGGAAATCCAACAAATTCAGAGTTTCACCCGAAAGAGCAGTGCTCATGTCCCATAAGATTTAAAAGCCAAACCCTGTTCTTTTTTCCTAAACCTAACCATGTGCTTTGCCTAAACCCAACAATATATTTGTAGTTCAAGGAAAGAAACAGGGGGCTCGGTGCCTTGCTCAAGGGCAACCTTGGCAGTGCCCAGGAGGTGAACTGGCACCTCTCAATCTACCAGTCCACGCTCCATTTTTGGTCCAGGCTGGGATTTGAACTGACAACCCTCCGGTTCCCAAGCCAAGTCCCTATGGACTGAGCTACTGCCGCCCTAATTCGGGGTGTTGTACCATTGTAGTGCTTTTATTTTGAAAGATATGTATGGAAATGTTAAATTTCCTGTGAAGACAGAGGTGTATTTTGAAGGGAGATAATGCATGTAACAGACTGAAATTGACACAGTGTCCCAGAATGTCAACAACCAACGCAACCAGGGTACCTTGCACATTGTATGTGGACGTGGAAAGTCCATGACTAAACGTCAATATCTGACAAGGTCGGAGTGAGAATGTGTTGGCAGGGCTCTAGTAGCATGTGTAAGATGGTTTTCAGATGTTCGTGGAAGATGTTCAGTGACTGTGCTGTCCTGACATAAATAGGGAGTTCATTCCACCACCGTGGAACCAGAACAGAAAAGAGTCTAGACCGAGATTAAAGACCACACCAACAAGGACAAGGCAGCTAAATGTCCAGAGGTAAAGGAGGGGGGTAAGGTTTGATGACTTGTTAGTATGAAGGACCAGCTGCAGTTCGACAGGACAAAGACTTAGCACTATCAGAAACTGACCCTGCACACAACACACTGGAAAAAAAGAGAAACATACACCGAATACAAACAAGCATTGCAATCAAATAACTTTTCTTATCCAATAAAACCAGTGAAATCAGAGACAGAAATCTTGTATGTTCAGTAAATCTCAGTGTTTCTATCAGTTTCCAGCAGCAGAGAGAAAAGTCCCCTGTACCCAGCTGTGTGTCCATGAAGAGTGATCGGTCTATGGGTCGTTGGATTGAATTCAAAGAAGGACATCCTTCTTATGATCCACTGTAAGTACTTAAAACTGTCAAATGAAACAGATGGGCTATCAGTTACACAGATACAGAATTGGTCGTCCATCACTTACAGTTTAGGTTCAACAGATGGATTTGCTGTGAGACAGAAACAGAATTGGTTGCCCATCATTTGGTTGCATCTGGTCTTCTAAAAAAAACTGCAAGCAGCAATACCAGATGCCAAACAGTTGGCTCATTCCAAATGGGCAATGCACTAATTATTTTTAATTCCTCCACAGAGTGGACCAGGAGAGCTCAGAGGTTCCCAGTGGTCAGTCTGCCCAGCAGGATCAGACACACCTGGAATCCATATTTATGGTCTGTACATGTACAACAACTACTGTTACATTTATTCTGTTCACAATCATCTCCATGCTGAACTTTTTACACCAGTGGATTGTCAGTCTGTCCAACATGGATCTGATGTTTGATTGTGTCATTCATATCATTTTCTTTTCCAGCTGCTGGAGGAGAACATCGTCACTTTTGTGAAGAACGAGCTGAAGAAGATCCAGAAGGTTCTGAGCTCAGATTACCCAGAATGCTTTGAGAGTCAGAGGGCGGATGAGGAGGTGTTGGACGTTGAAGATGAAGAGCAGAGGAGGAGCAGCAGAGAGGCATTTCTGAAGATCACACTGAACTTCCTGAAGAGAATGAAGCAGGAGGAGCTGGCTGACTGTCTGCAGAGCAGTAAGAGGATTTCTATAAAGATTTAACATGATGGATAAATGGGACGTTTACTAATGTCTCAAGAGACAGACCAAAATATATTCATATACTCATTCTTTGAGGAAATGACATGTTGAAATATTGTCTTTGTCTTACTGATCATCTTTGTTGTGTTCATTCAGGACATCTTGCTGCAGTCTGTCAGCGTAAACTCAAATCTAACCTGCAGAAGAAGTTCCAGTGTGTGTTTGAGGGGATCGCTAAAGCAGGAAACCCAACCCTTCTGAATCAGATCTACACAGAGCTCTACATCACAGAGGGAGGGACTGCAGAGGTCAATGATGAACATGAGGTCAGACAGATTGAAACAGCATCCAGGAAACCAGACAGACCAGAAACAACAATCAGACAAGAAGACATCTTTAAAGCCTCACCTGGAAGAGATGAACCAATCAGAACAGTGATGACAAAGGGAGTGGCTGGCATTGGGAAAACAGTGTTAACACAGAAGTTCACTCTGGACTGGGCTGAAGACAAAGCCAACCAGGACATACAGTTGACATTTCCATTCACTTTCAGAGAGCTGAATGTGCTGAAAGAGAAAAAGTACAGCTTGGTGGAACTTGTTCATCACTTCTTTACTGAAACCAAAGAAGCAGGAATCTGCAGGTTTGAAGAGTTCCAGGTTGTGTTCATCTTTGACGGTCTGGATGAGTGTCGACTTCCTCTGGACTTCCACAACAATGAGATCCTGACTGATGTTACAGAGTCCACCTCAGTGGATGTGCTGCTGACAAACCTCATCAGGGGGAAACTGCTTCCCTCTGCTCGCCTCTGGATAACCACACGACCTGCAGCAGCCAATCAGATCCCTCCTGAGTGTGTTGACATGGTGACAGAGGTCAGAGGGTTCACTGACCCACAGAAGGAGGAGTACTTCAGGAAGAGATTCAGAGATGAGGAGCAGGCCAACAGAATCATCTCCCACATCAAGACATCACGAAGCCTCCACATCATGTGCCACATCCCAGTCTTCTGCTGGATCACTGCTACAGTTCTGGAGGATGTGATGAAGACCAGAGAGGAAGGAGAGCTGCCCAAGACCCTGACTGAGATGTACATCCACTTCCTGGTGGTTCAGACCAAAGTCAAGAACATCAAGTATGATGGAGGAGCTGAGACAGATCCACACTGGAGTAAAAAGAGCAGGAAGATGATTGAGTCTCTGGGAAAACTGGCTTTTGATCAGCTGCAGAAAGGCAACCTGATCTTCTATGAATCAGACCTGACAGAGTGTGGCATCGATATCAGAGCAGCCTCAGTGTACTCAGGAGTGTTCACACAGATCTTTAAAGAGGAGAGAGGACTGTACCAGGACAAGGTGTTCTGCTTCGTACATCTGAGCGTTCAGGAGTTTCTGGCTGCTCTTCATGTCCATCTGACCTTCATCAACTCTGGAGTCAATCTGATGGCAGAACAACAAACAACATCCCAGTGGTCTAAAGTCTTCAGAGGCAAACAGAGTCTTAAGTATCTCCACCAGAGTGCTGTGGACACGGCCTTACAGAGTCCAAATGGACACCTGGACTTGCTCCTCCGCTTCCTCCTGGGTCTTTCATTGCAGACCAATCAGAAACACCTACGAGGTCTGCTGACACAGACAGGAAGTAGCTCACAGACCAATCAGGAAACAGTACAGTACATCAAGATGAAGATCAACCAGGATCTGTCTGCTGAGAGAAGCATCAATCTGTTCCACTGTCTGAATGAACTGAATGATCGTTCTCTAGTGGAGGAGATCCAACAGTCCCTGAGATCAGGACGTCTCTCCACAGATAAACTGTCTCCTGCTCAGTGGTCAGCTCTGGTCTTCATCTTACTGTCATCAGAAGAAGATCTGGACGTGTTTGACCTGAAGAAATACTCTGGTTCAGAGGAGGCTCTTCTGAGGCTGCTGCCAGTGGTCAAAGCCTCCAACAAAGCTCTGTAAGTACAGAGACAGTTGGATTCATATATAATAATTTGCATACTCTGTTGTCTTTTCAACTATTTGCTTGTGTTTTCTCCATTATTGTGTCTACAGACTGAGTGTCTGTAATCTCTCAGAGAGAAGCTGTGAAGCTCTGTCCTCAGTTCTCAGCTCCCAGTCCTCCAGTCTGAGACACCTGGACCTGAGTAACAACGACCTGAAGGATTCAGGAGTGAACCTTCTGTCTGATGGACTGAAGAGTTCACACTGTACACTGGAAACTCTCAGGTCAGATCAAGCTGCAGACCATCTGAAATGATTTCACATATTTCTCTAAACTCCATACAGTTGAAACATCCTCTCTCATGTCAGCATTTCAGAATCTGACAAATGTTCAATCAGGATTTGAAACTTCACAGTTCAGAAACTCTTTTCTGCTTCAATTCCACCTACTGAACAACATACAGATATGGACTCTGGCTGATATAGAAAAGACCATTATGCTTTCATATCATGTTATTTGGATTGACTCCTTATTTATGATTTAATCATAATTAACTGTAAGGATTTTAATCTGTGCTCAGAAGAGATTATACTGTAGATCACCAAATTTAGTGGGTCCTCTATGGAGTTAAAATCATGCTAAAACCTCACAAACACACAAAACATGTTTTACTCATGCCCAACGATCCACAAACAAACTCAGTGTGGTTTGCAAATACAAAACATCATTCACAAACTAATGCATTTTGTTTTGCAAATAAGAAACATGCCTATCAAACAAATACAGCATGTTTTACATATACAAAGAAACATTTCTTCAAGTACAAAAAAATATCCTTCATGTACAAAAAAAATTTTTTTCCAACTATGAAAACTGAAAGCCATTCGTGTGTGGATCTGCAAGGCAGAACATTACTGCCAAAAGTCACGTGACATTCTAAGAAATATCCTGTAATTCTCACTCCACAACAGCAGGTGGCGCTGTTGATTCAATCTAAGGCCGCCAACAAAGATTCAACTATGGCCACATATAACCAAAGACGGTTAAGAAACCAAGACCAAAGATACTCTATATAACAAGATACCCCATGAGAGGCTGTTCCAACCAAACAATGGCATACACTTCCTGTCTCCTAAATGGGCGTGGTCACTCTCACTGCCCCCAGGATCCGAGCTCGTTAGTGAACGGATGCTCGTGCGGTTGGATGAAGTCTGGTTTGTGTTATCGATGGAGGTAAGGTAAGTGAGCTATATACATGTTCTTCTGCTTAAATTAGACTTTTACACAGCTATAAGACATATTTAGCATTATGAACATTAGCTAGCGGGTTAGTTGATTTTCCCTTTGAAACTTAAAAACGGTTTGTGCTAACCGTGGTAAGCCGTGGCCTGTCAAATATAGCTATAGCTATATAGCTATAGCTGTTATTTTCCCTTGCAAAGCCAATGCATGCTTTGTGTGTGCTGCTGTGAGGACCAAGAAAAGAACATGATGTGATTTGATGCTGTTCTTTTTGTTTACAGTTATCTTAGACTTAGTTGAACCTTTCTGTGATTGCATTGCCAAGAATGCATTATGGGGTGAGATGAACAGGACTTTAAATGGGCCGAAACAAACATATGTTAGACATATATTATGTAATCATGAAACTAACCTTCAGGCCATGTTTTTTAAAGTTGTTGCGCACAGACTTAACAAGATGTGGCACATCAAATATCAGTGGAATTTTCTTCCCATCCACTGATATACAATGTGCTACATCAGTACTCTCTGCCGTGTCCAGGGTGGCTCCTAACAGCTTCAGTGCCTTAATGTTAGAGGCTGATTGGTCACAGACGACAGAAATGACCTGTTGCAAGAGACACATAGTGCACATTTTAATACAACCTCCATTACATGTGAGTGAAATATTGCACAAAATGTGCTCTTAGAATTTTATTCAGACTTACTGTGAAACCAATCTTTCTTAGGCGCCTTACAGCCTCTGACAGTATTTCAGCTGTCTTGTCTGCACCGAGAGTAGACTTGGCCAGGAAGTATCCTATCGCCTGCAGTGAATTGTCATAAATACGGTTATGACCCTTAAAGCCAACTAAACTACCCTGTATCTGTAGTGTTCAGTTGCTCTAAGCCAGGGATGGCAGACTCATATCACAAAGGGCCAGTTTGGCTGCAGGTTTTTGTTCCAACCAAGCAGCAGCATGCCAGACCTGACTCATTTAATCAACCGATCTCAGTCTCCAGACAGGTGATTGATCAAACTGTGTGCTCTAGCTATGTTGGAACTAAATGCTGTAGCCACACCAGCCCTGTGCAATGAGTTTCCCATCCCTACCCTAAGCAGTATAATGAAACTAATGAACATTAACTCACTTGCTTCCACTTTGAGGCCACTCCTCGAGCCATCAATACCATTGCCTGGTTAGCCACCTCCCCTTCAGCTGTGAGTCCATCAATCCTGTCCAAGACAGGATTGTAGTCCATGTGTTTTTTTATTGCCATCTCATCAAAAACTAATGACACAGCTAACTCCGATGGCTTCATTGTTTTGGCTAGCTGTGCCATTTGTTGGAGGACTGGATCAAGGAAACCTGGCTGTAAAACAGAGCAGATGACATAAAAAAAACGTCTGAAAGACAGTCATTTCAGTCTGGAAATATTGTTGTAGATTTGCAATAGCAATGTTATCTAGCTATATTATAAACTGCTTACAGATCACCCTAGGTCTATAATTATGACGGAGTTCAACAACTCTTACGTGGAAATGGCCCACATTGGTTATTATAAACTGCTGGAGTGTTGATGGGGATGGAAGATTAAAATGTCTCCTCAACGTCCTGTATGCATTCGGGCTGTGATGGAAAATCTGCACACCAAGCTGTTTAATTGATGTTGGGAATTTTCTTGACCTCTTGTTTCTTTGGCAGGTTTTAATCTGATGCTGTAAAAACTCTGCAGTTTCCCGTGGGAGTTCTTTGAGGGCATCAGACAGTTTTTGTTTTGCCTTTTCAGCTTTCAGCCTGAGAGAACAAAGAAGAGTCAAGTTTTTTAAAGGGAAGTAGATACACATCAGCGATATTGTGAGGAATTCCTACTTTGCTTTAAGGTCTTTGACTTGAGCTTGTAGTCCACTTTTGAGTCTCTTCTTGCAGGCCTTTTCTCTGTTTAGCTGTGCACTAATCTTTCTTTTCCTGTTTCGCTCTCTCTTGAGTTGCTGTTCAAGCTGCATTCTTTTCTCCCTTTCCTGCTTCAGTTCTTCCTCAAGTTTTCCCTATTGTTAAGAAATGTTCATTGAAATCCACCTTACATATATCTTAATTCTGGTGAAATAGATGTATTCTTTATTTGTAACTCCATTTTTTTTTTTATTACAACCATCTTACCTGAACTACTCCTTCCTTCTGTGATTCAACTACCTCCTCCTCTACGGTTTCCTCCTCAACTGTCGCTGTTCTGTCCTCTCCTTAAAAATGACAATTCTTTAGCATACTCCCACTGGTGTAAGGAATGGACTGGAGATTGTTGCATGAATTATATTAGTAGCACTTTTTTTTGGTTTGTTTTTCATTTTTTCTATGTTGTGTGTAATGACTGCTCAGTAGTGTTTTTCCTTTTTTCCTCGAATACCTACCAATGTTTTCAGGTCTATGAAGCTCACGTCTGCCACCAGTTGAAGGAGGAGGATTAGGGCAGTTAATTATTGTGGGCATAGCATTGTCCGTCAGACGTTTTCTCTCTTGCTGCAAATGACATTCTCATTAGGACATCTTGTCTTATTAAATTAGAAAAAAAATGTGTTTATGGCTGTACCATTTGGACAATCATGCTACGGTCAAAGTGGGCTTCACAGACTCCATAACCCCCCTTTCTGAGGGCATCTTGGGACAGGTGGATGGACAGGTCAGCTCGTCTGATGTTAACAAGCCATCTCTTTCTCCTGAGTTGGATAAGATGATATTGTTAATGAGAAGTTTAGCCTTTACTAATGTGTCTGACCTTACTTTGCTTAATAACTGTATGCTTGTGTATTTTAATCATTTAATAAAATAAATGCTTTACATGTATGTAACAGAATAATTGCACGTTTACTTACTATTCAGTTTTATGTGAGATGCATGCTCCTGCTTCTGATCCAGATTATGACTTGGTCAAGACTAGGGCCCGAAATTGTGTTTTCCTTTACCAAAAGTTAAAATGCCAACAGTCTATTAATCATTGATAATTGATAAGATTAAAAAACAAGTGTTTTTCCCTCATTTTTTTCTCATTTTAAGTTTTTATTTACTTATTCAGCAAATGTCTCCAGCAGACAAAAAACAAAATTACATGAGGAGCCACGACTATTGATTAAATATCCATGAATACATTTTAACTGGTTAAATTCTTAATTCAAAATCAATTAAAGATCAATCATTAACGTCCTTTTTTTGTTTTGTTTTTCATCCTCATGACCTGGTTTTCATTAGCTTGTTTGCTATCAGATCACCTTACTGGCTACAAAAATGCAGATAAAAGGTTTTAATATAAATGTAATTATATATATATATTATATATTGTACTCTACTCAACTATGATTTTGAAAGTAACAGTAGATTAATGAATACTTAAGTACAAGTAAAAGTAAAGACTTGAAAATGTACACATGAAGTACAAGTACCTAAAAACAACTTAATTACAGTAATCTCAGTATTTGTAATTAATTGCTTCCACCTCTGCTGGAAACTGATATTAAATAGCTAGAAGAACATTGCGAAACCGCACTAAGTTACCGAGCTTATTCAGATATGTGCAGCTGATAATAACTAATTAATTACTTACCTTTCTGCATCCTTTGGAAAAGAAAATACAGATATTGTCTTGTTCCTGTTATTGCAGCCTATTGCTGCGCAAAGCTTGGGCATTTTAACCTTTACTCTCTGCTCGTTCTTATACTTTTGGTTGTCAAAACTACAGCAAAGGTACTCTATACCGTCTTTGACTATAGTATGAGACTACAGTACAATACAGTATTTGCGCCTTATTTTGGCGCTCTTTTTTTATCTGCTACCTCAATACTGTATATCATCACAGTACAACATCATAGGATCAGTAAAATAATGTTTATTTTCCACAACAACAGTTTCACAAGAATGGCAATAATACACGTTTTATGTCAGTTTTACACGTCAGAGTACACGATTGAAAATGTCAACAGCACTGCAGTGAAGAGTGGAAACCGAATCGAGTGAACAACTCTGATTTATAAATCAGAGTTGTTCACTCGATCATGTTTAGGACTACCAGACGGCAAAGACGGTTAAGAAACCAAGACCCCCCATGACGAGTCAGCTTCCTGTATCCATGTCACGTGGGCTTCTGCACGGCCACGCCTTTTTAGGAGACTTGCGGCAGCTTTGGTTGTATTGACTCCAATGAGAAAATTGAACGTGAACACAGATTATGATCGATTCTTTCGCCCCACAGTCACAGAAGTAAATTTTGGAGTAATTTTTCACAAGCCACATCTCTTCTGAACATTTGGACTGAAAAATGGAAAATTTCGGACGGACACATCAGGAGAAAATTAACTTTGTTCAAGACCTACCGCTGTCTAAACAGCACACTCTCGCGAGATTTGGCACAGCTCGCCTCTGCCCCTGGTAGTCCTAAACATGATCGAGTGAACAACTCTGATTTATAAATCAGAGTTGTTCACTCGATTCGGTTTCCACTCTTCACTGCAGTGCTGTTGACATTTTCAATCGTGTACTCTGACGTGTAAAACTGACATAAAACGTGTATTATTGCCATTCTTGTGAAACTGTTGTTGTGGAAAATAAACATTATTTTACTGATCCTATGATGTTGTACTGTGATGATATACAGTATTGAGGTAGCAGATAAAAAAAGAGCGCCAAAATAAGGCGCAAATACTGTATTGTACTGTAGTCTCATACTATAGTCAAAGACGGTATAGAGTACCTTTGCTGTAGTTTTGACAACCAAAAGTATAAGAACGAGCAGAGAGTAAAGGTTAAAATGCCCAAGCTTTGCGCAGCAATAGGCTGCAATAACAGGAACAAGACAATATCTGTATTTTCTTTTCCAAAGGATGCAGAAAGGTAAGTAATTAATTAGTTATTATCAGCTGCACATATCTGAATAAGCTCGGTAACTTAGTGCGGTTTCGCAATGTTCTTCTAGCTATTTAATATCAGTTTCCAGCAGAGGTGGAAGCAATTAATTACAAATACTGAGATTACTGTAATTAAGTTGTTTTTAGGTACTTGTACTTCATGTGTACATTTTCAAGTCTTTACTTTTACTTGTACTTAAGTATTCATTAATCTACTGTTACTTTCAAAATCATAGTTGAGTAGAGTACAATATATAATATATATATATAATTACATTTATATTAAAACCTTTTATCTGCATTTTTGTAGCCAGTAAGGTGATCTGATAGCAAACAAGCTAATGAAAACCAGGTCATGAGGATGAAAAACAAAACAAAAAAAGGACGTTAATGATTGATCTTTAATTGATTTTGAATTAAGAATTTAACCAGTTAAAATGTATTCATGGATATTTAATCAATAGTCGTGGCTCCTCATGTAATTTTGTTTTTTGTCTGCTGGAGACATTTGCTGAATAAGTAAATAAAAACTTAAAATGAGAAAAAAATGAGGGAAAAACACTTGTTTTTTAATCTTATCAATTATCAATGATTAATAGACTGTTGGCATTTTAACTTTTGGTAAAGGAAAACACAATTTCGGGCCCTAGTCTTGACCAAGTCATAATCTGGATCAGAAGCAGGAGCATGCATCTCACATAAAACTGAATAGTAAGTAAACGTGCAATTATTCTGTTACATACATGTAAAGCATTTATTTTATTAAATGATTAAAATACACAAGCATACAGTTATTAAGCAAAGTAAGGTCAGACACATTAGTAAAGGCTAAACTTCTCATTAACAATATCATCTTATCCAACTCAGGAGAAAGAGATGGCTTGTTAACATCAGACGAGCTGACCTGTCCATCCACCTGTCCCAAGATGCCCTCAGAAAGGGGGGTTATGGAGTCTGTGAAGCCCACTTTGACCGTAGCATGATTGTCCAAATGGTACAGCCATAAACACATTTTTTTTCTAATTTAATAAGACAAGATGTCCTAATGAGAATGTCATTTGCAGCAAGAGAGAAAACGTCTGACGGACAATGCTATGCCCACAATAATTAACTGCCCTAATCCTCCTCCTTCAACTGGTGGCAGACGTGAGCTTCATAGACCTGAAAACATTGGTAGGTATTCGAGGAAAAAAGGAAAAACACTACTGAGCAGTCATTACACACAACATAGAAAAAATGAAAAACAAACCAAAAAAAAGTGCTACTAATATAATTCATGCAACAATCTCCAGTCCATTCCTTACACCAGTGGGAGTATGCTAAAGAATTGTCATTTTTAAGGAGAGGACAGAACAGCGACAGTTGAGGAGGAAACCGTAGAGGAGGAGGTAGTTGAATCACAGAAGGAAGGAGTAGTTCAGGTAAGATGGTTGTAATAAAAAAAAAAATGGAGTTACAAATAAAGAATACATCTATTTCACCAGAATTAAGATATATGTAAGGTGGATTTCAATGAACATTTCTTAACAATAGGGAAAACTTGAGGAAGAACTGAAGCAGGAAAGGGAGAAAAGAATGCAGCTTGAACAGCAACTCAAGAGAGAGCGAAACAGGAAAAGAAAGATTAGTGCACAGCTAAACAGAGAAAAGGCCTGCAAGAAGAGACTCAAAAGTGGACTACAAGCTCAAGTCAAAGACCTTAAAGCAAAGTAGGAATTCCTCACAATATCGCTGATGTGTATCTACTTCCCTTTAAAAAACTTGACTCTTCTTTGTTCTCTCAGGCTGAAAGCTGAAAAGGCAAAACAAAAACTGTCTGATGCCCTCAAAGAACTCCCACGGGAAACTGCAGAGTTTTTACAGCATCAGATTAAAACCTGCCAAAGAAACAAGAGGTCAAGAAAATTCCCAACATCAATTAAACAGCTTGGTGTGCAGATTTTCCATCACAGCCCGAATGCATACAGGACGTTGAGGAGACATTTTAATCTTCCATCCCCATCAACACTCCAGCAGTTTATAATAACCAATGTGGGCCATTTCCACGTAAGAGTTGTTGAACTCCGTCATAATTATAGACCTAGGGTGATCTGTAAGCAGTTTATAATATAGCTAGATAACATTGCTATTGCAAATCTACAACAATATTTCCAGACTGAAATGACTGTCTTTCAGACGTTTTTTTTATGTCATCTGCTCTGTTTTACAGCCAGGTTTCCTTGATCCAGTCCTCCAACAAATGGCACAGCTAGCCAAAACAATGAAGCCATCGGAGTTAGCTGTGTCATTAGTTTTTGATGAGATGGCAATAAAAAAACACATGGACTACAATCCTGTCTTGGACAGGATTGATGGACTCACAGCTGAAGGGGAGGTGGCTAACCAGGCAATGGTATTGATGGCTCGAGGAGTGGCCTCAAAGTGGAAGCAAGTGAGTTAATGTTCATTAGTTTCATTATACTGCTTAGGGTAGGGATGGGAAACTCATTGCACAGGGCTGGTGTGGCTACAGCATTTAGTTCCAACATAGCTAGAGCACACAGTTTGATCAATCACCTGTCTGGAGACTGAGATCGGTTGATTAAATGAGTCAGGTCTGGCATGCTGCTGCTTGGTTGGAACAAAAACCTGCAGCCAAACTGGCCCTTTGTGATATGAGTCTGCCATCCCTGGCTTAGAGCAACTGAACACTACAGATACAGGGTAGTTTAGTTGGCTTTAAGGGTCATAACCGTATTTATGACAATTCACTGCAGGCGATAGGATACTTCCTGGCCAAGTCTACTCTCGGTGCAGACAAGACAGCTGAAATACTGTCAGAGGCTGTAAGGCGCCTAAGAAAGATTGGTTTCACAGTAAGTCTGAATAAAATTCTAAGAGCACATTTTGTGCAATATTTCACTCACATGTAATGGAGGTTGTATTAAAATGTGCACTATGTGTCTCTTGCAACAGGTCATTTCTGTCGTCTGTGACCAATCAGCCTCTAACATTAAGGCACTGAAGCTGTTAGGAGCCACCCTGGACACGGCAGAGAGTACTGATGTAGCACATTGTATATCAGTGGATGGGAAGAAAATTCCACTGATATTTGATGTGCCACATCTTGTTAAGTCTGTGCGCAACAACTTTAAAAAACATGGCCTGAAGGTTAGTTTCATGATTACATAATATATGTCTAACATATGTTTGTTTCGGCCCATTTAAAGTCCTGTTCATCTCACCCCATAATGCATTCTTGGCAATGCAATCACAGAAAGGTTCAACTAAGTCTAAGATAACTGTAAACAAAAAGAACAGCATCAAATCACATCATGTTCTTTTCTTGGTCCTCACAGCAGCACACACAAAGCATGCATTGGCTTTGCAAGGGAAAATAACAGCTATAGCTATATAGCTATAGCTATATTTGACAGGCCACGGCTTACCACGGTTAGCACAAACCGTTTTTAAGTTTCAAAGGGAAAATCAACTAACCCGCTAGCTAATGTTCATAATGCTAAATATGTCTTATAGCTGTGTAAAAGTCTAATTTAAGCAGAAGAACATGTATATAGCTCACTTACCTTACCTCCATCGATAACACAAACCAGACTTCATCCAACCGCACGAGCATCCGTTCACTAACGAGCTCGGATCCTGGGGGCAGTGAGAGTGACCACGCCCATTTAGGAGACAGGAAGTGTATGCCATTGTTTGGTTGGAACAGCCTCTCATGGGGTATCTTGTTATATAGAGTATCTTTGATATAACGTTAATAACTTGATACGTCTTGGTCTGAAGACGGGATTTTGAAGTGAAGACGACCTCAGTCCACACACATTTATCTGCAGTAAGTGAACACGACTCTTCAGATGGTGCTAAAACAAAACACACGCCCTGCTCTCGCTGCTTCACATTGAAAGGTTTGAAATAACAAAGTAACGGGAGGCTTTTATTGTGAAAAGTTTATAGGAAGTGATATGCGCTTATTAGCTCAAACTTTTTTAGCAGCGCTGCTCGCGGTCAGGTAGTCAGGTAAAGACGTGGAGATATTTAACGCTAATTAGTTCATGTATCAGTTATAAACACTACAGGAGGTTAAAGTGTCAGCAGAAACAGCCACAGTGGGGTGTTATATGCTGCAAACAAACCGGCTTTGTACTGCAGTCAAGCCAGCCGGCACTCAGTTTGGAGTGCGCACGTATTCTAATGCTTACGATAAATGCATTAATACGGCGCTGTAAGCTGACAGGGGGAGGAGCCTCTCAAAATGAATGTAATAAGGAAATAAAAAAACTTTCGTCCAACTTTGATCTTTAATAAAAATCATATACTTTTTAACCAGCCCTAAGAGTTAAGATTACTCCAAAATTAAATACTAACAGTACTTGATGGTAATAAGACATGTTGTCCAAGGAGTACTTAGTCCATTAGTACAGGTGCCTTGGACTACTTATTGAAAATATGATTTTTATTAAAGATCAAAGTTGGACGAAAGTTTTTTTATTTCCTTATTACATTCATTCTGAGAGGCTCCTCCCCCTGTCAGCTTACAGCGCCGTATTAATGCATTTATCGTAAGCATTAGAATACGTGCGCACTCCAAACTGAGTGCCGGCTGGCTTGACTGCAGTACAAAGCCGGTTTGTTTGCAGCATATAACACCCCACTGCGGCTGTTTCTGCTGACACTTTAACCTCCTGTAGTATTTATAACTGATACATGAACTAATTAGCGTTAAATATCTCCACGTCTTTACCTGACTACCTGACCGCGAGCAGCGCTGCTAAAAAAGTTTGCGCTAATAACCGCATATCACTTCCTATAAACTTTTCACAATAAAAGCCTCCCGTTACTTTGTTATTTCAAACCTTTGAATGTGAAGCAGCGAGAGCAGGGCGTGTGTTTTGTTTTAGCAACATCTGAGGAGTTGTGTTCAGTCACTGCAGATAAATGTGTGTGGACTGAGGTCGTCTTCACTTCAAAATCCCGTCTTCAGACCAAGACGTATCAAGTTATTAACGTTATATGTGGCCATAGTTGAATCTTTGTTGGCGGCCTGAGATTGAATCAACAGCGCCACCTGCTGTTGTGGAGTGAGAATTACAGGATATTTCTTAGAAAGTTCACCAGCATTCGTGTGTAAATCTGAAGCTGTTCGTGTGTGGATCTGCAAGGCGGAAAATTAGTGCCAAAAGTCACGTGACTTTTGGCACTAATTTTCTGCCTTGCAGATCCACACATGAACAGCTTCTGATCCACACATGAATGGCTTTCAGGTTTCCATAGTTGTAGAATTGGTTTTTTGTACTTGAAGAAATGTTTCTTTGTATGTGTAAAACATGCTGTGTTTGTTTGATAGGTATGTTTTGTATTTGCAAACCACACTGAGTTTGTTTGTGGATCGTTGGGCGTGAGTAAAACATCTTTTGTGTGTTTGTGAGGTTTTCGCATGATTTTAACTCCATAGTTCTCACTTGTTACCATCTGGGTGAAGTTGATATTTCAGTTTTACTGAACAAATTTAAAGTGTTCTTCTTGACTCAGTGTTATAATGCAGGTCTGTTAGTTTCCTGTTAGCTGAAGTACTAACTGAGATCTTTGTTCCTTTAGATTTGACTTTAGTCCAGACTCATTGATCAAAGAGGATTACATTTTACACAAACATTTTTCTTTTTATTAATTATTGTCTCTGTAGGCTGAGTGACTGTAACCTCTCAGAGAGAAGCTGTGAAGCTCTGTCCTCAGTTCTCAGCTCCCAGTCCTCCAGTCTGAGACACCTGGACCTGAGTAACAACGACCTGAAGGATTCAGGAGTGAACCTTCTGTCTGATGGACTGAAGAGTTCACACTGTACACTGGAAACTCTCAGGTCAGATCAAGCTGCAGACCATCTGAAATGATTTCACATATTTCTCTAAACTCCATACAGTTGAAACATTCTCTCTCATGTCAGCATTTCTGAATCTGACAAATGTTCAATCAGGATTTGAAACTTCACAGTTCAGAAACTCTTTTCTGCTTCAATTCCACCTACTGAACAACATACAGATATGAACTCTGGCTGATATAGAAAAGACCATTATGCTTTCATATCATGTTATTTGGATTGACTCCTTATTTATGAGTTAATCATAATTAACTGTAAGGATTTTAATCTGTGCTCAGAAGAGATTATACTGTAGATCACTAAATTTAGTGGGTCCTCTATGGAGTTAAAATCATGCCAAAACCTCACAAACACACATAACATGTTTTACTGAACAAATTTAAAGTGTTCTTCTTGACTCAGTGTTATAATGCAGGTCTGTTAGTTTCCTGTTAGCTGAAGTACTAACTGAGGGTGCTTTCACACCTGCCCTGTCTGGTTCGGTTCAATCAAACTCAAGTTCATTTGCCCCCTCAGTGTGGTTCGTTTGGGCAGGTGTGAACACAGCACTCACACTCAGGTGTGCACCAAAACAACCGGACCGAGACCTTCTTGAAGAGGTGGTCTCAGTCCGGTGAAAAAACGAACTCTGGTGCGGTTGGTTTGTGGTTAGAACGTGTTCCGACCTGGATCCGAATCAACTGCAGTCACATGACACATTGTTTGGGTTAAACATGAGCATGTTACAGTCCTGGAGGATTATTAATGTGCGTGTAACCAGGGTGAAAATCTGTCATTTCATCTGTTTAATTATTTAATTAAGTCCATTATCTAATGGTTATTTTATGTTCATTATTAATATAACAAAGTCCGCCAGGTTCCCATATTGTGTAACTTCCTGTCACGTGTAACTTCCTGTCAGTTGCGTCGTCACACACGTACCTGGAGGACCGCGGTTGTCCAATCACGTCGCTCGTAGCGCCTGTTACAAACTGTCCGCTCTGTCTCTCATTCAGAAGGTGAGGGGAGACACGCGGAGCAGCTGCTACAGGTTGGTCGCTACAAACAAACATCATCTTCACTCGTAAATTCTTCTGTATATCATTCTAAATGCCTCCGTCACATTATTCAACCCTTTAGACATCAACCGGCGCCAGGGAAGGATAAGTTGGTCGCGTGGTGCTTAGGATATATTCCGGAATTGGTGAGTCTGTCTGTCTGTTGTTAGCGTTAGCATTAGCATTTGTCAATGCACTTATATGGACTGGCTACGGCACACCTAGCCTTTAATTGCTAACGCTGGCTTTTGACTCCATTATAGCGGGTGGCATGAGATTAATGTACCAGTACAGCACAATTATGGAATGTTTATTTTGTTTTATGAAATGAATGGAACTATTCTGTGAATGGTTGACATGTTAATTATGAAATGATTGACACTAATTTGGGAAGCTTTGTCATGGTTATTTATGAACTGAATTGACTGAATTGTGTTTAACCCAAATGCACTTTATTAAGAAATGTTTATTCTATTGCTCATGAAGCATTGAATTAGTCATTAATTATTGTGTACACTGATTCTGACTATGCCCTGTGGGCTCACCACTCGCAGGGACAGACATCAGGGTCGGGTGCTTTGTGTGCCGGGCGGCAGGCAGGGGCGGGGCCCCGGGCATGCTGATCCCTGGCGTCGCGGACTGGCTTTAGGGACGTGGAATGTCACCTCTCTGGTGGGAAAGGAGCCGGAGCTGGTGCGAGAGGTGGAGCGGTACCGACTAGACATAGTTGGGCTCACCTCCACGCACAGCACTGGTTCTGGAACCAAACTCCTGGAGAGGGGCTGGACTCTCGCTTTTTCCGGAGTTGCCCAGGGTGAGAGGTGCCGGGCGGGTGTGGGGATACTCACAAGCCCCCGGCTGAGTACCACCATGTTGGAGTTCTCCCCGGAGAACGAAAGGGTCGCCTCTATGCGACTGCGGGTTGCAGGGAGGAGGTCTCTGACTGTTGTTTGTATTTATGCACCTAACAGCAGTACGGAGTACCCGGCCTTTTTGGAGTCTCTTGGCGGTGTCCTGAAAGGGGTGCCGGCTGGGGACTCCTTGGTTCTCCTGGGGGACTTCAACACTCACGTGGGCAATGACGGAGAAACCTGGAGGGGAGTGATTGGGAGGAACGGCCTGCCTGATCTGAACCCGAGTGGTGTTTTGTTATTGGACTTCTGTGCTAGTCATGGACTGGCCATAACAAACACCATGTTTGAGCACAGGGAGGTACATAAGTGTACCTGGTACCAGAACACCTTAGGCCAAAGATCGATGATCGACTTTGTGGTTGTATCATCAGATCTGCGGCCGTGTGTCTTGGACACGCGGGTGAAGAGAGGAGCAGAGCTGTCCACTGATCACCACCTGGTGGTGAGTTGGATCAGATGGCGGGGGAGGCTGCCGGACAGACCTGGGAAACCCAAACGTGTAGTGAAGGTGAACTGGGAACGTCTGGCTGAGGCCCCTGTCCGTAGGGTCTTCAACTCACACCTCCGGAAGAATTTCTCGCGCATCCCGGGGGAGGCTGGGGACATGGAGTCGGAGTGGGCCATGTTCAAAGCTTCCATTGTGGAGGCGGCTGCTAGGAGCTGTGGTCAGAAGGTCGTCGGTGCTTGTCGTGGCGGCAACCTGAGAACCTGCTGGTGGACACCAGCGGTGAAGGAGGCTGTCAGGCTGAAGAAGGAGGCCTTTCGGGTCTGGCTGGCCCGAGGGTCTCCTGAAGCAGCAGACAGGTACCGGTTGGCCAGAAGGGCTGCAGCTGTGGCAGTCGCTGAAGCAAAAACCCGGGTGTGGGAGGAGTTCGGGGAGGCTATGGAGAAGGACTTTCGGTTGGCCTCAAGGAAGTTCTGGCAGACCGTTAGAGGTATCAGGAAAGGAAAGCAGGGCTTGTCTCAGGCTGTGCTCAGCAGAGACGGAGAACTGCTGACCCGAACTGGGAACATCGTTGAGCGGTGGAAGGAGCACTTTGAGGACCTCCTGAACCCGGCCATCACGTCCACTGTGAACGAGGCAGAGCCTGAAGACTCTGGGGAATTCTCGCCCATTTCCCTGACAGAGGTCGCTGAGGTAGTTAAAAAGCTCCCCAGCGGCAAAGCGCCGGGTGTGGATGAGATTTGCCCGGAGATGCTGAAGGCTCTGGACATTGTTGGGCTGTCTTGGTTGACACGCCTTTTCAGTGTCGCGTGGAGGTCGAGTACGGTGCCTGTAGAGTGGCAGATCGGGGTGGTAGTCCCCATCTTCAAAAGATGGTGACCTCAGAATTGCATCTCTGCTTTTCGCAGATGATGTGGTTCTGTTGGTTTCATCACACTGTGACCTCCAGCACGCACTGGAGCGGTTTGCGGCCGAGTGTGAAGCGGTCGGGATGAGAGTCAGCACCTCCAAATCTGAGGCCATGGTTCTCTGCCGGAAGCAGGTGGATTGTCCCCTCCGGGTTGGGGGAGAGTTACTGCCCCAAGGGAGGGAGTTTAAGTATCTTGGGGTCTTGTTCACGAGTGAGGGTAGAATGGAGCGTGAGATGGAAAGGCGGTTTGGGGCGGCTTCTGCAGTGATGTGGGCGCTGCGCCGGGCTGTCGTGGTGAAGAAGGAGCTGAGCCGGAAGGCGAAGCTCTCGATTTACTGGTCCATCTACGTCCCAACCCTCACCTATGGCCACGAGCTCTGGGTAGTGACCGAAAGAATGAGATCACGGATACAAGCGGCCGAAATGAGTTTCCTCCGTGGGGTGTCTGGGCTCAGCCTTAGAGATAGGGGGAGGAGCTCGGACATCCGGAGGGAGCTCGGAGTAGAGACGCTGCTCCTTCGCATCGAAAGGGGTCAGTTGAGGTGGTTCGGGCATCTGATCAGGATGCCTCCTGGGCGCCTCCCGCGGGAGGTGTTCCAGGCACGTCCCACTGGTAGGAGGCCCCGGGGCAGACCCAGAACACGCTGGAGGGATTACATATCTCATCTGGCCTGGGAACGCCTTGGGGTCCTCCAGGAGGAGCTGGAAAGCGTTGCTGGGGAGAGGGATGCCTGGGGTGCTTTGCTCGGCCTGCTGCCCCTGCGACCCGGCCCCGGATAAGCGGATGAAAATGGATGGATGGATGGATGATTCTGTCTAGTTGATGAAATGTTTTATTGAAACATAGTCCTGATTACCTTATACAGGCCAGGGTTCCTGTAAGGATACAGAACTGAAGCCTTGTTCCCCCCTCACCTTCTTTACACCCACACACGCACCCGCACTTTAAGGCATCTAGCCATGGACCACTAACAACTTGGATTCTACATTTGTGACGCACGTGCTGGACAGTTCCCATGCGTGTCACTCTCCATGAACTTTGTGTGGTTGCGTTATTCAACATTGTGTGTGGAACTACTGCCGTATTGGTCATACCTTGGACTGGGTCCCGATTGATATTGAACTGTTTTTGATGCATCAAGTGCACTTTACTATCTAGTTGATCGACTCTGCAGACTGTAAATATTGGGGTTTCACTGTATATATATTATCACAAGTAAATGTATGGTACCAATCGCATCTGAAGTGCTGTTGGTTGTGTTTATTGTACCATTACCTCTACGAGCTGAACCTATCTTCTGTAGGCCTAGACCCAAATACTAGCTTAATGCTAATATCATTTAAAGCCTTAATCTAGCCTGTGTACTTGCTACATGCGCCTCCTCCTGTACTGCCTTAATATGCACATTCAGCACATCCAATGCATCAAAACATTGTTTTCTAGTTGGAGCCGCGCCTCGTTTTCAAACTGTATGCTTTGACTCAAATGAACAATGACAGCAATATAGTCCATGATGAGCAGCGCTAAAATCAACCTGCGTAGTTGTCCCTCCATTGTGACATTAGAAAGTGTCACATTTATCTTGACAGTGTACTCTTCTTCAACGTTTGCTTTACTTCCTGGATTTTTCCCACATGGAAATTCTGACCAATCAAGAGCAGCTTTCTCACACAAGGCATTTGATCTGGTCCGCTTGTAAATGCTGCTGTGAGAACACCAACCAACTCTAGGCAATTATACAACTTTGTAACAACATGAGTCCCTGATTCAGACCAAAGGAGACAACAACAGGTCTGAAAGCATCCTGAGACTCATCAACAAAGAGGATTACATTATAACAAATGATTTTTTTTCCTTCGTTAATTGTTGTCTCTTCAGACTGAGTGGTTGTAATATCCCAGAGAGAAGCTGTGAAGCTCTGTCCTCAGTTCTCAGCTCCCAGTCCTCCCATCTTAGAGAGCTGGACCTGAGTAACAACAACCTGAAGGATTCAGGAGTGAACCCTCTGTCTGATGGACTGAAGAGTTCACACTGTACACTGGAAACTCTCAGGTCAGATCAAGCTACAGACCATCTGAAATGATTTCACATATTTCTCTAAACTCCATACAGTTTAAACATTCTCTCTCATGTCAGCATTTCTGAATCTGACAAATGTTCAATCAGGATTTGAAACTTCACAGTTCAGAAACTCTTTTCTGCTTCAATTCCACCTACTGAACAACATACAGATATGAACTCTGGCTGATAGAGAAAAGACCATTATGCTTTCATATCATGTTATTTGGATTGACTCCTTATTCATGAGTTAATCATAATTAACTGTCAGGATTTTAATCTGTGCTCAGAAGAGATTATACTGTAGATCACCAAATTTAGTGGGTCCTCACTTGTTACCATCTGGATGAAGTTGATACTTTAGTTTAACTGAACAAATTTAAAGTGTTCTTCTTGACTCAGTGTTATAATGCAGGTCTGTTAGTTTCCTGTTAGCTGAAGTACTAACTGAGATCTTTGTTCCTTTAGATTTGACTTTAGTCCAGACTCATTAATCAAAGAGGATTACATTTTAACACAAACATTTTCCTTCTTGTTGATTGTTGTCTCTGTAGGCTGAGTGTCTGTGACCTCTCAGAGAGAAGCTGTGAAGCTCTGTCCTCAGTTCTCAGCTCCCAGTCCTCCAGTCTGAGACACCTGGACCTGAGTAACAACAACCTGAAGGATTCAGGAGTGAACCTTCTGTCTGATGGACTGAAGAGTTCACACTGTACACTGGAAACTCTCAGGTCAGGATTCATCAACATGTTCAACTGATGGCCACTTAAATCCTGATTTACATTCATTGATAAACTCATAACCATCACAGGATTGTCTCTGCTGATATGATTTCAAACCAGTTGTGTTTTGTGTTTCAGTCTCTTTCCATCAACATGTTTTATCTTGTTTTTTTCTCAGTTGTTGGAACTTGAAATATCAGAGAGGAATCAGTAATGTTGTCAGATAGTTGGTGGACATTAGTGGGTGTTTGGTTGTGACTAGAAAAAAGTCGGTAATAATGTTGATGTAACCCCACACGGTGGTGTAGTCTAGTTTTTTGTAGTGGGTATACCGTCTATACTCGTACTCACCCGTCCCAGAGCAACGCGTCTCAGAACAACAACCATCTTGGAGCAACACCTCATAAGCACCATCACCACCTTGTGTCTGATGCTGCCTCCTAACATGTTGATAACATAACCAGTCTCTCAGAATGCTCTCAAGGTGTATACTGTAGGCTGTGCATTAGTGAATGTGATTCAGATTCAGATGTTTTTTTATTCATGTACGAAGAAAACATCTGAATTTGAATCTGAATCACATTCACTAATGAACAACATCTGCAGAACCAGGCTAAAATTTACTCAAAAGTATTTCATGACCTGTTTACAATATTCACATCATGGCTAACAAATGCATGAAATACAGACAAAAGGAGGAAAATATTCTACTCTTGCAATAGCTAACTGACATCTGACAACTACTCATAACTAGCATTACCACATGGTCATTTAATGCTCCAAATATTTTAAAGTCATGCACTTCTAACATGGCCATGAATGAACTCTCATTTATATAGTGACTGACATTATGAATATCAGTTGTTTAAATCCTCTTTGCATGTGCTGACATTTCCCTAACTTTCTGTCCCTCCACTCTAACCAGGGATGCCTGCTCTTAAATTCCCTAGCCTGACTTTCACTCCACAAGGCCGGGCAGGAACTCTCATCTGTCTCATCATCTGAAACAAGGAGATATAAACATTGTGTTCTGTTTATGACCACACACACACACACACACACACACACACACACACACACACACACACACACACACACACACACACACACACACACACACACACACACACACACACAGTATCTTAGTTATCACTCTGTAGTTTTAGATATTGTATAACCGTACATAGTTCTGTGTTTTCCCTGATGTTCATGAACGTGACATACACTTAGGGGCTGAGCAGCCTGTCAGTCATTGTCGTTCCCATGACAATGGGTTGTTTGGCAAAGAGGTGTGTGGGAACTGGGGATGTTCTGAGGGCGAGAGTGTGTAAGCTGGTGAGAGAGAGAGCCGAGCTAAAAGTTGGTCAGCTACTGACTGTGACAGAATTTCGTTTGCTTGTGTTGGTGTTGGCCTCGGCCCACAGCAGCCTGATTGTTCTTAAAAAAAGCATCAAGAAACCAGCTGATGGTGGTTTATGTACCAAGGGACTTTATAATATATTTAAATATACCAACAATCCCCTGCTATGCTAATTTCACTTACCGGGTGGCGTTATTTATTTCGAACAGCCTCAGCTTCATCCTCATCTGGCTGTTTGTGTGTTTTTCTCCAACCTCATCTGCTACAGCTGCAGCGTCACCTGAAGCGGCTGTGTTCAGTGGCACGCTTCGGAAAACTCTTAAAAAGTGTTGTCTGGCGTTGTTTTCGCTTCATCTCTTGGTAATTCACTTGCTGATTTTCACCAGTTTGTGCCGAGAATGCCCGCGAAATAAATTTGTTGCTGTTAGATCGTCACAGGCGACAAAAGCCTCAGAGGTCCAAAAGTCATGTGAACACAGACTGGGTTGATTTAATGAATGAATCAACATGTGAAAGCTGTCACAAAATGATGTTACGTATCCTCGCGCATCAAGTGGGTCTATGGAAATCATAAACATTTTCTAGTGAGTATTGGGCGCATACCTGCGTGTCATGTGGACTACACCACTGGGTATACGCAAATCATTGACCACTTCTAGTGGGTATACGGCGTATACCTGCGTATCACGTAGACTACACCACTGACCCCACAGTAGGTGACAGTATGGCAGTACTGTGGTACCCACCCTCAGATTATGTGACGTGTGTTGTTTTGTGTGTTTGCAGTCTGTCAGGCTGTCTGATCACAGAGGAAGGCTGTGCTTCTCTGGCCTCAGCTCTCAGCTCCAACCCCTCCCATCTGAGAGAGCTGGACCTGAGCTACAATCATCCAGGAGACTCAGGGGTGAAGCTGCTGTCGGCTGGACTGAAGGATCCACACTGGAGACTGGACACTCTCAGGTATGAAGAGGCCTGCTGCAGCCACAGACACTCAGTCTGATAGAGGAGGTAGAGCTGGAAACTTTGTCTCTGTCACACTGTCAGCCTGGCTCATATGACCCTGACACACCAAGCTGACCTCAAACAACCAGAGCTGATAAACACCGACTCATCAAACTGTGTGTGTCCCACATCAGACCATCAATACAGACACAAGTAGTCAGGGAACAGTAGCCAGGATGTGCCAAAACATGGAGGGAAGCTGATGAAATGTTTCTGGAGTGTTGTCTTGTTTCAACATTGGATAATAGGACAGTGGTGTATCCTGACACATTGTAGGCCATCATGGTGGGTTGACATGTGTCAGTGTCATCATGCTGCAGGTTTGTGGGCTCATATGAAACAATAGTGGGGGATGTTTTGATCTTCATCATCTGCCACCAGTGGGTGTCATCATAATGGGAATGTTTCCTGATTTTAAAGGAGTTTAGCTTCACCTGGATTTGGTTTGTTTTGCACTGACAGAGAGTTCCCTGGCTGATAAGAGTCCACTGGTTGTGGGACTCACCACAGAAACTACTGTACTACTCCTACTGTAATATTTTCAGCTCCAGATTACAGATAATAAAATCCAGTGCTGACTGTTGCTAGGAGACAGGATGTGAACAGCAGTGTCAGTCAGACACTTTGTACATCCAAGCATCCACCCCGACCTCCTCCATCAGAGGTTCTGTCTCCTTTACTTCTGACAGACAACAGTCATTATGACACAAACAAAGGAGGTGACTCATCAGGAGTAAAACAGCTGGTTTCAAAGCTCCAATAATCAATACTTGTATATTGACAATGGATCAGCTGACTGTAATGGTGAAGTGTTGTGTGGTGGTGATGAACCCACAGTAAACTGTTGAAACACCACCTGCTCAGGTACACTGAACTAAAACAATATCAGCTGATTAATAAGAAGTGATGAACATGTCAGTCCATGTGGAGACAATAACAAAGCTGTGTGTATGAGAGTGATGTAATGTCCATGTTTCCATGGTGAAAGAGGAAGTGCTGCTCTGACCCCCCTCCTCCTTTCAGGGTGGAGCCTGCTGGAGTCCGATGGTTGAGACCAGGTCTGAGGAAGTGTAAGTGTGTTTTTCATTTCATCTTCAAACTGTGACATCACTCATTCAAATCTCTGATGTCATCATCAGAGTGATGATAGATGAATAACTGCAGCTGTATTGTGTCTTCTTCTCTCCATCAGATTCCTGTGAACTCACAATCGACACAAACACAGTAAACAGAAACCTCAAACTGTCTGACAACAACAGGAAGGTGACACGTGTGAGGGAGGATCAGTCATATCCTGATCATCCAGACAGATTTGACCACTGCCCTCAGCTGCTGTGTAGAACTGGTCTGACTGGTCGCTGTTACTGGGAGGTCGAGTGGAGAAGACGGGTTGAAGTGTCAGTGAGTTACAGAGGAATCAGGAGGAGAGGAGACAGTGAGGACTGTGAGTTTGGAGAGAATGATCAGTCCTGGAGTCTGATCTGCTCTGATGGTGGTTACGCTGTCTGGCACAAAAACAGAAGAACATCTTCCTCCTCCTCCTCCTCCTCCTCCTCCTCCTCTGTCTCTGGTAGAGTAGCAGTGTATGTGGACTGTCCTGCTGGCACTCTGTCCTTCTTCAGAGTCTCCTCTGACACACTGATCCACCTCCACACTGTCAACACCACATTCACTGAACCTCTTTATCCTGGGTTTGGGTTCTGGCCTGGCTGGTCTGGTTCCTCAGTGTCTCTGTGTTCTCTGTAGGAGGGAGAGTCTCCTCCTGTTAGAGAAACTTTCTCACTGCTGAACAGATAGTTCAGTCTGTACAGGAGTTGTTGAGAACAAAATGACGTAACAACAGTCAGTGGAAACCAAAATCATCAACCCACTGAGGGCTGGATTTAAAATCACACCGAAAGTCAAAGTAAAACATTGAAATCACAGATTGATCCAACTCATCATGTGACTCAGTAGTGTGTTCGGCCCCCGCCTGCCTGTATGACCTCCTGACAACATCTGGACATGCTCCTGATGAGTCTGCGGATGGTGTCCTGGGGGATCTCCTCCCAGACTTGGATCAGGGCATCAGTGAGCTCCTGGACAGTCTATGGTGGTACTTGGCGGCAGGGGCGCCGAAAAGGGGTGAATAAGGAGAAGGATTCTAGGGGCCCATGATTGACAGGGGCCCAGAGAGGCCCCTAATACAATTATAATACTGACAAATAATATGACACTCAGTAATAAACTTACAATCACACATATATTTTATTTACAATGTATTGGTAACACTAAGTTTATTTGTTTTGGAAACATTTCTCAATGCAAACCCCCCCTCTCTATATAAATAAAATAGTTCAGTCCACCTGCTCCGTCAGACAGCGGCAGAGCTAAACTTTACAGACAGCGAGTGGAGGCAGAGACGGCAGGATGCCTCAGAGGTTAGGGAGCAAAAAAAGAAATGAAGAAAAGCTCAGACAGGAGAAAGAAGCGAAGGGTCGACAGTTTGTCACCCAGTTCTTTCATAGGCAAGGTGGGTGTGTTAGTGGTTCATGTAATGGAAAGTTCTGGAACATTAGCCTGTTGTCTATTTCTAACTTTGTCCATAGTTTATGAGCTAGCTCACTTTTCTCCCCATATTAGCTCATATTTCTGAAGAAAACTCTACATGTCACTGTTGTTTTAGTTCAATAATCAATGCAGGCAAACATTTAGCTGCTGTGCTCAAAAAATGACGTATGTTCCGAACAGACACGTCAAGAGCAGCAGCAGCAGCCGTCCGTCAGTCCCTCCCTGCCCCACCTGAACAAGCCCAAGTACCCCCGAGGAAGGAGGTGAGCAGTTGTGTGTTGAATTAATCGATTATTATGGAGAAAAAACATTAAAGAATAAAAAATCGTTCTGAAATAAAAAAGGCTATAGTCTGTATTTATTTCAGAACGATTTTAATGGTTTAAAAAGCATCAGCTATCACTGAAATATAATGTTTGGTCAGTGGTTTGGGACTCTCATCCCCCTGCTTTGCACATTGCAGACTGGGTGACTGCTCTCAATCCAATCAGAGAAATGTTAACATTTTCTGGAAATCAGAAGATGAAATAGCAACAACCATATAGCCTCATATATGTATTTTTTCACCACAAATCTAATGCCATCACCTGTGAGTCTACAGTTTTAGAGATAAATTAGACCTGCATGTGGGGCTACAAGAGGGAGACAGTGAGTAGTGGAGTATTGGTAGTGAAGTCACATTTCCCTTTGTTATTTTTGGTCAAATAACTGAAAACACCTTTACCTAAAACAAAATGTATTCATTGTATTTTCAGTGCTTCCCCTACCAAGTAACTGTCATGTTTTTCTTTTCACAAATATGGGAATGATAGTCAAAAATATCATTAAAATACATAGTTTTATGTAAAACAGTATCTAAATTTTCCGCCAGCCTAATGGCCGGCTACGCGGGGGCCCAGTAAGATTTCTTTTCATGGGGCCCAAAATCCCTGGCGGCGCCCCTGCTTGGCGGCATCAGATGCACCGATACATACCGTCCCATAGGTGCTCAGTTGGATTTAGGTCAGAGGAGCGAGAGGGCCAGTCAATGGCATCAATGCCTTCATCATCCAGGAACTGCCTACACACGCTGGACACATGAGGCCGGGCATTGTCCTGCACCAGGAGGAACCCAGGGCCCACAGAGGAGACAGAGACAACAGAACACTGAACGTGACAACGTGTTCTGCTATATCTCAAACTGAACATTATTTTCATTATTATTATAATTTTCATTTATTCAATTTAAATTGATGCAAGGGAATGAGGAAAAACAAAAAATGTAAATATGAAATTGATTTTGTTCTTTCATGTTTTTTCTTAAAGTGTTGTGTGTGATATTTTGAAAGAAAATGGCAGCAAGCTCCAGAATCTTATTTTGCTTCTTTCCCCTTTGTGTCAGGACACTTCCTGTCAAATTTCATACATGTATGACTATTTATGCCGTCGTAGTGCCCTAATATTTGCATTGACATCATTTCCCCAGAAGCATGTCCCAAAAAGGGGTTTTAGGCCCCCTGAGACCAAACGGCCCCGAGCTGGGGGTGCTCCTTATCAACTTCTGATGGCCCAGGGTATATACAGGCTAACAGGAAATAATGATGAAACAAAGGTGGCAGAAAACATCATGAGGGCTGGACCTGGCTCCTGGCCTAATACATATTTACAACTCAACAAACTATCTGACTCAATTCAACCTGAACAACAAAGGGTTAAACATTTAGAAAGGCTGCCAAAATCAAACACACACACCAACATCATATTCCAATGCAACAGGCAGCAGTTGAGGCTGTGAGACAGCACCAATGAATATTCAACTGGGAAGTCAATCAAACTCCCCTTGTTAACCCTGTTATATTGGTAAAGCGCGCCCTCTAGTGGCGGAATCCACCATGACTTGGCACACACACCTGGAGCGCAGCCACCTTCAAAAACACACTCCAAATGAAGCCATCATCAATGAAACAATCAATCTCCCGAAAGGAGCAAAGCAACAACAGGGAAACTAGAAACATGCGCACACTCATATCACTTATTCCTACAATGATACAAAGGAGATTTGGGGAGAAATTGCTTTGACAATCAGCATTAAAAACGGAAACACAGCACACATTGTACAGAAATAGCAAAATGCAGTGAAAGGCACATTTCACTTCAAGCAAACTATGACAGAGGAAGAATCATTCTGCACTTACTTTATCATGGACGCACATGAAGACAAATAAAGTCCACACATTGATGAGACAGAGTGCAGTTAGGAGTCCACAAATCCGGCTCCACGTTACCTGTGCGTCTTCGTACTAGAAAAAGTCCCACAATGCTCTGTGGCTATGACGTCATATTTCTGGGCCTGTTTTCCACCTTCAGTCCCTTTTTGCGTTTTATCGGTGTTTCTCAATTGCAAGGAACCTTCCTTGGGAGGATCTGTCCTCAGAGGCAAGGCAAGAGTCCTCCCTAGCATCCAGTGAACACACATTGGAACAGGCTAACAAGTGTCCCCAGGTGTGCTTCATTAGCCCTCTTGGGACTGACGGGGCTTTCAGGGTACTGTGGGAATTTTGAGACTCTCTAATGTTGTTGTACAGTTTGAACAAATATAAGTGGCATTTTCAGAGTCATGTGACTTTTATGGAAAATATATTTCTGGATTCTACTTAAAGAATAAAAATCAGGTCGGCTAAATGACATTTTTGTAAAAGGTGTTTTTAGAATTCCTCTACAATGTATAAAAGCTGACCTTACCCATTGTGCTGAATGTTTAGGTCAGTTGATGTGTTACCTATTTTAGTATATAATAGTATATCATATAATATTATATAATAGATAATAATAATTAATAGATTTTTGGCTGATCTCTGATTATTTTTTAGAACAAGTTGCTGACTGCCTTATCTCTGCTGCCCCCTTATCTGACCACTGTTTTATCAGCTTAACTCTGAAGCCTATCAATGCTACCAAACGAAACAAAGGGTACTGGAAGTTTAATGCCAGTCTGTTACACTCTGAGGCCTACTGTCAAGGGGTTAAAGATATTATTAATGAAATCACTGATGATGCGAACTTTTCTTCTCATGCTTCTAGGTGGGAGTTTTTAAAATTCAGAATCAGAAACTTTTCTATGTTATTTAGTAAACAACAAAGACAATCTTCCCAACTAGAAGAAGCCGATCTGGCCAGGGAAATAAGCTTGTGCTGCAGCAAACCCATTATCTCTGACACAGATAAAGGGAAATTACTCACTCTGCAAACCAAACTGGACGAGGTTTATACACATAAAGCAAAAAGGGCCTATATCAGATCCAGAGCCAAATGGATTGAGGAAGGAGAGAGTAACTCTTCTTACTTCTGTAGACTAGAAAAGACCCGTCAGGTGAAAAACAACATAGGGAGTTTACTAATTGATAATAATGAATGCACTGACCCAAAAATAATAGCCAAAGAAATCTACTCATTCTATAACAATCTATATTCTTCTAGCTTCTCACCGAACGCCGCAGAAACCTTCTTCGACAAAATTCAAGGACGCATACCGCTAATAAGTGAGGATTTCAGAGATAGCTGCGAGGCAGAGATTTCACCTCAGGAACTGGAGAAAGCATTGCAGTGCCTGAAGCCTGACCGCTCCCCAGGCCCTGATGGCCTTACAGCCAACTTTTACAAACATTTCTGGGATCATATCAATATGCTTCTATTTGAAACTCTCCAAGAAATTATAAAAAAATCATTATTGTCACAAACTATGAGACAAGGGGTGATTGTTCTTATTCCAAAATCAGGCAAAGACCCCAAATTACTTGAAAATTGGCGACCAATAACACTCCTCAATAATGACTATAAAATACTAACACACATATTCTCAAACCGTCTCAAAGAAGGACTTCCCCAAATAATAAGTGACACCCAATCAGGATTTCTGAAAGGTAGATCAATACACAACAATATTCAACTAGTTCTTGACTTAGTTGAATATAGTGATTATATAAATGACGACGGCTTGACTTCTACAAGGCATTTGACATGGTAGAACATCCCTTTATCTTCAAAGCATTAGAGTTCTGCGGCTTTGGAGAGAACTTCAGGAAGACAATCAAATGCTTTTATCACAACACAACCAGCTCAGTTTCCTTATTAGGGGGCACCTCTCCTCGTTTTACAATCAACAGAGGCATAAAACAAGGTTGCCCCATCTCACCATCACTTTTTCTAATTGCAGCAGAGATGCTTTCAATTCTTATCAAAAACTCTGAGGTCGAGAAACTGAGTGTTTTTAACAACGAAATAGTAGTAAGTCAGCTGGCAGATGACACAACTTTATTCTTAAAAAATGTTGAGCAGGTGCCAAAGGCCATTGAGACCATCGATCTCTTTTCTAGGGCATCTGGTCTAAAATTAAATTTGGCAAAGTGTGAACTGTTACCCATACATGACTGCCATCTTGTGGCAGCATGCGGTATCCCCATCAAGTCTACAGTTAAATACCTGGGTGTGCACATTTCAAGAGATAATAGATTGAGTGAATCCCTGAATATCTGGAGCAAGATGCACGAATGCAAATCAAGGTTAGACAGATGGCTGAATAGAGATCTCTCTCTCCTTGGTCACATTTACATAACAAAGATGGAGAGTCTTTCAAGATGCATCTATCCAGCTTACTCTCTCTCCATATCCAACAAAGCAATTAAAAATATCAATAAGGTAAATTTTGATTACATTTGGAAAAGAAAATCCCACTATCTAAAGAAAGCAACCTTGGTGAAAGACTATGAAGACGGGGGGCTGCAGGCTATTGATTTCGACTGTATTAATGGAACGTTAAAGATCAGGTGGTTAAGATCCTTTGTGACAAACAATAACAGTTTTTGGTATTCTGTCTCTAGAGAAGTGTTTAAAATTATTGGTGGTATTGATTTTGTGTTACGCTGTGATTTTTCAGTTCAAAAACTCCCAGTTAAACTGTCCTTGTTCCACTCACAGACGTTGTTATACTGGAAGATGCTGTCTATGACTCATCTATTAGATGAAAGTGGCAGAGTCCTAACCTTTGATGAATTCTGTGCTAAATTTAATTTTCAATGCAACCGTAATCAATATGACAAAGTCATCAAAAGTATCCCAATAGCCTTTCTTCAGATGGTTAAAAATACATTTCCCTATATGGCCGCCCCTCTTCAACTCCCTTCTTTGACTATTGATGGACGGGATTTCTCAAGTGGGACTCTGCCAAATAAAGTGATCCGTGGTCTCTTAACATACACTCTATATCCTTTACAGTTCAGCAGGAATTTAGGCTCTCACATTTTTTGTCAATCAGACTTAAATAAATTACGCACCAACTTTCTAAAAATGCCTCTACCTCCTAAAGCTAAAGAGCTTCACTTCAAAGTATTCAACGATATATATCCCTCAAGCAATCTCCTCAGACAAAGATTCAACTTAGATAGCAAAAACTGCCTATTCTGTGATGAGCACACGGAGACCACGGATCACCTATTCTTCACCTGTTCATTCAGTAACACCTTTTGGAATGATTTGTATGTTTGGCTGGAGCCCAAAGTTCCCTCTCTCCCTCACTTCACCAACAGAGACATTACATTTGGAATTTTACGGGAGGATAAGAATTCAGAACTCCTATTGAACACCCTACTTATCCTGGGAAAAGCTTTTATTCACAAATGCAGATGTATCAGAACACAACCACTGTTGGTGATTTTTAAGAGAGAGTTTGCTCTATTTTTTAAATCACCGAAGTTCATGAAAAAGAAAGGAAAAAAACTTCTGAACGTCATTGATAACTTAAAACTGTTGGAAGTGACCCCTTAAGCCTTGTTTGTCCTCTTTTTCTTCTTTCTTTTCCCCTCTTTTTTTTCAGTCTGTTTGTTTCGTTTTGTTGTATATTGTTTTGGGGTTTTTTTTTTTTTTTTTTTTTCTTTGTATGTGCTGTCTTACTGTGTTACGTAGTTTGTCCTACATAAAGGGCCCATTGCTCTCTGTTTGTGCCTTTATACAACGATGTGCCCTACTAGCTGTATAGTACTGTATATATTGTAAATAAAGTTTAAAAAAAACAAACAAAAAAAAAAAACATGCATCCTCCGAATTTCGCTGAAAGAAGAACTCAGTCCTTCATGAAACTCGGGAGGATCCTTGACATTGGAACAGTCCTTCGGCTGAGGTCGATGACGTAGCATCCTTCAAATCCGCCCATTTGAGGATCCTTCCTTGCAATTGAGAAACGGCTTATATCTTCCTCCTCTCTTTTGTCTGCAAACAGGAAGCACCGTCCAAACATGCACAGCTCTGGCTTTATTTGTTTGAAACATACGATACTATGAGTTGTTCTGACATACTGTAGTGGGACTTTTAACTATTTATTTTTGTCAACATGCTTTTTTATGACCTTTCTTTAACATTATTTTGAGTCTTTTTGACACACTATACTATGACTTGATGACTTGTGTGGACGTCAAATTTTAGCACTTATTTAATGTTTCATTTAGCACTTTTCAGTCTGCACAGTGAAGGATTGCTCCCCCTGATCTTAATCAAATTATTTCCAAAAAATCTATCTATCTATTATTCTATTATAATTATTTATTCGACACACAATACAGTGACTTTTTAACATTTTTCGACATGCTGTGAGTTTCTCCTGACGTACAATAGTTTGAGTCTTTCTGACATACTATTCTATACTTTGACCTTTTAAAGTTTTTTTGGACATGCTACACTGACTTTTCAATAGTATATAGTATAATAGTTTTTTCCACATACTTATAATTTTTGCCTAAATACCTTGAGAACAAAAAGTCACAATATATTTGGGATGATATTTACGTAGAGGCAGAAAAATGGAGAAACGATCAGAGGGTTGTTGAAGCAGTTATCCAGACGTCCTGTACATCATGACACACTGTTGAGTCAATGTATTGTCCAGCTTTATTGCACAAACATGTAAATGATGCATATTATTTATCTGATAATACATGATAAACCCCTTCATCTGGTTGCCAACACACTTCACCGTCCTCCTCTGTGATCAGATGATCGTCCTTTGTGCACGAGCGTCTGTGAAGTCCAATAAAAGCACATTCCAGCCCAGGCAGAGCACATGAAGCATCTTAAAGCATTTTATTTATTGATGTAAATATGTTTACTTCATATGATTGTCTTTAAGAAAACGTTTCTTCGACCAACACATGATAATGACACATCACGCATACAAGAGACCGTTCCAAGCAGTGCTGGGTGAAGCAAACAAACATAATACTGCACAGTTCTGAAACATAACTTAAAATAATACAGTCCTTCAAAACCACTTGATTACATCATACAGATACATACACAGGTCCTTCATCGCAGCTTTAACAAAACAGCAAAATAAGAATCAGTTGTATTGTAAACCAATGCTGCCGTAACACCGTACAATGTCCATCTCCATCATGAACATTAAATGCAGGCTCACGTCACATCTAACAAATGAAGCGTACCGTTGAGTGGTTCCAACAGAGAAACACAGATGTGCATAGACTGTGAAGGCACACGTGGCTTTGGCAAATTAAAAACCCGCGTTTCCCCAGATGGTTTCTGCAGCCGTGGCAAGACGTTGTGGCCAGTTTGGTTCCATGTCTGTCTACTTATTGATGTTAAGACACTTTGCTGTACTCAGCTCTCTAGATGCCGTGGCTAGGGTTGCAGCGGTATGCTGGTTTCATGGTATGCCATGATATGAACATTAACAGTTATCATTACGGTGCTAAAAAATAATTTGCTTTACTTGAAGGCGTTTGCCCAACAAAAAAAAAAATCCTCTCTGTTCATTAAAGGAGCAGTGTGTAAAATTTAAGGAGCTATAGTGGCGTCTAGTGGTGAGGTTTGGTGATTGCAACAGGCTGAAACTTCTGGTTAGAATTCTTAAGTGTTCAGGAGGCTTTAAAGGGGAGCCGAATTATCCACAGAGGCCTCCTCCTCTCCAAAACAAACAGAACAGGCAATTTAAACCAATAAAAACACTAAATGAAACAGCTTCATGATACAAATCAGTGTTTCCTCTGTGGTGTTTGGTGTGTCGCAGACAGGCTGCTCACCCAGCACCTGCTATGTGTGCTCACGTTTCTCTGATAACTTACTTCAGATTCAGATGTTCAGGAGGTTTTAACCGGGAGCCAAATTATCCACAGAGGTCTCTTCCTCTCCAAAACAAACAGACCAGGTGATTTAAACCTGTAAAAACCCTGAATAAAGCAGTTTTGTGTTACAAATCAGTGTCTCTCTGATGCTGTTTGGCATGCTGGAGTTGGCTGTTAGCCTAGCACCTGCTAAAATGTGCTCCTTTTTTTTCTCTAATAACTTAAGATTCAGATGTTCAGGAGAATTTTACCGGGAGCCGAATTATCCGCAGAGGTCTCTTCCTCTCCAAAACAAACAGACCAGCTGATTTAAACCAGTAAAAACACTGAATAAAGACGTTTCATGTTTAAAAATCAGTGTTTTTCCAATCCTACTTGTAGCGCAGGTGCTGCTAACCATGGTGGCGACGTTTGAATGCAAAAAAAAGAATGTCCCTATCTAGTGTTTGGTTTTGCCTGCTCTGGGCAACTGTAGAAACACATTGGTGCAACATGCTCCCTATGTAGATATTAACGTCTCATTCTGAGTTAACTTATTTTCAGCCGATTAAACACTAAAGAAAACATACTTATTATATTATATTCTATTTCTGCCAATATATCCCTCTAAGTCCTACACACTGGAGCTTAAAGGGTCATTGCCGCTCATAATGATAACTGTGTAACACCGTTTACTGTCGTACCATGAAACCATGACATTTTCTGAGACGGTTATCGTACCGTTAAAGATCTCATACCGCTACAGCCCTAGCTGTGGCAGTCGAGCTGCTGCATTGCTTCTTCTCATACACAGACATCAGCAGAGGTGATCTGATCAGGATGAACAAACATACACACTTAATTTAAGGCACAAAAGGCAAATTCCCTTAACTCTTTAAGCAGCCTGAGGAAACAGTCCTGAATAGAAGAAGGCACAAGGGAAACACGAAAGACACTTGTAGACACGCTTGAGGAAGCTGATTGGTTGCGTTAGAGGCCCTGCACTGTGACCCAATGATGACAATAATGTTGACTGAGCTTCATCTATAGCTGGAAAGCAGGCTAGGAGAGAAACACGTGCCAAATGCTGGTTTATTTGTCAAGTCTGTATTGTTTTATAAAAGTGAAGCTGGTTGGTAAAATATATATCTAGCAAGCAATCTATGGAATCTATTACCCGCCGCGAGCAAAGGATGAAAAGGTTAGTTAATGGAATAAAGTGGATCAAGTTTCATTAAAATACTGTCTCACAGCAACCAGGTCAACAAAGCCCATCCAGAAACTATTTTCCAGCCACAGCATCAGTTATTAAACACATTTTTCCGAGTGCCTAAAGAGGTACAAGTTTGTTTTTTTTTCTTCTTTTTATCCGAACACAGTGTACCGGAGTATAAACAGGCTTTGGTCTTTGAATGCTGCCACTCTGCTGCTACAGAGGCACATGATGTAAACTCCACGCTGGGAGTCTGGACTTTTACTTGGTCGACCAGACGTCAGGTCCATTTCACACGTTGCAGTCCACAGATGAAACCACATGCCGCAGGTAAAAGCACAATGAGCGCAGAGAAGAGAGAAAAGAGAGAGACAGGGAGGAAAAGTAGTTCCAGGGGTTGCGTTTGCTGCCACCTCTTCTTCACCTGGGTATGGGAGGAAGAGGAGGAGCTCCTCTCTCCTTTTTACCAGAACCTGGAACAAAAGCAAAGACAGCGAGGAGCTATTTTCTTAGATTTCCAAAGGAGATTTCATTTTCCTCCACAGGGTGGAGCTGCGTCACAGCTTGACTGAGGTCGTCTCACAAAGCCAGATCTACAGTATCTCCACGCTCTGTTTCCAAGTGCTGGAGAAACATCTGGCTGAACTGTTTGTGTTTTTCAATCTTGGAACCTGTTGGCAAAACGTCCGACAACAATAAAGCCAATATTTTGGGCCGATCTGGTGTAGCCTGCAGATATCCAGGCCGAGACTTCCTCCTCTGTGCATCACTCATTTTGGATTATGTCTATTAACAGATACCTGCGTATGAACACGGGTACATGTTTAAACTACAGTTGTCGCCTGACGGTTGTGTGACTCCGCAAACCAGTCAGTTATGGTTTCCATCCATGTCTGTGAAAACATGGACGCTTCACACACAGAGGATCTATACAATCAGCACAGTTTCAAGATTAGAGTCACCAATTCAGTATCTGACCAAATGTCTCCCCTTCTGTTCCTGAGACATGACGTTAAAACATGATGATGTCACAGTGAAGCTGACCTTTGACCTTTTGGATATAAAATGTCATCACTCCATTATTTTATTTGTGTGAATTTTAACGTAAGAATTCTTCAGTTATGTCCTCATACATGTTCTGTGAGGTCACATGGCCTTGACCTTTGACCTAGTTAGTTCATCCTTGACTTTATGTTAATGTTTGTGCAAAATTTGAAGGAAATCTCTCAAGGTGTTCTTCAGATATTGTGTTCACAAGAATGAAACGGACGTACGCGCAGACAACCCTGAAACATAATGCCTCTGACCAGCACGGTGACATAGAAAGCTAGTTTAAGGCTAAAATGTCGTCACATGACAACCGATGGGTTCCCAGATTGCTTTTCATCCAGTGCATTCTGCCTTTACACACAGACTACTTGAACTACAAACAGACGACAACGAGAACTCAACAATACCAAAATCTTGTCCCTTCTCCTACAGATTCTGCTTATGTATGGACCTCTTGTCTGCACTTTTGCTTTTTTTTATTGTTGCTTATTGGAAGTCATTTAGTAATTAATTTGACCTTTTATATCTTTTTTCTCTTTACTATTTTATTATAAATCTGTATCCTTTATTATGTTTTATATTTTATTGGTCTGTAAAGCACTTAAAAAAAAAAATGCCTAAAATGATCACCAAAATTTGTGTTTCATTAAAAAAAAAAAAAAAAAAAAAATCGCAGGAAATTAACAAAATTTATCACCAAAAATTATCCCCAAAATTTGCATGTTTAACTTTTTTTTTAAAAATGCAGAAAATTATCCCTAAAATCTATTGCCAAAAACATCACCAAAATTTGCGTGTTTCATTAAAAAAAAAAAACAAAAAAAAACCGCAGGAAATTAACAAAATTTATTGCCAAAAATTAACAAAATTTATCGCCAAAAATTATCAACAAAATTTACCGCCAAAAATTATCCCCAAAATTTGCATGTTTTATCTTTTAAAAAATGCAGAAAATTATTCCTAAAATGTGTTGACAAAAACCAACACCAAAATTTGCATGTTTTTTTTTTTTTTTTTAAATGCCTAAATTTTACCACGATTTGGTAAATTGGTAACATTTGGAGGGCAAGTTGTCATAAAACTCTGCGGTAAAATTAATACCATATACAACTACTTAAATTTGTCTGCCCCTCCCCTTAACCAAAATAAAAATCATACCTCCCTCCCCTGTGCTGAAACACATTATTTGACATGCCTCCCCCTTTTCGCACCACCTCATACATAACGAACAGTCCCTTAGGGTAAGACGTTAGGAAACAAGGACAAGGACAGAAGTACAATAATGTGTGTGTGTGTGTGTGTGTGTGTGTGTGTGTGTGTGTGTGTGTGTGTGTGTGTCGGACTGACCTCTGCCGTCAGTCTTGGCGATCTTGCTGGGGTAGGTCTTGGGGAAGGGCACGTAGGGCTCAGGTGGAGGAAAGTCTGACACTGGATGGAAAGTGAAGCGACACTCCCACTCATCTGTCAGCGGAGAGAAAATGGAGGTCAGCAGTTCGGTTTCCACACGGACAAAACTCCCATGATACCGAGCAGTACGCACATCATGCTTCTCACATTAAACAGGATTCTTTGGATTTGACAAAGTAAAAACAACAAATAAAGGCTGATAGATTTCTCTAGAAAACAACAACAGGAGTCAGCTGGTGAGGAGCAACTTGAAGAGCGGGAGAAAGTTCTTGTGTAATGAGCTATAAACTTTAATTACCTCTACACAATCACAGATTATTGTGACTTCAGAGAATACTGTTAAAAACAGTCAGATTTTTCCTGCAGCAGGACATTTAGGACCCCTTGTCTTTTCTTGTCCCCGCTCCCCTCCAGCTCAGCCTAACTCCCTCGGGTCGGAGGGATAAAAACAACACTAACAGGAGGTCAGTGGGTTTCTCTGCCATAGTGAACACACTGGAACTCATGTGGTAAAAACAACACTGAGGGCAACAGATTCTCCCGAAGAGACTGAGAGCGTACGGCCTTTGAAACAGACAGACAGTCCTCTGTCAGGCAAAGTTTGTATTATCTACCAGCACTCACAGATTTACACCATTTAACTGAATGATAGGGTTTTATTTTCCTTAAATACAATGTAGATATATATGTATGTAGATATATCGAATCTACTCGATGTATCGTGACTTGTTTCATGTGAGATGTATAAAATGACTTTATCACGAACATGGAGTTGAAAGGGTCACGTCTTTTTTCTTTTAACCCATCAGCATGAGACTCGCTTCAGAGTTTGGTTCACATCACTTTCTCCCAAGCGACAGTGTGTGAGCAGGAAAGGTGTGAGTTTTTATATCTGCAGGGCTCAAGACAGCTACTATTCAGTCACGTTTTGTGACCATGGAGCACCAGACTTGCACATACTATTAATATATGAACTAGAGAGCTGTTACTTTGATTCCAGCTTACAGTGAATACATCATCACATTTAATACTGCCATGATAACACTTTTAACGATAGTGTGTGTGGTAAGGGCTTAAGACCGCTACTGCTTAGTCACACTTTGTGACCATGGAGCACCAGTGCAACTTGCAAATATATATTTTTTTAGTTTGTTTCCAGCTCACAGTGAATAAATGATCAAGTTTAAAGGCGCAGCAGCAGCAGTTTAATTTTGTGCTAACTGCTAACATCTGACTGTTGACTGGAAGCTTCAAGTTCACAGCAAAAACATTGACCCTTCTGGCCCAAGACAAGCTGGATATTTCAAAATAAAAGCACCAGTGGTTCCGCTTTAATTTATTACATTATAACAATACTTTATTTAACTTTATTTTAACAGTATTTTAATTAACTATATTATAACACTACTTATTACTACTACTTACTACACTACCTATTTAAATTTATGGTAACACTATTTTATCGAAATTTATTATTATTATTTATTTATTATTATCTAGTATTTTATTATACTTTATTATGACAGTATTTTATTTAAAATTTATTTTTATTTATTTTATTTATTTAAATTTATTTCAACAGTATTTTATTTAACTTCATTATAACAGTATTTACTTTAGATTTATTATTATAACAGTATTTTATTTAAATTTAATATAACCGTATTTTATGAAGATTTATTAAAAAAGTATTTTATTTAAATTTATTATAACCGTATTTTATCTAAATTTATTATAACCGTATTTTATTTAAATTTATTATACCATATTTTATTTGAATTTATTAAAGCTGTATTGTATTTAAATTTATTATAACTTTATTTTATTTAAATTTATTATAACTGTATTTTATTTAAATTTATTATAACCATATTTTGTTTAAATTTATTATAACCTTATTTTATTTTAATTTATTATAACCGTATTTTACTTTACTTTATTAGAGCAGTACTTCATTTAAATGTATTATAACAGTAATTTATTCAAATTTAATATAACAATATTTTATTTAAATTCATTATAACAGTATTTTATTTAAACTTTTCATGACAGTGGCTACTTTATTTAACTATATAGTAACTGCAATTCATTAAATAATTTTGTATTTTTTGTATTTTTTTGTAGTCTACAGTACTTCAGACAGGATTTCAAAATATTGCAATATATATTGTGTATCGCGATAAAGCCTAAAAATATCACAATAGTATTTTTAGGCCATATCACCCAGCTCTAACTGTAGATGTCCACTCTCTTTGTCCGTCTCACTCTACAGGTGTTATACAGTATTTCAGGTATTTTGCATTAAATAAACCACAGCGGCTCCTGGAGGGATTCACTCACCCTGTATCTGGTTGTGGTGAGAGTTCTGGAAGCCGTTACCCATGGGTGGTGGAGGAGGAGGGGCCGCTCCTGTCCCCGGCCTGTCCGGAGGGAGGGGAGGTCTCCCGCCAGGTCCCCCGCGAGGGGGCTCCGGGCCTGGCCGACCAATAGGAGAAGGAGCTGGCGATGACCTCACACTGCCCCCACCCATGCTGCGACCTGAGGGAGGAGGGGGAGGAAGAGGCCCTACGGAGGCAGAAATAAATAACGACGGGTTAGCTTTTATGATACTGACCATCGATGAAATGAGCCTCCATCACAGATTCTGTGAGCGTTTTTTTCCCAAAGGAGGGACGCACTGTATCTTAAACTTCTCTTGTCTTGTCCTTGTTCTCTGCTCGCAGCAGTAACACAGTGTTCCTTAATGACTCAAAGCTACTCACCTGTTCGTGCTGAGGACTGGTTCCTCCCAAGAGCTGGCGGTCTCTCGTTTGGTGGAGGAGGGAGGGGTCCTGTCCGACCATGTGGCGGAGCTGGACCATGGCTGCAACAAGAAACCAAATTTTAAACAATATACAGTATTCATGGTAAAAAGTAAATAAACAGAGAATGAGCAGTTGAAGCAGATCTCACTAGATTAAGCGCAAATTGTTTTTTCTTTGCTTCTGAAATCTCGTCACAGCTTTGAACAAACATATACAGAGTGATGTCTGACCTGCCTCGACTCTACATGTTAATGTACATACACTACATGGACACAAGTATTCAGAAGCCTGACCATTACACCAACACGGACTGTAATGACATTGTATACAAATACATAAACTTAAATATGGAGTTGGTCCCCTTTTTCAGCTGTTGTTTTTGTGGGAATTTGTGCCCATTCATTCTGTAAAGCATTTATTACGTTGGACGAGAAGGCCTGGCTCGCAATCTCCGTTCCAGTTCATCCCAAAGGTGCTCCATGGGGTTGAGGTCAGGGCTTTGTGCAGGCCACACAGGTTCTTCCACACCGAACTCATCAAATCATGTCGTGATCATCCTAGCTTTGTGCACTGGGGCACAGTCATGTGGGAATAGAAAAGGGCCTTCCCCAAACTGTTGCCACAAAGTTTGAAGCATAGCATTGTCCAAGATGTGCTGGTATGCTGAAGCATTAAGGTTGGCCCTTACTGGAGATAGGGGGCCGAGCCCAAACCTGGAAAAACAGCCCCATACCATTACCCACCAAACTCGCCCATCTGACTGCCAAACAATTCGTCACATAACAAGTTTCCATGGCTCCACTGCTTTACACCACACTATTCGCCGCTTGGTGTTGGACTTGGTGATGTGAGGCTTGTGTGCAGCTGCTTGGCCATGGAAACCTGCTCCATGAAGCTCCCGCCGCACAGTTTTTGTGTTTACATTAATGCCAGTAGAAGCTCTGAACTCTTCAGCTCTGGAATCAGCTGAGCGTTAGTGACCTGTACGCACCATGCGCCTTAGCAGTTGTTGAGCTCGCTCTGTGACTTAACGTGGTCTTCCGCTTTGTGGCTGAGTTGCTGTCGCTCTGAAACGCTTCCGCTTTCTAGTAATATCACTTACAGTTGACTGTGGAATATCCAGCTGGGAAGAAATTTCACAAACCGTCTTGTAGCAAAGGTGGCAGCCTATCACAACACCACGCTTGAAGTCACTGAGCTCTTTAGAGCGACCCATTTCACAAATGTTTGCAAATGGGGACTGCATGGCCAGGTGCTTGATTTTATACACCTGTGGCAACAGGTCTGATTGAAACACCTGAATCCGATAATTGACAGGTGTGGCCAAATACTTTTGTCCGTATAATGCATGTGTGTGAATGTGAAGCCTGATGGAGCTAAAAAACAACTTCACCTGAATCAAAACAAAGAAGGCGCAACTCACCTGATTTTAACATGTAACAAACACAGATCAATGACAGAGACAGGTGCAACTTGTACCTGTTGAGCGACAGGTTCCTCTGGGGCAGACGAGGGGTGCTGTGGTCGTCCCCTCCAGCAGGGGTGGGTGGGAGAGGAGGGGGACCTGGTCGGCCCGGCGGTAGAGGAGGCGCACCCCCACCAACTGAGGGACGAGAGGCAGGGGAGGAGGAGGCAGAGGGAGAAGGCTTGGAGTTGACAGAGGGAGGAGGAGGGGGCACGTCACGGGGCATTGATGGCCGATGACCTGGCCGGTCATCAGGAAGTGGGGGCCTCCCTCCAGGAGCGGGGGGCAAGGAAGGTCGGCTGCTGTTCGGGGGTGGAGGAGGAGGTGCAGAGAATCCTGGTCTTGGCCCAGGTGAGGAGCCTCCTGGTGGTGGAGGGAGAGGTCCGTGCCTCCCTGGTGGAAGGCTGGGAGGTGGAGGTCCGGAGGCCGGGCTGGGCCTGGGTGCTGTAGGGAGTGAAGGCGGAGGCGGGCCCCCACGAGACTGGAAGCTCTGGCTCGGTCGAGGTGTGTTGGGCACAGGAGGAGGGGGCCCTCCTGGAGTGTCTTGTCTGGATGAGAGATTTGGCCGGCCCTTTGGAAGATCAGGGATGTTGCTGCGGCCACCAGCAGGGGCTCCTGGGAGTTTAGGCGGGCCAGTGGAGCCTCCACCGCCACCGAAAGGGCTGGGCCCACATGTGCGGCCTCCTGGTGGGAGCACGGGCCCTCGGCTGGGTCCTGAGTCTGGAAGAAAGAAAAAGCAATGATTTCATTAAGAACATGTTAGAGGTGATGCTTTCTGTGTCGTTCATTATCAGTATTAACCCTCCATCAGCTATGACTGCTAATCCTTGAGGGTCCCGGCGGGGGGGTCCTCTCCCAGTTTCCTCCCAATGCCACATTCTCCTGTGTTTCTCACAATTACGACAAACTTTCACACCTTTTTTTTCTCCTTGTTGTTACTACAACCTGTCTCTGGCACTGTATATAAGTCCTATGACTAAAAGTGTACTGTTAGCTCCCATTGACGCTTCCCCCTCTCTCTCTCCTTCTCCAACCCCCCAAGGCCGGACAGGAACGACCGTCAGGGCCGCATGAGTAGCTTGTGGCTGCATGTGAACACCTTGTCTCCATGCTGACAGCATTATGTGTCCTACAGTCCGACAGGATGCTTTAGCAGGGAGTTGAGGAGTGCCTCAAGGGTTGGGGGCAACCTAGCTTTCCGTCCTCAACTACAGCAGCATACTTAGCTGTCTTTAAGAGACCATGAGCCTCATGTTTCCCCTCACTTAGGCATCCAGGACCATGGGCTGTGTAGGCCAGGGAAGATAGTCAGCCGTGGGTCCTTGGTGTGGGCCAAGCCTACAGCCTGGCTTTCCCCCTAAGGAGCAGGTCAGGGACCCAAAACTAATCCAAATTTAAAGTAGCTACTTACCATAAAAATGTGTTCTGGGTTGGGAGAGAGTTACCACCCCAAACAAAGGAGTTTAAGTATCCTGGGGTCTAAAAATAGAGCATGAGATGGATTCGCCATTTGGTGTGGCATCTGTAGTGATACAGGTGCTGCTTTGGACATTCGTGGTGAAGAAGAAGCTGAGCCTGAAGGCAAAGCTCTCAATTTCCCGGTGCCTCTATGTCCCAACCCTCGCCTATAATGATGAGCTTTGGGTAGTGACTGAAAGATGAGATCGCAGATACAAGCACCTGAAATGAGGAGCTAAGACATCCAGAGGGAGCTCAGAGTAGAGCCGCTGTTTCTTCTCTTCATCCAAAGGGGTCAGGATCAGTCAATCAGGATCCTCCTGGGCACCTCTTGTTAGAGGTTTTCTGGGTATGTCAATCTGGTAGGAGGCCCCAGGGCAGACCCAGAACACACTGGAGGGATTATATATCTCATCTGGCCAGGGAACGCCTCCAGATCCTCAAGGAAGAGCTGGAAAGGGTAGCTGTGGAGAAGGATGTCTGGAGTACTTTGCTCAGCCTGCTGCCCTTAAGGTCCCGATCCAGATGAGTGGATGAAAATGGATGGATGGAACACAACAAGCGTTCTTTTCATTCTTTGCAGGAAACAGAGTCTCTGAAACTCAAATTTTTCTACTGTAGCCCCTGTTCACACTCACATCCACACCTACAGGCAGTTTTAGAGTCACCCGTTAACCTAACCTGCCTGTCTGTGGACTGTGGGAGGAAACTGGAGCACCAGGAGGAAACACCCACAGGAACAAGAAGAACATACAAACTTGAATTCATACAATCATTTTTCGTTTCTTTCTTACCGCTTTTACCACTGTTTCCTGCAGACCTCAGTTTTGGCATCCCTCCTGCAAACAGGCCTCCTAAACCAGCAGGAGCCCCACCTCCAAAACCTCCTCCTCCTCCTCCACCGCCTCCGCCGCCTCCACCTCCTCCACCTCCTCCTCCTCCTTTGGGTTCTGAGAGGACAAACAACAAAGATTAAAATCAGAAGCTAATTTAAAGGATATATTTCTTACACATCAGACTGTACAAAGATGTGACCACTATTTTTTAGCCCCATCTCTTCAAGGTTTTTTTTTTTTTTTTTAAATAAATTATTATTACTTGTTTACAGACTGTTTGGTGTTGTTTGTGCCCTGAGCTGTACTCTGTCTCATTGTCATTTAATTTCCCTGATTCTGTCAGTGTGCCTGAATCAAGGGGGAAATATCAGCAGAAACAGAATGTAATTTATTCAGTTTTCTTTACTGCATAATCAGCTGAAAATAAAAATCGCTGTGTGTTCGTAACCTTACAGTGAGTGGTTTATATCGACATAGGGAACGAGTCCATGTCAACAGACATTGCCATGTTGAATGGACAAACCAAACACTGGCTCTAGATAGGGACATTCATGTTTTTACATGACAGAGAGTGTCAGTAAACGCTGATTTGTAAAGTGAAACTCCTTTATTCAGTGTTTTTATCAGTGGTAGAGCGATTTCTAACAAGTCCTTTGAGTTTCCTATTATTTTTTGAGTCACCTAAATGCACCACCTGACCTGGCATCTCAGGAACCTTTAATTAAAGGCAGGTGTGCTGAAGTGAGCGTGGAGACGCCACATGGTTACAGTTTGGTTAATCTAATTTATTGTTTGATGAAATTGTTTGATATCCCACTGATTTGAACTTTTTTTTTTGTGAAGGCCTGTTTATGTGGGGAATGTTTGTTTGGGGATTTTTGATTTCGTTGTTAAACCCAGTTCAGACCAAAGATTCACAACTGGATGAAACCGTTTGAGAATGTTGCAGAGAAAAGTAGCAGCGGTGTGAACTGGCCGCTCTGAGCTTTACTCAAGCCGGCTGATGGTGTCACCTGAGACTCAGCTGGTCAAATCACTGGCAGCTGGTTTTAAAGCACGTCACCTCTTTCTACAGCCAATTGGCTTGTAGTGAAGGCCGCTGGTCAAGTCACAATGACCACAGACGGTGTGTTGGCTTGCCGGTGTCGGACAGTTGTAGCAACTGTTGAATATTTGTTGGCGCACGCCATATTTGGCTTTTGTTCATACGTACATTTTAAGTATGGATCCTATGCTTTGTTTTGCAAATGAGACCCCTGGTCTGTTTGTGTTGGGGAGGAGGAGACTTGTGTGGATAATTTGGCTGGTAACAACCTCCTAAACGTCCAGTCAGAAATAAGGTGAGCACACATAACATGCCCTGGGTGAGCCGCCCATTTGCAACGTGCCAAACAACAACAGAAAAACAGAGATTTGTAACATGAAGCGTCTTTATTCAGTGTTATTACCAGTTTTAATCACCTGGTCTGTTTGTTTTGCAGAGGAAGAGACCTCTGTGGATCAATCAACTCTGACAGAATTAAAAGTTTAGGCTGGTTGCAATCTGCAGTCCTCGACACTAGACGCCACTAAATCTCCCTAAATCTTACACGCTGCCTCTTTAAACTTAGCTGTGTGACATAAGTTAGTGTGACTAACCTGGCTACAGACTAACTGTCCTCTCTGGGGACAGCAAGGAGGACACAATGAGTGCTGCTATATTAGAGAGGTTTGACTTACTGTCTAGTTGGGGTCCACTGCGGTCATTGGTAACAGCCTTCTTTAATCTGGCACCTTTACAGATGTCGGACAGCAGAGCGTTCCTTCCCTGCTGCTCTGAACGGTTCAGAGTAGGCTTCTCTGTGTTGGCCTGAAACACACACACACACACACACACACACACACACGCACACACACACACACACACACACACACACACACACACACACACGCACACACACACACACACACACACACACACACACACACACACACACGGGGACACACAGTCACTGAGACAGAGTGAAGCTGCAGGAAACGCCCAGAAACCCTCATGACTTTGCTGATCTCTGCGTGCTAAATCAATTTATCTGAGAGGAGCAAACTCAGAATCACACAGAACAAGCAGCAGAAGATATGTTAGGACATGATTTATCCACAAGATGTCTCTGCTGAGCAGCTTCAAGAGGACAGCACGTCCCAGTGGACAGAGAGACAGACAGGTAGTAAGACTTACAGAAGTAAAGGTGGGAGGAGGGGGAGGCCCTGGGGGTGGTGGGGGAGGAGGAGGGGCTGGCATCTTCCTAGGTCCACTTTACTGTATCTGCACTGGACGCCGCACCCTGGAGGACAGATCACACACACTTCATTAAACACAGAAAAAGGTATTATGTGATATTTCAGCAGATGACCCCCAAACTGGAGACCCGGGGTCCTTAAGACAGTTTCAGGTCGTCCCCATAAACCGAGAGTGAACTCAGCCTTCATTCAAAATGTGTCGTGATAACGTCAACACTAAACACAGCACTAAATATGGGCATTATTAACAGTTTTAAGCAAGAGGAAAAAACACAGCTGAATGCAGCTGGAGCCAGTGTTATAATGTTGCAGGTACTTTAGACATTTTGATGATATTTTTGAACATTTTTCAGACATTTTATTAACATTTTTTCTGACATTTTCATGATGTTTAATGGATATTTTTATCAACATATTTTTGACCATTTTATTAACATTTTTTTCAGACATTTTATCAATATTTTTCGGACATTGCCATAACTTTTTACTGTCAATTTAATAATATTTTTCTTGCATTTAATCAACATTTTTTTGGACATTTTATTTCCATTTTTTTCTGATATTTTGTTAACATTTACTTCGGACATTTTATTGAGATTTTTTTGGACATTTTGTTGACATTTTTTCTGACATTTTGATAAAAAATTTTCTGGCATTTAATCAACATTTCTTCGGAGAGTGTAATAATATTTTTCGGACATTTTATCAGCCTTTTTTGGACATTTCATCAAGCTTTATTTCTTTTTTTGATATTTTTCAGATATTTCATTAACATTTTTCCTGACATTTTATGAATTTTATTAATCATAACAATATATATATATATTAAATTTGTGACCCTCTATGTTGTGCTTCACAGTTGGAGAAGTAATAACCAGTGCAGCATCCTTGCCCACTTAGCATGGGAAGCTATTGCATCGTACATAGTAGCCTGTGATTCAGGGATTCTCAGCCAATCACACTCAGCTATGGTGGTTGTCATTTGGTTGCCACACCTCGACTCCAACAAATGACATAACAACGGTCAATGAAAACCAAAATCATCAACCCACTGAAGGCTGGATTCAAAATCACACCGAAAATCAAAGTAACATGAGGACACATGAGGCCGGGGCCCACTGCACCAGCGTAAGGTCTGACAATCGCTTTGAGGATTTCATCCTGGTACCTAACAGCAGTCAGGGTACTGTTGGCTCTGACATGGAGGTCTGTGTGACCCTCCAAGGATCTGCCTCCCCAGACCATCACTGACCCACCACCAAACTGGTCATGCTGGATGATGTCACAGGCAGCATAACGTTCACCACGGCATCTCCAGACTCTTTCACACCTGTCACATGTGCTCAGTGTGAACTTGCTCTCATCTGTGAAGAGAACGGGGCGCCAGTGGTGGATCTGCCAGTTCTGGTGTTCTCTGGTGAATGATGGAGCTGCACGGTGCTGGGCTGTGAGCACAGGTCCCACTAGAGGACGTGGGGCCCTCATGCCACCCTCATGGAGTCTGTTTCTGACAGTGTGGTCAGAAACATGCACACCAGTAGCCTGCTGGAGGTCATTTTGTAGGGCTCAGTGCTCCTCCTGTTTCTCCTCACACAAAGGAGCAGATACCGGTCCTGCTGCTGGGTTGATGCCCTTCTACGGCCCTGTCCAGCTCTCCTGGTGTAACCGCCGCTCTCCTGGTATCTCCTCCATGCTCTTGAGACTGTGCTGGGAGACACAGCAAACCTTCTCGCCACCACACATATGGATGTGCCATCCTGGAGGAGCTGGGCTACCGAGGAGGCACAATCACTTGTGCTTCCAAAATGGACAGATTAATATCCCTGAAGTTTAACTGACCTGGTGTTAGGCTGTGACCTTGAAGTGTTCCCTTCAGTTTTTTAACAGTGTAGATTATTTGCATGCATAGAATGCTGGTTGTTGATAAAACAGGAAAACATTTTTCCAATTCTAACTTTTTTGTTTTGTGGAGAAATTTCAGGAATTAAAAAAAAGAAAATTCTTGTAAATGATGCTGAGAGTGTTCACAGCAAAGTAAACTCCTGGAGGGATTGACGGTGCAGATACAGCAGACATCGACTGAGCAGAAAAGACCGCAATGCCTCAAATAAGTGGTTAACAGCAGGTTAATACTCCGATCAGCCGAGAGGGAGGTTACAGGCAATAAGAGACTTACAATAAATGCTTTACCTAACAGGAAGTTGAGGCTTAAGTTCCTTAAAACATGACTTCAAAACATGCGTGTATCTGGAGTTTAGTTTCACAAGGACAGATACTGTTCTCTTACAAACCATCACACATTGCCTGAACGTGCAGAGCAGGAAAGATGCAGGGTTTGGTTCTGTGTTAATGACACAACAGACAAGAACACCCCCTCCTGACTGTGTAGCTGTTATCTGCAATATCTGTTAGCCATTCTCATCTCTAGTTTTGGTCCCACTGTCATGAAACTGAAAGTAACAAGAGGCTAATTTGTTGGCATAATATCACAAAATAGTTTCTGTTCCTAAAGAGCAAAATTCCCTTTTAAAAACGAGTGCAGCTGTAAAGCTATTATTCCATCACAAGCCTGGCTGACATTCCACACACTCTTAAAGACTGACTGAGCTGATGCAGAGGCAGCTGAGACACATCACTGACTCCTGTGTGGCCAGATGTGCAACACGCACCAACACCTCCACCCACAGAGAGCAGCAGCAGGTTTCCAATCTGACAGATTCTGTGAGGGGTGTGAACTGTCACTACGTCTTATCCATCTTCAACACTTTATGAATGCAATTAATTCTTTGTTACAACAGGTGGTTTTAGGGTGGAGATGCAACACACGTTGAGCAACAAATCAACTGGCAACACTGAGACAAGGTTTCTAAAAATGGAGGCAAGTTAGAGTTGAGACTTTTTAACACTAATCAGAGCGAATTTTAAGACCAATTTTACAAAAACCAAAAGAAAAAAAAACACAAAGGGACATGAAACTAATGACAATTTTGCCCAAATGTTAACTGTAACATAAAACATAATGTTATTTGTCTCTAGGCAGAGATGAGAGTAGAACAGAGCAGGGATCTATGTTGCGTTAGGCTGCAATTCTGTTCTTCTCTCTCCGCATGTAGGATTCCACTGCTCTGATTCTCAGAGTTTGAAAAACGAGCGGGGATTGCAGTGGCTTCAGCTGTGCTGCTAAATCTTGGTTAAAAAGACAATTTATGTTGAATTTACACTTCACAACATCGTCCAGCGTACAGTGGCAGCTGACTAACAGACAGCTGATCCTTTAAGACTAAACATGAGCGTTGTTGGTTCCAGTACTCCTGATCTGTGTGATATTAATGTGCGATGCATTCGTAAACAAGCTCTTAACGTATGCCTTTGTGGACCAGTCCAGTGTCTCTGACAGTTTCCATCTGCGTCTGTGAAAACATGGACGCCTCACACACAGAAGATCTATACAATCAGCACAATTTAAAGATTAGAGTCACCAGTTCAGTGTCTGAGAAAATCCACATGAACGTAAATCTAATATATTATTAGCAAAGTTAAATCAGCCTAGTCCTACAACCTATTTAGTTACCACTACACAACATTAATGACAGGTTGACTGTTACCCATGAATCCTTGTGCAATCAATGAGCTAGTTAACGCTACATCACTGTGCGGCACCTGTTTTTCTCTTTTTTTGGCACATTAGCAAATTAGCTGTGTTACTATGTCGAGGTTAGAGATTCTTGTGAGCCTCAATGGATTGTTTTCTAACTTCCTTCTAGCCTCTGACACACCGTACACCTTGGAAACCACCGTTGAAGGTGCAGAGGGGAGGCTAACGCACCTAGCCATGCTACAACTGCTGCTGACTTGGCAGCTACAGGCAAACAAGAGAAGACCTGAAATCCCGAAATGTCCCAAGTACAATACAATATATGTACATGTAGTAGGGGGTCCCTGCTCTGTCTCTCTTTGAGTTAAGGGGTTCTTAGCCTGAAAAATGTTGAAGACCTCTGGTTTAGTTATTTTCAAAGGGGAGACTTTCTACACAAACTTCAAGAACAAAATGGTTTCAAGTTTCAATTATAGTAATAAAATGTTAGCTCAACCAACAATAACCCTTCTGTTACATTTCTTTAAGGTGTTTGGAGGATTAATTTAAGACATTTTAACTCCCATTTAAGCCTTATTTTTTAGATTCATTGATTCAATGCAATCATGTAATCGTGTGTAGGTGCCCTTTTTCTGCATTTTTATGGTTTGTAGAAAAACTCCTGCACACTGTGTAACTGGCAAAAAAGTGATTTTAATGCTGCAACATTTAAGTGACCTTCATCAGGCAAACAGTTTTGTAACAAGGAGAAGTCATCCTAATTAGGAGTGGCTGTGAGTTTGGGATTAGTCACATTACCCTCATTAATACGCTTCGTAGTAATCTCAATTTGGTTTTTGTATAGCTTGTTTTGGAGCTGTGTATTTTTCATTTTGTATTTTTGTTCTATGTCGTCTGTCTGTAACTTTATGTTGTTGCCCGTCTCAGCCAGGACACTCTTGAAAAAAAATTTTTAATCACAAGAGGTTTTCGGGTTGAAAAAATAAACCAACCAAAAAAATCGATGCCTCGAGAACCCTGAGAAAAAGGACTGCACACGCAAATATAATCAAATTATATGCAAACAAAAACCACTCATAGGAACAGTTAAAAAACAACCTGCATTTAAAAACAAAACAATTTATGCACAAGTCAACAGTCTGCAAACCTCAGAGTCATATTTACTGCAGCACTTCCCCAAACTGTTCGCTCTGTTACACACACCGATACACATGAATACAGAGCAGATATTTAGGTACTTTTCTATCACTCATTTTATTAGAAAAAGCTAAGAAACACATGATCATGGTGGGACAGCGATATCCGTATCTGGCAAGGATGCACATATATCAGTGATGCCACGCCTACAGTTCATGACGGTACATCTCAAATAAAAAAAATAATAAACCTGTCAGAATTCTGTCGGTCAGCTGCAGGCCCATAATAAGACGTCTCCTACAGTATTTAACCTGTTTCATCTCTGATAAGATAAAATAAGACTTTATTTGACAAGAAGAAGATGAAAAATTCTAACTGCACTCAGATCAGATCAGATCAGGTGTTGTGACAGGAAACATATATGAAGCCTCTTACTGACTCTCACTCCCACACATTTAAATTCACAGCCTGTTTCCCCTCACACTCTGCTCGGCCTCTCACTTACATTTTAACTCACACACAAACACACACACAGTCAGACCGTCCTCTAGGGGCCTCTTACTTCCTGTATACTGCTGACAAACAGGAAGTCAGCATGCGGCTCCAGCACCGCAGCCATCCGGCTGCCAGGATGATGATAACTCCACATCTCGGCGAGGCATCACTCTGACGTCCTCCGCCGACATCTCACGGTCTTTCTATCAGCTGCGCATCGCTCCCTCGTTCTTTCTAACACTGAATTTATTTATCTTTGTTCTTCCTCTCCTCCTCCCGCTCGCTCTCTGCATCTGTTTATCTTGATGTTTATTCTTGAATCCCTGATCAGCCTGCGTCTCTCGTCTCTGCAGGTTTCATTATCATCTGATCTCGATCCTTCCCGCACGGTTTGTCACCTTCAGAGTCTCAAACTGAAACCGGACGTTGAGATTTTGTCTCTTTCACAGCTGTCACACCTCAGCTGCTTTTAACTGAATCCTGGAGCATTCATCAGATAGTCCACTTGGTTTAAGGTGGTGTGAAGACTCAGACTCTGGCCTGCTTGGAAATGTGGGTCTTAGTTCACTTTAGGTGAGAGCGTGATCTGACCCAAATATGGGTAGTGAACCACAAACAGTATATCCCACAGCATCTCTCTCATCAGGGCCTGCCCTCTTCTTTGGTAATGTCTCACTTTTCTTATTCAAAGACTCAAATGCTCAAAAACTGGCTGTCTCATCAGCTGCTCATATTGTTTGCCTTCTTTTAATCCATTGATAGAAACACCACAGAAGAAGCAGAAAACCCGAGACCGTATGTATTTGGTTCTGATTCTATTATTTGAGGCGAAGAATTCTCATAGAATTTCACTTGTATCTTTGGTCCAATAGATGAGCGACTGTTTTGACCATATGACATTTGTTTACGATGTTTGGTACGGTTGACAAAGTGCAGTGTGAATGCTACCCAAACCAAATCAAAAATGCAGCAATGTGCCCACTTCTCCCCCAAATTTCACTGAGTCTAGTCTACTAAACTACAGGTATGAAAGCAGCCTTGGTCCAAACTCAACTAGCTTTCCACTGCTGACAGTGTGCACTGCTCTCCTGCTGCACTCTGAGGCTGATAACAAATCAAAACAACAGACACAGAACTGCACATAAGAGTGTATGGCACCTGATCTGCTGGCGTCTGTTCCTGTGTGACACCAAGGTGTGAGAGGTTAACTTGGACCTGAACGTCTAACCCTGTTCTTTAAATTTGTGCAAAACCAAAACAGAACCCGAGCAGTGGAACATTTGGTTGAGCCCAAATCTAAATACGTGACAATGACAATGTGCTAAGCACAAACAGCGAACCGCAGCAGCGACCCACCGTCTGACACCAGCACAATGTGAGGACGGAAACGGAGGGCTCGGTGGGGACGGAACACCTACTGCAGCAAGCCAACACGCCGTCTACAGTTATTTTGACCTGACCAGCGGACTTCACTACAAGCTGATTTGCTGCTGAAACAGGTGACGCACTTTAAAACCAGCTGCCGGCACACAGCTGACACTTTTCTCTGTGATGTTCTAAGACCATTAGTGCTATAGTGTTGGCAACTGGACTTGCTTGCATTTCTTGAAGGCATTGAAACGTCATCAAGAAACGCAAGTAAGTCTAGTTGCCTATGATAAAGCACTTATGATTACCATGACCTGGATGACTGAGGATCTTCACCGACAACATTCTAAAACGGTTTTGTCTCATCATAAACCATTGGTCTGAACTGGACTTAATATCAGCTGCAAACAGCTACACAGACTCACGGGCATGGATGCATTATTGATCAGGCCTACTGGGCCCAAAGTGTTTGGCCTTCACCTGCAAAATTATTGCAAATCTAGCAACAACAAAAAGAGGCTCCTCCTGTATGAGAGAGGGTGGGGCCTTTTGCATATCCGTGCCCAGGAGCCCATTGTCTCATAATCCGCCCATGTACATGGGCCGGTTAAAGTCTTATTACAGATAATCTGTTTAAATGTATCGTTAATACGCCCTCCAAAAATTCCCTAATATAAACTCTGATGGGAGAGAGCCACAGAAAATAAGCTTCAACACTGAGTGAGAGCCAACACACAGGAAAACATGACTCAGTGTCAGAGGGTGGACATGCCATACTGTTCACTGTGACTGTGACACTGACACTTTATTATAATTCAATTCAACACAGATTATTATTGTCTGAAGCCAGAAATCACAGAATACATGCTGGAGCTTGAAGTGGAGCAGGCATCGACACAAGTCATTCATACTATTCTAATCTGTGACTCCAGTTGACTTTGTAGGAGGAGACAGCTGGGCGCTGAGATAAGGAAACAAAAGACCGGCCGCAGAGTAAAAAGTTGTGAGATCAGCACACATAGAAGATGTGATGATTACTGACACTTCCTATGACAAATAATGTCGTAATCACAAGTCAGCAAAACGCAAAATATGTTTACCTCGTGTGATTTTATTCATTTTATGATGATATAAATCAGCAGCAAGCTATTTGCATGTGTGAATCAGCAAATATTACTGAAGTAATGACAAACACTGATGCCAGGTTCAGACTACACAACATTTTTGTCCATTCAGACAGTCACTGTGTCAGATTATTCATAAAATCTTGCTGTGACGTGGCCGACAGACACGACAGACTACACCTTAGTCCACGACGTATCATCCCTGGTCGTCTGTCATGATGTGTGTGATGTCATTAGGTAATTTTTGTCCTATTTTTATATTATTACTATTATTTCGGTCACTGTGGCCGTTCATGTCCCTGCCGAAATGTTACTGAAGTAACCCAAAAAGTGCCATCACATGGGCGGAGCTACATTTGAAGTACCACTTGCAAACTACTGTATAAGGAGAACTCGCTGGGTTGATAAAGTTCCTCTGCTGTTTCACACCATTCTCATTTCTGTAACCGCTTATCCTGTTAGAGGTCACGGGGGGGTGAAGCCTATCCCAGCTGACACTGGGCGAGAGGCAGGGTTCACCCTGGACAGGTCACCAGACTATCACAGGGCTGACACATAGAGACAGACAACCATTCACACTCACATTCACACCTATGGACAATTTAGAGTCACCAATTAAGCTAACTAACTTATGCTAAAATGTTCGAGCGTCATCCAGCTGTTTCGCCACTTTTTTTTTTGTTTTCCTCCCTCCATGTATTTTAAGATATTTAACTCTTTTAGCTGACACAGCATGAACTGTGTCTTCTCATCGGTCCAAAAAGTCACGGCTCTGGATGTAGATTTCTCCATGTTGTTAGCGGCTTCTTCTTCTGTTACACATTAAATGCTATTGGACTTCCAGGTCAAAGTTCAGGGTGGAAACTGTGGAGCACGTTCAGAGCGCCTCGGCCAGTTTGGGTCTAATTGACTGTATACATGCAGGAGGAATTCAACTCCCAGTCACATTATCTGAGTGTGTTTGTCCCACTGAAATTTAGTACGATTTCAGTCGGACTAACATGTTAACATGGATTTTAAAAGTCCGGTTTTGGTTGGACTGACACAATAAATCCATTTTCTCTAATTTCATGTAAATTTGCTGACTGTGAGACCCATTTTCTTTTGTACTGCACAAACTAAGGGACTTGAGAGAGTTAATGTTCCATGCAATGCCTCGTCTAAACTCTGATGTCTGCTGGTGCTCAGATGACCAAATGCTTTCACAGTTGCTTAATTCTATGTGCTTAAGTTTGCCAATTTTGCTGCAAAAGCCTGGAAAACAAGGCCAGGCAGTTTGTTTACTTAGCACTCATTTTGATTTTTCAGTGCTTTACAGTAAATGTCTCTGTGTGGGATCCATGAACTCGGTTTTACACAATGATGATGTTAATATGTGGGAGGCTTCTGTCGCTTTGCTTCATTTTCCATTTTTCTTTTTCTTAATGTTGTCTGGAAATATCTTCACTGGACTCTGGTCCTGGCTGTTGATTTCATGTTGTCTTGTAAGCCTGTGTAGGCGGGGCATAACTGTTAGCCTGACACAAAATAACTAGTATTACCGCCTCAGAGTTGTACACCTCCACAGACCAGTCAGATTTCTGTGACAGTTTCCATCCATGTCAGTGAAAACATGGACGCTTCACACACAGAAGATCTATACAATCAGCACAGTTTCAAGATTAGAGTCACCAATTCAGTGTCGGACCAAATGTCTCCCCTTCTGTTCCTGAGATATGACGTTATAACATAGTGATGTCACAGTGAAGCTGACCTATGACCTTGTGGATATAAAATGTCATCACTTCATCATTTTATCCTGTTAGACGTTTGTTGAAGTTTTGTCATAATGAGTGCATGAATTCTTGAGTTATGGACAAAAACATGTTTTGTGAGGTCACAGTGACCTTGAGGACCAACTTCTATTAGTTTATTCTTCAGTCCAAGTGGACGTTTGTGCCAAATTTGAAGAAATTTCTTCAAGATGTTCTTGACATATTGCATTTACGAGAATGAGACGAATGGAGGGATGGACGGATGGATCCATACATTTTCAGACACGTATCCCAGGGCGGGTCTTGGGGGCAGCATCCCTCTCCCCAGCAACACCTTCCAGCTCCTCCTGGGGGACCCCAAGGTGTTCCCAGGCCAGATGAGATACATAATCCCTCCAGCATGTTCTGGGTCTGCCCCGGGGCCTCCTACCAGTGCAATGTGCCTGGAACACCTCCAACAGGAGGCGCTTAGGAGGATCCTGATCAGATGTTGAACCACCTCAAATAACTCCTTTAGACGTGAAGGAGCAGCGGCTCTACTCCGAGCTCCCTCCGAGCTCCTTACCCTGTCTCTAAGGCTGAGTCCAGCCACCCCACGAAGGAAACTCATTTCAGACACTTGTATCCATGATCTCATTCCAGTGGGTGGACAACCTGAAAACATAATGCCTCTGGCTCCAGCTATGACTGCTGCAGCGGCATAAAAAATGGTTTCATGAATTTATTCAATGACTTTAATGTCATATTTCAGCTAAGACAAATGAAACCACCTTGGTTTAGGTGAGGTTTTGGCTAAATAAGTTCTAGCTTTAGCTGAACAGGAAAATGTCACAACAGAGAAGTTCTCCACTAAAGCTGACTGACTGTTGAAGCTGTGCCGGCAGATTCAAAGATTTAAAGCAAAATGCATGTTTCCACTCCATCTAGATAAAATCTACACTGCGCTGTGAGTAAGAACTACAGTTCTCCACCACTGAAGCCTCTGAGGAAGGGAAATATATCTATCACCTTGTGCACAGGGCACTTTATTGCTTTTTATAATATACTAAGTTCATAAATTTTCCACAGGTAGTCTCGTCATCAGGACAGCTGAGACTGAAAACTGCCAACTCTAACTTTAGTCTGTGATGAAATGTGTTTCACAGCTCTGATCAGGACACAGAGAGCAGAACTTCGACTCATTTCCTGCTGCAGTGATGAAATGACACTGACACAACTGCACATGTAAGAGCGGCACATGAAATCAGGCAGGAATGGAGGGGGGGGTGTGGCTGACAGTTGCCCCTTGGAAACAAAATTTGTGCAACGTTTTTTTTTTTTTTTAAATACTCCAAACTGTGGACTGAAACACGCTGCACATGTCTGAGCTGACTGTTGGTGCAGGATGTGCCGACGATACTGAAGCAGCTCTGAGCGAACGCAGGAACAAATCAACTTCCGCCAAAGGAAACGAGCCTGTGTGCTGAAATTTAAAATGCACAACAGAACTTCTTTCACACACTCACACACACACACACACACACACACACACACACACACACACACACACGCTCGGCCTAATATTAGCTAAGCATCCACAATGGCTCCTTTGACAGACAGAGAGAGTAGTAAAGGGGGAAAGAGGCAGAGAGATGAGGGCGTGGAGCCTTTGAAGAGACACCGTCAAAACACACACACACTTAGAATTACGCTCACATATGTTTCAGTTTACAAATGGCCATAAAAAGGCTTCTTCATCCTGCCACTGAACCTCCCGTGCTCCTCGACCTCATTAGTTACTGCAAAGACACACACACATAAATTCCTGTACTTGTATCCTTGTGGGGACTCCAGACTGACATAATGCACTTTCTAGCCCTTAACCCTCAGGGACTGCTCATTACTTGTGAGAGGTGAGGGGCAAGGGGAGGGGCTTATGTTTTCATTTTGGCTTAGAGGAGGGGCATACAAATTTAAATGGCTGTATCATGTATTTATTTCATTTTTTTGATGTTTTTCCAAATTTTGGCGAAAATTTTTGAAGTTAAACTCTAAACTCTTTAGTGATTTTCCACATTTTGGTGATCATTTCTAGGGACAAATTTTGGAGATTTTTAAAGAAAACATGCCTTTCAAAATGTGGTTATTTTCCAAATTATGGTGATAACTTTTATAGATACATTGTGGAGACAAATTTTGGCCTCAATTTTTAGAGATATATTTTGGTTATTTTTAAAGAAAACATGCCTTCCACACCAAAGCATTTTTTTGTTAAAAAACTTTTAAAGAAACACCTCTGTCAGAAAAAACAACAACCAGATCTGTTCTTAAAATGGTGATATTATATCAACCTCACTTTATTCTAGATCTCCTTAAAATTTGACCATAATTAAAACGTTTGCATGAACTAACCAGCATGAACGACAGAAGTGAAAGACTTTTTCTTTCAACATTAGGATATTATCTTCAACTTTTCAGATTCAAACATCAAAGGATAAGTTTTAAAAATCTAATAACTCATTTATGATGGAGGGAGGGTCGTGCATTTTCCACCAGTCACTCAGAGAGGTTCAAAGAAAAAGTTCCAGGGAGGTTTAAAATGAAAACAGCCACCCCTCTCCTCTAATAAGTAAAGATCAGTCCCTAACCTTAACCATCACAGCTAAATGCCTAACCCCAACCCTTACCTTAACCCAAATCTAACTGTAAGCTGAAAATGTCCTCACTCTAAATATGTCTTCTGGTCCTCACTATGTATCATGTACAAGTACACACACACTCATGACAGACATGTTTAACTCTGAAGCAGTAAACCTGTTCTGATACTTGAGTACTTCAATACGTGGCTGATTAAATCTACCTCACACACTGAGTTCAGTTCGGCGGCTGTTAAAGGTTTTAAATCAAAGACTCCAGCTGCTGCAGTGTGCACTGACTGGTGCGTTAAAAAACATTTTGGCAAAGCCTTCCTCACTCCCAACACCATCCGTCCACCAGGCCGGAGAACACCTGGTTTTTACATCACTGTGAAAATGAGGCTGATGAGATATTTAAAGGGTAAGCCTGGTATTTTTTAACCTGGACCCTGTTTTCCAGTGTTAATTTTGACAGCTACTTTAGATTTAATCCAGTCTTAAGAAAAAAAAAACGTATTATATTTTGTCACATTTTAGTCATTTTTATCCTTCACAGTTTTAGTCGATGAGAATTCAAACAGTGTTAAATATCCTGGTGCAGACTATTTACTGGAGTTTACCAGCCTTTCGCTCATGTGGCGTTTGAAGATAATTACAAGCACGGCTGTTTTCTGCTTTCAGTGTCCGCTGGTCCACAACGAACATTTTTTCCCATCTCGTCAATGAAAATGACGAGATGGAATGTTTATATTTTCAATATCTATTTTAGCTCGTCATCATCTCGTTTCTGTCATGGAAAAAAGGTAATTGATGGAAATTTTTTGTCATAATTTTCGTCAACATAATTAACACTGCTGTTTTCCCATGTATTTGTGTCTAAAGACCCTTTTACTTGACCTCTACAAGGTGGGAACTTCGCACCATTATTGTGCCTCGCTGTTCTTTAAAAAAAAGGTACAACCACAGAGTGGGGGGGCAGAGTTGTCTCGCCTTTAAGCCAGCAGTGGAGGCAGTAACAGTGCCGAATTGATGTCTGTGGTAAAGGAACATCGAGCAGGACGGTGTCTTATAAGTGCAACCCATTGCCAAGAGATTAAAAAAACAGCTGATAGCAGTTAGCAGCTAACTCAAAGAAGAACAGCAACCAAAAATGTCCAAAATAGTGAAAACAATGAGGCTCAGAAGCTCCTTGGCCTCTGAGCAGAGGGCGAGATCAGCTGCCATATAACAGGGACAGTGAATGCTTGTTATTGACATGTTAATGCCATTGTTGTTTAGAAAGCACTGCTGATGCAGTTTTTGAAATTAGTCCGGGATTGCAAACTGTACACTTCCTGTGAAAACAGACAATGTATGTAACAGGCTGAAGTTGACACGGCATCCCAGAACGTCAACAACCAACACACCCAGGTTACCTTGCACGTTGTATCTGGACATGGAAAGTCCATGATCGTTGTTCCCATCAGTCACTTAGACACAAAAACATGTGAAAACAGGGTCTGGGGACAGGTCATTTTTTACGGGTAAAAATACCAGAGTTTCCCTTAAATGGAAATATATAATGTAATAATAAGAAAAAAACATTCAAAATCAGCAGCTGAAGCGTAAATACAAAATATTAAATCATCTAAAGTCGGCTGTAGCTCAGTCCACAGGGACTTGGGAACGAAAGGGTCGTTGGTTCAAGTCCCTGTCCGGACCAAGAATAGAGTGGGCACTGGTAGCTGGAGAGGTACCAGTTTGCTGGGCACTGCTGAGGTGCCCTTGAGCACGGCATGGACCCCCAACTGCTCAGGGCGCCTGTCCATGGGCAGCCCCCTCACTCTGACATCTCTCCATTCGTGTAGGTCCTGTTTGTACGTGTGTGTACGGTGACAGAGTTAAACAAAATCATTTCCCCTCAGGGATTAATAAAGTATATCTTCTTCCTGTTCTTCTTCTAGCTTACTAAAAAAGGCTGTGGTTCAGTGCAGAAACATGTTGGTGGTTTCACAGGGTGATGGCGTGTGGGAGTCGGTGTATCATTAAGAGAAAACCTCTCATCACTTTTGACCCAACTCCGCCCAAACTGACAGCTCAACAGTAAACAGTAAGGTTCTACGAGAAAAATCAAACACACTTAGTGCCATTCAACATTCAAACTGAATATATTTACCTCCCTGCGTGTCTCTAAAGATCATCAGAAAAATCCAAAGTGCCGCTCGTCTTTAAAACGTTTCAAATCTAAGTTGTGAACATGAGTTTGGGAATGAAAGGTAACTTTACACGCTCTGACTGCAGCCCAGGGTAGTAATAAATGTGTCGGCTGTGCAGGAACAGTGCTGAGTGGCTAAGCTAACATCCTGTGGTGTGTTCACATGCACTTGCTCTCACACACACACACACACACACACACACACACACACACACACACACACACATGCACAGCAGCTGTATCTGGCAGCACATGTGGCTCCGCTGCTGTTGTTTTAGACTTCAACTCAGCAGGTTAATTTTACCTCCTGAACATTCTTCAAATAAAGAAACTGATGCCGAATATATTTAGTGGCAGAATGTTGACACATGAAAGTCGTCTGTAGAAAAAGCCTCGCTGTGTTTGTCTTATTAACTGGAGGGATTTCTTTCAAACGAGTACTCTGTGTGTGTGTGTGTGTGTGTGTGTGTGTGTGTGTGTGTGTGTTTCCTCTCTTGATAAATGTGCCACGAGACCAGATGTGACTCAAGTATGTTTAAATATGGACAAAGTTTCAGCCCACTCGAAGACGCTCCTGCACACATTTATTTTACAGATGCAACATTAATATATATCACAACTGCTGCTCTTTCTTTCTAGGTTTCCTTGGTGGGAAAAATCCCTTCCAACAAAAACACACACATTACTTTGTGTTACACTGCAAAAAAGGTTTCTAAAGGTCTGTTTTGGGTTTTGGGCGTGATCTTTTACTTTCAATCATTCTTGGTGATCTAAATACCGTCAGCAGGAACTCTGGTGCTCAGTTAAGCACATCAGGTGCTTTACATTTTCACTGGTTGTTATTTAAACGTTTAGTACTATTGATTGTAGCTCAAACGCCCAACAGCAGGGGCATGTTTATGGACAGTGCACTGGGGGTGGGTGGGGGGCCATAAAGAAAGTGGGCCCTTGCAAGTGATTCAGAATACCACCATAGAAATATAAACCTGTGTTCAAAGAGGAATAAGAAAAAAAATATATATATATATTATATATTATAAATAAAAATGAGAGTAAGTGAAAAGGGTAACATACATTTCTGTGATATTTCTCTCAGATATGCGATGACGATTGCTTGACAATATGCACTTCATTGATGTCAAGTCTGCGTTTGATCACGTCACAAGATGATACGTGCAACATAGCATGCACTGAGGCCCATCGTTACCACCTTACGCCGCAGCCCAACAGGCTTATTTAACATCAGTGAAGCCCTTTATACATCTATATATTACAAACTGTGATAAATCAAATCAACATCAAACATGATAATGAAACAATGCACGTGACCAGATGACACCACTCAGCTGAAATATATCCAACACCTTCATATAAACAGTCTGTTAAATGCATCATACGTCAGAGCTGCAACGACTCAACTATTAAATGAATCAGTAACTAATTTGATCACAGATTATTCTGTTTTAGTGATTTTTTTTTAAACAAAGAGTCAAAATTCTCTGATTCCAGCTTCTTAAAGAGAAAATGCTGATTTTCAGTGGCTCTATGGCTGCTGGTTGAACCCGATTCATTCACTCATTCACTCCCCCCACTCACTATACTGGGAGTTCTAAATAAAGGACAGTGAGCTCACCTGTGACATGAAATAACCTTTTCAGACACTACTCAGGTTATTTCCACGGTGTCGTTAATTATGTAATCGCTGTCGCATAATTAAAACATGTCCTATCAACGTCAGCTGGTGAAGCATCTGTAACAACGGCACAAATCAGAGCTAGCAGCAACTTGGCTCGCTAACATTAGCTAACGTTATTAGCCCTACTCTGTACAGTAACTGAAGCACTACAGAAGATCAGTTGCTGATTTATTTTTATCTCTTCGTGAACTAACGACGACACAGATAAAAACAAACTTCAACATGTATTTATAAGTTAAACGTGTACAGCAGGTTGTAACCAAGCTGCTCTGTCTCCTCTCGTCCCTCTGTCCATCCCATATAGTCCGTCTGTTGCTTTGGCGCAACGCATGATGTGATATATTGCTTGGTGAGTGACCATCGATTGCACACTACTTTTCAAGGTGCATTGTGGGATACTCTGAGTCCACTCTATAGGGTATAATAATTCCCACTGTACAATCGGACAGCACTACAAAATGGCGATCTCACTATACAGTGAGCAGTGAGTGTTTTCTGACACAGCCGAGGCTTTTCAGTGACGGCTGGGACAAGCTGTTTGACCTCATGGGAGCTATGAGGTGTGACACATGCCCGACGTACCTTGAGCAGTGATGTTGGAGGGTTACAGCAGACAGCACTGGATATAAAAAAGGATGGTGTTGGCTCAGGTGCTCTTTGGATGAGCTGTTTTTAGCCTCCGTAGGTGCACTCAGCCTGTCTGAACTTTTGGGTGCACTTAACTGGAATGCAGCCGATACACATTAGAAGTATATACGGACACAACAAGTGTAGAAGTGGACCGAGGGGACAGCTTGTCTCTCTCAGACTCTGATCAAAAGGTAAAACCAAGCAGCGTTATCAACCATGAACCAAGATTCTGTTACTCTGCTGCCTGTTTCTCACCTTAAACGTCTGCAGAGACTTATTTTATTTGACTGTTTCACTCCAATACCAGATCATTTGTCACCAGCTGGCAGCCATATTGTTTTCAGGCAGGTAACTTAGGCATTATGTCACCGACCAGCAGGAGCGTTTGTTGGTCTGGTGTGTCGCAGTGCATTCTGTTAGCTGTTGGTGTTCTGCCTCTTGAGCCAAAGCGAATGCCACAGTCCTTGTCCTCTGTCTTCTCTGGTCACGTCATACCAAATTTAAAAGTATCTGTATCTTTGTACTGCATCTTAACGCTTCTCTGCTGCACAGACAGCCCAGGTTTAGACAAAAATCATCTTTCAAGCAGTGAAATCTGTCTTTAAGTGTGAACATTTTCTAGTTTCTTTCCTCCTCTTGTGCAGTAAACTGAATATCTTTGTGTTGTGGACATGTGAGGACGTAATCTTTTAAAGACAAAACAACTAATTGATTAATGGTGAAAATAATAGACGGTGAAAACAAATTGGTTGCAGCCCTATCAGACGCATGATAACGGACCATCTGTGTCATCTGTGCATCTTCTCTTGGACATATATACTGATGAGAAAATGACGCTAAACTCTGATTTGGAATCACAGCCACAGTGCTAATGTTCGCTCAGCTGACCTCTGACCTCCTGTGGAGTTAAGGAGCGTCCTCTTATGGACTGATGATATCTCACGCTGCCGTAATTAAACCTTCAAAAGATGTTTATGAACGAGGAAACAGTGTTTAGAAGGAAGTTAGTCGTCCACTCCATGCTCAGAATCTAACTTCTGTCACGCAGGTTAGCATTTTAAAATACTTAAAACTATTGATCAGTCATCAATACAGCTGCAGATTTATTTTCTGTAAGTCGAGTAAATGATGAATCATCTAACTGTTTGAGCTTTACACACAGGAAATTAACTTCCATGGCTTTCAGCAAGACTGGGCCGCCAATAAACTGCAGCAATACAGATCATTTTAAAACTGCCTTCATAAAACATCAGCATTCTACAGACAGGCTTCCGGTTTTAGATGCCACCTTGTCTTTTGACTTTTATCACCAAGCAGAAACACGTTTCACACAACAACATGTAAAATCTCTCAATATACTCACTCAATCTGTGTCCATAGAAGAATCAGCAGTACGTTGAGAAGACAGTAGAAGAAGCACCTCAGTTCATTCCTCATAAAAAGACAGAAGGTGAAGAGCAGCCACATACAGCTGAAAACAGACAAAAGCGGAACATTAGCAGCATGAAAAAAAATCTTTAAAAAAAGAACTCCGCGCACTGAGCTCAACTTCTTGATTCCTCTTCCTCTAAAACTCACATCTCACATTCAGAGAAGTCCCACTGCAACACACACAGACCTTATATATACACAGCACACACCACTTCCTCTTTTCAGTTCCCCACCTGATCGAGAGGGGGGAGGAAGAGGAGGAGGAGGAGGAGGAGGAGGAGGAGGAGGTGCTGCTGGGGTTCCCAATGCAACAAGGTTTTACAAGCTGGGGGAATATAAATCCACCACATTCAGATATCTGCGGAGATCAGGTCGTTTCACAACAAAATATAACCAAAATTACCACCCTGCAGTTGTTTGGCTCCGCCCATCAGTTAGGTTTCTGTGACAGTTTCCATCCATGTCTGTGAAAACATGGACGCTTCACACACAGAAGATCTATACAATCAGCACAGTTTCAAGATTAGAGTCACCAGTTCAGTATCTGACTATCAAATGTCTCCCCTTCTGTTCCTGAGATATGACGTTAAAACATGATTATGTCACAGTCAAGCTGACCTTTGACCTTTTGGATATAAACTGTCATTATTTTATCCTGTTAGACACCTGTGTCAAGTTTCACAAAATTTTTATCAGTTTATTCTTTGGTCCAAGTGGACGTTTGTACCAAATGTAAAGAAATTCCCTTGAGGTGTTCTTTACATATTTGTGTTCACGAGAATGAGACAGATGCAAGGTCACAGCGACCTTGACCTTTGACCTGACGAAATCCAATCAGTTTACTGTTAAGTCCAAGTGATGGGCTGGAATTGAATCTGCAGGCTGCTGCGGGAGAGACAATGCCTTTATACACGGGATGCTACTGGGCACCCCGTTTGTGCCAAATTTGGAAAAAAAATCCGACGTTGTTCTTGAGATACTGCATCCACAAAAATTAGACATAGAAGGTCACAGTGAGCCTGACCTTTGACCTCTGACTATCAAAAACTAATCAGTTCATCTTTGAGTCCAAGAGGACATTTGTTGAATGATGGACAGAAAAGTGTTTTATGCAGAACAATATGATGTCACAGTGAGGTCGACCTTTGACCTTGTGGATATAAAATGCTATCACTTCATTAGTTTGTCCTGTTAGACATTTCTGTGAAGTTTTGTCATAATTAGTGTATGAATTCTTGAGTTATGACCAAAAACAAGTTTTGTGAGGTCACAGTGACGTTTGCCGACCAAATTCTGATCTGTTTATTTTTCAGTCCAAGTGGACGTTTGTGCCAAATTTGAAGAAATTCCCTTGAAACGTTCTACGATACGATACAAGATACTTTATTGTCCCCATAGGGAAATTCGTCTACTTATGTATGTAGGTCAAATTTCTAACAACATCCTTCTCAAGTAGACATGTTGTGTGCTTTGAAAGGCGCTTACATCCACCAAGCCAAACAGCTCCGAGGTTAACGGTTGTCACCGTCGTCATTTCGTGTTCATTTAACCTTTGTATGTGCTAAAAAGGGTCACGTAAACGCTTCCCTCAGGAGTCAGACCTGGGGGGAAGCGCTCGCCAGCGAGTGTCTGGTGGCTGGGCCAGCTTGAATGAATGACATGGATCTGCCCAGTGGGCCCGCCACCAGCAAGGACTGGTATCAGGGCCAGGTACAGTGTATGCAAGGCGACACCCAGGGGCAGGGACCCTGGTGTGCTGACTCCTGGTGTTGCGGATTGGCAGACAAGAGGTGCAAAGATGAAAATATTATTCAAAATGTTAAAATAAGTTTACAGTCGTTACAGGGCGGAGGAGGCAGTGTAAAAAAAGGAACGTTTTTAGCTTTGACCTAAAAGTGCTCAGACTCAGAGCTGTCTGACATCATCTGAGAGGTTTTTCCAAGTTGGCGCTGCATGATAACAAAACGCTGCTGTTGAAAATCTCATCAAACCAAATCACTGAAACCATTGAAACAGAGAATGTTGGTTTTTAATAATTCGGCTTGTAGCAATAAAACATTGTGAGTAGTTTTGTGGATCAAATTTAAACTAGAGTTAGAGTAAAATTTAACCTCAGAACCAACCTGACTCTTAAATGTCCCCTTCTGTTTCAGGTTAGACTCAGAACACCACAGATGTGTTTTTTATAGACCTTCAAAATAAAATGATAACTGTTGGTTTTGTTTTCTTTTAACAGCTGTTCTGAAGCCTTGTTCTAACCAAAAAAACAAAACAAAACAAAACTGGATATTAGTTATGAAATATTTTAACTCAACACAGGTAAATCAAATTCAGACCAAGTTTTGTGTAAAATGTAGACTTTTAAAGACAGTGCTGTGTCAGATAGATGAGTGTATTTGTTGCATCAGAGGACCACAACATGAAAATCAATCATCTGTCTGAGGTGATGACTGATGGTTGATTACAAGCTGCACTTCCTCTGTAGATCCTGGAAGCAGGAAGCAGCGGAGAGGCCGTGATGTCAGACGGATGAGACGTCAGCGCAGAGGAGGATTGTTCAATCATTTGTTTTGTTTTTCAGCGTGAGAAACATTTTGATTATCATCTCGACTATGTGTGAAAACATGCACACACTGACGACCACAATAGAGAAGTAACAGACGAAGAAAAAAAAAGGCAGCAGCACGTAGTGAAGGAGACGAGAGGGCAAGTGAGAAGACGAGATGGGGAGGAAATAAGGAGGTAGATAAGAGGGAAATTATTTGTACAGCACTTATTAACACCTGCCTTACAAAGTGCTTCATAAATAAATATAAAACACAATAAAATACACGGTTACTGTCTGACTCACCAGGCTGGAGTAGAGGAAAATACGAAAAGCAGTGCACCCCAATTCATACATATCCCACATGTTATGAAAGGCTACAATCATGTGACCAATGCGCTGATGGCAGTAAACAAGGAAGTAGTCCCGAGCGCTTGTGCGGAGGCAGTTTGAGGTGGTGGACTTTACCCTGGAGTCATCTTTTTGGATCCATGTGAACTTCAAGTCATTTTAAGGTACATCCTCACTGTGTTTCTTTTGCTTAACCTAACCTCCGTAACTTTACATTACCTAAGTAACTGTATGTGACGGTCGTAACGTCATTCGTGGAGCGCTACTCTGTAGGATATCCCACAAACCGTTCTATGAGAATATGCTGTAGAATGAGACGTTTATATCTACATAGGAGGCAGGTCCTCGTCTATGGTTGCATCGTCATGTTCCTACAGTAGCCCAGAACAGACAAACCAAACACTGGCTCTGGATTGGGAAATTTGCCTTTTTGCATCAGCTACTGTAGTTAGCAGCTAACGTGGAGGGGCACTGGTAAATGTTTTTATTTTTCTTAAATGTCCAACATAATCGTACAAACACTCTTTCACATGGTCGTCTGCAAGTAACAAAATCTGCCAACAAAGAACAAAACAAAAAAAGACAGCATGGTAGTTCACATAACTCCTCCCCAAAACGCACACAACACTCCACATATCACACATTAATGACTTTCTATTAATAAATCTGAGGAAGCTACCCCCACGTTCCAGCATCTCCACTCTGAATCCTTCAATTTAGCCAGCATTAACTTGTATGAGTCATGAGCTCAATCCAGTCCTTATAACAAGGTGTGCTTGTATATTTTGTGTATTATTGCTGCATTAAGGAAGCCTGCAAGAGCCAATCCAAACTGTGCCTTTGTAAGTCCTGCTGTTAGAACAGATTTGTCTCCAAGAAGGCAAAAATGTGGCATACTTGCCAGGGGCTATTCCAACTGCTCCTCGATTGTCTGAACCACTTGGGTCACAAATGGGGAAACCAGCAGACAGTCCCACATGAGGTGTGTAGAAAAGGACCCATAGAACTGATTATGTTTCCAGCACTCATCACTTTGAATCAAGCTTTGTAAGTCTGGCTGAACAATGAACACTGACAGAATTCTAACCAGAAGTTTCAGCTGGTTGCAATCTGCAATCCTCAGCGCTGGACGCCACTAAATCTTCTTAAATCTTACTCACTAAACCTTTAAAACAATGGGTGATTTGAAACTTAAAATAGAGCTGTGAAGGACTTCAGTGCAACATCAAGAAGGAAGCACAGTGTATGAATAAAGATACACCTAAAAAATTACAGGCGAAAGTTATAAAAGTAATTAAATTTTTGTTTGATTTTTGTTCAAGTTTCTCCACAGAAAGAGGATTTTCTTCTAAATAAAAGAAGAGTTTCTCACGTCAGATGCATTAATAAAACCTAAACTTTAAAGAAAAGCCCTCTGCTTTGTTTTATTGTCAGAAAATGAAGAACAGCTTCTATTTAACGGACGGTGAATTGATCCCAGCCCCTGAAGCTGCTGGATGAAATGGTTAGCATAGCTCCACAGCAGCCACTTCCTGTACTCTCAGTGTCACACTTCCTGCCTCGCAACACAGTCAGCGGCCGCCTGCCAACCCTCCATCGGCCTGCACTTCAATACTCTCCCCCTCTCCCGTCTCCTGTTTCCAGCCGACTCCAGCAGCAGCAGCAGAGCGGCGTCTTAAAGAGACACCTTGGCGTTCTCCCCTGAGCTCAGCTGGTTTTCTTTAGCTGCAGTCTCCAGCGAGGGAACAACATGTCTCAGCTGGTGCTTCAGTTAAACATAAAAACAGTCCAGTGTTCCCCACAGTCTGAGGACGCTGCGACTGACTGCTGCACCAAGACAAAACACTCACACTGTTAAATCAGCTCCGTGCCTCGACACTGAACCGATGTCCAACAGGAAGTTCATGTAAAAAGAGCCTTATTTAAAATCAGTGAAGGTCCTGGAAGTGATTCTGGTGAAATGAGTGAGAATGAAACAAACAAACCAAACACTCCTCCTCACCCCCCTGAGGAGGGTACAGACTAAAGGTTATTTCTCAGAAATCTGGACTGTTTCCTAAATCACTCACAGCCCACCTGACCCTGTTTGACTCTGCTGGTTCGAAACTTAACACAAACACCCTCCATCACAACACAAAGTCATGCACAAGTAACAACATCTCATCATGTTCAGTTTCTGTAGACTGATGCAGAGATGTCGAGCAGTTCTCGGTGTATTTAGTGTCTGTGATTTTTCTGCTGAAATGCACTTTTCTTTTTTTAGTACGTCTCGTCATGACGCCTCAGATTCCCTCATCGCATTACATCATGTTGTCTTTACATTCATGAATCAGCAGTTCAGGCTGCCGCTGCAGTAAATGAATCAGTTCGTCAGCTTTAAATGCACAGCGCAGCATTCTGGGAAAAACACTCAGTCACTTTCTGGCAGAGAGTTCGATAAGAAAATCGAGATCACTCACAACTTCACACTTTGGTTTCTGTGTGGAAAACACGAGGGCTGCCTGCTGAGAGCCGGAGGTTGGACTCATCAGTCGGAAACGCCTCAGCTGGCTGAGATTCCTTCAAGCTGAAGGTTTTTGGGTTTTTTTTTCACATTACTCACTGTGCTGTGCAGTGTTCTCCTACAGATGTTTTGGTCCCCAGATTTTGCCACAGAGTGAGCACTCTCAAAGTTCACACCACTCTTTGGCACAGACAGCTGCAGACCAGAGAAACTTTCCACCATCAGGCTCTGAGATAACTTTATCCTCTCTCCTCTGCAGAAGTTGTGAATTTACAGTTCGTACATTCTTAATATGACACAGTCTCGGCTTTTGTTTGATATCTAGTGTCGGCAAAAAATGTGGTTGCACATTTTGGATACGTAGTTAGCGCTGTTAGCTTGTTAGCTGTGGTCAGACAGAACATCCTGCTGAGCCTCATTCAAACATTAAAACTTTATATGTAAAAAAAAAAAGAAAAAAAAAAGAAAATGATCAAATATTCGTATTAAATGGCCAAATTTGATTCAAGTGACATAATTCTGTGTCGGGTGCAGCTGCCTGCTTAAAGTCAAAGATTTTATCATTAGTTGGAGGCGCCTCAGATTCCTTCCTTTTTTGTGTCAGTGCACTTCTGGGGATGTTTCTGTCCCCAGATTTGGTCGGTCTGTCTGCTTTGCATCACATTTTGCTGCAAAAAAGTCAGATGAAGAAGAATTTATCTTAAGAGGTAAAACATGAACCAAGTCTGAGGCCATGGTTCTCTTCAGGAAAACAATGGATTGCAGTAGTGCCTGACAGAATAAGATCGTGGACACAAATGGCCAAAATAAGTTTCCTCCGTGGGGTGTCTGGGCTCAGAGATAGACTGAGGAGATCGGACATCCGGCAGGAGCACAGAGTAGAGTCACTGCTCCTCCATGTCGAGGTGGTTCAACATCTGATCAGGATCCTCCTGGGCACCTCCTGTTAGGTTTTCTGGGCACGTCCCACTGGCAGGAGGCCCCGGGGCAGACCCAGAACACGCTGGAGGGATTATATATCTCATCTGGCCCTGGAATGCCTCGGGGTCCCCCAGGAGGAGCTGGAAAGCTGGGTTGCTTTGCTTGGCCTGCTGACTCCACGACCTGGCTTCGGATAAGCAGTTGAAAATGGATGGATGGTAAAACTGATGTTGACAAAGTTTTCCTTTGCGGAAATAATATGCAGTTGGAAAAATAAGCTAATATATGGCTATATATTATGTCACAATAGCATATTATCGTATTGTGGGTCCTCTGGTGATTCCCACCTCTACTGTTTACAGTCTTTGTGCTGAGCTAAGCTAAGTGGTGGCCTTTATATTGAACGGGCAGATATGAGTGGAGTCCATCTTCTCATCTAACTGTCTGCCAGAAAGCAGAGAAGTACATTTCCCAGAATGTCAAACTATTTCTTTCACAAAAGTCTGATGTAGGAATCCGACGAAGACGGCCCAACAGCGACTGCACTTTCTGAGAATTCTCAGGTGACCTTTAATCGCTCCATGATTGAGAGCGTCCTCACGTACTGCATCACGGCGTGGTATGCTGGCAGCTCGGCTGCGGACGTGAAGACTCTGCAGAGGGTCATAAACACAGCCCAGAGGATTATAGGCTGCCCTCCGCCCTTCTTGGAAGAGATCTCCTGCTCCTGCTGCTTCAGAAGGTCCAGATCTCTCCTGCATGACTCCTCCCACCCAGCACATCGTCTGTTTGACCTGATGTCCTCAGGCAAACGCTTCAGGTCATTGAAAGCCTGCACCTCCAGACTAACGAACGTCTCTTTCCCTGGGCTGTTAGAACACTAAACAAACAATAATCATGTGCAATATTTTTTAACCAGTCTTTTAATGTTTTTATTTATTTCATTATTTGCTATTATAGCTGTTTTATAACCGTGTTTATGTCATGTTTGGCCGGTTGTCTTGTTTTATTTGTTTTTAAAAGCGCTAATGGAGTGGCACCCATAATCTCACTATATTTAACACAAGACAATAAATCTTTATATTCTATTGTGTGACACAGTTTATATTTTCAGGGCAACAAAAGGAAACTTTTAGAGACACAAAGAGGCCTGAAGTCATTACGTCAGTTTTCTACCCAGCTTCAAATCAAAACTCCAGCCTGGTGTCCTAACAGGAGCCGGGAGGTTGTGTCTCAATGATTCCAGTATTTCCTCTTTGTTACCCATCAGCCCCTGCATCTCAGCAGCCTCTGTAAAGTCATGTCATCGGGTTCAAGTGTTTCTGGGTGTTTTCTCATCTCAACCACAGAACCGCTGCATCATTTACACAAACAGTCCTCAGATTCATCTGCCTAAACAAGCAGGAAACCAGCCTGAAGACAGGAGAAGAGAAACGGTACGCCCCCCGCCCCCCATCCTGTCATCATGTCACAGTCACATGAACATTAGTGCAGCTCGCCTGCAGGCTAGTCAGTCACTCAAGATGCTTTGTGATCGCACATCACACCACGAGTGACTCACACGCTGACGGCCGAGCGGAGACGCCACAAAATGTCATTCTAATGCTGCGACTGTGTGAAAACCAGCGCTTAGACACACACTCATTTTACTGTGCTAATATTTGAGAACATCTTCAGGCTGTAACTGAAGCTTTTGAACTCAGAATGTTTAGGATTATATTCATTAGACTTAGAATTCTTTTCTTCAAGTTGGTGAAGCAGATGTTATCATTCAGGGTTTAAAAAAATGACTCTCCTATCTAGACTTCTTGAATGTAACCCTAACACTGGTATCATTTTAGACTCTTGCTGACCACATACACCTCCCTTGTGTTAAAGTTGTGTCTGTCGATGACTCTGACCTGTTGCACTCGCAGCACATGAGGCACATGGTCATGAGTCTGAGTGCTGGATGGACAGAGAGATGCCAGGATCACATGCTCCACACAGGAAACAGAGCCGAGCACAAAGAGCGAGCACAGTGCTGCTTTATGTTTCTACTACTGCCCACACACACTAAACAAATGCACACGCGTTCCTCTGACTGCAAAACATGCTTTAAAGTGTCGCAATTCTTTTCACGTGGTGTCTGTTCGACTCTGAGTGCACAGCAGGAAACAACGAGAGGCTCTCTGGAACATCTCTGAATTCATTTCAACAGAAGACATGAACAGTTTGAATAAATGGAGGAGCGGGGACATGTGGCAGAGATTCAGCCAGTCCCTTCACTTCCTCACCAACGCTGGCTTCGTCCCACCGCGCTCCTGAGGAATGCCAAGAACGGAGAAAACTAGTTCTGTGACAAAGCACATGAATGAGAACACGACCAGAGGCAACAGGAGCATGTAAACAAGTCTGACCTCGGCTGCGCAACGACCAAAACCACAACCTTCTGTTTTTTTTATTATTATGAAACCTGAACACAAACTGACGAAGTCCAAGAACGACTGAGCGGCATCTGCACAGAGCTGCTGCTGGGTGACGTCCAGCAGGAACCAGCTTCAGTCCTGAATGTGAAGAAACACACTCAAACCACAAGTCATTACTGATGTTTCTAATTTAAGGCTGCAACTAACAAACATTTTCATCATCGATTCATCGGCCAATCATTTTCTAGATTTTATGATGAATGGTTTCATTAATAGGCTGTCAGAAAACAGTGAAGCATGTTTTCATTTTTTAAATGTGACCAACAACCAATCCCAAAATGTTCAGTTTCTCATGTAGGACAAAAAAACCCATCATATTCTCACATTTACAGGTCCAGTGTGGAAGATTTAGGGGAATCTATTGGTAGAAATGGTGTACAAAATGTATGTTTTCTTCAGTGCAGCTTGTCATCAGTCCCTACAGGATGTTGCAGTTGCAAAAATTAGCACAAATTCAGTCAATCCATGCAACTGACCTGCAAATTTGACTCATTAAATTCAAATCAATTCAAATAAATTCAATAGAACTTCATTTATCCTGAAGGAAATTCTTGTGCTGGAGAATGCTTCAAATCACAGCAACACTAAATACAGTAACAACAGTTGGTCCACCCATGGTCTGGGTGAATACTCGATTCTGATTGGCTGCAGGGTGTCCGTTATAAAGTGTTGTAGGACACCTATAAAAAAGTTGTCTGATAATGGACACCTTGTTGGGCATTATCCCTTACTTAATGTACCCAAGCAGTAACAACCAGAGCAACCAGTGGGCTCCCTGGGCTCAATTTTTAAAACAATAGAGTAATAAATATTCGGAAAAATATTCAAATATACAAGAAAAGAACTGTTTTCAAGGAGCAAAAGTAAAAACCAGTGCCTAATAGAGTAACAATAGGAGTACGCTAAGTTTACGCTACTAAAAATACACTAAAATGGAGGAAAAAAAACAGACTGTGCCTGATAATCAATGTTATATTAAATACAATATGACAGTTAAAAGTGGTACTGCATGTCATTTTGAGAAAACATTGTACAAAATATTGAAAAGTAGTAATGTACATCAGATAGAGTAACTGTGCAGCTAATGTAGGTGAATGCTGTTGTCAGTGTGTGTTGTTTCTGGTCTCCTTCCTACAGAAGGGGACGGAGTTATACACAGTTACAACAGTTTTTTTTAAAAAAACGTGTAAAATCACATTTCACTGTTGAGCTGCACGCAGTGTGAGATGGCTGCTACAGGGCTGGAGCTCAGAGTCACACGCACAGTGACAGGGCTAACTGTTAGCATCACACGGCTAACTTTACCCAAGTTATTAACAGGTTTAATGACATAACAACATGATTTACATGTACGTAACTTTGTCAAGCAAAACACTTACATTGCTTCCGTGTTTAGATTGTAGCGCCTCCCTAGATTATTTAGAAGAAGCATGTGCAAATGATTTGGGGGTTAATATTTCAGAAGAGTCATGGACAAAAACCCAAATACCTGTACGTTCTCCCTCAGTTGTGCGAGACATGGACTTTCGTAATTTAGAATATTGTATAGACTTCACTCATCATAAAGCTGTGTAAAATGTTTCCAAACATCAGTCTAGCGTGCGGCCGTTATGGACAGTCACCAGCCTCACTAGCCCAGGTGTTTTTCAGTCTCTATCAGACGTCCTGGGTCGACGTGTGAATCCTGATCTACTGACCGCGCTCTGTGGTACTCAAGGCAGTTCTTGTGTTAACCAGCTCTCATCGCTGCAGCTCTAATTGCTCTGAAACAGCTTTGATGAGGTCAGATCACACTGTATATCATTAGAGCCATAACCTTCAGAGAAACATCACCACAGCATCAGTGACGTCACCCACAGGTTTCCACAGAGACTTTTCTTGCAGCCTGATATAAAGTTGAGATCAATGCATCACTGCTGCTGTGCCTGAACTGAGTCACCTGTCAGACACACCCCAACATGCCCGTCTTCAGCTCTGTGATCCTCTCACAGTCAGTTTCAGAACCGTCACAAAGACACAAAGAAGATGAAGTGAAATTAGCCGCTAGCTTCTTGTGGTGAAGAAAGTGAAGCGAGACACTGAAGGTCAAACTGCTGATGATGATCAGACCACAGTGTTGGCTGGACGGCTCAGTGAGCCCTGAAGATGATGATGATGATGATTTACAGCAGCAGGTTCAGATCAAACACACAAAATGTTTGGTTATTTTGAAGAGATTAATCTTTTTAATCTGATTATAATCTCTGTGAAACTGATCAGAAACAAACTGACAGCCAACAGAGGGTAAACACACCTGAACACTTCACACAGTGTCAACAAAGCCAGTCACACCCCTCAGTCAACATCACACCGCAGTCTGTCTGAGCAGCAGAAACTTTCCTCGAGGGTTTTTGTAACACCTCAGCTGGTCCCTTCTGACACGAAGGAGCAGCGGCTCTACTCCGAGCTCCCTCCAGAAGTCTGAGCTCTTCACCCTGTCTCTAAGTCTGAGCCCAGACCCACAGAGGGAACTCTGCGTGTATCTGCAGTCTCATTCTTTCAGTCGCTGCCCAGAGCTCATAACAAGGGTTAGGATGTAGATGGACCAGTGAACCGAAAGCAGGGGCGTTAAAATAGACAGAGCAGGCAGCATCATTGCCGTGGGGCCCTTAAGGAATGTGGGCCCTCTATCAGTGCGTTAGGTGGAGAATGGGTCCCTATGAGTGACTGTGACCTTGGAACTCACATTTAAAACCTGGAGTGACATCACTTTTCTTGTGCTGCTTTCAGACACCTTTCACAAGTATTTAACCCTTTGAACTCTGAGCTGACTGGTGCGATTTATTTCAACAACAAAAAAGGCAATGAGCAACTTGGTAAGAAATGTCCCCCCAAAAAAAAAAAAAAACAAAAAATAGAGATTTATTGAAAAAAAAATAAAATTGGGAAAAAAGAAAAAATCTGGGGAAAAACTTTTTTTTAAAATTTATTTATTTTATTATATTTATTTTTATATGATTCTATTATTTTAAATTGTGATTACCATTATTATTATTTTGTTTTACTATGTATTACATTTTAAAATCATTTTACAGACTTAGAATTTTTAAGCACTCTTTTCAGGTCATTTTCTTGTTTGTTTGTTTGTTTTTAACTTTTTCTTTTATTTCCAACTAATTTTCTTGTTTTTAATTCTTTCTTTTTGCTGATTTCTTGCTAATTTTTTTGGGGTCATTTTGTCCTTTATTGCTCACTGCCTTCTTCCCATGTTTTTAAAAGAAATCAAGCTAATTAGCTGGTTTCATAGGGTTAAATTAAAACAACAATTTGCCAGTCCATGAAAAGCCAAACCATCTGTCATGTTTATTTTTTTTTTTACTTTTTTTGGAAAATAGTCAAAGCATTTATATCAAAATTATATGCTTATTTTGTTACTACAAATCAACTTTTAAAGCTGTTAAACTAAATTCATAAACTGATAATTTCTCAATTTCTTTGGTATTTATTTGTGATATACAGATATGCAGTGATGACTGCTGAGTAACATGTATGCTGATGTTATCTAATGTCAAGTCTGATCATGTGATGAGATGATACGTGCACGATGTCAGCACTAGGGCTCATCGTAACTATCTTACACTGCTGATTGAAAGCTTTATATTATTATATTATTTATAATATTGACATGTTTTGGTGGCATTTGATTTCCTCCATATCACCCGGCCGCACTGCACAGAATTAGTTATTAAAGGTTTTTGTGTTTGAAATGTGTGATAACTTTAATCTGATGTCATGCATGTAAGGAAACAGTGTTAGGAAACAGTGTTAGGCACGCAACAACAGATAGATCATTATTTGGGATTTTGTTTCTGTTTCCCACAGCGTGACATCCACCCATATTATCTAATGATTAGACGAGCGTGCTGCCTGATCGCATCTTCACACCGCCACTCTGCAAAAGGACAACTACTTAAAATGTGTGAAATGTAAATGCTTGAACAATATCGAGTAACTGTGGCTGTTAAAGTGATAGTTGAAGTGTTAGTTACTGTAGTTAAAGTTAGAAGTAGGGGCTGTATGTGGTATTTATCCACAGTCAGTGTATTACAGTAGATGTCAGCTGGTACGCCCTCAGTTCAGAGAAGCAGGCTGGAGTCTAACATGGAAGCTAAGCAAAATACTGCTGTGGAGGGGTCAGCAACATAACAAGATTTTAGCCACTTGAGTCCCACTTAACGCCAGACAGTGATTTCCAACAGTAAAATGAAGCTGTTGTATCACTCTCTTCAAAGCCAGACTCCACTGAGAAAAACAGCGATTTAACTTTGCTGAACACAGGAGCTGCTGCTCTGCTGCTGCTTTGATTAGTTAGTTAGTTATGTTATTGTGTGACTTTGGTGTTTTAAAGGGTTAGTTTGGATTCACCAGCGTCACACAATAACACAGGCTAACCAACTGATGGAGGCAGCAGTAGACCAGCAGCTCCTGTGTTCAGCGAGCTAAAATTACTTGTTTTGTCAATGGAGTCTGGTGGCTTTGACGAGAGCACAGATGGGAACTAAAGTTGTTGACAGCTTACCAGTTTGGACCAAGCAGTCTGACAGAAAGGTAGGAAGGTAAAAATACTGGTGCTTGGAGCAGGAACAAACTCACACAAATGAGGTTAAGAAGCCGAGTGCTCAGAAAAGCATCCTGCAGAACTTTCAAATTTTTGTGCAGGATGCTTTTCGCCTTCAGCCATATTTGTTGTTGCCTTGCATTATGCCATCGACAAGTCGAAATATTGCGAGTATCACGATGTGAATTTTTGGTGTCATATTAAATCCAACAGGACGATATGGCACACCCCCTAACACCCACTTCAGACCAACGTGGAGAAGAGTTAAACAATGACGACAGTCAACGCACTGCTCTGCATTGTTCTAAAATCCTGCCGGTTCACATTAAGCCAAAATGTGGTCATTTTGACTTGACCGGCAGACCTCCCTACAAGCTGATTGGCTGTTGAAACAGGTGACGTGCTTTAAAACCCGCCACCAGCCATTTGACCAGCTGAGTTGCAGGTGAGACCATCAGCCAGCTTGAGTCGAGCTCACACCGCTGTGACTGTTCTCTGCGACATTCTAAAACGGTTTCGTCTCGTCGCCAATCTTCAGTCTAAACTGGGCTTCAGGCTGCCTAAAGTTTATTTGTGTCATATGTAACAGGGTCACTTTTACAGCAGTAACATCTGTAACAAACTCAGATGTACATTTGTAATATTAGTTATCATTAGGTATTGTGTTTGTTGGAGGATTTTGTTTCTGCCACTTGCTATCAGGAATAAATGGACATCACCTACGGTCTGGCTCTCTTTATATCAACACAGCAGAGACGACACTGGAGTCAAAGCAGCGAGAATATTCTAAATATAGTGCACACTCAAACTGATGTTAGTGTTTTCTGGGTGGGACTTTTATACAAGTGCATGAAGTACATTTTGCAGCTGCACAACACGGAGCGTCCGTATCAGACTCCAGCCTCCTCCTCCAAACTGGGAGAGTGCTGGCCGACATCTACTGTATGTAACACACTGGCTGAGGGTAATTATCGCACACAGCTCCACCTCAAAACATCCAAACTGTCCCTTCAAACACAGCGAGCAGCAGGGCGCAGAGAGAAGCTGTCTGCAGGGTGAGCAGCTCCGTGTGAAGATGAGTGGACGGCAGTTTGATTCTGTCCACCATCAGACCGCTGTGTTAGCTCTGAATTCCTCCTTTCAATACTCAGTTCTGCATAAACTAAATGTTTACAGAAGCAGCTCAGAGTTTAGAGTGTGTGTGTGTGTGTGTGTGTGTGTGTGGAGAGTCACTGCCCCCAGCCAAATGGCATTCAGTCAAACAGGTTGGGAACAAGCACATAAACAAATTCCTTCTCCTTTCCTTTCTGTCCTCATGGTGTGGACAGTGTGTCCAGCTGAGGACACGAGCGTGTCTCTGTCTCTGTGTGTCTCTGTGTGTCTCTGGGAGTGTGTGTGTTTGCAGCCAGCAGTGGTCTCTTTGAGAAGGAAACCCAAATATGTGAAACACTGCAGTGTGTTCCCTCAGCTCTCTCTGGCACCAGCTCAGCTCCAAACACATGCCTTATGTTCATCTTCACACCACGTGACAGCCTTCATCCTCACATCACACCGCTCCACGGACACACGGAGACATTTAGGAGTAAAAACACTCCACACAGGACACACACTGACCATCATCGGTGGGTGGAAGAAAGGACAAACCCTGGCCTGCAGCCAGACCCAGACCCTGGTCCGGTCTGCAGGACGTCACTGACCGTATAAACGTCTTCATCACACGGTGAAGCGACACAGTCTGAATTCACTCTTCATCATCATCATCAGAGCTCCAGCTGCTCTCTGGAAGATGACAACTTCTCTGAGCCCGTGAAGCGGACTCTGCTCTCACGGTTTCCGCTTCACTGAGTTATTTTCCACACACACACACACACACGCACACACACACGCACACACACACACACACACACCAAACTCAGAGCAAACTTCACACACCGCGTCCTGAACGTACCTGTGGAAGAATGAGACGCTGTGCACGGTTAAAAGTCTCCCATGGACCGTCAGTGTGTGCTGGTCGGTGTGTGCAGACTGTCCTGGAGGTGCAGAGGACTCGGAGACAGACCAGGACTGAGAGACAGATCAGGACTCAGAGACAGAGCAGGCAGACAGGCCAGCTCAACTGGCCTCACCCAGAGCCATACGTACACAGGGTTGAGTCAAGGCTCTGCTGAGGAGCTCTGTGGGAGGAAATGACTCGTTACTCAGTATTGTTGCTGTGAGAAGACCTCTGAGCTTCATGTTTGTGTGAGTTACAGGAATAAGCTGAGATGAACCAGGATAGCTGGGAAACTTTTTATTTTTCTCGTTAGCTGTGGTGGTTATGGTGTGAACTTAACAAGTCACTATAATGAGAAACTTTTTTTTTTTAATACAGTATTTAAAAAAAATAAAGACAATTCTCAACATAATTACTTAATATGTCAAAATAATAATAAACCCTCTCAAAATAATGACCTTCATTTCTCATTATTTACAGACAAGATACTAAAACATTATTTTGAGAAAATGTCTCAGTATTTTGAGATGCTAAATATTATTTTGAGATATTTAATTGTTTTTTTTAAATATGAAGTCATTTCTTTTTAAATTACAAAGACATTATTTTGAGAGAGTTTATTGTTTTAAAATACCCAGTCAATATTTTGAGAATATTTGTTGTTTTTTTATGACACTAGTCATTACTTTAAGTTTGTTATTAGTTTAAGTTAATGGAAATATTTTGAGAAATCTCATTGAAAAATACTGGGTAATTATTTTGAAATGAACCATTATTTACTACTACTATACTGAATTATTATTATTATTATTATTAATAATTTATTTTTATTTATTTTTTTTTAAAGGTATTTTTAAGAAAACTATTTTGAGAAATCACATTATTTTTTAAAATACCACTGAATTATTTTGAGTCATTACTCTCTACTAGGTCATTGTTTTTAGAGAGATTCTCATGTTTTTTTTTTTTTTTTTTAATGATTTTTAACTCATTATACTGAAAAAAAAAAATCATTACTTTTGAGACACTAAGTCATTATTTTGAAAAAGTTTCTTATAATGTGATAATGATCATTTGTCATCATTTTGAGAACATTTGTCTTTAAAAAAATACTAAGACAATTTATGAGGAGGTTTATTATTTTAAAATACTGAGTCAATATTTTTTAGAATATCTGTCATTATTTTAATGACACTAGTCATTAGTTTAAGAGGGTTTCTTTTCAGTTTAAGTTTCATGTCAATAATTTGAGAAATCTCATTTTAAAAAAATTAAGTCATTATTTTAAGAAGGTTTCTCATTATTTTAAAATACCAAGTCAGTATTTTGAGATACTAGTCATTATTTTAAGAAAGTTTCTTATTATTTTGAGATGAATAAATCATTACGTTGTGAAAAACTCAAAATGCTAGGTAACTGTTTCTCATTTTTTTCTGCTTTCTACTGAAAAATTTCATTACTTTTGAGACACTAAATCATTATTTTGAAAAATGTGATTATTTTTGAAAAAAGTTTCTAATTATTTTGTGCTAATCTGTCTTTATTTTGAGAAAACTGTCATTTAAAAAAAAAAATAGTACATCATAATTTTGAGAAAGTGTCTTGTCACAATGAGTTGTAGAATCTTAAATGTTTTCAATCAGAGTGGCAGGAAGAGGCTTCCATACATTAATATTATTAATAAACATACCTCAGATAATGTGTCTTGGTTTTAACAAGTTTTTTGCACTGCAGCAGATCAGAGGGTTTTTTACATGTGCTAAGAATTAAAGTCATCGACTGTCAGAACTTCAGAAATTCTCGTCCCCCTGAAATAAACTCAGCCGAGGCCCCGAGCTAACCATGATGCCCTGAATCAACACCAGACAGACACACGCACCGCTGCCATGATAAAACTACAGCTTACTGTCTCCATGAGGAGAAGAGTCCCTCTGTCCTCAGCTGGCTCCTCTTCCTCTTCCTCTCCGCCCTCTGCTGGCCTGCTGACGTTGACTCAACCCTGTGCACACATGGCTCTGGGTTGGGCCGCTGCAGCTGTGCCGGCTGGGTCTCTGATCCGGGGCTTTAGCAGTGATGCAATGTTTCCAGATGTGGAACAAGAGAAAAAAATATCCTTATTAATCTCGCCTAAGGAACAACAATTATTCCCCCACAAATACACACGGTCAACACTGATATTACGTCATACACTTTATTTTATTTTCTCCTAAAATACAGAAAATAATTCTGTCTATCATGATGTCATCATACTTTATAAACTTTAACACATTTCAGACACTTTAATCAAAAGATATTCACAATAAGCGCCTTTAGGACCAAATATTAAAATGTTTATCAGGATAGTTCTTCTGATTTTTACTGAGGGAACTAGTTCTACTCTCTTCTTATACCTGCATCACTCTGACACAACCTGGTGTGTTCTCCACTTCAGAGAGATCACTGTGTGTGTGTGTGTGTGTGTGTGTGTGTGTGTGTGGCTGACTAAAGGAAATCCAGCTGTGCAGTGAGCTGAGTGAGGTGGGAGTGGGTGGATGACTCTGTGGTTTGTTGTGATCTGATACACAGAGACTTCTCATGATCAGCTTCCTCCGCTCAGTCTACAGGGACAGGACGAGGGCGCCTCCTGCTGGAGAAACACACACATTACAATGACCTGTCACACCAGGGGTCACAGCCTTTGCTGCCGAAAGAGCCCTTTTGAACTAATAATAAAATAAAATAAAATAAAATTTAAAATGAAATAAAATAAAATAATTGAAAATGAAATAAAATAAAATAAGTTAAAATAAAACAAGACAAAATAAAATAAAATTAAATTAAAAATGAAATAAAATAAAATAATTGAAAATGAAATAAAATAAGTTAAAATAAAACAAGACAAAATAAAATAAAATTAAATTAAAAATGAAATAAAATAAAATAATTGAAAATGAAATAAAATAAAATAAACTAAGTTAAAATAAAACAAGACAAAATAAAATAAAATAAAATAAAATAAAATAAAATAAAATAAAATAAAAATGAAATAAAATAAAATAATTGAAAATGAAATAAAATAAAATAAACTAACTTAAAATAAAACAAGACAAAATAAAATAAAATAAGACTAAATAAAATAAGAAAAATTAAAATAAAATGAAATAAAAGAGGACAAAATAAAATGAAATAAAATATTATAGAACAAAATAAATGACAACAAAAAAATGTATTTTTTTACATGCATAAATACAAATCAAATTAAATAATAAAGTACGTGCAGGGGTGTGGTAGAAAACCCATATAATGGCTTAAGAAAATAAGCACACCCAATGAAGTAAAATTTAAACATACAGAATCACCAATATATTTTAAATATTAGCATTAAAATTTCACATCAGTGTAGAAGTAAAGAGGGAGAGAAATTTTCCAGTAACAGAAATAACTGCCAGATTTACATTTACGTATTTACAGCACGAGCAAGTTTCTTTTTTCACCTGATCAGATTTCAGCTATCAGATTCAATCAAATCTTGAAAATGGGTTGTTCAAAAGAAAAAAAAAAAGTATTTGAATTATTTTGAAGTCAGATGAGATCACATGATCCAGTCTGAGTTTTAACCCTCATCAAACCTTCAGTGTGTTCATCAGACTCATCCTGATCCGAGCAGAAGGCTGGACTCAGGAACAAAATGTAATAACACTGGTCAAATATATGTATATATATACACATTGTCTTGTTGGGTCATTATGTAACAGTGAATTAAAAACACAATGATGTCAAACTATTAGGTACATCTGTACACTTCTCTCTCCCTTTAGAGACAAATGTACGGGTCTATAAAAAAAGTCAACAGCTGCAATTTAAACCTTTAGTGGTAAACCTCATACAAAGGCTTTGGAAAAAGTTGCAGATCATATAAACAGCAGCAGTGTTTTGTTGAGATATGACGGAAAAGCACCTGTGCATATATTAATGTGTTTAATGTGGATAAATTAGGCTTTAATATAAAGTTAGGCATTCATTAATCATTTTAATAACAGTCCATCCAACAACACTCGATGTCTGAGGAAATTATTTGCATCCCTGAAGAAAAACACACACACAAACATCTATGTTTATTTTTTATTAATGATCTGTACATTTTTAATAAAACGTCAAAAGCCTTCATTTGCTGTACAGGAGGGGATCATCGCTGCTGCAGACTGAGCAGATGTTGAGTCCAAATATTTTAAAAAGGACTCACTGTTTATGCTACAATACAGATGTGATCATTTCAAACAGGTAAAAACACTGATGAGTCCAAAATTGACAGACTGAATTTCTCTGTTTTTGCTCGTCAGGTGAAAACACTGAAGAGTTTAGTCTCCCTGGTTCTTTTCTCCAGGAGACATCTGAATAAACACCAGCTGCAGGTATTCACTCCTGGACTGGTGATGGTGGGAGCTCAGCAGACAGAAAAAAACCAAAGCCGATTGGCTGCTCAGTTGGGCCTGGTGGACAGACACTGGTTGACCACCTCCAGCAGTGACGAGTTCTCCAGAGCTGCTGCGACTCGCTCTTTGTCCGCCAGCTGTTTGTTCACTGAGCAACATAAAAAAGACTTGTTAACACATCATACAGTCAAAACCCCATCATGCCTGCTGCCTCTGTGTGAGGTTTACCTGCGTCCTCTGAGGCGTGAGAGCCGGGAGTGATGTGGACATCGATCTGAGAGGAAACAGAGAAACACACAATGCTCAGACTAGACAGACAGTCCACACTGTATGACACGATGTTCTCAGTCAAAACAATAACAAAAGACGGACTTTGATTACATCATGACGTAATGTGGAGCCATAGTGTTTAACTTGTTGGACTGATTTCAAATACTATATCATTAAATCAGGGGCCGTACTCACAAAGCTTCCCAGTGCTCCTAGTGACAAAATTCTAAGAAAAATCTCAGAATATTCCCTTAAAGTTGAGACTAGATCGTGGGAAAGTCAAAAGCCCTTTAAGAGAGTAGGGTGAGAAACTGTTGGGAGCAGGGAGGGGGACTTTAGAGTTTCTTAAACAGAGGAGACAATGATGGAAAGACAAAGAGGAGGGAGAAACATTCTCCAAACGCTGGACGACAGTGAGTTAATGAAATGCTTCAGATTATGATGGCGTTGGGATGTCTGTGGTTGATCTCATTTGAGATGCGCTCACATTTCCCACCCAATGCAGTAACACTATAAGGCCAAATATGAAAGTGATCTCAACACTGAGATATTTGGAAACTGACGGAATGCAACAGCACAGCAGCTGATGATGACTTGTGTTTGTCTCAACCTCCCATAAGCACTGATCACACCAACAATGACAGCACATTCACAGCCTTACACCAGCAGGCTTCACAAAAGGACAACCAATCACACAGCCCCTTTTCCACTGCAGGAAGTTTTATTATTTACCCGGGATTTTGAAAAACCTCGGCGCGTTTCCACCGAAATTACCCAGGGAAAAAACTTTCCCTCAACCCCAAACTTTCCCTGAAAAAAGTACCCAGTAGGGGGGTAGGACTTTTCAGATTCCCCAGAATTCTTGAGGGGCGGGGCTGTGCTGAAGAACACTGATTGGTGGAACACACACTTGCAGCGTTCCGCACTTCCGTGCCAGTGTGGCTGCAAACTTTATTTCATTTCTACAAGCTTCACTTGGTTTGTGTTTTGATCATTTGGAAAATGGAGCATAAGAAGAGAAGCTACGAGAAGTGGACGGACAACGAGGTCCAGGCTCTTTGGAACGTATTGGCCCAGGAAGAAATTCAGTGGGACAACCGAGTCTATGGAAGAATAGCCGACAAGCTGGCAGAGCTAAATATAGGGCACACGCTGAAACACATTCGTGAAAAGTTGAAGAAACTTAAGCAAGATTATAAGAAGCTGAAGGACCACAACAGTCGCAGTGGGTCTGACTGCTGTACTGATTTGAATAAATTTTCCGGAACTTTGCGATGTGGTGGAAACACAAACAACACAGATTACAAGGAATTCTTTTACCTTTTTTAAATAAAAGTTCCTGGAAATGTTGGTGAGAAATGGGCTATACTGAGGGTCACTGAGGTCAAAGTTTCTGTCCCTTCCTCTGCTCTGAAAATGTTCCTAAATTACAACTTAGCTAAGTTAGGAGCTCCTTGAGAGGATTCTCTCTCCTGTGGATATGGTCACATGTCTCTCATGTCTCAATGGCGATGAATGAAAACAATGACACCGTGGCAGAAATAATGCTGTATCACTGTGACTGTGTGAAATTCTGTGACACTGTCTGATTCCTTCCTCACTCTCTGACACATCATCTGGTATTTCCTAAGCTATAAAAATAGTTTATAGTTTCCTGGTATTTCCTCAGAGGTTAGAGCAGCTAAAGAGGGGAAAAGCTGTGTGATGTCGCTGAAAGCTGACCAAATGAAACGCAGTGTTATTCTGAATAAAAGTACAGATTTCTCTGGGGTTGAACATCGTTGGAAACATTTGGGATGATGGTGCTACACAACTCAACAAATTAAATAACACAGGTGTGTCCATTTGAATACAGAAATGTATCGACACACACACGTACCTTGAACCTGTCCGGCAGGGAGCGCAGCAGCTTCACCTTGATTGACAGACCGATGAGCGTAGCCATGCTGCAGTGAGGGATGGTGGGTGTGAACTCAATATTCACAGTGCTCTCTGCATCATTCACCTGACACACACACACACACACACAGGAAAGATTGAATAAACAACACACTGAGTATATTTTAACTTTTCTGTAACACTCCATTAAAGAATATCTGTCTTTTTCCCAGTCCAGCCTGAAGTAAACCTAAACTTTGACCTTTGACCACTGAAATCAGTTCAATGTTGAGTCCACATGAATGTTCGTGCCAATATATTTTTTAATCAGAATATTTTTTTGCTATTATTAGAAAGGAAAGACCAAGCGTGAAACTGGGAGAGAGAGGGGGTAACATGCAGGCTGGAACTGAACCCGTGGACGCTTCGGCAAAGACAGTGCCTTCATACATGGGGCGTCTGCTGCACCCACTGAGCTACTGGGCGCCCTGTTTGTGCCAAATTTGAGGAAATTCCCTCACGATGTTCTTGAGATATCACATTGACACAAATGAGACAGACAAGGTCACAGTGAACTTGACCTTTGACCACCAAAATCTAATCAGATTACTGTTGAGTCCAAGTGAACGTTTGTGCCAAAACTGAAAAAAAATTGAAAAAGAAATTCTGGAGATATTGCATTCATGAGAGTGAGATGGATGCATCAACCTTGACCCTTGATCACCAAAATCTAATCAGTTCATCCTTGAGTTCAAGGATGCATTTGTGCCAAAATTGAGGAAATTCCCTGGAGGCGTTCTTGAACTATCACGTTGACAAGGATGGGACAGCCAGGAAACATTACAAAGTAAAATCAAAAATGAGAGGTGCGTACGTTCACTCGGACTTGCTCCACCACGTTGAGTTCCTCCAGAGACAGAGGATGCTCCGGGTCGTTGATGGATCTGATCAGATGTAGCTTCAGTTAAAGATTTTAGGACAACATCATTAGTGTGCTGCAGTTATTAATACAATCATCATTATCACAGGACACATCGATGACATCACACTGCTTCTCTTGTTAAAACAATATTTAGTGTGAATAATCTCAGAGCTCACTGTTATACGGGGCACAGATGTATTAAGAAATGTCTGTCACTGACTTGGTTGTAAATGTAACTACATTTGTTTTACAGCTGAATCTTGTCACACACTCACTCACACTCTATAATTGAGCACTAAAGATCTAATCGGGCTGACATCATGAGCCAAAGATAAGGCACGGATCAATGACAGACAGTTTTACAGAACAATAGATTTTGAGGTAATGTGGCTGTTCATAGCACGTCCCGACCAAACTGTGTGTCGTCTCCTAGCCCACAGGGTGCATATTTGGATCGAAGGCCTTTCCAGTGAAGTCAGACATCACTAACGACATCACAAAGAACTTCTCAGACTGAAAAGATGTTGAAATTAAAATAAACATATAAAACAGAAAAACAAACTGAAGATCCTGATATTTAAGGAACTGGCAGCAGTGAATGTTAGCTCGGGGATTTTTACTTGAATAACCTGATTAATGATTCACCATCTTTGTGAATATGAGGCTCCAGATTTCATCAAATACGCTGGAAAATATGGCGGTTATAATCTGACAGCACACATCCTGCCTGCAGTGTTTAACCACGTTTCCTCTTAATGTGAATTCACCTTATTGTGCCAGCCTGCAGAGCTGGAGTGTAACTAAGTACATTTACTCAAGTTCTGTTGAATAAATATTTCACATACATATACTTGAATATTGTCCATTTCCAATTTTTCTTATTTTAATGACTAGTTGGCGCCTGATCAGACATAGCACTCCTAATCTTGTTGGAAACCTTTGTACATGACAATAAAGACTTTCTATTTCAATTCTATTTCCATCTCTCCTCCATCTCAGAGGTAAATATTGTACTTTTTACTGCACTGCATTTGTCTTGTCTGATAGCTTCAGTCCCTTTTTAGATTATATTATAAAATATAATGCTCTGCTACAGATTAAACTACCCAACAGTTTTTAGAGGAGTTCAACATCTACAGCAGGAAAATGACACCTTAATGCAGCAGGAATATTCATCTGAAAAAGGAAAACATTTCACTGCAACATCCTGACTTTAACTTATACTGCTTAGTTTCTGATAATACTTGGATACTTTTACTTCAGTCAGGTTTTAATGCAGTACTTTAACAGTGTGTTGTTAATACTGCCTGTCAGTTATAACGTTAAAGTGCTCTAAAGGGTGACTTTAACAAAAAAATAACAGATAACGTCATCTAGAAAATGATGTAACAGCTCGTCATGTTATAAAACAACATAAACATGTATTATAATCATATAGTATCAGATAAACTGCAGTTTCAATGCACACACACATGTTATAACTCAGTGGTCATAAAGCAGATAAGCTAAATTATCTGAATATAAAAAGAGGATATCGAATATTTCTCGGTCGTCGATGGGGTCATGAACGTCTTCATCCTCCTCTGTGGCCGTCAGCAGCCGCTCACCGGACCGCTGGAAGATCACCGGGTTCGCGTTCTCCAGACGGGTTCCTCCGGACATCTCTAACACCGTTATTCAGTCCACGGTATGAACTTAAGTCTCCTGATGTTGACCGGTGGCGCAGAAAAACACACCGCACCACCAACCAGCAGCACTTCCTGAAACAACGGAAACCCGCAGAGTCCAAAAGCGCTACAGAGAAAGTCTTAAAGGGACAGTACACCCAACAGGTCCCTCCTCTGCACATGCGCAGTGGCGACAGAAGTACACTAATGTAAAAGTAGATATATACACAGTGTGGAGGAAGCGTTTTGATTGTCAGCCACTGAAACTACAAACAGTTTAGAGTCATAAAAAGGAGTGTGTTTTTATTTTATCATTGCTTCTCTATACTGTAACTGAAAACCCTCAGACAGTGGTGTAAGGTAGTTATAATGGTCCAGTGCCCCCTGGTGACTAGTTATGAAGCACATGAAGCACACACACACACACACACACACACACACACACACACACACACACACAAACACAATTTTAGGCGTATATATATTTTACCAACAGTGTGTCTCACTGCCGCTTTTACAGAATCGACATGTATATTACCCAGCAATCATTTTTACATATCTGTATAGGACAAAAACTACAAGAGAAAATAGAAACTATTAGTTTAACTAAATAGTTTGTTATAGTTTATATAGAATAAGCATGTAATTTCAATAATAATAATAATAATGATAATAATAATGGCTTTATAAAGGACACAAAGAGAGGTCCATAGCGTACCACACACACAAAAAAAAAAACAGACAATCATCTATGTACAAAATTACAATATAATAAATACTACACATATTTATATAAAGACAAGAAATACCCAACACTAGATTATACAAGTTCATAAAAATATACAAAATTCAATAAACTGCACTCAAACACAAGCTGAGAGCCAGTGGCCCCACAGTCTGGATTGAAACCTGACTGAGCTCAGCTCAGGGTCAGCCAAGGCCTGCATGATACTATTCTCTGAGACCCTAACCCATAAATCTATATAGAAAATTAAGTATTAAAGCAGGGCAGGTAGGCACACCGACATTTACAAACACGTGGCTGGCACTACATCATCTCGTAAATTCAAGAAGTCTCATGCCATCATTATAGGCCACATTCAGTCTCTGCATGTTGCTCTTCCTTAGGAGCACCACAAGAGGGCAGTATACAGTGAGGTCTAAAAAGAGCTGTCTTCACATCGACTGAACACATGTTAAATTTGTAATCAAGCATGTATGAGCCATATTTATTTTGTTTCATTTCATGCAATTTTACTCCATGCCACTAGGGGGCTGTATTTATGTGTGGCTCAAGCCACTTCGGGTCAACCCATTTCACCTGAGGGAAACCCTGACGCAGGTGTTGCTGATTTGGGAAGCAAACAGTTTTCGACTGTGCCGATGCGTTTGTGCTTAGTACGTGCCCATAGGTTTAATGTGGTGAGACATTCGGTTTGTTATTTTGGTTACATGTGTTATGAGTTAACGTTATTGCTGTTGTAATGATATATAACGGAAAATAAACCGGCACGATAATTGTAAACTGAACTGAATTCTAGTTGTAAATTACTGAGCTTTCTGTTTTACTATGTTCGAGCGCACTGGGCGCACGTCGTAGCTTAAATCCTCCTTATTAGCAACCAGTATAGACTTTGTTTAGGACTTAGTCCGTACAAAGCACATTAGCTTGCACATACACTGTCTGTGGAAGTTGTTACCATCAGATAAATCACTGACAATATAATGACAAGATATTTAATCTCAGCTTTGTTAAAGATTATTACTATTTTACAAAAACAGAAAAGCATAATGCAGATTAGTTGCGCCTTTTTAAAGGGAATACATGGGAAATCGCACCATTTTTGATTTATTGTGAGTACTTCTTTGAACGCGGGCGTATTTCCAGGTGGCAATGGAGCCCCTTCACCCCACAGGCCACAAACCCCTGCCCTCAGATGTATTGATTATTGCTATTTATTAACAAATGTTCAAGAAGTTGTTGCATGCTATTTTAGAAGTTACCTGGCTAACTGAGTCAGTTCAGTACCACAGTGCCCACACCTGGACTCTAAGGGCTAATGAGCTTAGGAGGTGTCTTCCATTCTGACCTAAGACCCATACTCACCCTCAGTGCAGATGTTCCTGTACACTATGCCAGCAACACATCTTAATACTTAGACCTAGTGCATTTTGTCCTGTCAATAAAAACAGCCAAAGACTTTTAATTTATTTTAAAGTAATGCTGGAACATAACTCACAGACACAGCAATATATCCGGTATGCCTTCTTTCAGTGAAGGACCCCCAGACCCTGTGCTCTATACATGTCCCCTCAAATGTTGAAATAAAACCTGCACTCTTTCATGTCTGTGTGTTTCATTTGTTGCAACTGTCTTTAAAAATGTGAGGTCCTGTAAGAAGTCCTGGGGGTTTGGGTTGTGACTTCCAGTTTGTCCTGCAGATGGCAGAAGCTGCTCATTGAAGGCCTCAGTGATATGCTGACAAATTCCACAAGTTCTGGTTCAATATCATCTGTCGATTAGGCTGTGATTAGTTCAGCTGCCTCAGCGTCATGACACTTTGTGATGAAAATATTCAGTGTTTTGTACAAAAGAAAAAAAAAACATATCAAAATTTTAACATGGAATAACAGTGTTTAAAGCTTGTGAGCAGAAAATGATGATTTACTGTTTGTGCCTTTTGTTAATTCAATATTTTGTCCAGCGTTTTGCACACCAGCCACAATCAGATCTAACATACACCTCATTCTTTTCAACACATTCATATTGTAGCCCACCTATACCATCAGGGGACAGGGACCATTTTCCCATCTGCAGTATGACGATGAAATCAGAGAAATCAGAGCATTCACTCTAAATTTCAACCAGCACCCGTGTGTCTCCTGTCAGTTGCCTGGAAGCCCAAAACTAGATGTAGCTTGGTAGATGAATTACAGTACCTCCCATTAGCTTTCAATTCTCACTGTTTTCCTAATAGAAAATAAATTAATCTGTCTCTTGGGAAAGCTTCAACATGATACCCAGATTTTTTTGTCCATGTTCAAAGCTAAACTGATGTCCACAACTGTACTAGACAATAATTTCAACAACTTAACGTTCAGGTGTTCCACAGTTTGTCACCTTATCATGGTTAAAATGATAACATACTAAAAGTCTCTAACACAGTAATAAGTATCCATTAGGATCAGAGCGCAGACAGAAAGTCCAGGTGTTGTGTTTCAGTCTAAAACACTGAAAGAAATGACATCGTTATATACAGTATCCTTCACGTGTCGGGCTGCTACTGTGACGAGATCATCACCATGCTGATTTCATCAGGAACAGAATCTTAATGAGCCGCTGGTCTAAATGCTGCCGACGGGTCGATATGAACAACTTCATCTCAACATGTTCACCTTTTGAAAAAATGTGCATGCAGTATAATGAGGCTGCATATGGCTGCTGACACCTACATGATACTCTGTTATATAAATGTCATGCAGAAGGGCAGCTGCAGAGGAAAAGGCCAAAATGTTTTCCTAATTGTGACAATTGGGACTAAAAACCTCGAGATTCACAATTCCACCTTTACGATGGCAAACTGATTCAGGAAAGATGGCTTTAGTGAAATACACTAAACAATAATATAAAGACAGCACTTCCTGTTTTTGCTCCTGTTTTTTCACACGTTTAAATTAAAGATCTAAAAGGTTTTCTATGCAGATGAAAGACTAATTTCACTCAAATGTTGGTTGCAGATTTGTTAAAATCCATGTCAGTAAGCACTTCTCCTTGTCCAAGAGAATCCACTGACAGGTGTGGCATATCGAGGATAAAACGCTGCAGGTGACAACGTAATATAGGAGCTGGGAAAGTCACTACAAGGTGGGCGGGACGGGAGGTGGAAGGGTCCAACAAACTCCAGGAGCCTGATTTTGCTTCCTGCATGAATGTTAAGCCAAATCATTTGTTTTTTTTTTCTAAACCTACCCATGTGCTTTTATTGACGTGCTGGTGTTGGTGGTGGCATCACAGGACTATGTGACGCAATATGTGATGACTTGGGATGAGAGCTTGTTGTTTGATGCCACAGATGTCACAAGTTTTAAGGAAGTGTGCGATTGGCAGGCTGACTCCAGGAATGTCCACCAGAGCTGTTGGGTGCCATGCCATTGTTCTGACGGCCCAAAAGTCTGAAGTCTCACTAGTCCCACTGGATCAAAGTCCAGTTTCTCCAACAACCTGCTATCCCAAAACAAATGCCCAAGTCTTGTTTCCCTGAAAATACATATTCCCTTCAGTTAGTTTCAGTTTCCCAGCGGTGTTTGAACCACCGGTGTCAGGTGTTTTTTGACAGTGTCACATATCGACATTTGGTCATGGACTTTTCATGTCCACATATAACGTCCAAGGTACCCTGGGTGTGTTGGTTGTTGACGTCCAGGGACGCCTTGTCAACTTCAGCCTGTTACATGCGTTGTCTGTTTTCAAAATACGCTTGTTTTTCCTGCAACAACACACACACGTAGTTGGGTTTAGACAATAAAAGAACAGGGTTTGGTTTTAGAATCTTACAGGAAGTGAACACCAGTCTCATGGGTGAAAGTCAGTGGTTGTTGGACCCAGCTACCACCCCTCCCACTTTCCCTACTCGGACTTCAGCCCCTGAACCTTCATTATTATCCCACTGATGCTGCTTAGCCTGTTTAACGGCCACAGGCTGCATCTCATCCTTATGTGAAAGGATGGCTCTCTTCATCGGAGTCTGACGCCAGAAGTCACTGATCAAGCGTTGGTTTTCGATGACTTCTAAAAGTGGCATGAGAAAACAAGAGGTTGGATTTTGCAAATGCCAAATATGTTTGTGGAAAAATGGTGTGTGCTTCTCCTTTCTCTTGGTTGCTTGAAGGATTACAGTTATTATTCATCAAGTCTCTGCATCACATTTTCACCAGAAGCACAGGTGACCACATCAAACAGTTGTCTGACAAAAACAGAATCTTAATAAGCTGCTAAAGTGAAAAACCAGAAGGCTGATCAATAAAAAAATCAAAACCACATCACACATATCTTTGAAATGAGACACAAACAGAGGAGTTAAAGAGCTCAGATTAATTCTGGGCACAACCAGAATAACAAACAAGAGTTTACTGCTGCAGGCTGTTGACTGTCCTGGGGAGCTTTCCGTCATCTGACATCGTGTTGCTTGGAAAAAAACAATGTCTGAAGTCAAAGCATTTGTGGAAGATGAACAATGTTTGTGTCCAGTGGTATGACTTCAGCAGATCTGAATTTAAACCAGTCTGTTTACAGTTATTCACTGGGGCTGACAACATGTGTGGAGATCGTCTTGTACTGTGTGTTTCAAATGATTCATTTTGAGTAGTTCGAAGAATTTTAGTTCTTTTTATTTAGAGCCAGATCTTCATCTTCAGTTGGCTCTGCTACTGTAAATCCAAAGCAGTACACCTGATGTGAGACCGTGAAGCTGCAGTAACCACACAACTTATCAAATATACCAATAAGCCAAAACATTAAAACTACCGGTGGATGAAGAACACTGATCATCTCATTAAAATGCCAAGTTCTGCTGGGAAACCTCAGGTCCTGGCATGGATATTGATGCCACTTGTCACACTCCGCCCACCCAAACACCATTGCAGACCAAGATCCCTCATGGCAACAGTACCACCTGATAGCAATGGCCCCTCCCAGCAGGACAATCCACCCTGCCATACCCCAAAAACTGCTCCTGAATGGCCCAAGGAACGTGACAAAGAGCTCCAGGCATCGACCTGGCCTCTAAATTCCCCCATCCCAATCTGATCAAGCATTTGTAAAAAGGGGTTGGTACCCAAGATGTGCACCCAATCCACAGTGAGGCCTGCTTGGATTGCACTTGGCTCTGACCTGTCAAGGCATGGACACAGGATTTCTGGGGGTGCCCTGTGGTGTCTGGCACCACAATGTTGGCGGAAGATCCTTTGAGTCCTTTGAGTGGGTTGTTAGGTGGAGTACAAACATGTCACACAGATGCTTGATCAGGCCAGGCCAGATCTGACCTGGCCTCCGAATTAGCCCGACCCCAGTCTGATCAAGCATCCGTCTGATGTCCTGGCACCCTACCTCGGTGGCACCAATGGATGTACATAGGTTGCTGGAAGCACAAAAGGATTGATCCTGTGTAACCACTTAAAATATCCGTGTTACAATTTACCATGCATGAAGTGGGCCCCACTCTCCCTTAACTGTTTTCCATCCCCAGAACACCACAGGGAGTATATCCAACCTTCATGCCTATGCTAGGAATCTTGATGTCATCATTTACAACCAGTTAAACTCTGTAGTGAAAGGTTGGTCTTTTCAGCTGAGGAACATTGCTACAGTAAACTTACAGTATGAAGAGTGTTACCACTGCGTTCATCTCGTCAAGGCTAGATGACTGCAGCTCACTGTACCTGACTGTTCGCCAGTCCTCTTTGTCTCACCTGTAGCTGATACAAAATGTTTCACTCAGTTTTCTTATTGGTGGCAGCCAAAGACAGAGCCCTGCTTAGGCTTCCTGTCAGATACAGGATTCATTTCAAGGCACTTTTATTTGTTTTTAAAGCCACATGGGCTAGCACTCCTATTTGAGAACTTCTCTGCCTTTACTCCAGCTCTAGGCCTCCTAGGTCCTCAAAGTATTTGTTTTTAAGTGTCCAACAATCAAGGCTAGTGTATAAGGGAGACAGTGGTTTTGCGAGGAAGCTCCAAAGCTTTGGAATAGCTTTTCTGCTTTCGATTAAATCTTCCCCCTCCACTGACACTTTAAAGATGAAGCTCTGATTCAAGACTTATTTTCAGTGGCCTCTGGTTGTTCTTGCAGGTTTTAATATTTCAGTATTTTATAACATTTACAAGTTTTATTCTGTTTTGCTTTGTGCACATATTATAATATTGCCTTGTGTGCTTCTGTTGCCATTTATCGTTGTTCTTGTGCATTTTTATCAATATTTGAGCCTTTTTTTCCACTGCTGATGCTATGTTGTTGTGCCACTCACTTTGGTCAACTCCTATTGTTTTTTCAATGTGGTAACCTGGCTTGACTATATGCCCCTCTCATCAGCAACCTGACCTTTCTGGTTTGTCCAGTTTGTTGCTCAGTTTGTAAAACTGCTGCTAACCCATGACATCTTTTGACCTCTTTGGCACACGTTTGCACCTACCTTTAATTTGAAGGATGATTCTGTTGCCTCTCAGAACTCCGTGACAAACGTGTTCACAGTCATAGTCATTGCAGATATTTGAAGCTGGTTTAACACGCGTCCTGTTTCAATTAGACAAATGTAAGAGTCCTTAGGAACAGGGAACCACTGCTGTACCGTCTTATGCACATGTTTTAATCATTAATACGAGTTTGAAGGTGCTTTAATGTACAGAAGAGCATCTTCAAGACAAAACCTCACTTACCTGCATGCGTGTGTATAAACAGAATAATGACTGACTTCATTTTAGTTTCCGTGCACCTTTACTGATTTTCATTGTTCTTATGTCACAGACCTGCAGGCTGGCGGCTGTCTGATAATTAATAATAAAGTAAGATATTTCAAACTGACAGGGGCAGATACCATGTGTAATTAATCCCCCAGAGAGCAGCCTTTTATAGCACATATCTGTTGGCCAGTGGAGAAGTACACAGAATGTATTATACATATTATGTTTAGTTAGAGGCATTCCTGTTCCACAGAGAGCTTCTGTGTTTTCTCAGAAAGTGAGACGCTCTTCATCATTTATGATTTACTGAAATAAATATACAATCACAAGGTCAAAGTTAAACCGATTCAACCTGATAGGAACTTTTTTCTTTCTCAAAGCAGCGGCTGAACAGTGACGATGAAGTTTAGAATATGTTGAATACGAACCAGCGTGGTCAGTGTTCACACACAGTAAGAGACGCTGTCCATAATATGTGGTTCATTACATTAAACATGCATGTTCAGTTGCGGAGTCGGGTCAGATTCTGTCTGAGAAAACACAAAGAAAATACTCAATGATGGAGAGTGACCCAATAAATACTCAAAAAGGAACCTCGACCATGTCGAGCCAGCCCAGCTGTTGGAAAATGAAATGGTTGGGATCCTGGATGATTGTACTAACCCTTCACAGCATTTCCTGGCAGCATTGGAGCCACCAATCCTGGGTGGTTTTATTGAACCTTTGCGGCATTTCTCAGTGGCATTTGAGCCATCGATTCTGGATGGGTTTTACCAACACTTAGTGGGATTTCCTAGTGGCATTTTAGTCACTGATCCTTTTACCAACCCTTAGTGATGTTTCTCAGCGGCGTTTTAACCACTGGCCTTGGATGGTTTTACTGACCCTTTTGCAGCATTTCACAGCTGTGTTTTAGCCACCAATCCTGGGTGGTTTTACCGACACTTAGTGCCTTTTGAGCCATCGATTCTTGATGGTTTTACCAACCCTTCATTGTGTTTCTCAGCAGTCTTTGAGCAACCAACTCTGGGTGAAATTTACCGACCATTTGTTGTGTTTCTAAGCAGCATTTGAGAAAAGGATTCTGGGTGGCTTTACTGACCCGTTGACTCTTTGTGGCATTTCTCAGCAGTGTTTGAGAAACAGTTCCCGGGTGGTTTACCGAACCCTTTGCAACATTTCTCAGCAGAATTTGAGCCACTGATTCTGGATTGGTTTTATCAACCCTTAGTGGGATTTCTCAGCGGCGTTTGAGCCACCAATCCTGGGTGGTTTTTCAGACCCTTTGCAGCTTTTCCCAGCATCAGCTAAGCCACCGATGCTGGAAGGTTTTCCGACCCAGAGTGGCATTTCTTAGCAGCATTGGAGCCACCGATCCCGAATGTTTTAACCAAACTTAAGCAGCGTTGCTGGGTGGCATCTGAGCCACAAATCCTGGGTGGCTGTACAGACCCTTTGCAGCATTTCAAAGGGGTGTTTGAGCCACTGATTCTGGGTGGTTTTGTCGACCCTTCACAATGTTTCCCTACAGCCTTTGAGCCACCAATCTGGGTGTTTTCACTGACCCGTGCCTGCTTTTCCAATGGCTGTTGTGTCCCATTGGACTGAAAGCCCATTTCTTCGACAGCCTGTTATCCCAAAATACACAGCCATTGCTCCAAAGTCCTGTTTCTCCATTGATGCACTCTCCCTGCAGTTAGTTTCACTGTTCCAGCAACATTTGAGCCACCAATCCTGGGTGTTTTTACTGACCCTTTGCAGCATTTCAAAGTGGCATTTGAGCCACTGATCCCGGATGGTTTTACCAACCCTCAGGGACGTCTCTCAGCGGTATGTGAGCCACCAATCCTGGGAGGTTTTACTGACCCCTCTTTGCTTTTCATGACTTCTGTGGCACCAAAGGCGGGATTTTAAGCTAAAATATGATCTTTTCCTCACCATTACCAAGTGGTTTTTGTGCCTGCAGCAGTTGTGAAAGTTTTAAACCTCTGGATTCACCTGATTCAACCTCAGGCATGTTTTAATTTAAGAAATAACTATGATTATTTATAACCATTTATTGGCTTAAAGTCTTTCGAAAGTATAAATTTGCTCCTAATGTGTAGTTGTATCTCCATCTTTTTAAGTCCCTGTTTTAATTTGATCCAGAGTTTATTTTTCAGGGACAAAAAGCTACATAACTATTTGTTATGTGGTGTTTTTAGTGATGTGAGCTCAGCTCTGCCGAGCTGCTTCAATGGGACTCTGCAGCAGGATGGGGTTTCCTCCCTGACTGAGCGTTAATTAATAATGTCATTATTCTTCTTCAGGAGAGAAGCAGCAGCAGCGTCTGCGGGGAGACACGTAGAGTAACAGAGAGACAGAGGTGGCATCAGAGGGGAGATGTGAACAGGTTGTTCATTTAGACACTTGTCATCTCTTGTAATGGTCGGGGTTGTCATCATCATCACTCACTCTCCTGATGGCAGAGCTGAATGTTAAGAGAGCTGATGAGACTCACTTCAGCTCAGAAAATCAGCTTCTATTCAGAGACAGGGAGAGGAGGTCAGCGTCAGTTCAGATAAAGTAAACTCCAGTTTACATGTGGAGGAAATCACAGTTTGGAAAGGAAGTCACTTTCAGAGGATTTATTCATTCAGTTCAGCTGCTCAGTGTCCAGAAACACGACTGTACATTCACTGAATGCCTCTGAAACCTAAAGACAACCAGGTGTGTGAAGAGTAAAAACACCATGCTCAGATACATCTGCAGCAGTGAAGTGACTCTGAGGAGCTCACAGTCAATCTGAATCTCTTTGCTCTGCTGACATCTCAGCTGTTACCTTAGAAGTTTTACAAATCCACCTTCACTCTTACAGTCTGACCTGATTTCTACAGCATCTTCATCTTCACCCGGCATCGTCCCCATCACGGCGGTATTGAGCTGGACACTTACCAACACATAGGGCTTGAATGCAGCTCTTCCATCCGATTGGTGTCTCTCTCTTCACAGCTTCACTCTCACTTTATTTAATGACAGTCACACACACACTCTGGCCCCAGCTACTTCCTCTCTGTAGAGTTCTCTGGCTATTCGCTGGCTTCTGGATGGCACTGAGGGGAAATGAGCCATCACAAAGGGCTGAGCGACACGACAGCTCCCTGAACGCAACATCAAACAGTTTACTGCCACAGATCTCTGCTCTCCAGCACCATCAGCATTATCCATCAATCATACATGCACAGCTCATTCATTATCCTCCCATACTGTTGTTGACTGTCATTTCATCATGCATCAATGACACCGTTGTCATTTCACTGAGCCTGTTTACACCTGGTATCAACATACGCCTTGGGTGATCACATGTAGACAGCTCAAAGTCTGTGTATTCACACCAGCCGTTAGAGTGTGTCTCCATGTGCGCCTCCAGCAGGCAGCAACCTCTGAGGCTGAAACATAAAGCCAAAACCTGCAGTTCCTTTAATGTCACTCACTTACATGTCATTAAGGTTTAAAGTTATGAACGTTTAAAGACCTGTAGCTGTAGCTGTCACTATTTCAGTGTGTTTTCAGCTGAAAAAAGTTAACTGTTAATTTATGGTTGCCTAAAAAAGTCTTGGTCTGTGTTTGGTTCTACTTAAAGACCCACTAAGGAGTCGGATGTTCAGTTAGTAGGTTTAGTTTTAGTGGTTTAAGCCTACGTTTTACTAGCCAAAATTAGCATTAGCACTATTGTAAGATTGAAACTGAAACAAAGCTGCAACATCCAAGGCTGAAAAATGAAGCCGATGTGAAAGTACCAAAAACTGCAATTCCTCTAATGTCCACTTGGGGCTGGCTACAAGTGCAAATCAATCCCCACAGAACACTTTGTTAAAATGTCCAACTTTACAGCAGAAATAAACATGTTTACAGCCTGGTGCAAAAAACAGTTTTGGTCCCTGTGGCTAATTTCAACATTCATGACAACTGTACGGGGGCTGAATTTTCACGCAGACCTCGTCACATATCTACGATTGGTCATCATCTTTCCACACTGACATACGATGTGTGAAGTAGCTGGGTGCGTTTGTTGACACCGTGTCAACTTCAGCCTGTTACATGCATTGTCTGTTTTCAAAATACACTTCTGTTTTCACAGAAAATGTACAGTTTGCATACAGTCTCTTTCAAAATAAATGTACTATGTCAGTACAACATCGTGAATTGAGTTTTTTTTTTTTTTAAAAACGAACACAGTTGATTGGGTTTTAGAAAAAAAGATCTGGGTTTGGCTTTATAATCATACGGGAAGTGAACACCGTCCTCTCTGGTGAAAGTTGGTGGTTATTATTTTGACATCTAAATCATTATTATCAAGCCACAATTTCTTTTATTTTGAAAGTCAGTGACACAAGTGGAACCTCTGACCCCGTTGTCACATTGGTCACCAACGTAGAGGACTCCAGCCATGAAACTTTGATGAGGTGGCAGCCTGCATGGAGTTCAGGACACCCAAGGAGGATCCTTTGGAGGTTTGATGGTGGTGGAAGGAGCATGCTGAAATGTTTCCTAACCTGGCAGTGATTGAATGTTTGAGTGCAGCCAGTGAAAGAGACGTCTCCTCCGCTGGATTTGGAATTCAAGAATGGAGACCTCAGCTTAATGTGAGGGACTGTAGCCTATGTAGGTTTATTAACGGGTGAGCGCCAGGTCGCAGGACCTTTAGGTGCGGCTTTGACAGACATAATGACGGGTAACAGGTCGGTTCTGGTACTGAGCTTTACGGGTATGGGCTGGGTGCGGGTTTTCAAGAACAGATCTGTGCAGGACCAAACGTAAGAAGGATACTTATTTTAAACCAACCATGATCTTTTTTCTCAGTCTAACCAGATAGTTTTGTTGCTTTTGTTTCCTGAAACCTTTAAGAAGATTTGGTGATGAAAGATTTTTTGAAATGATACTACGAATGTTACAAGCAGGAAGTGACACACGGTGCCTGAGCTTTAGATATGACCAAAGATCTGAAGAGAGACAGAAAGCCTTTTTTTTCCTAACTATCCTGTGTGATCTGCTCGGCCAGGTCCAGAATCTGTAATAGCTCATTAAATTCTCAGCACAATCTGCGAAGCTTAGTCTGATCACAGTTCTGAAGTTTGGTGTGGGCTGAACCTTTGGAGGTCACACAGTCACAGACAGAACTGTTTGAGTTAATGCCCAAATTCACACTGGGAAGAACAGAGGACGGGCCGGTTTTTATGTTTCTGTGGAGAGATAGATCGATGCTTTGACTTTCCACCGGTTGCTTTGTTCCCTTGTGTTTTCTCTCAGACCGACTGCAGAACGTTTTCACGGCTCGTGTGTGGGGGATTCACAAAACACAAAATATCTGCTTTTGGAAGATTGCTATGAGAATGCTTCTTATTCTTTCTGCAGGTACATTTCAGAGCCTTCTGCTTTGACTACACTTTTGATTTCTCTCTGCAGGGCATTTCTGTTAGTTTTATATTGTAAGGCGCTCTTTAGAAAAAGACCTCTAAAACAGCCACCGCTCTGATAAATGATCTTTTTAAAAGCCACAACTATGGAACAGTCACCTCCTGTCAGATCGCCCTGTGTCAGGGCCTGCTGGTGAAAGACACTCACATCGAACTGTGAGCACCTATAATATATACTGCGGGAAACACGCCCTCCCCAATATTCACATATGCTCATAATGCCCCAATAATATCTCAACTAAGAAATTAAACACAAGTTGAGTTTTATACACTGTTGAAATGAGGAGATTCTTAGTTTTCTATTGACATTGGTATTGTTTTTGAACTCCAAATATGATGCAAAATAGGTCATAGGTTTGGGCGACAGGGCCCCAACATAATATCAAAACATTTCAGGGTGTTTTTGCGATAATCTTAAATATTTAATTATTAAGTATCAAGTATTGCAACAAAATAAGTGATCTAGTTTTACAGTTTGCTTCAAATATTCAGTAAAAACTAAAACAATCTCTCATTTCTTTAGTTTGTGAACAACAACAGTAACTCAGAGTGAGATTCAGATTCTGTATACAATATTAATAGTTCAACTAAATAAACTCTACCACTAATTACACATTTAAACAGCTCCCAAATATAAAAAATGTCCCCTGGGATCTATATATATAAATCAACAGGTGATTCCCTTCTTTTTTTATTTTCCACCTGGACCTTTATGCTCTGCCATTTCTCCTCTAATCATCACGCTGTAACCTGTGACAGGCTGTTATGATACCACAACTATCACACAGACACATATATGGAGTTTGTTCATGTTTACATTACCAAAGGTTTATGACAAAATCACTTGACAACGCAGAGAGAGAGGAGAGGGAGAGACGCTGTGCTGCTGCCAGAGGAGCCGCTGAATGAGTTCCCTCTGAGCGGTGAGTCACTAAAAGAGTCTGAGAAGTAAAACATTCAGGACGCCACAGTTTATTCCACACTACTGAAGCTGCTCCTCTTTTTGGAACCACCACAGAGTTGCTAATAATTTTGCTTTCAGCCATGCTTGTTGTTGCCAGTGGGTAACAGTATGACATCATTAAGTCAACTAATCAAAATATCACGAGTATCACAATATGACTTTTTAATATCATATTAAAAATGATACCAGGATTATCATGAATGACATGATATGCCCACCCCTAATAGGTCACATTACCTGAGCTGTGATTTAAAGAAAACAGCCTTCAGAAAGACACAGTATAGTTTGTTCTAAAAAGGTCTGTGTGTGTGCACTCATATGCCGCCTCCTTAACATGGCATGCAGTCATCAAAAGAACCTCTGTCTGAAGATTTTGGATTCAAAATGCTCTAAAAGGGTCGGTTTAGCTGTAAAGTTTCTAAAAAATTTCTTCTGGGGGGAATACCCTCTAAACCCTCCTGAACAATGTCCAAAACTCTGACTGAAAAAAAAAATAGTTTTGTGGCCAAAAATTTTCTTGGAAATATCCCAACATCTCACTAAAATACCCTGTTTTGTTGCCACATACACAGCTGAACATGTCCCAAACTTTCTTTTAAAAATATCAGATTTTATTGCCAAAATTTGCTTGAAAATATCCCAGTGTCTCATTAAAAATACCTGGTTTTGTTGCCACATATACAGCTGAAAATGTCTCAAACTCTTGTCAAAAAATGCCCAGTTTTGTTGCCAAAACATGGCTAGAAATATTCTGACATCTTGTTGAAAATACACGGTCTTGTCACCAGAAACATGAATGCAAATGCCCCTATGTCTTATTAGATATACCCAGTTTTGTTGCCAAAAATTTGCTCGTAAACACTCTACGTCTCTTTAAAAATACCCGGTTTTGCTGCCATATACACAGCTGAACATGTCCAAAACTCTTTTTTAAAAAATGCCTAGTTTTTTGCCGGAACATGGCAGGAAATATCCCAACGTCTTGTTGAAAATACACTGTCTTGTTGCCACAAACATGAATGCAAACGCCCCTATGTCTTATTAGAAGTACCCAGTTTTGTTGCCAAAACTTTGCTTGAAAATATCCTGACATCTTATTAAAAGTACCTGGTTTTGTAGCCACAAACTAAGCAGGAAATATCCTGACGTCGTGTTGAAAATGCACAATTCTGTTGCCACAAACGTGACTACAAATGCCCTTATGTCTTGTTAAAAGTACAAAGATCTCTTGCCACAAACAAGGCTGGGAGTGTCTTGACTTTCTTGAATTTCATTCAACATTGCTGAGCAGGTGATTACAGCCTTTGTGAGATCAGCAGTTCAAACCCTGATTCAAACAAACAGTCACACTCTGAAGCAACTATGTGCAGAGTTTCATGTGATTAAAGCATCTCTCAGAAATCACCCTGCAGTTTGTAGAAAAGTCAGAATGAAGACAGAGACTGAACAACCTGCTCTGACTGGGAGGACAGAAGTCGGTTTTTCTATGCTCTAAAAGTGAAGAAACAACAGAGACAGATTATAAAACCAGGCTGACAGAGACCCAGACAGACACGCCCAGCTTGATATGAGGGTGGAGGTTGTTTTTCTTTCTTTCAATCAAATTAATGTGGGACAGACTGTGATGAATGTACCTGCTGTCTGAGGCACAAACACACAGAGGGCTTCAGTATTAAAGGATCATAGGTTTGTGCTGGAGAGGGTGCAGACAGTGACGCATGAGGGTGTAGAGCTAGAAGGGATTTCATATTGATTCAGTCACCAAAATAAACACTGTTTCACCAAATGTGTAAACTCCAAACGTTCACGTTGTGAATTCACTCGCTCATCGTGACTCATCAGTTTAAAGTGACCTCATATCCACTTGAAAATGTCACAAACACCCAGCCTCTTCTTTTATCTCATGATAAGCTTGTTGACACATTTCAGACTGGGTTTTTATCTCTTCATTCCACCCTAACCACACCGGCTGAGGTGACAAATGATCTCTGAGTTATTGATGGCTCAGACCACTCCTCTGCCCTCCTACCGCTCCATCAATACTGCTGATCGCAGCTTGTTTTATCACCGTCCCCACAGCTGACGTTCACCTCAACCCCTGTTAAGAAAACGAGGAACACAACAATGCTAACAGTCTGTTCAGGTTGTCTTAACACTCAGTCTCTTGTGGATTTGCAAATATTGTGCATTTATATTCTTTTCTCTCTGTCATGTTGTGGTGGCCAACGTAACAATTACCTGGATAATGTTTAGAGGCAAATTGTCAGTCAAGTCAGGAAGTTTCCAGCCATGTTTATGACAACAAAACTGGATATTTTTAACAAGACAAAGAGGCATTTGCTGTCGTGTTTATGGCGACAAAACTGTTTTTCTTCCCCAACAAGACACTGGGATATTTCCAACCTTACTTGTGGCAACAAAACCTGGTTTGTTTAACGAGATGTTGGGATATTTCCAAGAAATTTTTGGGCAACACAACTGGGTATTTTTATCGAGACATGGAGCATTTGCTGTCTTGTTTGTGGCGACAAGACCGTGTATTTACAACAAGACATCAAGATATTTCCAGCTGTGTTTGTGGCAATAAAAGTGGTTTTTAATGCAGTGTGGGGATATTTCTGGGAAAGTTTTTGGCAACAAAACTAGTTGGCATTTGCATTTGTGTTTGTGGCAACAAAAATGTGTATTTTCAAAGACATCAGGATATTTCCAGCTTTATTTGTGACAACAAAACTGGGTATTTTTAACAAGACAAAGAGGCATTTGCAGTCTTGTTTATGGCGACAAAATCATGTATTTTCAGCAAGATGTCAGAATATTTCCAGTTGTGTTTGTGGCAACAAAAAAGGGTATGTTTAATGAGATGTTGGGATATTTCCAAGTAAAGTTTTGGCAACAAAACTATGTAATTTTCAACGAGAGTTTGGGACATTTTCACTGAGTATATAGCAATCAAACTGGGTATTTAAACGAGACATAGAGGCATTTGCAGTCGTGTTTATGGTGACAAGACCTGGTGTTTTCAATGCAGTGTTGGGATATTTCAAGCCTTGTTTGTAGCAACAAAACCAGGTATTTTGAATGAGATGTCTAGATATTCCCGAGCAAATTTTTGGCAACAAAGCTAGGTATTTTTGAGGAGACGTACAGGCATTTTCTGTCTAGTTTGTGGCAATGAGACTATGTATTTTCAACAAGACGTCAAAATATTTCCAGCTGTGTTTATGGGGATAAAAGTGATCATTTTTAATGCGACATCGGGATATTTTCAAGCAAAGTATTGGTGACAAAACTAGGCATTTTTCACTAAGAGTTTGGGACATTTTCAGCCGTGTGTGTGGCAACAAAAGTGGGTATTTTCAACAAGATGTCAGGACATTTCCAGTTGTGTTTGTGTTGACAAAACCGGGTGCTTTTAACAAGACGTCTAGCCATGTTTTGGCCGAAACAACCGAGGTATTTGTGACAACATTTTGGGAAATTCCTAGCAGCATTTGTGGTGACAAGACTGGGTATTTTTAATGAGATGTCGGGACATTTTCAAGTATTTTTCAATGAGAATTGGGATATTTTCAGCTGTGTATGTGGCATCAATCAGAGTTCAGGACATTTTTAGTCATGCTTATCCCGACAAAACCGTTTATTTTTAATAAGATGTCGAGATATTTTACTGTGTTGTCTGTGGCGACTACACCGGGTGTGTCTTTTAGTGAGATTTTTGGACATTTCTGGCACATAACCCCGAGTACAACAGTCAAAATGTCCTTTATTTTTGTACTGATTCAGCAAATGAGATGTAACATGTTAATAAGTGAGCTATAGAAATTAAATAAAAGGGCTGCAGCTGACCTGCTGCTGCTGTAGCCTTTTATTCAATGGACAATATGAGTTTAGTATCATTCCTCTCATGCAACTCTCTGCCAGAAAGGATATAGGTGGATTTGTAAACCATAGAGGTGTAAAATCAATAAGCTAATCTGTCTTTATCTCTGTGTGTTTGTCTTGAGCCACCTGATCTGTCTTATTATGTCAGGAAATACAAGAACACACAAACATGTTCAGCTGAATTTATTATGGCAGCTTTACAGAGAGACACAACTTCACTTAGATGTTTAGAAGCTGAGGTGGAATTCAACAAGAGAAAACAACCTCCTGACCAAATAAAACATTAATGCTACATTGAAAGTGTGTGCGTGTGTGTGTGTGTGTGTGTGTGTGTGTGCATGTGTGTGTGTGTGTGTGTGTGTGTGTGTGTGTATGTTTTAGCTGTGTATTGTGTGTACTGCATGCTTGTGAGCATGTGCAGGCAGACCTCATGGTGTTTTATTGCTTATTAGCATTAAAATAACAATCACTGGTCTGTTCTCATGATGTGATTTAACACAACAGGGATTCCACCTACGCTGATCACCATGCCTATAAAACTTTCACAAACACTGTTTCAGCCCCGTGGTGTCTGCCTGCACAGAGGAGTGGGTGCGTTTAACATTTCCTGCAGCAGCAGTCACAGCAGTTTGTTGGACATTAACACAAGACCATTCACATGGTTAGCACGAGCAGAGATATTCAGCACGGTCAGTCAGACAAAGGCTGTGTCAGAATATTAAGGCATGTCTGTAACACACTCATACTGTAAAGAAAATTAAGTTTACTAAAAAAAATTGTGGCCTGCATACTTTTTTTTATTTGGGTTTTTGAGCGGGCTGTTGTTCACTTCAGATCTCCACATCATCAGGAGAGGAAACATGCAGCATGGCAACATAAAAAAACAATTAAAGCACAATAAAGCAGTGAGACATCAGAGGGCAGTGAATACAAAACATAACAGTCGTTGCACAGAGGAAATATTGGAGCTGCTTACAGTTGCAAAAATCAAAAATGAATTGCAAATGGTGGTTAGAAAAAACCTCCAGAAGGGGTGACTTCTTGCTCAGCTGGTGGAGTGTGCGCCCCCTGTAGGATCAGTCATCAGAAGATAATCTTAAAAAAAAGAAAAGCTCCAGACAAAGTTAAATAAATGGAACATTTGGCATGTTTTATTTTATTTCTTTAAATTTAATTTAATTTGTATTGCATGACAATAAAAAACACAGACAAAACAGCAAGGGGAAAACGGGACGAGGTTATGTTGGCTAATAATAATAATAATAATAATAATAATAATAACAATAATAATAAATTTAAACCCAAATAAAAATAATAGTAAATAAGAAACAAGGAAAAATTTGATAAAAATAAATAAAAGCAATAATAATAATAATAATAACAATAATAATACATAAAAAACAAATAAAAATAATAATAATAAATAAGAAAAAAGGAAAAATACTAAGAAAAATAAATAAAAGAAATAACAGTATAATAAAGGGGAAGGAAGTATATTTAAACTTATTTTACCTTTACTCTGTCACCACTAATATCACTCACTAATTAATAATTAATAATAATAAATAATAAAGTCAGGGGGAGTGTCTCCCTATCAGCTGGCAGTGAAGCAGTGCTGGGGCACAATTTGGAAAACTGGCACGATCAGCCAGGTAATTGTTGCATCTTCTGGTCACTGATATGATGTTTGGGCAAAAATCTTACATTGTTGTAACTGTGGTGTTGATATGTTTCGTCTACAGATTTTTCATTTTTGATATTACTATTGTTACTATGATAACAGGTGAGTTGTGTTTCTTTATTTCGACTGATCTGTTGGACTTCGGGTCGCCCGCAGACCCTTACAGGAGGGAGCTGGCCCTACGCAGACTTAATCCCTTGAAAAAAAAAAAAAAAACCTGCTCCCAGACCATGAGGATGTGTATTTAAAGCCTTCCTTAATGCATGTATTGCGTAATTTCCTGTCAGCACATATCAGTGAAGTACATTGATTTCTTGCACACCAAAATGTCCCACTTTAAAACCTGTATATGACATACAGTGCATATTATCCACTGTTAGACTGTAGCATGGAGCTGAGACACAGCCGAGGACCACCAGCAGAAACTTGTTCATTAAAAAAAGCAGCAGTAACAGATATATTTAGATCCTTGTCTTTAACAGCAGAGCGTCAGCGGCGTGTTGGTGTGGAGCATCAGCAGTAATGTATTACAGTAACACCGGTTCAACTGCGAAACAACAGAGACTCTGAAGTGTAAACGCTCTGATTTTAACAGCTTGGTAACGACCAGCAGCTGCGTCTGTGTCTGCGGCGCGGCCAACACTTCCCATCCTGCCATTAGAGCAGATTGGGTCTCTGTTGACCTTTTACTGTAATTATGTTCTGTCAGCGCGGCCTGTCTGCCGCTCTCAGTCTAATTCATGTTTGGCTCCACAGAAGGAACTGACTGACCGCTGAAACAAGTCTGCAGTGATGGGTGTTTTAATCAAGACACTGAGAGCAATGATAGATGGCAGAGAGATAAAACTGTTATACAACTCACTTCATACAGAAAGTTTATCTGTCTGTCTGCCTGTGTTGGCATTGTACCTTTCTGCAAACCATAAAGACATTTGCAGGTTTCACATGGCTGTTTTTATAGACTCATAGCTGCGTGTCCAGCAGCTTTTTGGCCCCCCAGATGTGGGTGTTTTTAGGAACCTGTAGACGTATTTCTAGCAGATTTTCAGCCCCAAAATGTGGGTGTTTTGTAAGGACAGTTGTCACTGAGTTCTTAGCAGATTTTCAGCCCCAAAATGTGGGTGTTTTGTAAGGACTTGTCACTGTGTTTCTAGCAGATTTTCAGCCCCAAAATGTGGGTGTTTTGTAAGGACCTGTCATTGTGTTTCTAGCAGATTTTCAGCCCCAAAATGTGGGTGTTTTGTAAGGACTTGTCACTGTGTTTCTAGCAGATTTTCAGCCCCAAAATGTGGGTGTTTTGTAAGGACTTGTCACTGTGTTTCTAGCAGATTTTCAGCCCCAAAATGTGAGTGTTCTTTATGGACTTGTCTCTCTTTTTTTTGTGGCTTTTCCGCCTCTAAACTTAAGTGTTTTTTAGGACTCCTAGCTGTGCTTCCTGCAGCATTTCAGCCCCCCAAAACGGATGTTTTTACAGATTTGTAGCTGTGTTTCTTGTGGCTTTTCAGCTCTCAAATGTAAGTATTTTTTAGGGACTTACAGCTGTGTTTCTGGCAGTTTTTCAGCTGCTAAATGTGAGTGTTTTTTATGGACTTGTAGTTGTGTTTTCAGCAGCTTTTCTGCCCCAAATTAGGAACTTGAAGCTCTACTTCTTGCGGCATTTTAGCTTCTAAATATGGGTGTCTTTAGTGACTTGTAGCCGTGTTTCTGGCAAATTTTCAGCCATCAAATGTGGATGTTTTTTAGGGACTTGTTGCTGTGTTTCCTGAGGCTTTTCCGCCCCTAAACATGGGTGTTTTTAGGGACCCATAGCTGAGTTTCTAGTGGCTTTTTAGCCCCCAAATGTGGATGATTTTTATGGACTTGTAGCTGTGTTTGTTGTGTTTTTTCAGCCCTCAAAGTGATGGGATAGTGTCACAAAAAGCAATTGTTTTACACCGTCAGTCATTGTGCCACCAAAACTGGGTATTTCAAACCAAAACATGTCTATTTTCCTAAGCATAACCAAGTGCTTAGGCACAAGCCTAACAACACTTCAACTACGAAGCTGTTGAAACATAAAGATTCAATATGTCAACCACATAATAATGTGCAAAGTAACACATCTGTGGATTGTAGAAACTGTCTTTATAGATATATAGATCTCTAACGACCTTAGAGTTTAGATAATGAACACAAAGCTCCTTTCTTGCAGCCCTCCACTTTTCCAGGGCAGTTGAAACTTCCAGCTGAGCTCCGACCTATTTTATTCCAAAATGAGATGCCGTTAGGAGGAGGCTGCTTTTAAGGATAGCGCTGATGTCACTGGGTGATCTATGAGGGCTTCAGGGTTTAGCGCCCTAATGCCTGGTAGAGGAGAGGCTGAGGAAAGAAGTAACAGGGCAGCACACAAGGTTTCAGAGTAAAATCACCTCTGTATGATTCATCACTTTGCTTTTTCTCTAATGGTGACTGAAGACTGGGCCTCGGAAATAAAATATCTGGCATTTCTCAAAATAAAAGAAAATCAAGGGATGAAAAATTTCAGAGGAGAGTAGACAGCGGAAAAGAAGCAGGAAAAAGGCCTAATTTTATCGATCGACTCCCATATTTGAGTCATACAAAGAGACGTTGTGGGAGTGAACTCTTCACTTACACTGGTCTTTGGATTTTCAGTCAATTTAGAGCCTGTCGACATTTCAAAAGAGAACTCAGCTGAAATGTGTGATCGATAAAGTGTCACATTTATATTCTATGAGTAGTGATCTGAGCTGAAATACTTCCCCGTTAAAAACTATTTGTCATGTACACGTCTTCGTGCTTCTGGAGACGTTAATGGCTACAGGTAATTACTGTAATCAAGTGAAGGGAAAGATGTGATACATTTCACAGCTGTGAATGGCGTTATCATGTATCAGCCATTAACACGGCACACACTGCATCACATTACAGTAAACACTGTATTTCGTTTCAGTTCTCTGTAGGTGAATACATTTTATCAAAGTGAAAGAGGCAAACATGCTGCTATCGTCTCAACATTTTTGATATCAGTGACAACATGATGCTGAATTTCTTCTGTACATTAATTTAGGGAGTAAGATAAGATAAAACTTATATATCCTGAGGGAAACTGCTGTGCAGCAGGAAGTGGGAGGAGTGGAAGTCTAAGATAACAATAACAGCATGGTGCAAATCGAAAATATATCCAATATTTACAGTGTCAAACTCATTTTAATATGTTTTAATTTAATCAAATGTCTTCAAGGCTTCAGTGTTGAATGAAGAACTTTATAAAAACTAAGAATTTAGTTTATTAAATTAAGAAAAACTAATTTACATAGATGACTGAAGAATTAAAAAAAACAACCAGATCTTTATGCCAACTTTAGACACTGGGAACTTTTCAGTACTCAGTACAACATAAAAAGGTGTTAAAGTTGATGTTCAGTGTTACTCGATATCCACTAAGGGGCTTTTTGAGAAAACCAACCCAGTCTCACTGTGAAGTTGTCGGATACCAGCGCTTAGTCAGTGACTTTCAGTGTCAGATACTAACAAAAAAAGCTGTCCTTTCACGTCGGCATGATATGCAGCCGGTCGCCGGTCCAGCAGCCCCAACTTTCACCTCGGAGGCCAGTCTTTGCTTCCTGTGTGATTGTAAAACTGAACCCTGTCCTTCTTTCCTAAACCTGACCACATACTTTTGTTGTTGACGACATAAAAACCTCAATACCTGATACTGTACAGAAGTAGTGCTTATATTTTGAAAGAGACTGACTGGGTGTGTTGGTTGTTGACATTCTGGGACGCCGTATCAACTTCAGCCTGTTACATGCATTGTCTGTTTTCAAAATACACTTCCGTTTTCACAGGAAATGTACAGTTTGCATACAGTCTCTTTCAAAATAAAAGCACTATGTCTGTACAACACCACAAATGGATGTTTTTTTTCCTTTAACAACACACACGGTTGGGTTTTGGAGCGAAGAACAGGGTTTGGCTTTAGAATCTTACAGGAAGTAAACATCAGCCTCCTGGGTGAAACTTGGTGGTTGCTGGACCCATCCACCTCCTCTCCCACCTGCCCTACTTGGACTTTGACCCCCTTTACTTAAATTGTTGTGCAGCCACTTTCACCCCTGACACTGCCGGGCGCCGATACAGAATAATGGCAACAAGCCGTGTATCATGCCAGCATGGAAGGACGGCATTATTTATCAGTGTCTGACGCTGGAAGTCACTGACCAAGTGCTGGTATTCAGCAACTTCAGAGTGAGACTGGGTTGGCAGATTCAACATACTGAATGGGCCAATATACAACTAGTCGACTGGTGCTGATGGTGCAGTCACAGCACAAAAACTAAGGCAACTGTCTCTCACCAACGATCTGACATTGACCAATGGCTGACTATAGGCTTGGTGCGTTAAGGCCATAAAAACAAGTGTTAGGGTGCGGTCACACCTGCCCTGTTTAGTTTGGTTCAGTCAAACTCAAGTACGTTTGCCCCCTCCTCCTGTACTGCCTTAATATGCACATTCAGCACATCCAATGCATCAAAACATTGTTTTCTAGTTGGAGCCGTGCCTCGTTTTCAAACTGTATGCTTTGACTCAAATGAACAATGACAGCAATATAGTCCACGATGAGCAGCGCTAAAATCAACCTGCGTAGTTGTCCCTCCATTGTGACATTAGAAAGTGTCACATTTATCTTGACAGTGTACTCTTCTTCAATGTTTTCTTTACTTCCTGGATTTTTCCCACATGGAAATTCTGACCAATCAAGAGCAGCTTTCTCACACAAGGCATTTGATCTGGTCCGCTTGTAAATGCTGCCGTGAGAACACCAACCAACTCTAGGCAATTATACAACTTTGTGACAACATGAGTCCCTGATTCAGACCAAAGGAGACAACAACAGGTCTGGCTTGTCAGGCTTGTGTGTCAAGGACACAAAAACAAGTGTTACTGTAGAGGAAATGAGGACCAGACATATTCTCAGAATGTACTTGTGTACTGTACAGGTTCACTTCTTTGGCAGGTTGAATATTGAGGCTTTACTGACCCACACAGACTTAAACTTTTTTACTATAATTCACACTGTTAAATTAATGTGAATTTACGATGAAATGTGAAATAATTTGAAGCTTTTCCAAATTACATCCATGCTCTCACTCACCAACACTCCACAAATCATGACTATAGTGATTATCTGTCCATTTTTTCCACATTTCACCCTCTCCTCTGTGTCTACGACCCTTTAACTCATGCTGTAAAATGGAATATTTATTTGTGTGTCGCCACATGACGTTGCCCCCTCACACTCCAGGTATTAACTCGTAACCATCTTTTGTTTTCAGTCGGCATTCAGCGCCAGAATGATTAGATTCAATACATTGTTGGGTCTCAGAGGGAGATCTCTATTAAGATAGGCCTGAGTGACTGCAGGCTTTAGGAGCTGAGCAGCCTCTCTTCAGCCAATAATGGGAAGCAATTCAGAGCTGGCTGAAACAGCACGGGGAGGACGACGAGCTCAGCACCAGCTGAATAAAACCCCCGGGAAGCTGTTCTGCCTCACAGAGCACTGTTCTGTATTTATGGGCTCTTTTGTCCTATTTATGGACTCTATTAGAACAAAGGCCAGAACATTTTGTTTTATTTATTTCAGCCGTGTTTACAGTGAAGCTTTGCTGTGCATGCAGCCCTCGCTTCAGCACCGTCTCGCTTTACTTTCAGGCTGCTCAGCGGTCGGGAATCCCACAGCGCACAGAGGATAATGAGAATGTTAAAGTAATAATCTTGGACTTTTTCTTACATACTTTAGCTGTGCTATTTAAAATTCTCTTAGAAAATGTGCTGCACACAAGACGTGATGCGTTGTTTGTCTGTGTCAGCGGCAGCAAAAGGCTGTTTGGAATAAAAAGATGGACACCTGGGTGTTTAGTATGAACAGCAGCATTTTTATACAACAAATAACACCTCTGTGCAGCGACGTTTTATACAAGCTCTGACAAGAATAACAGCACTATTCTTCCATTAGTGAGAAAACACAGATTGGTTAAATCTTCATAATCATCAGCGTACCGCTGCTCTTGCAAAACATGATGTTGGTGTAACTTTTCCAAATGTTTTCAGCAGGCATGTATGTTACAGAGAGCGATGCTTTGAGAGCGCTGGAGGAAGCAGAATACAACAGAACACTTAGAGCTGCACATGCAGTGAGACAAACAAGCATCCTCCTCCTGTAGATTCCCCTCGAGTTCCCTGAGACAGAAACTCATTGTCAGTTTCTGCACAACTTGCATTTATTTCAGTAAACTCTGAGGAAAAACTGAGACAGAAACACATTTTCTGTGATTTGACTTTGCAACATAAACAGTGAAGACGATTCTTTTTCAACAGCCCTCTGTAACGCTGCTGATCCGAGTATTGGGCGCACAAATTAGCACTAAATGACTAATCAGGTTAGGTCTAACAGCTCTGCAGTGTCTTCAGTATAACACAAATATTAGTCTTATTATTCATAGTCTGAGTGTCTTTTTAAAATCCAGCCAGGGTTCAGGTGTGGGAGGAAAACAGAAATCCTTGTGGAATTAGATCCTAAATGTGAAGCAGTACACTTTTAACTTTCTCATCCACCCTCAGTCTGCTGTCATCGCCCTGACCTTTACAGTCTGCAGTATAAATCCCAACCCTGGGTTGAGGAGTGTATCCAGCTTATTCCAAAAGACTTTAAACTTCTTATTGTTAATTTTATGCACTCTTTCCTCTCTGCACCCTGGTTGCCAGAAGAAATGTTGGTATTGTACATTTCTGCAAACCATAGATACATTAAATTTGTTATTAAGTAGTGGATTCATTACAACTTTATGTTTTAACAGTATTGTGGTTAATGTGTGGACACAAAAACATCTTGGTCATGGTTGAGAGAAAAAATCATGTGTTGGCCTAAAATACCTGCTTTCGGGGACACAATCCCAGCAGCAAATACAGCAATGTCTCTATAAAAACAATCTGTTTTTGCAGCACTATCCCGTGCTGAAAAAACAGTTACCTGTCCCTAAAAAAAAAACTAACTGCGGTGCCTCAAAAGTCACTGGAGAAGCAATGATAAAAAAAAAAAAAAACGATGACTAGTTTGTTAAAGACAATTGGAAAATGATGGCCAGTCCCTAAAAAAACCACCCACATTTGATGCTGAAAAAGCCACTAGAAAGACAGTGACTGGTCCCTTACAACACCCAAAGTTTGTGCCCAAAAGGTCACTGGCATAACAGTGACCTGTCCCTAAAAAACACACGTTTGGTGCTGAAAAAGTTACGAGAAAAACGGCCACAGGTTGCTAAAAAAACACCCAAGCCAGGTGCCTATAAAGCTAGAAACACAGCAACCGGCCCCTAAAAAACACCCATGTTTGGTGCCAGAAAAGTCACTCGAAAAACAGCAAGGGGTCACTAAAATAAACCCACATTTGACAACCAAAAAGGTGCTGGAAAAACAGCAACTGGTCTCTAAAAATACCCGAGGTTGGTGCCGAAAAAAGTCGCTGGAAACACAACAACCGGTCCCTATAAAACACTCACGTTTGGTTTCTGAAAGGCCATTGTAAAAATAATCCTCTACGTTTGGTGCCTTAAAAAAAGCTGCTGGAAACACAGCAATGGGTTCCTTCCTAAAAACACCCATGTTTGGTTCCTTAAAGGCCATCTGAACAACAGCCACAATTACCGTAAAAAAAACACTCACATTTGGTGCCTAAAAAACACTGAAAACAGGGACCAGTCCCTAAAAAACACCCAAGGTTGGTGTCTAAAAAGCCGCTTGAAAACCAGCGGCCTGTCCCTAAAAGACATGTTTGGTACCCAAAAAGGTGCTGGAAAAACAGCCTCAGGTTGCTAAAAATCATCCACATTTGGTGCCTACAAAAATCTGCTGGAAAAACAGCCACAGGTTGCTGAAAGACTCTCAACAGGTGCCTAAAAAGTCCCTGGGAAAACAACAACAGGTCACTAAAATTCACCCACATTTGCTGCCCAAAAAGCTGCTGGAAAAACAGCCCCAGGTCGCTGAAAGACGCCTTAAAAAGCAGCTGGTTAAACAGTGATGGGTGGCTGTTGTTGTTTGTTGGTCACTCTAGAAACATCATGATGCGTATGAAGTGTGTAAATGTGACATCCATGGATCGCAGAAATGTGAAATGCCAACATTTCCTCCTGGTGACTGCGCAGCTCTCTGTGGAAGTTTCTCACTGTAATGACATTGTTGTGGGAGGTGTCACGGGGCCCAGGTCACTGACTGTGGGGACACAGATAGTCAGTGTTGTCCTCTGTGTGAGCTGTGTGACATGTGCTCAGTGCAACATGTCCCTGATTCCATCTGAACCACCTGTGAAGAGGCAAAGCGTTTCCATTGATGCTGCTGGCAGCGGAGCTTTCTGACACTGGGCTGCATCCAGAGAGTAAATCTAGTCTGCAATGTTGGGATTGTCATCCCTGTTTGAGCTGCCACATTTGCAGGCCAAATAAAACATAGCATCCAAGTGTGTCTCTGATAATTCCCCGTCTGTAGGTTGTTGAGAGCAGCTGCCTTCCTCTCCCCGATGCTTTCAAAGCATCTCTGTGTGCTGGCTCCTGTGTTCTGGAAATGGTTCAAAGCTTTCTGCACGATTTTCATCTTTGAAACTTTCATTCCCTCCCCGAAGGTAAAAACACTGAAGACTCCTTTTCAAGCTTAAAAGCAAAAACACCCGCAGGATCAACACAAAGCATCCTCACTCTGGCTTTATGTCAGCCAGTGGTGCTGGTTTTGTCTCTCTTGTATTTTTTCCTGTCATATTTTTAATACAACAAACTGAAAAATGCCCCCTTGTCTTTTTTATCCTCTTCATTTTCTTCTGAAAGTATTCTCAGCTGAGTTTCCTCTCCTTCAGCAGCCGTCAGATGAGCAGGTTGTCACCCCGGTTTGTGAGGACACCTGTGAGACATGCTCAGGTTCCTCCTTGGCGCAGATATCTGGTTTGTGGTTGGAGAGTCGGGGACGTAGTTCTGCTCTGGCTCTTCAAACCTCGCCTGGACTCCTTTCAGCTGAACATGAAGCACAGCTGCAGTCATGTTTCTCTGGATATTGCTTCAGGCCTCATCCTCCATATTTCCAATGCGAAACTGTGCTACACTTTTCTTTTTCACACAAATATAAGAACAACTGTTAAGACTAAAAACATCAGTGAAAAGTGTGATTATTTGTGAGGCCAAATCACAAACTTTAATGTCCATGTTGTGGTCAGACAAGTCTCTGCAGTAATTTACTGCAGACAGTCATCATTTGTGTCAAGGCTGGACAGATGGATGATAAGTGCTTTCCTTCAGTCAGAAATCAGCGTGAACCCGTCTTAGATCTGTCGATCAAACGCACTGAACTGACGTTAGCCTGTGTTTTAAATGCTCACACATTCTCTGAAATGTTTCTGATTTTTTTTCCAGGGTGAATTTAAGACTCTCTGCATGCCTGCACACACTAATGACACAAAAATATTGTCCAAAAGGCAACAGATCTGTCTCCCAGCTCCTCTGTAGCTCACTAATTAACACAATTTATCTTGTTTATTTAATCTATGAAAAAACTGAACTTTGTACATGCACAAAAAGTCAGCTGCTCAGATGAGTATTTCTCACTGTGTTTCAATTATTTCCCTCCTGTACTGCTTTCATTTTCTTGCAGTTCTGTTGTATAACATCTCTAAGATCAGTGGTTCCCAAATGGTTCAGCCACAGGGTCCAGATTTCTCCTTCATCATCAGTTCAAGGTCCACACAGTTTAATACATTTAGCGTCACACTTGCATTTGGCCTTGTAATCGAGCTAGTTTGCTGCTGTCTCTCTCAAGTAGCTGCCCATTAGTCATTCACTTTTCCACAGCAGGAAACAGCACTTCAAAATCTTAGGTTGTAAGTTTATTTGGAAAGACTGTGTGCATGAAATAAGCAGAAAGTGTACATTTCATGTGAAAAAGGAAGTGTATTTTGAAAAGACACAATGCAAGTGACAGCTGTAAATTGACACAGCGTCCCAGTGTGTCGACAACAGATGCAGGGGGTTACCTGGTGCATCATATGTAGATGTCAAAGTCTAACGTGACGAGTCGGGAGTGACAAGGTGTTGGTGATTTTGGCGTCAGAGACAGAAACAGAGAGGCACCTTTCACAGGGGTGTGAAGAGCCCCAGTCAGAGACGGTTTGTAACACTGCCAGCAGCTACTGAAATCTGAAGAGTGAGGGCGGGTGGGAGGGAAGGTGAATGGGTTAAATCAACTCCTGCATGAATCTTAAGGCAAACGATGATGTTTTTTTCTGGACCTAACCGCGTGCTCTTGTTGTCTAAAACTTAAGGAAATAAACCTAAATATGTTTCACCTACATTGTAAGTTCCTTTTGAAAAAGGTCGTATTCATGTAGCAAACAGAAACTGTACATTTCCCTTAAAATCTGAAGTTTATTTTGAAAAGACACAATACATGTAACAAACCTAAATTGACACGCCATTTGTGAATGTCCAAAGCTGACGCAGGAGGGTACCTAACGTCATATTTAGGTCCTGTTTATACGACAATGATTTCAACAGAAAAAGGTAAACTTAAGTTGTGTTTTGGCTGATCGTTTACACGACAGCTGCGTTTTGGGTGTCTGAAAATGCAGCGTTTTTTGGAAAAGGCAATATCTCCGTTGTCATGAAAACTTGCAATGTACAGTTCCTCTGAAAACGGAGACTTTTCGCACATGTGCATTATGGTTCCAGTCACTCGGCATGCGCGAGAAAGTCGACCAATGGTGGACTCCCGAGCTCTGTTTGTGCTGCTCACCCTGTTGAATTTATCAACGCTTCTCCAGCCAAGTGTAGATTTACTGCAGCAACTCCACCTCGTCGTCCGTCCAGACAAACGTTTGTGTGGTTGCCATTTTGTTTGTTTATACGTCACCTACTCTGTAGAAGGATGCGCATGTTGTTTCATTACAAAGTCACACTGCCAACTACTGGCCTGGCATGTTTACTACAGTGTTTTTGGTTATTTTTGCGGATCCGTGTGCACAGCGATTGTTATCAAAATGTTGTCGGATGAACGCTGAACTTTTTCAAATTGAAAACGAGAAACAATTCTATTTTCAGCAGATCGTTTTTTGTGTAAACATGACCTTAGACAAATCAGACCCTGAAAAGCAGCAGAATTTGATGAGTTGGGATGAGAACATGTTGGATGTTCCCATCACGAGATTGGATCCCTGATGCACATCACATTTCCTGGTTTCTGACAAGGTTAAAAAGAGGAAAAATCAAGGTGTCACATTGCCTCATATCATTACCGTACAACACATGCAGAATAAAGTCTGGCGCACAATTATAGAACACATGGATGATTTATTTGTTTGAGGCCTCTGCAGTTCAAAATGTATGTAGAAAGATATGAGTGAGAATTACAATACTGTGATTACGAGAGAGATTCTTAATAAAACACCAAAAATAAATGCTTTATACAGAAAAACATTTGATTGTATATTATCTGCCATCTATTTAAATGTACTGGAAAAGTTCTATCTGATCCAACCCCCCCGAAAGAGGCGAGGAAAAGCACACCCAAAGAACACCTGAGCTGACACCACACCTTTATTCATTGCACAGTCTGTTGTAACATCACAGCTCCATCTACACTGTGCATGTGTCATACCTCATAGCTCCTGTGGGGTCAAGGAGCGTGTCCCAGCCTTCACTGAATGGCCTCAGTTTCCGAAGGATCTCAATTAGAGCGGCATCCGGTCCAACCTTCCAATCCTGGAGATACATTTCAGAGGTGTCGCATAAATACGTGTCCAGACTGTCACTCAGCTGGGATTAACCTCGAACAGCTCACCACTGTGTCTCATCTGTGTGTTCAGCCTGTTAGGTGTATTGATGCTGTTTGTGACTTTGAACTGAGACACTTGTTGTGAGGCGTGTATTGATTATCTGCAGACTGGGCCGAGGATAGATTTCAACTATTGATTACTGACTGCACACACTGAATGTTTCTCTGTGCAGGGTCGCTGCTCTGACTGTGTTAGTTTGGATTAGACGAGATGAAACAGTGAGGTTTAATTTTCATTTTGTTTTCTTCAGGTAAAGTTAGTAGCAGAGTCCTCTGGGTAATATTTGTTTATTTGCACCCGACGGCTCTTTTCTTTTCCTTTTGTAGTTTGGCTCTTTGTTTGTTAATACCTTTATTTTACCAATTCTAACTGGTTTTATGTTGCCTCTCCTCCCCTGGCGAGCTGGGTTGTAACAGATGTCAAATATTTATGCTACCTCTCCTCTGTTGTCTGGATGAGAGCATCACCCAAAAAAAAAGAAAAGCCTCAGCAGCCACTGCAGGTGGCGAACAGCAGGTTCCTGGGTGCTGAAGCCTTTCATAGGCTCATAAGAATTCTCTGTGCACTCGGAGCAAAGGTGCCAATCTCCTGTGACATTTTGGCTTGATGAGTGACGGGGGAATGGCATGTTTCTGAGTTAATGAGATTTATCCAGAAAGGCCAATCTGCTGATCGAATGGCATTTCTCCCCCCTGTTAGATTGATCATTTAGTGGCCAGCACGGCAGACTTTCCCCACAGGCTAAACAAGAGGACAAGACTCCCCCATTAAATCTATTACTGGAACCCTTCAGGGAACCAGCGTTAGTAATTTCATAGCCGCAGTGAAGGAGAGTCGGTTCTCATGTTTCGGAGCTGCAAACATGAGAGCTGACAACATGACAAGACTTAAAAGAGGCACGGGCGCATCTGCATCCCATAAAAATTGAGTGAGCACAAGAAATGACACTAATTAGAGGAGAGATCTAACAGGAACAACTTGTAAAGAGGAAAACCAGGAAACTTTTTTTTGTCTTCAGTTTTGATTTGTTGGAAGAAATATGTTTGGCAGGAAATATTTGTTTTTAAAACAGTCCAGCAAAGTTGGATCTGATTAGGCCGTTCTCGCAAATTTTCCTTATGTTTTCCTACAAAAAACATCTATTTTTATCCATTTATCCGGGACTGAATCATGAGGCAGCAGGCCGAGCAAAGCACCACAGACGTCCTCCCCAGCCACGCTTTCCACCTCCACCTGGGAATCCCAGGGCGTTCCCAGGCCAGACGAGATATGTAATCCCTTCAGTGTGTTCTGGGTCTGCTCCAGGGCCTCCTAGCAGTGGGACATGTCCAGGGGGCATCCTGCTCAGATGTCCAACTCACCTCAACTGACACCTTTCAACATAAAGGAGCAGCAGCTCTACTCCAAACTCCCTCCGAAAGTCTGTGTTCCTCACGCTACTCCTCAGAGAATTGCCACCTTAAGGTGGTGGAGGGATTTGCGTGTCCCTGTGATCTTGGGAGCTGTGGTGTCTGGGCTAACAGCCCCTGGTAGGGTCTCCCGTGGTACAGTGCTCCCAGGGGAGGGGCCAGACTAAGTGCAATTCAAAAAGACCTTGACTACTTGGCATACTTGGACTTAAACACCTTGCCCGCTATGGGGACACTGAGGCCCACTACCCACTGGGACAGGAATCAGGGTTGGGGGCATTGCGTAACAGGCGGCAGGCAGGGGCAGGACTGATCCCTGGCAATACAACCACATTTACACATTTACACACATATACCATGTGTTCTAAAAGGCTGCGATCACATGACCAATGCACTGAAGGCAGTAACCAAGGAAGCAGTGCCAAGTGCATGTAAGGAGGCAGATTGGGGTGGTGGAGGGTGGTGGATGCATCACAAAAGAACAGACTTGTCCCTGGCATTGCATGTTCAGGTCTGTGTGAACTTTGAGTCATCCTACATCCTCACCATGTTTCTTTTCCTAAACCTAACCTCTGAAACATTACGTTAACTGTACAGTAAGGATGTCATGTCTTTCACGGGGTGCAATTTGTAGGATATCATACAAACCGTTGTATCAGAATATGTTTGTGAGTGACTGTATGTGTGTGTCAGATTGTGTTTTATTTATCCATGTGTGAACTGTATTTGTGTGTATCATAATCAGATGTGTGTGTGTGTGTGTGTGTGTGTGTGTGTTCCCCCCCCGTTGCAGACAGTAATCCTTTCACTCTACAACCAACAGGCTTGAGGGTTCACTGGGCTCCACCAAGGACAAATGCTAATCAGATATTAGAGCAGATTAGCATACAGGCGTCAAGAATCTGTTTTCACACAATTTGTATTTTCCAAAAAATAAATAACACCGTGGGCCTCAAACTCGTGGAAGGTCAGCCAGTGAAGTTGTAGTGACTGCGGTCAGTTTGACTTCATGTGTTCTGTTTTCATTATTCCATCATTTTCATGTACAGTGCTTATGTTTGGGTATATCTATGTGTGAAAGACAGGCAAAATGTTCATTTAGAATCAGTTTAGATCGTCAGCTGCCCAACTGCTGTGTCAATCTGATCTATAATTATGTGCTAAAAACAAACTAAATCATGTTCTTCTAATCAGAGGTAAATGTGCAATGATTACCAGAGCAAACGTGCTACAGTTGTCCGAAACAGAAGTCCTCCAGGCCTTTGTTGTGAAATAAAGAGACTCAAAACACATACTGGACATTTGAGGGTTTACTCACGAAAAAGCCATCATGACAAGTTATAGTGTCTGACAAACAAGCAGCATCAGTTGACACACCGACATGCTTTCCAATACAAATGAAAAGGTGTTTCCTCTCACTTAAGCTGCTGTTTACTGCTATTTAGATAAGCAGTTCTGGGGACGATTGATTCTCCTCACCTACCCAGATTTGGTCAGAGTCATGTCAGGTCATCTGGCTGAAGTCACATCAGCTCATCTACACTATAAGAGTTTATGTCAGGTCATCTACACCATACCTTTAGACGGAGCTCTCAGTGGAACAGTTGATTTTCGATCAAACAAAAGAGCATTTGTTTTTGTGTGTGTGAAGAAAAGTGAAGCAAAGTGGCGACATTTATGTAGCTTCCCCTAGAGGCCCGGAGGACTGCCCAGGTGTTTTCTGGATGTGCAGTGTTTGTTCTACTGTTGGTTTGATCTGTTTTTAACTTTCCCCCCATTTCTGTATTTGCAGCGTGTTTGCTGTGATGTATTTGTTTTGGATTTTCTTGCGTAATTTAATTTTGGTATCATTTCTAAAGCTGCAGAGTGTTTCCCCAACTTTGACTCACTGGGTGGAGACTGTGGCTATTCAATTCTAAATTTCAATTTTTACTAGCAAAGGTTTGACTGCACTTAATTACAAGTGCAATTGTCGTCAACTAGAGTAATCTTCGAGCCATCTTCTCCCTCCGTTATGCTATTGTGTGTTTTCAAACCCCCTTTGCTGCAGGATACAACAACAAACTCGGAGCTAACAACCTACATACTGAAAATGGTGAAATGGTTTTGATGAAGGTTTGGATTATTCAAAAGGCATACCTGCTTTGTTCTCTGTGTGAATTGAACATCTGTGAACAACTAAAACGACTTGCATCTCAGACAAGCCCAGATTCTGTCTCGCCCAGTGTTGGAGTTGATTTGCCACATCTTTCAAAACATCTCCGGTCAAACCACACCTATATTGGACCCTTTTGGTGCCAGGGACTGATTTCCGACTGTCCCAACCATCTGTCAGATTAACAAACTTCCTGTGTCCGCTGTCAACAGAGCCGCTGTGCTCCTGAAGAGTTTGCCTGGTTAGCACCAGCTAACACAGCAGCAGCGCTGACAGACGGCTTGACTCCGTTGTTAAACCTGTTAATATCCAATGGTTAATGTTAGCTGTGTGATGCCCACAGTTAGCCTTGTCACTTTGGATGTTCCTCCCCAACACTTTTTGCACCGTCACCGCCTAACGCCACCCAGGATGATTGTGATTGGTTTGGAGAAGCACAGACAAGCCAGAGTGTTTCTTTTTTCCCCACAGAAGAATGATAATGTGTACCTCCAGACTGATCTCAGCACTGTCAAGAAAGGTCTGGCTATGCAGGACTTCGTTTCCCCTGATGGAAATATTTTGACCCGCTGTAACCTGTTCGCCATTGTAAAATATCAGCAAACACTGCGACTTCATCCTAAGTGAGCGAATGCTGTAAATTTGCATTTTGTGTACTCTGTGCTCAGATGCATGAACAAAACTCACCTTCATAAACTGACCTAGACTGAAGTTAAAGTTTAGTAAGTCTCCTCAGCAGATGGCCTTTTTCTATAAAGGTTGAGATTTAATTTAGGAAAGAAAACAACAGTGAAAACAAGCTGCTAAACACAATCCATTTATTGCATTAGATTCAACAACAACCTAAAAAAAGTATCTGCAGCAGCTTATGATGAATTTCTTTCAAGTGTTGTTTTGCTTCCCAAGAAATTGGGCTTGTGATTTATTGGAGAGTAGAAGCTGTTAAACCTACAACGTATGGGACTGAATTAATATCACAAATCTCCACAGCACCTGCCATCTGTTACTGTGTGTGTGTGTGTGTGTGTGTGTGTGTGGTTGAGGACGCGTTTACACCCTTGCAGATGCTTGTTCGCACGTCAACGCTGAGTTTCTGCCTCCTCTGGTGATTATTTCGACAAGTTCCCCACCTCCACTCATCACTCGGAACAAGTTCCACAGGAAAAAGCAGACGTGTTTCCTCCATGATCAGCTGCTTTATCACCCCTCTCTCACCTTCCCTGCACTGTTAGTGTGTGTGTGCTCATTAGTACTGTATGTGTCATGTTCTTTTATTTCTATGTTTATGAAAAAAAAGTGCTGTAACAAGGACGTCAAGGTAGAAAAGTGGACTCTGATTTTGACATTATTACTGGCATTTTGACCAAATTCTGATGCTTGGTCAGTGGCAATCGGCAATAGACACCGAGGCACTGAGGCACACTTTAGTGGCAGTATAAAACGCACCTGGCAGCGGCATTTTTTGACCCACTGTTGTAGTATAAACAGCAACAAAGTCTGCATGGGATGGGTATAAGTGGAGGTGGATGTGCCAAACAAACTCTAGACTTTCACCCAGGACACCCATCCATCCATCCATCCATCCATTTTCATACCCTTATCCAGCTGCCCCACAACCCAGCACCCACAAGGATCTTGATCAAATGTTGAACCACCTTAACTGACCCCTTTTGACATGAAGGAGCAGCGGCTCTACTCTGAGATCCCTCCGGATGTCTGAGCTCCTCACCCTATCTCTAAGACTGAGCCCAGACACCCCACAGAGGAAACTCATTTTAGCTCCTTGTAGTCACAATCTTGTTCTTTCGGGCACTACCCAGAGCTCATGACCATAGGTGAGGGCTGGGACGTAGATGGACCAGTAAATCAAAAGCTTCACCTTCTGGCTCAGCTTCCTCTTCACCACGATGGCCGGCACAGTGCCCACATCACTGCCGCACCAAACTGCCGATCCATCTCGTGCTGCATTCTACCCTCACTCGTGAGCACTGGAGGTATTGATAAGAGCCTAAAAAACAACAAGTCGAAATACTAAAATACTACCTACTAAAGCAAAGCAATATCGTCATAAAACGCACACATAAAAATGCTCTTCAAAATGTTAAGGGAAGCAGCTCAACGATTAAAACTATAAACTGTCCTTATCTCAGTATTGCAGGTATTTGGCAGCAGGCTCTGGCCAATATGGCATCGCAACACTGTAGCTTCACTCTTCTGTAGCTTCACAGGCAACTTGTTGTAAGAGACAGCCAGCAGTCACTCATCCATAGCACCGTTACCTGCTGAGTTGGGTAGAGGGATGTTCACTTCATCGGACAGAGCTCTCAACTCTGAGCTGAGGCTGCTGGTCGCTCCTATATGCCGGGTTCTCTTCGTGGACCATACCACCAAAAACCAAAATAGACAGATATACTATTTCTTCTGTTAACATATACACAGATTTAGCCGAGGTCAGGTCAGGTCATTTGCACTACATAGTGCCACCTTTGGGGGTCACCTGACCCCCACTCAATCAATTAAATAATCAATCACACACAGCGTCCCAGAACGTCAACAACAGAAACATCCAGGATACCTTGCACGTCATATGTAGACATGGAAAGTTCACAACCAAGCGACATTATGTGACGAGGTCGGAGTGAGAATGTTTTCCTAAATCTAACCGTAGATGAATATCAGGATGCACACCATGGACTCTGGTGTCCAAGTCCTGTATTGTGTGTGCCCACCATGCAACCAGTCCAACTTCCTGAGCAGTAAATACATGGTGTGCATCATTAACTCACAATAGTATAAACGTAATTTCTTGGAAAGTTCACGTCCAGTCTGACTCCACACATTTCTGAGATCTTCTGAAGCCACTCACTGTCCACCACTTATTGATTATCAGGGTGTTAAAAGTCTTTCTGCTTCATAGAAAACACACCACATATAAAAACAGAGGGGGACTTTCTGCAGAGGAGAGCTTTCTGTAAACTTGTAATGAGTCTGTTTTCTTTTCTGTGGAAGCAAAGACGTCTATTCTCTGCGCTCCCTTTTACAAATCTGCGCCCAGATGAAGTCTCTGCCAACACAACAATCACTGCCACCAGAATCATTCTGGGAAATCATGGAGCAGTCAATCAACAGCACCAATCACAGGCAAGGTGAGATTAATCAGGCCGGAAAAATCAATTTGCTGCGTGTAAGGCATGTTAGCGTCTGCGAGGACAGGCAGCGCTGCTTAACTCCAGCTATTTTAGAAACAGATTAGTTTAGGACTGATTAGCTGGTTCTGCTTTACCACACTGCTGCTGCCAAGAAGTGTGTGTGTGTGTGTGTGTGTGTGTGTGTGTGTGTGTGTGTGTGTGTTAGCTAAGGCTCATTTAATATTTCCTGCAAAGACTCTGGTAATTTATTTTTGAATACTAAAATGGATGAAAATGTGATTTTTTAAAAATATGAGTAATGGAAAATGTGGAGGGAAGTCTGGTCCTAAGAATACCAGTTGGCTGTTTGGTGTTTTTACACTTTCAGTGAGTGACTAGCAGCATATTCAACACATCTAATGGGCTGTCTCCCATTTTTAGCTTTACTTTTATAATACTGGATGCATACTGGGAGTTGTTCTCACCATGAGAGGAGCCCATTGTAACGGAGTGGAACAGTGTCTTCTGTCAGCAGGAACAACAGCAACAAAACAGATTTGTGGTGGTTAAGTTTGAGATTTGCTAAAACTTAACATATTTTTCTTGAAAGTAAGTAAAATAGGAAAATGATGAGCCTTGTGCCTCCAAATTTCCAGTCCATCCATCAATTTTCAACTGCTTATCCACAGCAAGGTCAGGGGGCAGCAGGCTGAGCAAAGTATTCCAGATGCCCCTCTACCTAGCAACGCTTTCCAGCTCCTCCTGGGTTCCCCAAGACATTTCAAGGCCAGACGAGACATGTTCTCCCTCCAGTGTGTTGGACATGCCCGGAACACCTCTAACAGGAGGCGCCCAGGAGGATCCTGATCAGGTGTCGAACCACCTCAACTGGCCCCTTTCAAGTTTCCAGTGTCAGCATAAAATCATGAGAGTTTTGCCCCTGAGATCTTGATTGTTTGGTGTAAGGTGGTCTTAAAACTCAGTCTGAGTTGTCTCACGTCTGTGTTTTTCTCGTCTTGACGTTCCGACATAATCAAGTTAGTTAGTTATCCGCATATAAGCTTCCATCAGACGTCATGGTCTTGTTCCTTGGCTGAAGCTTTGCCCCATGATAGGCCCACCTCCTCTAGCTCAGCCATCACTGTTCTCCACCAGGTTGTCTTTTATCTGCTCCTGTTACAGCCAGCCATATTTTTCATTGTGTATCTTTTATTATGTGGCAGCAGTGATGTTTCAGGTGAGTGACAGCTTTTGTTTCCTGTGAGGATCTTTGTGTCTCTTCATAACATGGCTGCTGCAGACTGGCCAAGCTGGGGCCTTGGCCTATTTAACGTCTGGGTCGGCCGCAATGACACCAAGGTTGCTGCTGCCGGCAGGTTGCTTTCCTCTGCAGCCTTCTGTTTGTGAAAATGCTGTGTTGTTTGTGCTCAGTACAATGAGCCGTTTCATTGTTGTTATCCGTGTTGCTTAACCCTCGGTGGGCTGTTGTTAGCCTCTGGCTGTACTGTTTGTTACTTAGTCTTTTAATGTGTGTGTTAGCTTCACGCTAGCTAACTGCGCCTGTATATATATATATATATATATATATATATATATATATTATATTGTAAATAGCATTGCTCTTTAGATTACTTTGCACGAAGCCGTAGGGGTGAACCGCCATTTTTGTTGTTACCTTTTTTCTCCTGTTTCTGTTCAGTTTAGGGAATCAGGCCCAGTATTGTATTTTGTTTGCTTCTTCTGTTTGTAGGGCCGAGGCAGCACTCTGGCGGAAGATAGGTGGGTTTTGTTTTTATTTTGGCCGTGCTTCATCCTGAAGTTCTCGTTCATACTATGCATTAATTTCCTGTATAACCTGTGTTTAACAGAAAACCTTTTTTTTCTGTAATCAACTCTCAGATCCATTGTGTGAGCAATAAATTGCTCATTGTTGTTCATCCATACACTCTGTTTCACTTTTTATGTTACGCTCTAATCATCCTACCACTGGACGTCCTCAGGACATGACTGAGCCAACCAATCAATCATCTTGATCTACTGGCATGAGTTTTCTAGTTGTAGTCTGTAAATAAAGTCCCTGTAAGTGTTATCTAAAAACTTTCATTGTCTTTAGATGTGAGAGAGCGTCACACTTTTGTCTTTTCAAAGTCCTCTGGTGCAACGATGTATTATATGTGTGCATTCAGTGAAGATGAGTGCTGTTCAAACAGTGAAACAGTATCCAAAGGCAGATTAACATCATTACTTTTAACACTTGTCTCAGCTGCTTCAACATAAAAACCTCCTGCTGTGTCATCACTTACGTATTTTTATTTATTCTGCATTGTGTCCATTTTATATTATGTTTGGACCATGAGAAAAACCTGCTTCCATGTTTCCATCCAAATGGGCTTAAAGCAAAGCTTCACAACTAATGAGGTAATGGAATGTGAACTGCTTTCAGCCACTCTGGGATGGCGATATCACTCTGCCCGCCTGTCAGTAACTGATTTGCTTTTATCTGCGGTGAGTGGGAGTTGCAAACACATCAATACAAATCAACTCCCAACAATGAGATCATTAGGTTTGTTAATGAGAGTAAATGAATGAATGTATCACCTCACTAAATAAATACTCTGATAAAAACAGAGATGTTTCATTAGCCTTTTCAGCCGGAGAACACAGGCTTTCAGCTTCTCTCCTAAAACGTCTCAGAGCGCTGGTCGTCTGCAGCGCCTTCATTAACCTGTTTAACCCTGCTGAGCCTGCTGGTCAATCTTTTATACAGACTCATGCTGTTCAGCCGGCATTGTTAAAAACCCAGAGACACTCGGTTTAAATTCTAGTGGAGTCCAAAAGAGAAAACATACTTTAGATTAAATTGAAGGAAAGATTTCTAAATTGAAGCGCAGACATCTAAAATTACTTTAAATTTATAATATATTTCTTTGCTGTTAGGGGTCAATCGGTCAAAACAATGACAAAAGACGGAGCAATGCCATCATTGCAGTCAGTTTCTCCTGGTTAGGATTCCTTCAGTGTCAAAACCCATGTTGTCAAATACCAGCGCTTGGTCGGTGACTTCCACCGTCAGACACTGACAAAATGCTGGCATGATGCACAGCTGGTTGCCATTATTGTTAAGTGGCGGCCAGTGGCCTCAGGGGGAAACGATGTGGGACAACAGTGTTAGTTAAGGGAGTGAAAGTACGAGTAGGGCGGCTGGGAGGGGTGGTAGATGGTTGCAACAACCACCGACTTTCACTTAGGATACCAGTGTTTGTTTCATGTAGGATTGTAAGATTATAAAGCCAAACCCTGTTCTTTTTTCCTAAACCCAACCACGTGTTGTGTTGTTGAAGGAAAAAAAAACATCAAATTGCTGTGTTGTACTGACGTAGTTCTTTTATTTTTAAAGAGACTGTATGCAAACTGTACATTTCCTGTGAAACAGAAGTGTATTTTGAAAACAGACAATGCATGTAACAGGCTGAAGTTGACACAGCGTCCCAGAACGTCAAGAACCAACACACCCAGGGTACCTTGCACATTATATCTGAACGTGGAAACGTCGATTTGTGATGAGGTTGGAGTGAGAATGTGTTGCGAAGACTGGATTAAACAAGGATTTTTGTTCCTGATGCTTGTGGATTGGGTCATGAGCAGAACAGTTGGCAATAACAAGAATGGTTTTAATGCCCAGATACACACGGCGTCCCAGAACGTCAAGAACCAACACACCCAGGGTACCTTGCATGTCATATCTGGACGTAGAAAGTCTGACCAAACGTCAATATGTGACGAAGTTCGAGTGAGAATATGCTGTGTGTTCATTGCTGAGGAAGTTTTTAACCAGGAGACAATGTGTGCCCATGATTTTTTCTCTGATAACTTAAGATCTGGAGGTGTTTACTGGGAGCTGAATTATACCCAGAGGTCTCTTCCTCTCCAAAACAAACAGACTCAGTGATTTAAACTGGTAAAAACACTGAATAAACCAGCCTTAACTTTCATTGCTGTCCCGCAACATTTCCCCCTGATGCTGCTGGGCACTGTTAAACAATAACAGCAACCAGCCGTGTATCATGGGGATGTGAGAGGATGCCTTTTTTCCGTCAGTGTCTGATGCTGGAAGTCGCTGCCCAAGTTCTGCTTTTTGATGATGTCAGAGTGAGACTGGGTTGTTTGTGCACATCTTAAAACCTGTTGACATCTATGTGTTTCACAGTGTTTACAAGTAGGTGTGTTTCTCCTTTTAACCAGAGATGTGGACTTTTCTTTGGCCATGCATCTCTACCAAACTGTTTGGAAATTGATTTGTGTACAGCGTACAGAGCTGATTGTGAACAGACAGCAGGCCAGTTGAGACACATATCCTTACTGTGCTGTCTACATGTCCAAAGAAGGCTCATAAAACCTGAATGATATCGGTTTATCCCACATGTTAAATCATAAAACGCCACATTTGGAATAAGAACTAATTTCGAATACAATACGCTGTTTACATGGCCTGTATCAAATTCAGAATGCTGTCAAATAATAAAATAAAGAATAATAGTGGAATGTTAGTATGCATGTAAGTGAAGTCTGTGTAATAATGAGACAGGGAGCTTCTGTTGACGTGTGCACCGTGTCCTGCTTCATTCACATAAAATCAGTTATATTGTTTTACAGAACAAGAACAAAAATAGTCATATTTATTCAAACCAAGGTTTTATTTGTTTGCAGTAATTGCAAACACTTCTGCAACAATTTGATGTTCAACAACCAAAAAATACTCTTTTATCCATTTGATCAGCGACTCAGACACACATCAGCTCTGCTCAGCCACCTTCCATAGGAGCGTCTCCACCTCTGAGCCTCAGGATGGAAGCAGGATGCTAAATAATTATCTGGTGTCACCTCGTTATGATGCTGCCCTGACAGAAACAGCGTGGGGTCACGATTGGTGTAGAAAGACCCAGCACACCTTGATTTATGCTAAATCTTCTCATTATTTTTAAAGTGTGTGTGTGTAAAGTTACAGAGAGGAAGCTGACCTGAATGAGACGTCAGCATTAAGTGTGTTTACAGCGTGACAGCGCTCCGCCTGCTGTGTGCTGCATGAGCACATTCTGACACCCTCGGCTGTCAGCGCAGACGCTGTAAATAAAAGCTTGCATTAAGGTGTTTGTGAAAGGACGTCAACTTAAAAACAAATTACCTGCATAATGTATCATAAATTTAATCTTATATAGAGACGATGACAGGCTGACACTTCCTCCTGATCAAAGTAAACTGACCAAGAACTTTCTGACGGTTTCTGTGTTTTTGATGTCTCTAATTAATGTCCCAGAACCAGCCGATGCTGGAATATCCAACACAAGTAAAAGCAAGTCGGAAAACTTTCAACATGTGCGTGCCAAGACAGAGACTTTAAAGACTATACTTACATACACCGAATAAGAATTTAAACACAACACTTCTGTTTTGCTCCCATATTTAATGAGTTGAAGACTTTTTAATGCTCTCAATCAAAACATGTCCCTCAAATTTTTGTTGCAAATGGGTTAAAATCCGTGTTTGAGGGGTGTCGGTGGGTTAGTGGATAGAGCAGGCACCCCATGTACAAAGGCTGTTGCCGCAGCCGCTTGGGTTCGACTCCAGTCTGTGGCCCTTTGCTGCATGTCATTTCCTCTCTCTTTCATGCTTAGCTGTCCTTTCAATCAAAGGCAAAAACGCCCAAAAAATAATGTCTAAAAATAAAATAAAATACTTGTTTGAGTGAGCACCTTTCCAAGATAATCCATTCACCTGAAGCTGCTTTCACACACCACCTGGTACCTCACCTCCACCAGTCGTTTCAAAGAAGGAAGGGGAAGTGGTTTCAAACACGGTGGGAGGGTAAGACGCAGTTCATCATGTTTAACTTCTGCCGGTTGCCGTCTGGCTTTGGCCGATCAAACAACGGGCATCACTGAAGCAGAAAGAAGTCGAGGTGGAGCTGATAATGTTGGCGTTTGAATACCCAAAGTTACGGCACTAGCAACTTTTCAGGCAGCCTGTTCTCATTCTGAGTCTTTCATGGTGATACTCTGCCAAGCGGTTTCACAGTGTTATGATATGCCGCCAGTTGGCTGGATGGCACCTGTTGTTGCAGTATGATGAGCCACAGAACTATGTCAGTTTGAAATGCTGCTGGTAATGATGTAATATAAAGAGCTGGAAAGTCCCAACTGGGCGGATGGGACGGGTGGAGGATGGGTCTAACAAACCCTGGACTTTTTCCCAGGAGCGCAGTGTTCGCCTTCTGTATAAATGTTGAGCCAAACCATGATGTTTTTTTCTAAACCTAACCTGCTTATGTTGCCTAAACCTAACCAGGAGCTTTTGGTAACATCCCAGCATTGGTTGTGGCGTCATGGAATGTCAACAGCAGATGCAGGAGGATACTTAGTGCGTAATATGTAGACATGAAAGTCCACTGAAAAGCAGCGATATGCAAAGACGTGGAATGAGAACATTAAACTTACCATTTTCAGTGTGTAGGTTGTCAGCTCGAAGGTTGTTTGTCCAATTTGTAAATGGCAACATACAGAAGGAGGGGAGAATGCTGGTCAAAATAATCAGCTAGTGGCCGGCTTATAGCCACAGTCTACATACAGTGAGTCAGAGTAGGTAAGAGGTGGAGTCAGTCTAAATTTAAACATGACTTACAAGAAGAGAGAACATGTCAAATAAATGTTATTTAGTTCATGCCGAAGCAACATAACCTCCAAATAATTCATGTCCTCCTGAATTCCAGAGGCAGTTTACTGAATCTTTCATAAAAGCTGTGTCGGGTTTTCTCTGTCTAAAGTGCTGGAGTTTAATGGAGGACCTTACTGTTGCACCCTGGGAACTCCACAAGTCCCTGTTTGATGAACCTTTAAAACACTGTGTGTGTTATTCAGCATTTAAGTGCTTCATTAGCTGCCGTTAATTTCCCAAATTATAGCTGTAACAGGCCCTCCATTATTGCAGCCTGTATTTTGCAGAAGTGCCTGGTTTTATCTAATGATCTTGCCCTCCGTCTGAACAGTTACTCTATAAAAGGTTATTGTGCTGCAGGTCATTGAAAACCTTTCACAGGGCCCTTAGAAGTAATTATGAATTCTTTATTCTGAGCAGCTTAAAGTCACAGAGGCATGAAGCAGCTCTGTCCTCCACACTAAGCCTCAACAATCTGAATGGAAGCTATTTAGTGCCGACGATGTTTCTGCTTAAATCCCGCTGATGAAGGTGCATTTTATTAAAAAGGATTTAAAGCCCACAGAGCAGAGAAGGCAGCCACGATGACTCTGAGGTGACTCTGTTCATAAGGACTCGGTGTTCTTCAGTTTATGTAAATAACAGAACATGTAGGGACATCACAGTTTGCCAAGTGCTTAAGATGCATATTGTATGACTGCAGTATCTTTGGTTTGATGCCTCTCTATACTCAGTCTCTCCCAGTATTTCCTGTCTCGACCTGTACTGTACAAACAACTCTTCAAATATGCCCCCAAAATAAAAATAAACTGGGAGGGCACTTGCTTCCCTGATCTCACTCTGAAGTCGTCCAAAGCCGCTGCTTGGTCAGTGACTTGTGGCATCAGACACCAACGAAAAAAGCTGTCCTTTCATCAGCATTACTCTCAGCCGGTTGTCATTATTGCGTAACAGCGCCCTGCAGTGTCAAGGTCAAATGCGGCAGGAAAACAACTAAAGTTAAGGCAGCAAAAGTCCCATTCAACATGAAGGAGCAGCAGCTCTACTACGGGTTCCCTACAGATGTGTGAGCTCTTCACTCTATCTCTAAGGCTGAGCCCAGCCACCCCACGGAGGAAACTCATTTCAGCCCCTTGTATCCACAATCTCATTCTTTCGTCACTACCCAGAGCTCATGACCATAGGTGATGTTTGGGATGCGAATAGATTGGTAAATTGAAAGCTTCACCTTCAGGCTCAGCTCCCTCTTCATGACAACAGTCCGGCGCAGCACCTGCATCACTGTAGAAGCTGCACTAAACTGCTGATTCATCTCACGCTCCAATCTACCCTCACTCGTGAACAAGACCCCAAGATACTTGAACTCCCTCCCTTGAGGCAGTAACTCACTTCTGTCCCAACCCATAAGGGGCAATCCACCGGTTTCCGGCAGAGAATAATGGCGTCAGATTTGGAGGTGCTGACTCTCATCCCAACCGCTTCACACTCAAACTGCCCCAGGTCATGCTGGAGGGCACAGTGTGATGAAGCCAACAGAACCACATCATCTGCAAAAGGCAGAAATACGATTCTGAGGTGCCCAAATCAGAACCCTTCCTTCCCTGGCTGCACCTTGAGATCCTGTCCATGAATATAACAAACAGAATCAGTGGCAAGGGACAACCCTGATGGGGGCCGACACCCACTATGAATGTGTCTGACTTGACACCCACTATGAATGTGTCTGACTTGACGCCGAGAATGCGGACTCAGCTCTCACTTTGGTCATATAGGGAGTGGATGGCTCCTAGCAGCAAGCTCAGTACCCTGTAGACCTGCAGTGCCCCCCACAAGACTTTGAGGGATGCAGTCGTAAGCCTTTTCCAAGTCCACAAAAGATATGTAAACTGGATGAGCACCACGACCCCTCAAGCAGCCTCGCAAGGGTAGAGCTGATTTGCTAACAGAACCACATCATCTGCAAAAAGCAGAGATGCAAGCATGAGGTCCCTAAACCAGACCCTTTTCTCCCCCTGGCTGCACCTCAAAATCCCGTTCATGAATATCACAAACAGAGTCGGAGACAAGGGACAACCCTGGCAGAGGCCAACACTCACTGAAAACATGTTTGACCCAGTACACCCCACAAGACTTCCCTTGGGACTGGGCTGTAAGTTTTCTCCAAGTCCACAAAACCAATGTAGACTGGATAGGTAAACTCCCACAACCCCTACAGCGGCCCGGTAAGGGTAAAGAGCTGGTCCGCTGGTCTGCTGTTCCACGACCAGAACGGAATCCGCATTGGTCTTCTTGAATCAGAGGTTTGACAATCGGTCGCAGCCTTCTCTTCAGCACCCTGGAATTAACTTTCCCTGGGAGGCTGAGCAGTGTGATACCCTGATAATTGGAGCACACCCTCCTGTACTCTTTTTGATAGTTTTATTTCTTCTCCCTAATTAGATAGTTAAAAGAAAAAGCAACATATATAACAGTCACCATCTGGACTCAAACACTGGTTGTCATGGTTGCATGGTACAAACTGTAGCTCACCGGTTCAACAAGACGCCCCCCACTCAGGAGTCCGTCCAGCAGGACCCCGTCAAATAAAAGCACTGTGACCACATTATGAAGAACAGAAACAATCCAAACACGAACAATGTGGAAATGTTGGTGCTTTTGTCGACATTTCAGTGCTGAGTTTCCTGAAACAAAAGGAGAAAACACACCAAGCTGTGAATCCTTTATTGGTAACAATAAAGAGCCAGAGGACGAGCTCTCCTCTCAAACAGATGGCTGCTCTTCACACACTGCCAGCCTGACACACACAGGCAGACCAGGGCAGAGTGTCCAGCGTCCAGGCTGACACCTGTGGGATTACGGTGCTTTTAGGTCTGTATATATGTGGACGAGTGCACGGAGCCTATACGTGTCCTCCTCTTCATCCATACTGTGTGAAGTGTAAAGCCAGCACCTGGCTCACAGCCACTAAAACACTGAGCTGGAAACGTGCTCTCCAGTGCATGTATAATTAAATAGAATATGAAATATTGAATATAATGAGGAAACCAAGCCAGCAGTGAGAAGAGAGGCTCTCTGTAGGCAGTCCAGTTAGTTCAAGGATGAAGGGTGCAAATTTACATGCTGCAGATTCAAAAATTTAATAACATATCATCCTGACCTGGAGAGGTGTGTTTTTCTTTTCCTGCTGACAGCTGGTTGCTTCCTCTCCTCGTCTCAGCGGCACACGTTGCTGTTTACATCTCAGTGCCTGTTAGGAATAATGGTCCTGGTATTTCAGTGCATTTGAACCGGCTTCATACCGTCCTCAAACATATTTGTGTTATTATCTTACGACATCAGTCTCGTCTGTTCACCTCTCCAAATAAAAAAATAAAAAAACTTTTTGCGACTGTTGTCTCAACACATTCTCACTCCAATCTCGTCACATATCGATGTTTGGTCATGGACTTTCCACTTCCAGATATGACGTCCAGGGTACCCTGGGTGTGTTGGTTGTTGACGTTCTGGGATGCCGTGTCAGCTTCAGCCTGTTACATGCATTGTCTGTTTTCAAAATACACTTCAGTTTTTTACAGGAAATGTACAGTTTGCATTCAGTCTCTTTCAAAATAAAAGCACTACGTTGGTACAGCACTGCAAATTGACATTTTTTTTCCCTTCAAAAACAAACACAAGTGGAAGGTTGGCTTTTTTCGTCAGTGTCTGATGCTGCAAGTCAAGTCATATTTGAATGACGTTCACTACTCCAGCAAGTAGCTCAAACCATATTAACGACCTACAGGACCCGTTTTCTAGTCCCTGTTGAGTACCTCAGCCAACATGAGCTTCATAATTTCTAGAGATCATCGGGTTTCCCAAACTAAAAAGATACCCCAGATACAAACATAAAACTGCTCATCTAGCTCAGTCTGATTGCAACTAAGTTCTCAGCTGAAAAAAATAATTTCTCCATGAACAGATTTAGCTCCTACACCCACAAATTTCGCATGTATTTTTAAGCTAGTAGCGCCGTGTCTCCAGCATAGCTGATGGAGGACGCCAGAGGAGCATTCAAGCAGTCCAAAGTTAATTGAAAAAAAAAATCATTTCCAAATCCCTCATCATGTTTAAATCTAATTAAATATTCTGCTTCAATCCATATTTGATGGCATTTGACCTTTGAAGAACAACTTTTTCACTTTGATCACACTCTGGATTGCCTCATCCCAGGGAGGCACACACCTGCAGTGATGGGACGCTTGAGCAGCAAACACAACCTACTGTCATTCGGAAGTCGTCAAAATCCACCCAAAACCCAAAATCCCTTGGGCTGTGACTTGCATCGTTAGACACGGACGATAAACGCCATCTTTTCATGTCAGCATGGAACGCAGCCGGCTGCCGTTTAATTTTTAAAACTGCTGGAGGCCTCTGGACAAGAATGAAAGTTAAGGTGGCGAAAGTCCGAGGGGGCGGGCAGGAGGGGTTTCTTTAATCAACCATGGACTTTCACCCGGGAGGCCAGTGTTCACTTCCTGTGAGATTGTAAAGCCAAACACTGTTCATTTTTCCTGAACTCAACCACATGTGTTTGTTAGCAAAATATAACCACGTGTTTAAGGTGTATTTTGTAAACAAAGTGTATTTTGAAAACAGTCAATGCACGCAACAGGCTGAAGTTGACATGGCGTCCAAGAACGTCACCAAACACCCAGGATACTTTTGACGTCATATCTGGACGTGGAAAGTCCATGACCAAACGTGGATATGTGACGAGGTCGGAGTGAGAATGTGTTGGCAAACAGCACCATAAATTATGTTCCCCCAGTGTCAGCGTGGGTTTTCTCCGAGAACTTTGACTTCCTCCCCCAGTCCAAAGACATGCAGGTTACTTGGTGACTATAAATTGTCCGTAGGTGTGAATGTGAGTGTGAATGGGTGTCTGTCTCTATGTGTCAGCCCTGTGATAGTCGCCCAGTGTCAGCTGGGATAGGCTCCAGCCCCCCTGTGACCCCCAAGAGGATGAACGGTTACAAAAATGGATGGATGGATGACTTCCATAGCCCAAACTCATGTTTCCCAGGCAGTTGTTTCATCCAGTAAAGTTTGTGGTCTTTCTGTGAGATCTGTGTCGACTGTCTTGAAAAGTGTGTGAGACCAATAAAAAAGTATCACCACATTTACAAGAGAAGATTTCTGCCGTGCTCCAGCGCTGATGATGAAGCTTAAGTGGTTCTCAGTTTCATAAAGCATCGTAGCTGTTAATACAAAACAGAAAATCAGAAGAGCAAAATGATGAAATGTTGTCACTAACTGTTACAACTCCACCTCTACAGTTATTTATGGACTATACTGTCACTTGAGATTACACCTTCCTCCAACAGCCCTGTCACACATTCAGGTGTGCAGAGATTCTTTTCTAAGTGTACATCATCACCAATATCTTTTCATGCATACAGACTTTAATTGGACTTCAGAGATAGAGGGACTTTGCCATTTGACGACTTAGAAAATAAAGTGCACTAACTATGTGTGAAGTCACTACAGCAGCTGCAGTCACACACTGTTATCACCTCCTCACACTCCTCCTCTGTAACACTCCACACCTGCACACTGATGAGGTCCGATACAGCACATCCAGCCCCGCAGTTAGTAATCATGTGTTCCTCTGACTGTGCAGAGCAGTTTATTCATCCGGAGTTGACTCACAGATAGTTGACACTGTGTTGACACTGTCCTGATACAAGTGGAACCACTGCTGCTTCATAATGAGACAAAATAACACACTCCGCTCCACACATCCTTTTAGCTCCGACCGTAAAGTGTCTGCAAAGCTCTTAACACATTTCCTACGCATTTCCATGCCTCCCGCTGCTCTGTGTGTGTGTGTGTGTGTGTGTGTGTGTGTGTGTGCGCGTGTGTGTGTGTGTGTGTGTGTGTGCGTGAGACAGATGGAAGACAGAAAAGGCAGGACAGAGACAGAGAGGAGAAAACACAACAACACCAGGAGCATATGGAGAGGCAGGTGGAGAGAAATCCTGCATCGCTCTGTTTCCTCTCACAGTCGTATTTCATGCCTGCGCTCCTCTTAACACCTCAACAGTTATCAAATCATTAATTAAAGTGCATCAGAGAGAAGCAGCAGACATCAAACACAATCAGCCAGCTGCTCCCAACCTGCTCGCTCTACGATATGACAAATAAAGCAGATACCGATTCATGATCAGAATTTTGTTTCATTTTAATGCCTTCTTGTAAAGTGTTTTTACAAGTGTCCCGTCTTTTTTTTTTTTTTTTAATAGCAGTAAACAAACCACCAATCGTTGCAAACACTCCCAGTGCCAGGTGCCACAGTGGGCTGGTGGCCAGCAGCAGCTCTGGGTCTAACCTGCGTAACAGCAGCAACAGAAAGTTTGCTGATGCAGCAAGGAGGTAGGGGCTGTTTGGTTCCCCAGAGCTGGGGTTTGGGCTTGATTCTGTTTGCTGCTGTTGATGACTTGATGTTTGCCTCCAGAGCTGCTGCCCATTCTCCTCCCAGTAGGGTGGGTGTAGTGGCAGAGAGTGCGGTGGAGGACAAGCTGTGAAGGGGGATTTATACTTGTGTGTCAGCTTTATGCAGAGCTAACGCTGTTGTGAGAATTTATACATGTGCGGTGGTGTGTCTGTGTCACTCTCCAAAACACTAGCCAGTGGTGGGGTTTCAATGAAGTGCTGTAAAGTTTAGTTAATTCAAAACACACCTAACACACACATTAAACATGGCTAATACAGATACTAATACTAATCCCTAAAATTTTTACTAAAAACCCTTCTGCACACAGTCTGGTAGTGACTGTTTCCTAATAATTCCTAATAATGACTGATAAAAGAAATAAATGTTCAGCTGCATCTAAACAAATTTATAAAACCACTCTGTGTGATAGTGAAGCTCATTTCAATAAGAACAGATCAACTGGGACTGTGTAAAAACAATATTTATTGTGGTTAGCAACAGAGGGAGATTTTGGGGATTGGACTGGGGACGCTGGTGTTGTCAGAGTAAAGCTGGTTAATATTAAACTGCAAACAGAGCTGTGATGAATCAGTCAGCCTGTTTTTATTACATGAGTTTTCTCTCTTTAAAATCAAATCTGTCTCACTTTCATTCATGCCCGTATCAAATCGAGTTCACGTCTGACAAATCTGTCACTTCAGTTAAACTTTGTGTTTATCACTTAACGTGCACATTTGATCTACGTGATAGAGCTGTGAATACAGATGGAAAGGATGATGAAAGTTCTGCAATACGCACTGAGGGAGATCCAGTTATTAACTCAGAATCAAACTTTAAAGTGAACCAGAATCAGCTGCGGGCCAGCAGAGGACAGACGGGGCAGCGCCGTGGTTTGGTGAGTCTCCAGTCTCGTACTTTGGAAAGCTGCTGTAGTGTCTTTATGAAGGACACTGAATGTCTCGCAGCTCCGGTGGTGCTGCTCCGCTGCTGACCGTGACCTCTGAGCATCCTGCTGGAGGACGAATGTAAAGAGAACTCCTCCACAGGGACGAATAAAGTACATTATTATGATTAAAGCCACTTTATGCAACTCTTTGCCTTGAACCACTGAATGCGTGACTCCAGTTATTCTTGACCTCAGCGGCTCACGTCCCTCCTGCCACTCATCTTGATGAGCTGTCTGCCTTGACACAGCATCAAGCCTGGAGCTGAGGTGACACGTCAAAGCAGCAGAGAAGAAAGCAGAGAACACAGACTGTGGAGTTTTACCAGAGAAAATATGACGCTAACACTGCCTCGAATGAACATATGACTGTGTGACACGTCTATCTGTATAAACACATTAACCGCTACAGGCCACGTCATCAAGATAATTATTTATAACCTCAAAACACTCTTCGAGTCTGGCTGCGTGACCCTGCTGCAGCTGCTGCATCATTTGATTTTGCTTTACTGGAAGAAGAAACTCTGACCTTTGTCTTGTGTCCAAGACATCAACTGTTTCACATACACACAAAAATACAAAACAACATTTAACCAAACCAACACATTCTTACTCTGACCTCAATGTTTGGTCATGGACTTTCCGCGTATAATGTGAGTTAAGTATTTGATTTCCAGGGCCCTCTTGGTGCGTGCAGGCACAAAATTCTGCTCGCACGGGTTCAAACAGTACCCGTAGCACTCCTGCTTTCTTGTGGCTCATTGGACATTGGGTGAGAGGCAGGGTTCACCCTGGACAGGTCACCAGACTATCACAGGGCTGACACATAGAGACAGACAACCATTCACACTCACATTCACACCTACGGACAATTTAGAGTCACCAATTAACCTGCATGTCTTTGGACTGTGGGAGGAAGCCGGAGCACCCGGAGGAAATCCACGCTGACAGAGAGAGAGAGAGAGAGAGAGAGAGAACATGCAAACTCCGCACAAAAGGGCTCCAAGTACCTTCTTGCTGTGAGGCGACAGTGCTAACCTGTGTCACTTTCCTGCTGTAGTTGAAAACCCTACCAAAAATATTGTTTAAAAATATTATAAAACCAATCCTGAGCAAGAACAATGGTTCTCTATTGAGCATTCAATGGACTGCAGTGTGTCTAGCTCCACCTTTAAGTACCAGATCTGTGTGCTCAAGACCCCAGCAGAGAGGGGACCTAAATGGGGACGGTAAGGAACAGTTCTGTTGGTCCCATCCACAACTTTTCACAGTGGAAACAGAAACAATGGATATCAAAGTGAACTGAACCACGCTGCTGGATTGAAACAAGGCTTTACTGAGGTGCTAATTCTTACTAAAGTTTAACAACAATAGAAATTAAGGCCAGTGGACGATAAACACTGAGTTCTTTCGGACATGCTTCCTTTAGAAGATGTTTTATATGTGAGGTCTGCCACATTTCAGGAAAGGTGAGTAAACATAATTCTGCTTCTATTTTTTGTTGTTGTTTTCTATCACTGAAACATCCCCAGGAGGATGGAGTGAATTAGAGCACACACAGAGCACATCTGGGCAAAGTTTTGACACAGTTCACGTTGACTGAGTGGTTTTAGCAGCATTGTGATTCAGCAGTCTTATCATAGTTGGCCTTTGCTGGCCATATTTCATGGCACGAATCTGTTAACTTCCATTTCATAGTCCACTAATGGAGCGGTGCAGGCGGCTGCTCCGACTACTGATTGGTTTGAAGTGTGTGGCTGGCTATATAAGTGTGTGTGTGTGTGTGAGAGGAGCTGATCACAGGTAAACCTCACAATCACAGATTCCTTTGAACGAACAAAAGCAGCTAAATGTGAGTGAGGCAGGCCGACTCCTCTGCCGGCTCCAAGAAAACTGTAATTTTTGTTTGTAAAATGTAATCAAAGCTCTTGGATCGGCTTTGATTGTGCAGAGCAGCCAAAATGACACAGTGTGTGTTTCCACAGTCATAAACAGAATACCAAATGGCAGCGTGGAGCAGCTGCACTCTGAAAGTCAAAAGACTTTGAAGAACATTTAGAGGGGTTTTTTTTTCTCTCAGATTGGAAACAAGACGAAATCTCAGAAACTTCCTTCAGACACTCTTTAGTGACTGTGGTGGTTCAATGATACAAGAGTTTGTTAAGAAAAGATTCAAATATATTTGAGCTCAGCTCCCTTTGAAAGATAAAGAATCAGATATGTTACAGATAACTGTGGTTAATGTGTGGTTACGTTTAGGCACAAAAACCCCTTGGTTATGGTTAGGATAAGATCATATTTTGCCTTTAAACATCTGGTTTAAAGGCACTAACCCAGCAGGAAAAATAGCAATGGGTCATTACGAAACACCCACGTTTAGTAGCTTAACAGCTGCAGATGAAACAGTGATGTGCTGCTTTTTGTGGCTCAATCCCCGAAGGAAATGCAGCATGCTACCCTAGTGCATCTCCCCTAGGTGACACGCCATCCACTATCTCCTCCACCTCCAGATGACATTCAGCACATAAACTGCTTCACTTTAGAAACATTGCTATGATATGTTTGTATCTTGGTAAGAAACAAACGCTTTTCGTGGTACTATCCCGGCAGGAAACAGCGATGACTTGCTAAACTTTAAACAGTTTTGCCGTTTATTGCTCTTGAAGGGTGATCTTTAGCTTATCAGGCATCTCTCTTAGCTGCCCCACCATCCACCATCCCCTCCACCTACAGATAATAAAGTCGGCTCATCACTTTAGACTGTTCACACAAACTGTACATTTTCCTAGTATAGCAATGCACCCAAATACATATACCATGTACTCTGAGAGGCTGCAATCACGTAACCCATTCACTGATGGAAGTAAACAAGGGGGCAGTCCTGAGCAGCCTTGGCAGGAGGCAGGAGGCAGGTTGGAGCTTGGAAGGGTCACAAACACGCAGAATTTCCCCAGGTGTGTTCAGAACTGTTTAAACATTGTGTGAAATTTGAGTCATTTTAAAAGGTACGTCCTCATCATGTTTCTTTACCTAAACCTAACCTCAGTTGCTTAAACCCTGCGCCATTGTCACTGAGAACAGGGCCTCTGTGTTTGTGCGACACAGAGTGGCAGAGCTTCGGAGTAAGACCTGGTTGGCCCTATAGGGACTTTCCAGTTCCTGAAATGATGTGTTGTCCTGTGGCGTTATTACAGTGTATCATACCACTGTCAAAAGATGCATGCTTTTTGTCAGTGCCTGACATGAAAAACAATAACCAAGTGGTGGTATCTGATGACGCTGAGGCTGCTGACTCTCGTCACAGAAGTCGTATTTACAATGATGGGGGCGTGTCCTTCTCCCTGTCTCCTCCTGTAATCCAAAATTGGCTCTTTAGTTTTGCTCACATTGAAATGGAGGTTGTTGTCCTGGCACAAGATGTCAGAACTCTGACCTCCTCTCTTTGGGCCATTTTGTCGATGTTTGATCTCAGGTTACGGCGGTCATGTTCTGTACATTACTGCAGGTCGTTCTCAAAGTCCACCTGCGCCTGAAGCTTGTTTGTCATGTTGGTAGTCGAACAGATTAAAAACTGTTTTCAGTCTACGCTATTGTAAGAACTTGTGTTATCACATTTACCAGAAGGGACCTTTTGGGGAAATTCTCCCTGTGTGGTGTGTTCAAGGACAACCTGACATTGGAAATACGTCAGCTGCCAAACAGCAGCAACACTGAACGATAATACCAAACCCAAGTTATTCTTTTCATGACTTTCATGCTTGTGTATTATTTATTTTTTAAATGGAGTTTCAGTCCCAGATGCTGTGCTTTTTAAATTTCAAAGCTGTTCCCACTCACTACAAAGGAATACAAATGCTAAGCAGGTGTCAAGGTTCAGTAAAACACACTTTAAACTGAAGCAAAATGAAGTCAAACACAGACAGCCTGGGTAAATACTCCAAAACTTTTAGAAAACAGCTCAGCGTTAATGCACAGTATGTGAGATTTAATGGCCTGGAACATCCAAAACACCAGTATGGTCCCTGAAACAACCTCTGATGAAGCTCCAAATTTTTAGAGTGTGTGAGACCTTCCAGAATGAAGGACGACGAGAGGGGAAAATCATTTTTAAAAACTTGGAGGAGATCCAAGCCTCCCGTTCCCATTTCCCTTATCAGCGCTCGCAAGCGACAAACTGAAATGCAACAAATGACAAATTTACAAAGGGACGGGAATACATTAGACAGGCTGCTCGCTGCGTGGCCCGGACTCGCTGCAGCCCTTTCATCTGCCGCGGCTTTGTCACCACTTCTTGACTATCATTAAATGGACATGAAGGACCCAATTTGAGCTGTTTGTTGATGATTTGATACTTTAATGTCGACACTGTTTGGGGCCAATTTACCCTCGTTTTGTGTTTGTCATTTCAAGTGCATGTTGGTTTTTTGGCAGAGCGGTCGAGAGATGGAATTAGTGTCAAAGTCCTGCAGCAGGAAAACAAATTGAAGGACATGATTACACACACAAACACACACACACGAATGCAAAGAATGCAATCTCATGCATGCAAGCCCAAACATACAATTCCGTCTTGCACTCATAAATGCAAATACACACCTGCACAATCTCACTGCAATTCCAACACACACACACACACACACACACACACACACACACACACACACACACACACACACACACACACACACACACACACACACACACACACCTCCAGGTGCAAAAGCAATAAGGCACACCAGGATCGGCTAATCCATTTGGACGTAATCTGATCTGAGCAGCTTCTCTATCCCATTTCTAAAATATGAAAATGACTTCATCAGCATCAACATAAACACATCAAAACACAGATTAAAAATCGCAGGCAAATATTTCCCCCAACTTCTCTTCACAGCCTCCCTGCGGAGCTTCTGGACCAACCGCGGCCTCTTCCAGGACTTCCTGTAAGTGTTTAAATCGTAAGCACCAAAACCAATTAACAAAACAATCCAGCCACTCGGACTCTTCCAGTGTGGAGGTCACACTGCAATAAAATGTGTCACTGTCTCACTCCGGCTGAAATAAAGTTTTCATTCTGACTCCTTCTCCGCGGACCTCTGTGCCCCCGCAGACAAAAGGAAAAGTTAACTTATCTGATTTATCGTCCGCTTCCTCCAAACAGACACACAGAGAGCGAGATAGAGGCGGGCGGCTGGAATTAATTTCAGCAGAGATGAAAAATTGCCCACATGACGACCTTCAGTGCAACAGTGGGCAGAAACACAACAGAAAGACAATGTGAAATGAAGCACTGGCATATATATATATATATATATATACGTGTGTGTAAGTTCAAGCCCCACAACAGAAACACTGAGCAGCGCAGTGCGGTCTAATGAGAGGGTAGAGGGGGCTGAGGGTTCAGAGTTTTACACAAATCTCTTTTCCTGCAGGCAGAAATAAACTCACTAATTAAGTTTGGCAGTGTTTGGATGTGTTCACACAAAAAGCTCTGCATGCGCTGCTTCACTTCAAATTAACATCCATTTTCTGTCTCGGGGCTGGACAAAGGAGCCGTTATGTCCCAGTCAGGGGTGTGAGAGCGCAACATAAGGACTGGAAACGGAGACTAACAGTGAATGCAAACAGTGAAGTGTTCCTACAGTGAATTAAGCTTGACTTCAGGGTGAACCAGAGGCCAAAATAATAAGCAAAACCCAAACTGTCCTCGAGCAGAGTTCGGCCTAATCCCAACAAACAATTCAAACAAACTGAAAGACAGTTATCAGGTCTTACTCCCGGCAATAAACAAACAGGAGAAAATGAACCTCTAGTGTTTGTGCCATTTGCAACATATACAAAAGACATCAGAATTAAAGCGAAGGCCAACAACTGACTGAAGCCAGATCTATATTTCTGCATCAAATCTCTGCGGACATGTGTACCCTATGCTGTAGCCTAATGTGCACCTCCCCAGAAATGTAACTTCACATGACAGCGACACAGACCTCCTGTACATTTTTGTGAACTGAAAACCCTCTTCATTTTCTTTTTCTTATCCAGGGCCTGGTCTCAGGCAAAGCAGGCTAAGATGTCCCTCTCCCCAGCAAGACTTCCCAGCTCCTCCTGGGGGACCCCGAGATGTTCCAAGGCCAGAACTGACCCGTTACCTGTCATTATGTGTAAGTCAAAGCCATTAAGCTGGGTTCTCTGTTCTTGAATTCCGAATCCAGCGGAGAATTTGTCTCTTCCACTGGATATGCTCGATGGCGGGATGGTGAAAACATTCAGTCACTGCCAGGTTAGGTAACATTTTATCATGCTCCTTTCACCACCATAAAACCTCAAAAGGATCCTCCTTGGGTGTCTTGAACTCCACGTCGGTGACCAATGTGACGACAGGGCCAAAGGTTCCACTTGTGTCACTGACTTTCAAAATAAAAGGAACTGCAGCTTGATAATAGTGATTTAGATGTCAAAATATAAGACATTTACTGCACACCGTTTTATTTATTTATTTATTTTCACCTGTAACACAGCTTTTTCTGGGTGACCGACCCAGTGCAGGACTCTGGCATGCCCTGTGACTGGGCTACAATGAAATACATTTGCCTCAGTTTTTGTTTTATTTACATAAAGATCTTTGTCTGATGTTCTCAATTATTATTGTAAAATTTTCTTCTGTAATATCTGATTTTGCACTGATTCACCACATCATACAGGATACATACCGGTATTTATAATTATGACCTTGAAGTCCCGGCATCACAAGTTACCACCCTTCCTGCTGTACTCAAAGATTCCTCAGCTTTATGTTTCACTTCTCTGTAGAGCTTGGGTGCGGCTGTGTCAGTGAAAAAACATTGGGGGCGGAGTCATATACCTGGGTTCACGTGTTTTTAGCATGTAACAAAAGCCTTGGTTTTCAGAAGCGCTGTATGGACGCAGATCTTTGATCATGAAGTAGCTGATGGACTGTGTGATTGTCGTCACTCTCTCACAGTTGGATGGTAGCTAACTGTGTAGACTGTTGGCTGATTTATTGACAGAGCGGGCTTAGCATTAGCTTGGCCATCAGCCGCTAACGCTATCTCTGAAAGGTGGAGTGTGCGGTGAGCCCTCATGTTCGTAGTATTCCCAGTATTTTACTCCCATATGATATTGCTCTAAATCACGTCATATCCAAGTCCTCCTTTCCTTCAGTGTTAAAAAATCCAAAATAAGTCCAGACGTTTGAAACGCTGACAACACATTTCTGATTTTTTTTACAGTGCCTCCATCTTTGTTTAAATGAACTTCCTGTCAAATGTTGTTGACTCAGACCTATGCTGACCTCACCAGAAAAAACAAAAACAAAAACATAAGCACCATCTAGTTCATTATTCTAGTATCAAAAGATGTATTAAAATGTGAATTTGCATAGATTAATAATGTATTTAATGAAAGATCACTGCTTACCTTATCAATACTCAGGATGCAAAATATTGCGATACTATGCTGTATCGACCCCCCCCACCCACCCATAATGTGTTTCAACTGATCTGCTACACCAATACAGTCAGCTGACTGAATTTATAGTTTTGCAAATTTGGAAAGAAGATGAGGAATAAGTGGCAGAGAGAAATGGACAGAAAGAAGAAGACAAGGTGGAAAAAGAGAAAAAAAAAGGACTTTTGCTCACTTCCTGTCACATCACTAACTTCAGACAACTTTTATTACGTCATCATAAAGACGCAAGATTCCTTTCTGTTTCCTCTCCTCCACTCTCCTCTCTCCTCTTCCTCTCAGCCCTCTGGAGCAGATTACGTGCCATCACAGTTTTAAACCAGTAACACCCCATTAACCCCGTGAACCTGCAGCCACTGATGCACAAAGAGCTCCATTACTATCCCGTACAGTCGTTAGGCTCTCCATTAATTCGTCACCTCCGTACTCCGACGGTTTACCACAATAAACTGCCAGCATTTCAAACAGCGGGCTGATTAAATGTGCACGTCTTTGGTGATTGAGATTGATCTCTGCAGAGCTCCATAACGCCGGCGCGCTGCAAGAAGCTGTGCAGCTTTCAGGGGATCAAAATGCAGAATTAAGAACTGAAAGCTTGAAACGTGTTGACGGAGAGGAAGCAGTCTGAGGTGTTTAATGTGGTGCTTCATTTAAAGAGAGCTGAGCATCAATGGGACAGTCTAATGTGTTATTTATATTTAATATAGGAATGTGATGAAAAATAGATTTCTTAAAGACCTGTTGTCCCTCAGCTGGGAGGTTTAAACACAACACATCATATTAACGAGAGTCTTAATTGACGTTCCTGAGTGATGTGTGTTTTTCTGACATGTTGGTGTCACTTTAAGTTATTATTACTGCAGCTGTTTTAATTAGCTCTGGTTATATGTTGATAAAGACTGAATTTCTGTCTGTGCCACTCGTTTATGACGCATGTGGTCAACCAAATCTTTACCGAATTAGATTTTCAGGTTGAAACAATTAATCAGTTTATCAGCCCCCCAGGATGTTCAACCAATCCCCTGTGAATTCTCTGCAACCTGGCAATTTTGACAAATGAAGCTCCAGCAAAAGTTCAGTCAGGACGACACTTTCTTTCCATACTTAGGCTGTAATTTTCTTTCTCACTCCAGGGGGCAGCTGTGACTCAGAGGTAGAGCGCGTTGTCCACTAAGCAGAAGACTCCAGTCCACATGTTGAAGTATCCTTGGGCAAGATACTGAGCCCCAAATTGCTCCCAATGACTGTTTCATTGTGTGTGTGAGAGCATGTGAATGGTCATTGAGTAGCAGGTGGCCCCCTGTATGGTAGCCTCGGCCACCACAATGTGAACGTCTGTGTGAATAGGTAAATGGCTGAATGTGTCATGTAGTGCAAAAGCACTTTGAGTGGTTGGAAGACGAGAAAAGCGCCATACAAGTGCAGTCCATTTACCCAGCCATTCACTCCTCGCACACATCCCCACTCTCTGTCTCTAGCTGTCAGTGTTCGGGGGCAGTCAATCAGCTGTTCTTCAGCTGATTTACAATCACCCAAGAGCACAGCGACACACCATCTGCGTCAGCCTATCATCTTACTGCTCCTCATTTTAAATATGGTTCTTTCTCGGCTGTAGTTCTTTCATGCTGCAGCCATGCGTACTGTCCTCCTCCCCATCACCGCCTAGTCTTTACGGATTTATCAGCCTCATCAGTCAGCAGCCTCTGAGTCATCAGCCACCACCAGCGGTGTCTAGACTCCATGGAGGGTTTTATCTTGCTGCCGTTCGGATGTCCCTCAATCACTGAATATCTCACTCTGGTGTGTAAGGGCCAAAGACTTGTGTTAAATCTTTATCAGCTCAAATCATCTGTACACTCATCCTGTATTAAATACTATCTTTACTTCGTTCTTCTGTCTCTCCTTATTGAAATCATTGTAGTTTGACCAATCACAGCAGTCCCCAACACGTCAGCAGACTCACCTCTGTGAAGATGCAGATATGTATAATGTGAACGTCTCATGTTTAGTGCAGGGGTATTCCCTGAGTGGAGATAAACTGTCGTACACTGTGTGTTTGCTGGAACACAAACGAAAGTGATTCATCAACACTTTCCACTGTATAACACATTGGATGAATGGCTGAAACATGCTGACAACAAGACTTGAGAAATCACAACGACAGAGGCTGTTGCAACCAGAATTAGAATGAATGTTCAGGTTAGTGGTAACAGGAGTGTGGTATCAGTCTTGTGTAGTGAATCATCGATTACGCCCCCTGTTAAAGAAGACAGCAAACAGCTCCAGCTTGTTTTTGTTTCTTTAAGCCAATCACAGTAATCCTTGGGCGGAGCTAAGCTTTGGATGCAGCACTGTTGCTCATATGAAATAAAAACTTGTTTAGGTGGAACATTTGTACGTGCGGAGGCGAGCTCTGTCATTAAAATGGCTCAGCAAAAGAAAACACCACAAAAACATTACGTCACTGTGTCATTCAACTTCACTAAATAAAAAGCAAAACAAAAAATGACGCCTTATCTTACAATTACGCCATAAGATCTTATCAAGATTTTGGGTTCTGACAAGTAATGAAAGACGGTTGCATCTTTAGTCATTTCAATTTTCAGATGACTTATAAAATAGCCAAAAACATAAATAGAAAGTTAATTAAAGTTACAGCCACAATAATATTTCATAGATGCACCCATATGTACTTCAGTGTCAGTGTCAGTTATCCCAGATTCTGGCTGTCATAGTTCCTGGGTGGCACGGTGGTGCAGTGGTTAGCATTGTCGCCTCACAACAAGAGTGTTCCTAGTTCAGCCCTTCTAGAGTTTGCATGTTCTCCTCATGTTTCTCTGGGTGCTCCGGCTTCCTCCCACAGTCCAAAGTCATGCAGGTTAATTGGTGACTCTAAATTGTTCGTAGGTGTGAATGTGAGTGTGAATGGTTGTCTGTCTCTATGTGTCAGCCCTGTGATAATTTGGCAACCTGTCCAGGGTGAACCCCGCCTCTCGCCCATTGTCATCTTGGATAGGCTCCCTAACAGGATAAGCGGTTATGGATAATGAATAAATGGACGACTTTACTTTATGGACGACTGTCTAATTTCTTCCACAGCTTTCTGCAAAGAGGCTTTCATAGCAGACAAAACTTTAGATTCGCTCATCTCATGCCCCGTCACCAGGGTGGCTGTGGGACATATTTGCTAGCGTAGCTCAGTGTTCGTCTTGCAGCTTTGGTTTTGGCATTATTCACTGTCAGCACTGCATATCACCGTTGTTTAATCCGGATTAAGTTAAACTTTCAAGGTTATCTTGTTAGCCCTTTGGGGGCCTCGGTTCAGGCGGCCATGTTCCTCACTGATTCCACGTGATTCAGACGGTTGCATCCTTAATAGTTGATGTGTTTTGGTATTGTGTCATTCCTACAGTTTTTACTCTTTAAAAAAGGAACCATGAAACATTGGAGCAATAACAGTTAAATACAGTTAATCATCAACCTGAGAATGATGGTAAGAGAAAAAAAAAACCTTGCTGTATTTCATCGTCCTCTCCAGGTGAGCTCAGCTCGCTCTCGTCAGCAAGTGATTGTCTGAGAGAAAACAGGTGTGACAGTGACAGACAGGAAGGACATTGAGGAAACAACCAAGAAACAGCGAGACACAAGAGAGTGACAACAAAGAGTCGAGGCAGACAGAGAGGATTGTTAGTCTGGATACTGATGGTGAGTGGGCTGGAGAGCAGAGGTTATCTCTGTCTTTGTTATAAATTCGCCTGTTGTGATCACAGCGTCCTGAGCCAGGCAGCAGACAGAGAAATCTGCAGAACAACCGCAGCGAGGTTTTTACCGCCTTCATAAATTTAGTGCAGCAACTCGCAGAGAGATGAAATAACAGCCAGAGGTGTAGGATATTTATGGTGCTGCTGAATCAGACAATGAGAGAGAAAAGGAAAAGAAATCTGTGGGGTCAGATTCAAAGAATGATTACACACAGAAGAAACCCACTGCAGAGGTCAGAGGTCACCGCTGTGACTGATTTACTGACCCAATGTAATGCGGTTAACAGGAATACAGGTCGGAAACAGATAGAGAGAGACTTCAATCTTTAAACCAATGTTACCGGGGTTTGTGGGAAATGATTACATCTGCTTGACATGTTTATTACATGACGTTAAAAAGAATGTCGCAGTGACACACAGCAGCAGAGCTACAGTTAAATGACATGGGACAAAGTCGCAGTGTGAGTCATCTGCCGCAGCACAGCACGTCTATTATAATCAGCCGAAGCTGCTACAGTGACCACAGTTGTTTTCACATGGCTGATCTATTTTTTCTCTCTACGCACGGCCCTCCAACCAACTCATTCTCAGTCCGACCTCGTCACAAATCTATGTGTGGTCATGATGTTAAGCCTGGGTGTGTTGGTTGTTGATGTTCTGGTGCGCCGCATCAACTTCAGCCTGTTACTCGATTCTCCGTTTTCAAAATACCTTCTGTTTTCACAGGAAATGTACAGTTTGCATACAGACTCTTTCACAATAAAAGCACTACATTAGTACAACACTGCAAATAGATGTTCAAACACATGTGGTTACATTTAGCCAACACACACACACGTGGTTGAATTTAGGAAAAAAGAACAGGTTTTGGCTTTTCAATCTTACAGGAAGTGAACACCGGCCTTCTGGGTGAAAGTTGGTGGTTGTTGGACCCATCCTCCAGCCCCTCCTGCCCGCCTTACATGGATATTTGCCACCTTAACTTTTGTTGTTGTCCTGCCACGTTTCCCCCTGATGCTAAGAGTCACTGACCAAGTACCAGATTTCAACAACTTTGGAGTGAGACCAGCCTGTTCCTATTCCAAACTTGTGAAATACCTGCGACTTTGTCAGTGATTTCGGTGTCAGATACGTGATGGTGTCAGTTTGTAACCTTTCAAGGCGTCATAAAAAAGAGTATACTGTGTTTAATAATTATTAAAATAAATTCATGGTTGTACAAGTGGCAACGTGACACAGCAGAGCAACCTCGTGGATATTTTTATATGTTACAAATAAAATCAATCAAATTAATGCATCTTGTGGTTAAAACAATCCGGTAAAGTAATTAAGTACCAGTTAATAAAGATGGAGTCGGTGTAGCAGGTAAAGAACCACGCTCTGCCCCGCCTATGTAAAGCGCCACGTCTGTGCTCTGTGGTTTTCATCTGTAAGGGCTCCTTTATGCTAAACGATAGATATGGACATGGACGGAGCCTTGGGTCTGTACTCTGCGTTCATATTGTGTGTATTTGCCGGTATTATTTAGGGGATTTGGGGTCATGTAGCTGTGAGGATCGCAGACTGCAACTAGCTGAACCTCTCCGAGTTACAGTTCTTTCAGTGTACATTGTTCAGGAGGTTTTTACCAGGAGTTACATTTTCCACAGAGGTCTCTTCCTCTGTGGAACAAACAAACCAGGGGATTAAACCAGTAGAAACACTGGATAAAGATGTTTCATGTTACAAATCAGTGTTTCTGCGATGCTGTTCAGCACATTGTGAGACGGGCCATTAGCACATCCATCCATCCATCCATCCATCCATCCATCCATCCATCCATCCATCCTCTAACCGCTTATCCTCTTGAGGGTCACAGGGGGGTTGAAACTGTGGGAGGAAGCTGGAGCACCCGGAGAAAACCCACGCTGACATGGGGAGAACATGCAAACTTCACACAGAAGAGCTCCCGCACCTGGGATTAAACCAGGGGCTGTGAGGCGACAGTGCTAACCACCACACCACCGTGCCGCCCCATTAGCACATGGAGATGCAATGTGATCTCTGTAGACCAAGATCTGCTCCCCACGTCGATATAAACAGCTCATCTGAGAGTCATGAAAACACAACAGTTCTTATTTTCAGCTGATTATACACTAAAGACAACATGTTTATTACATTGCATTTCTGACAATATAGCCCCCTCAATCCTACACAGCCGACCTTTAATGGACTCACAGACCATCAAAATCTCAAACATGCCTCCGTTAAGATACATTATTACATTATGACAACCTCCTCTATCGTCACCATGTTTGTTGTTGTCAGCAACTTTTGACTCCGCCCTCCAGGGCCCTCAAGTGGGTGTGTCTGTGCCAACACAAAGGACGCATAAAAGTATGTGGGCGGTATGTAAAGAAAGTACATATGAGCCTTAAAGGGTAAAAAGCAGTTAGTTGTTGTCCTCATACAGACGGTTAGCCATTGACAGTGGTAAATTATGATGTGCAAGAAATTATATTATGAGTAAGGAGCATGAGAATATACGAGCGTCTGAAGGCAGTCTGGGTTTCCCCCGCCTCAAAAGCAACTTAAGAATTGTTTTAAGATGCAAAATAAATCCATCACTGTGCTTTGAAAACAGCAAATCAGCCTCATATATATCAAGAAGACTTTGATTACATTATGTTTGCATATTTCTCTGAGTTTCAATCTGTGCAGGAACAAAACCAAACAGAGTCAAAGAAACAGCGGCCTGACGTGTTTTAACATTCTGCTCTGCTCTGAACTCAGAGTGAAAAATGGAACTAGTGAGAAACTAATGCATTAAATTATCAGTTTCCACAAAAACAAATCAAACATACAAACTTCAGTGGAACTTTAAATACTGCTATTACATGGAAAATATTACCAGATACTGACGGAGTCTGTTTTATTCAAGCTTCTGTGGAAAGTTTTCAATCGTGTTTTGTGAGTTTATATCATATGTATTTATGTTATCATGTGTTATGTATCAGTCATTCCATGAAGTCTGTTGTGTGGCCCCAACGCTTAGAGCTCCAGTGTGTCGGCTTTATGGGGATATATTGGCAGAAATGGAATATATTATATTAAGTCTGTTTTCTTTAGTGTATGATCACATGAAAATAAAGATCTTTGTGTTTCTGTTACCTTAGAATGAGCCATCCATTTCTATATAGGGAGTGGATCCTCATTTACAGAGATCACCATGTTGCACCACCATGTTTCTACAGTAGCCCAGAACAGACAAACCAAACACTGGCTCTAGATGCAGACAGTCAGCAGCCCCTCCACGATGAGAGCATAAAAAAAAAACAGATTTTTATTTAGTGTTTTTACTGTCTGTTTGTTTTTGAGAGAAAGAGACGTCTGTGGATGGTTCAACTTCAACGTCGTCAAAATCCAGCGCTCAGGCAGTGACTTGCAGCATCAGGAACCAATGAAAAAAGGTATCCATTGACGTCAGCATGATACGTGGCCGGTTGCCGGTATAGTTTGACAGCACCCGGCGGTGTCAGGGGGAAACGCAGCAGGACAAGGACAAAAGTTAAGGTGGGAATGTCCAAGTGAGGCAGGCAGTGGATGGGTCCCACAAACACTGACTTTCCCCTTTGAGAGCGGTGTTTGCGTCCCGTAAGACTGTAAAGCCAAACCCTGTTCTTTTATCCTAAACCCAACCATGTGTGTTTGTTGTTGAAGGAATAAAACGTCAATCCGCAGTGTTGTACCAACGTAGTGCTTTTATTTTGAAAGAGACTGTATGCAAACTGTACATTTCCTGTGAAAACATAAGTGTATTTTGAAAACAGACCATGCATGTAACAGGCAGAAGTTGATGACCTGATTTGTAACATGAAAATTCTTCATTCCGTGTTTTTACTAGTTTAAATCAGCTGGTTAGTTTTTGGCCATATTACTTTGATTTTTTCACCATGTCACAGGATCTCTGGATATAATGGATTAACAGTAATGAGTGCATGCATTGCATATGTTTGACTGCAGGTCTAACACATTCTTCATGCCATAAAAGACAAAATTCAACATTTGGTTGTGATCAAAAATTGCAGATTTCCAAGGTCTCAACAGTTTCCATGAAATGAAGAGGGAACATTTTACATTTTGTGTGGCTGGAAATGGACACAGAAAAGTTAAAGTTTGAAGCAGTTTTATTAAGTCAGAGTTCTTTTATTCTCTTCCCAGAGGTTTGATCACCTCTAAAGAAAGAAACCACCTCACAACATTAGGCTAAAGTGTTTCAAACAAACCTCATTATCTCAGCAGCAGATCGTCTGCGTATCCACTGATTGAATCAAACGTTAAAGATTCTATGGGTTCTTTAAAGCACGCTGATCCATCTCAATTCATTACTTAGCACTGAGGGACACTGAGTTCTGTGTGTTCACTGTAAGTACCATGTCGTTCAGTAATCTGTGTTCTGACAGCACTTTTACCCTCTGACTCTCCTGTTGTGGCCCAAAGCGGTGTTCTCTTCCAGCTGAGCAGCTCCTGTCAGTCACCACCGACAGGTCAGCGATGCCTCCGGATCGTTAAGGCTCTGAGGCGTCCCGGCGTGAAGACCTGAACCCAATATCACGCTTCACAACCCCGTCAATACCCTACAGCATTGGGAACAAAAAAAGCCCAACTCAGCCTAAACGCTCCCAGAACAGCAGAGGACACACATTCATTCACCTCAGTGCCCAGCGAGGTCGAAGCCACCGAGGAGAAATCAGCTGTCGCTTGTCTGGAGGGGATGTAAGAGTCTGTGTTTCAGTCCGTCAGTCAGTCAGGAGGACAGCCTGTTAGCTGGTCATGCTGTCACTTTGTCAAAAAGTCAAGACAAGAGTTTTTCTGGAGTTGAGGTCACGACGTATTACTGTTGTTCATGACATCAGCAGTGGCGAGCTGATTCTGCTCCAGTTTTACTCCTCTGAAAGTCACCTTAAATGTCTACATTCTGATCAGGAAGCTCAGTTTAAAAGAAGACGCAACTATACTGCACACTGTCCTGTTCAGTTTGTTACGGAGGTGATACACACAGGACTGGGAATCACCAGAGGATCCATAATACAGTATAATTACGATAAAATATTACTGTGATTTTAAATATGCTGTGATATGCTGAGTACTGCTTTAATATATATTGTGATTTGTTAGCTGTATATTATTTCCCTAAAAGAAAACTTTGTCAGCATCTGTTTTATCTAATAAGAAAGTTTTCAGTCTGTTCATCTCACTTACAGCAAAATATATCTACTGGACTAAAAAAGCAATTGATTATATTATTTTAGTAGGCTACCTTAAGTTTAATTTGTATTTGCAATATTATAATTTATATAATAAAAAAACAAAAACAACTGTGTGACGATATGATATTGCCACAAAAAAAAAATTTTTTGGGATCTGAAATGAGACAAGGCAGTGGTTACCAAAATGAAACAGGAAACACGGGGATGACAAATAAACATGACCCTGATGTGTCGTGACACATATTACTGGCTCATGATTACGTGAATTTGGGGGCATCACTGTTTGTAGGAAATGTACAAACACTTCATAAGAGCAGCCTGCAGGAGGTTCAGGTTTAAATAAATGCTTTCCTACATTCTGTTGGGGCTGAACGTAGCTCTGATATCCCTCTGACTTTCCCACCTGCTCTCGTCACCTGACTCCCTCCACAACCTGCTCACCTGTTGCCACTTTCCCTCGTCAGCCCTGCAGCACATGCACCAGCAGCCTAAAACAGAAAACAACCAGGTTTTAGTGTCTGTAAAAATGTTTTTCCCCCTTAAACAATCACAAGAACCCATCACAGAGGAGAAATATAGTGAAATAAAGAAAATATACCATGAAACATAAAAGAAAAAAAAGTAAAACCCACTTACAGATCTGGCCAATATGCACTTACCATTTTAGTCCTCAGTGTTTACTCTTCATCTAATTATTATTATACGAATATGTTACCATTCACTTCACTGTACTTATTAAATGAGCATATGAATAAAATAAAGCCTGAATTTTGAATCTATTTGTGCAACTTCACATGTACAATAATTTTCTTTAAATGAAGTCACCCAGTGCCTTACAGGGAGCACACAGAGCAGACGATAAAAACAAAGGCAAATTGACAGTGTTATAAAAAGGATGAAAACATCTATGATAAAAGCAGATGAAAAAAACCAAACATCACAAGAAACAGTAAATACAAAGAGAAGCTTACAGGATAATAACCAGCACTGATCAGGCCCCGGCCACCTGCAGAATGTAACTCAAATTAACATGTACTGACCAGGAGGAGACTCAGTATTACCACAGTCATGCAGAGGAAATACAAGAGACACAAAAACACTACAAAGGCACACAAAATGACCACAGAGACAAAAAATGACCACAAAGAGATCCAAAGGAACTAAAAAAAGACACAAAACAATCAAAATAGATAGGCTGACATTTAAGGGGACACGAAACGAAAACGAGACATGCAAAGGAGCTACAAAGAGACAAAAACCACTACAGAGAAGCACAGATATTGTAGATCTTCAAAAAATTATTTCAAAGAGACACAAAATGACATCAGAGACGTGAAGTAACTACAAAAGACACAAGAGACAAAAACAACACCATAGATAGAAAAGACCTGCAAAGAGACACAAAACATAGAAGGGAGGAAAAATAACCACAAATGACATAAAACTACACAATTATATCTCAAGACTGACCTTTAAAGAGGAACAAAACAACAACAAAGACATGCAAAGGAACTACAAAGAGACAAAAACAACACTGCAAAGAGACAAAAAAATGACCAAAGACAGAGACAAAATGACCACAAAGAGATCCAAAGGAACTACGAAGAGAAACAAAACGCCAACACAGAGACACAAACAACCTAGAATGACACAAATATATCTCAGAGAGACACAACATGACAACAAAGACATGCAAAGATACTACAAAAAGACACAAAACAACCACAGAGAGACAAAAATGACCACAGAGTACAAAGATACACAAAATGTCTATACGGAGATACAAATGGCCTAAAACAATACAAATATACCTCAAAGAGACACAAATTGATCTTTAAAGAGACACAAAATGACAACAAAACATGTAACTGCAAAGAGACACAAAAGCACCATAAATAGATGCGATGACTTTAAAAAGACACAAAACAGCCACAAAGAGACAAAAAATGCCTATACAGAGATATAAATGGCCTAAAATTATACAAATATATCTCAAAGAGACACAATATAACCTTTAAAGAGGCAAACACGACAACAAAGACAAAAACATGACCACAAAGAGACACAAACGACCCAAAATGACACAAATATATCTCATAGAGACACAAAACTACAACAAGACATGCAAAGGAACTACAGAGACAACAACAATCACAAAGAGACACAAACTGCCTAAAACGACACAAATATATCTTAGAGAGACACAACATGACAATAAAGACATGCAGAGGAATGCAAAGACACAAACAACCACAGAGATACACAAAACAACAACGACATGCATAGACTACAACTACAGGAGACACAAAATGACCACAAAGAGACACAGATGACATGAAACTACACAAACAGACAACATGACATGCAAAGGAACCACAGAGAGACACACAATGATCACAGGGAGACAGAAAAACCACAAGACATGCCAATGAACTACAAACAGAGACACTATGACTAAAGAAGAGAGGAGAGGGTAGAAGAGAGGTGGTGGGGCCGATGCCCAGGGGCCCATTGTCTCATAATCTGCCCATGACCTGAAAGCTGCAGAGATACAGAGGTAGTCACAGCTGAAACAGACCAGAGTGCAGCACAGTCACAGCTCACATCTCTACAGCTTTACTGTGTTTTGATAAACTTCACCTGACCGACACTGCTGCCTCTGTTCCTGTAACATAAACGTGTACCAGCTCTCTCCGACACACTTCAGGACCAGTCGAGAGGAAACTAAACTACATTAATGAGTCCTGCAGTAACTGTGCACAGAGTTTCCAGGGGTGTGTTTGGAGAGCGGGAGACTGTCATTGATGTTTCTTACCATTATTCATGAGGAGATAGTATCCGAGGAAGCTGTTTAGAGGTCAGCCGCGGCACAGAGAAAACAACCATTTGTTGTGGTCAATAATGGAAAACAAACTGGAGTCGATAATGGAAACGAAGCAAAGCTGCACACACACCTCAAGTCTTTATGTAGAGGAGCTCTGCTGCTCGTCGTGCTGCTTCGGACACATCCAGGGCTGTGCAATTAAATGTAACAAAAGGAAAAGCTGCTCCCAGACTGCATGAGGATGCAGTCTTCTAGGAGGGAAATGCTTCAGGCGACCCAGTAAACAAGGCGTTCCTGTGCTGTGCAGAGACCCGTCGTCAACAAGTCGGTGTGCATGTTGCAGGATAATCTTTCATTCATATTCAAGGTGACCAGGGAGTGAGCATTAGCATCTCATTCTTATTTTTGACAAAGAAATGTTGGAAAGGCTGCGTCTCACCATTAAAAACAACAGCAGAGGAAGAAATGTTCAACTAGTTTTTCACAGAAGCTGCTGCTGTCTCTGCAGAAATATTCTCTCACCACTCTGAACCTCATTGTCAAAGCAGAAACTAATAACTAATCCGTCCTCTTCATCTTCCACTGCAGCCCCTTTACATAGAGACCTATGTTACAGCAGCCTATTCTCATCCCCCGACACCTTCTCATCCCAGGTCTTCAAGTACCAACGCTGTCAAACACCCCTGATGGGTGATAGGGTCACCAAAGGAACCCTTTCCCACCGAACAAAAACCCCACTAACACCCACTGACATCTGGCTTTAGTATTGAATCAGCCCCACCTCCGATTAGTTTTGATCAGCAGTAATGGCAATGGGAGGGTGTGCGAAGTCTTATTCCAAAGTCATGTTTGGAAAGTACTTGGAAAGTGACTTCCAGTGTCAGACACCGACAAAAAAAGCCACCCTTTCACATCAGCATGATATGCAGCCGGTTGACATTAAACAATAATAGCAGCGTCAGGGGGGCAAAAGTCCGACTAGAGCAGGAGAGAGGGGTGGCGGATGGGTCCGACAACCACTGGCTTTCACCCTGGAGGCTGGTGCTGCTGTCACTGGGGAGGGATTATTGACTATTTTTTCTTTTTTTCTTAAAATGCAAAAACATTTTGTATTTTTAAATGCAGGGACACCTGCTAATTTTAAGGGAAAAGAGGAATAAGAGACGCTCCCTTTAACATCTGTGTGTGGTGCACAGCTGTCTCCTGGGTAAAACACATTGCACTCGAAGTCCCAATCAGTCCCTCCAGAAAAAACAAACGGCGATAATGACCGCAAATTCAACAAAAGTTCGCAATATTTGCAATTTTTCAAAAGTCCCGTGACTTTCCTGCACATTTCCGCATTTTCCGGCTGACCAGAAGTCGTCACACATGCAACATCATTTGAAACATCATCAGACGCGTCATCAAATGGCGCTAATGTCACTACAGTATGGAGAAAGGCTCTGTATTGACATAAGAATTGTCCCTTTGTTTAAATGCATACAATATGTGTTGAACTGATTCAAATGTTATGTTTACAGCAGATGTAGCTTACATGTTGTTTTACAGTCACATTGTCTGCTTTGAGAGCTACAATATTCACTCAGGATTTTTTGAAAACATTATTGGAGTCCATGTTTCAGAGAACTGAAACATTTGCAGCTGTTTTTGGAATATTCACTAGGATTACTATAGTAAGTCATTATTGTACTTCACAAATCACATTTTTTTTTTCTCCTGACTCGCAATTGTTGTCATTTGCCGCAATTTTTGTGATTTCCCTCAATTTCCCGCAAATAAACACATAAAAATGCCACAATTTTTATCACAATTTTTGACAAAGTTAGCTGCAAATTCAAGGGTTTTTTGCCGTGAGATCCTGGAGGGACTGTACAATATGCCCATTCATCAAAGTCTTCTTGAATTGCTCTTAGCCTTGCTCCTCCTCTGGGACCACTTTGTTTTGGGAGACCCTAGCAGGATCTGTTAGCCCGGGACAACCCCCCTGAGAATCACCACCTTATCGCGGCAATTCTCAGAGGAGAAGGGTGAGGAGCACAGACATCCAGAGGGAGCTCGGAGTAGAGGCGTTGCTTCTTCACATCGAAATGGGTCAATTGAGGTAGTTCGGGCATTGATCAGGATCCTCCTGGGCGCCTCCCGTTAGAGGTGTTCCAGGCACGGCCCACTAGTAGGAGGCCTCGGGGCAGACCCAGAACATGCTGGAGGGATTACATATCTGGTCCCCTGAAGGATCTGAAAAGCGTCTCTGGGGAGAGGGATGTCTGGGGCGCTTTGCTTGGCCTGCTGCCCTGCGACCCAGCCCCAGAGAAAATGAATGGATGGTCAGTCACGTGACATTTACATCATGTTATGTTACGTTAAAAACACATTTAATGTAACCTGTAACATGATCTTTTTTCTTGCTTTATGTTCTTTTGTTTTTGGAAGAGTGAATTAAATGTTTATTTATGTCATTAAATGTCACACCCATCTTTAGGGCCACATGAGTCCAACCAGGAAGTTTCTTCTCCAAAATTGGATGACACATGTTAAATCTTGTAGATGGTCTTCAGTTACTGCTGCACTTCACTGTGTTGGTCTGAGAAGGGTTTAGTTGTGTTATAATATTAATAAAACCAGTAAAATCTGATGTTCATTTGCTCTAAAGAGAGCAGAGACGTGTCTATGGTCCAAACTGATATTTGACAATTTACAACCAACAGCAGACTCCCCTTTTCTCACACTAAATGACAGACAAAGGATTTGTTTTCAGCCCTCATCACCCACAAAATGTTCCTACATTTACAATGCACAGAGAGCAAATTCTCTGTATTTGTTTTCTTCCTCATTTCATCAAGTTTAAAACATCCCTTCTCACCTCTTAAACAAACTCTGAGAGTCTTTTCTGTTTTGGCCGACCAGCTTGCTGGCCAAAGCCAAAATCCTTACACAGCTTGCAGCAGGTGTTGTGAATATAAAGTAGAGTGGGAGTGCATCAGTCATTGGCCGGCTTCATTTGGTATGCAAAATAAAAATGAGTTATACAAAACGAGGCCTGGCAGGAGGCTGCGGAGGGGCTCAAATACAGCTGCAAAGCAAAGTGACAAAGTCGATGCAAAGCAAGCAATTTACCGAAAAACAGCAGCACACAATGTCAAAGCAAAGTCGGCTGTTTCACTTAAAGCAAGTTAAATGACTTCATCAGCTGCTTCAGTTGTCAACAACGTAACACAATCAAACCAAAGCAAGTTGTTTACTCATGATAAAGTTACATTATTAATGACAGCTCAGACTCCTGCAGGACTCTGTTGAGTACCTGATCCACATTACCTGGACTGAAATGACTTGAATTGATTGTTAGACCTCTGTTTTTTAAAAAGGTCCCCTCAGGATCTTTGACTTTTTTGTGATTGACTAAACTTAAATTGCTTTTCTAAAACTTTGACATGCACTCTCTAAATTGCAGTAATATTAGAAAAAAAAGCAAAGCAGCTGTGACTGTTTAAAAAACTTAAATATAATAATTAGGGTTTCATAATTATATTATAAAATATGCTCCAGTAAGAGAAAGAATGAATAAAAGGCACACACACATATGGAATGTCCGGTTAGCTAGTCAGGACGCTGGGTTCTTTTAGTGTGACCTATTTTAGGTAAAAATGCAGGAAAATAAATCAAATGTTATTTCAGGATTGGGATTGGGTTTTTTTTCCTTGTGTGTGTGACTGTCGGTGCTATTTTCAGACTGATGCTGTCATGTTCACAGCTAGCACCCACCTTGTGCTAAGTATTTGCGCCCATCCGTGCTGCCATGGGTGTGTAGGTCTTAAAATGCAGTGCAATGTTGGTGTGTTGCAATTTTGAGGCAGCAGAACACTGTTGTGCCAATGATCAACAAAAACCTGGTCTACAGTCAGAATGGTGTCCCTGCTATTAAAAGCGTATATTATTCAGTAAAATGTGCCGACATTGGCTGGTTCATAACACGTGAACACCCTGTTTGCTACACACACAGGGACACACAGTTGGGCTGTGGGTGGGTAAAATAATACGTCATTAATGAGGAAAATATTAATGATATTCTGTAAAACGTGAACGTAGCAGAGATCAGAGCAGAGCTGCTGTTGAACTTCATGTTAAAGGTTTGTACACATACCAGTTTTTTCTGCGCCCTCATTTTCATTGTTTTCAATGTAGACGCATGTCAGGTGCACTCAAATACCAGAGCAACGCCAACGCAGCGCCCACGTATTCCTGAGCACAAATTTTTCAGGGCACAACAGCTGCATCCTGAGATAAACTGAGTTCAACTTTGGAATGCAGCAGCACACACCACATGTCATGTGGAGAGGAACAACCAATCACTCTTTCCCTTCATCAGTAAATATCAGTCTGTGATAAATATGGCGGAGAAGTTGATCATTTTATTGCAGAGCTTTACATCCGTCCCACAGACAATAGGCCGACACACAAACAGCACCTGGAGGAAGATCAGTGCTGCACTCAGGATTTCAGAAAAAAAAGGCTATGATACAGTGACCTCAGACGCAACTTGCCCCTGCGCTCCTTAAAGCCGGCACAGAAACGGCACACGAGCAGCACCCAACGCCGGGCCTCGTGTTTTCCAGGTGGTTAAAGATGCGGCATGTGTACGGCCCCTAAGATAGACGCATTTATACACGGGGAGCAGCGTGACTTTGTTGATTATGTCAGAAGCTAAAAGTTGAGTGCTGTTCCCTCTGTCAAACTAATAACTACAGTTTTTAGTTTTGATATTTGCTCCAGTGACATTACTGCTTTACTGCATTACTCTCAGCAGAAAACCACTCGCTGCTCCAATTTGCCAAATCCACCATGTAAATAGCACTGTGCCAGGTGCAAGTGCATTGAGCTTTTTAAGGGAATAGGAGATGACACTCTGATCGGTTGAATTCATATTACGCCCAAAGCACACCTGTGATTAATTATGGGACTAAATACAACCCCTTTGCCCCTTGTGCCTTATTTTATGCCCAGATTTGCCAAAAGAGGAGTTAGACACGCCCTAAAGACACTATAGATCTTTTAAATAGAGCCCTATGAGTCTACAGCCAGGATAGCAGCTTGATGAGGCTGTACTGAGACACAGCTGGGCTTTAAAATAAATGCTAACATCAGGGAATTGTTATTACAATGTATCAGGAGATCCAACCTGGTCTCACTCTGAAGTCGTTGGAAAATGGCGCTTGGTCGTGACTTTTGGTGTCAGACACCAATGAAAGAAGCTGTCCTTTCATGTTGGCATGATACACAGCAGGTCGGCATTATTGTTTAATGATGCCTGGTGGCATTAGAGGGAAACATGGTGGGACAACAACAGAAGAAGGGTTGGAATTCCAAATGTGTTTGCTAGCTGCTAGGTTGCTCACCTGGCAGTTGCAACTCTGCCTCTATTTCCTTCCATGTTTCGTCCTTCTTTATGCAATCAGGTAAGAGCTGGAGGACGCATCATACAGCCAAGGCTCCTGCTGCCACAGCTCCACAAGGTTTTCCTCTTTGCTGGAATCCCACACATTCCTTTTAGCATGTTTTGCCTCCATGGCGAGCTGTTATCTGTCTGTTTGTTTGGGTTTAGCATTAATCAATTGGTTAGTTCATGTAGCTGGTAACAGCAGTCATACAGTGAGATGGTCATTGTCAGAATTTTATCCCAGGCTGTCTTTGATCGCAGACTGTGACATCGGCCGTCCGACGTTATAGAGCCATGACCAAAGATATTGCCACGTTTCTTTACTGTTCATTATCTTTTGTTTGAGAAAGCCCAAAATTGCACGGTTGATGCGGGGCTTAACAGCGCCATCCTTACAGCCATACTCTATGAAATCTGATCCCACTGCGTGGTTTCAGTTCCACATCAGTATTTAAACAATGAATCATTTAATGATTATTTGCGAATGCTGAGTAAATGTTTTCAATCCAAATATTCACTGTCAGCTTGGGCATTACTCTACAGTAGCACTCAAAATCTTTTCCTCACACAGACAAAGTTAACAGAGCAGAAAGCTATTTTGATTTTAACAGTCATCCAAATGTAGCCACAAAATGCAGAGTCGTGATTAGCAGACTATGTTTTATTTCTCTCCACCTTCCAGACAAACACGTTTCTGTCTGCTTCTCTGTTTCTAAAATGTATAAAACAAAAACTCCAGCATCGGTCTGTATCTCCGCTCCTTCCTTATTCACATGCCGCCGGGCTCTCTGCTCCTGAAAAGCCTCTCTGACATCCCTGTGTGGCTGCATGGTAAGTCATCATGGCAGATAAAACAAGCACCGTGACGTGATCCAGGGATGGTAATATTAACTGTGATAATGCTGATAAAGACTGCAGGATAATCTCTTTTTCACTCTGCAGAAGTGAGATATTTACACAGTATTGTGTGTGAAAACCCAATTTGGATGGAGAAATTACTTCTCTCACCTTCCCATTGTGAGCTGGTTTTCAAATGACGGATGGCTGAGGGGTGATCATGTCAGATGTACAAAAAACATCTCTCCCTTCAACGGGAGACGAATCGTCAGTCCTTATGTCTCTTTGTTTAATCACAAAGGCTCAAGGTGGTGAAGAAAAAAGAAACTTTATGAAAGTTTCTTCTTCTAAAAATAGAGATTCTTCGGTTGATTTCTCTCATTTTAATTTAATATTAAATATTGTCAAGGCTTGTTGTTTGAGTTTTAAATGGTTTTAGCTACTACATATAAAAAAAATAAATCAATATTTTGGACTTAAATGGCCAGGATTTCTATATAGGGGCAGCAGTAGCTCAGTCCACAAGCACAGAGTTGGACTGGCAACTGGAAAGGCACCAGCTCACCCCCTGGGCACCACCAAGTTGCCTCAAGGCAACAAACCCCCAACTGCTCGGGGTGCCTGTCCATGGGAAGCCCCTTCGCTCTGACATCTCTCCATTTAATGTATGTATACATCCTGTTTGTGCATGTGTGTGTATTTAGAGTTCATGTGTAAATGACAACAGTGAAAATATTAAATTTCCCCTCAGGGGTTAATAAAGTATATCTTCTTCTTCGTCATCTTTTTTGGGATTTTATTGCAGCTATCATTCGCTGTGTTGCATTGCTGCCAAGACCTGACAAACTGAAACACAAATGAAGCAAATCAGAACAATTAGTTAATAATTTTAAATGTCAGCCGTTAACTAAAGCAAAAGAGCAACCCAATTTCACGAAAAAATTCTGGCAGTGTACATTTCTTCAGACCACAAATATGTCACATTTGTATGTCATGACATAGCAGATTTGTTGGTTGGTGTGTGGTTAAGTTATGGCACAAAAACCACTTAGTTGTGGTGAGGAAAAGATTGTGTTTTGGGTAAAAATACCCGGTTTAGAGGCACATACCCTGCTGGAAACACACTTCTTTGCTCCCTGTCCATTTAAGATTGACTGTAAAATCTCAGTGATTAATTTTAGGACTCCTCGTGGCCTAGCTCCAGATTATATTTAAGATTCTGATTTAGACAACCTTATTAACCCCACCAGGCTCATTACTCTCCACCACTATAAAGACTCTCGCTTCACATACTCTCGTTGCCAGATTGCTCTTTGTCGTACGTGCAAGACTTTACAGCGTTTGTCCCCGACTGTTTCCTTGTTGCCCACCTTGCCTGCCTCTGACTCCCTGGTAAACCACTCAGCCTTCTGTCCTCGACCATTGTGCTTCCACGTTTCTGCTCATCATCACCACTGGTTCCTCAACTCCTTGTCAGTCCCAGCCAACCTACAGACAGTTCCTCACAGGTGTGGTGGTTTTACTCGTGTGTTCCTCTGGTTTGGGATTCTCTGCTTGTCTCACATCGCCTTCAGCCTGCTCCCTCATAGTACTGCTGCACACTGTTGATCTGTTTGCTTTGTGTGTGCGTCCAGCTGACAGCGGCTACTCACCTGCTTTCGGCTTTGGCGAGCCACGCCAAGAGCCTTGGACTGACTGTGTGTCTCAGAAGGCTCAGAGCTAAGATACTGACCCTCCCAGTTGTTTCATCTGTCTACTCTAAACTCACCCATCACAGGTGTTGTCCTTACCAGGGATGGGCTGAACTGTGAACTTGAAAGGCTGGCATAGTAAGTTACCACCAGGGGATTCTTGCATTGATGTCTTACATCCTCTCCCAGCTGCTGTGGTGCTCTGTGTCCAGTCTCTAGGGTACATTCTATCCTCAGGAGGTAATACTTTAAGAAGTCCAGCAACCGCTTGATCATCAAGGCGTCTTTTTCCCCTGTTGAATAGCAGGTGTCCCTGGGGGAATAGCTCTCAGCTGATGTAGGAGCAGGACGTCAGTCCTCTGGTGGTCCCTGCTGAAACACAACTCCAATGTGTCTCAGATGCATCAGTCTGTAAGATAACATTTTCATCAGAATCTGGGCTGTGGACAGCTGGGTTGTTACTCCAGGAATGTAAGCTGCCACTATCTTTGCTGTGCACTAGACCTGCTTGATGCACCATGAGGTGATCACGTGTTTAGAGGAGAACCCTGGCTGAAAAGTTTGGTGTGAACAGATAATAGAAACCAGTCATCCCCCAGGGAGGATCTGAGCTGCTTCTTAGTTTGTGTGGAGGACAGAAATCAACAGCATGGACCATACAGACTTTAGATTTGAGTACTTGACCTCCAGTGGTGAAACCCTGGTACTTTATTTCTGTATGGGCGAGGACACATGTGGCTGGATTGACTGTCCGGCCAGCAGAGTGCAGGCACTTCAGGACTTCCTCCAGGTGTCCCAAAGGCTCCATCCAGGTGTTGCTGTAAATGACATTAGATATGCGCATGCAAAATCTAAAAGCTGGCAGGGTACCATGTTAATCTTAAAGGTTGTGGGGGCGCTGTGCAGCCAAAATACAAAACCATAAATTGGAAGAGTCCCCAGAGAGTCTTGAAGGCTGTCAGCTCCCAAGAACGCTGGGTAAGGGGTACTTGTCAGTAACTCGCGCAGAGGTCAGGACTTTTTCTTTCCCCCAGCGATCAATGAGATCAATTTGCGCAGTTGGATATGAATTAAACATTGAACAGAGTTCAGGTACCTGAATTTAACATAAAGTCTTATCTCACTTTTGTATCAAATTTTTGGAAAAACAAAAAAATTGATTTCAGAGAGAAGCAGACTGAAGGGTTTACAATATGTGTTTGAATGGTATGTCCAGGATGTCAGAGTCACCCTGCAGAGAAAACTACGGAGCCCCTCTGGTGACATTGGATAAAAAAAAAAAAGACAAATGACAAAAGCAGACAAGAACTACCGTAGTTTGAGCACTGTCCTTGGTGCTGAAGATGTCCCCAGGGCCTGTTACAGGCAGCGGTAAAGCGCTGTCCTTGGTGGCTGCTCAACTTAGAACTTCTTAATGTTTTATTTGCACGTAGCTTATGGCAGCCAGTCAGCAGCCTAGTGAGTGGCGATGTGCAATGCGCTACACAGCAGGAAAAAAAATACATCTGCATCTGTCCGGACGATCTTGGGACTGCCACCAAACTCCTCCACAGCCTGTATAAAGTAGCCCCCTATGACGCGTGGGTCGCTGCTTGTGTATGAAGCTTTCAACCAAATTATTTTGCGCAAAAAGCCATCTAGGCAACCACTGATGCAGATTCCATATGGCTTTAACTTATCGTAAGAATCTACATGCCAGATATAGTTAGGTCCTTGAGCAAAATACTGCCTATGGTTTAGTCTCCTGGAACGACGGATGGCTGAGGTGTCAGGGTCCAGAGCTGCAAGAATCAAACGAACATCTTCCTTTTTTGCACGAATGTCATTCTTTAAGCACTTGTTGTACATCCACCTGTAGCCATGTAGTCTCCCAGGTCCTTTCAGCTGGTGAATGATGAAATCTGTGACTTCCCCGACATCAGCATATTCCTTGTATTTAAGCCCATGCATTTTGAGCAGCTGAATTAAGTGTCTCTTGCTAAGAATTACTCCATGCCTAACCGCAAGTGACTGAAGTATGTCACTGTAATTCATCCCTAAATTATAGTAAAATTAAATTAATTCAAACTTGTCCATGTTAACAATCAGCAGTCTCTGCATGGAAGTGACTGCAATAATTATCTCGTGCCCACGCATTATTTTTTTTTTTATCCAATGTCACCAGAGGGGCTCCGTAAAAAACAGATTAAAAAGATACAGATATTTAGATGCTAAAGCCCAACTATAGGCTACAGTTGAGTGTGAATTACTTGCGATTGAGACAGAACAAGGGCGACAAATATAAAGGGAAACTCTGAAAAAAGAATAGTAGATAAAGGTAGTTAGGAGCTAAAGGCTGACTATAGGCTACAGATGTAAAAGTGAACCACCACATCACCTGGCGATATAAGAAGGAAGATGGTTAATTATTGGTGAAGTTTCCCTGCTTCCCTTCACTGGTTCCTGGTTCCTGTGTTCCAGTTATTCACTGAATCATTAAAAAGCAAAAGCAGCATGTGTATACATTCAGTAGGCTATATCTTCAGTAGCTAGCTAGCTAACCCTACACTTTTCAGGATTTGATTTTGATTTTGGAACACAGAAGAAACGTCTATCTTTTTCCGACCTCTCCAGGTAACGAGTATCATTAATACACGACGTGCCCCAGGCACAACATTTAGCTCCAAATCCATGGAGCACAGCCTTGTTGTTGTTTGACCCTTTTCAGAGCTGGATGATGTTACACTATGATCGGTCAGTCTGTGCTCAAGCAGTAGGACTTAGTCAAGGGTCAATTCCTGGATGGTTCCACTTTCATGGTTAGGGAATGATCGTGGTTATATTTTTAAAAATAATGTGGACCATTGGTTGTAAATGGGAGATAAACAGCAGACTCCTGAGGTAAAGTCAAACCCTGACCCCTCCATCCAACCCGGTCTCACCCTGAAGACGTCGAAAATCTCTGCTTGGTCAGTAACTTCACGTCAGCATGATATGCATTATCGTTTAAGGTGTCAGGAGGAAACGCAGCAGAATAAACTTGAAAGTTAAGGTAGCGGAAGTCGGAGTGGGGCAGGTGGGCGGGATGGTGTATGGGTCCATCAACCACCGACTTTCGCCCAGGAGGCTGGTGTTCGCTTCCCATATGATTACTAAGCTAAACCTGTGGTGTTGTACCAACGCAGTGCTTTTATTTTGAAAGTGACTGTATACAAACTGTACATTTCCTGTGAAAACAGAAGTGTTTTTTGAAAACAGACAATGCATGTAACAGGCTGAAGTTGACACTCCGTCCCAGAACATCAACAACCAACACACCCAGGGTACCTTGCACATTGTATCTTGACATTGAAAGTCCATGACCAAACGTTGATACTGTAAGTGTCGAGGTCGAGTGAAAAAGTGTTGATCCAAACAGTCTGATGTTTTTGTTAGTCTTAGTCTGTGAAAGTTTTAAGTCTGTTTGACCTCTCTTCAGTGTCTTCTGCTGCACCTGTAACCCTACAGTGACATCACAGGGTCCTGGAGGTCACCTCTACATCACAGCAGCAAAGGTGACAAGTTAAACCACTGGATGTCAGCAAAAACAAGATTTTCAGAAGCTGCTAAGCTGCTCTTTAAATACACCTCTCTTTCAAAGATGTTAAAACAGTCAGGTGTTTGTATTCAAGTCAGTTTTAAAGGACTTTGTTAATGTTTTTTGTTCCCAATTTGTTTGTACTTTATTCTTAATGCTCACATGCTCTGGCTATATCTTAGCTTGAGACTGATTTACCTCAGTTTTACCTGCTGCTTAAATAAAGGAAAAGAAAAGGAAGCAAAACAGCCAATTTCACTTGATTTCTCTCTCATTGAGGGGTAAAATATAAACCGATAAAACCTGTAATTAGATTCTGAATAGTCATTTTAATTCCTGTATCTTCTCTCAATGGGGTACTTTGAGTTGATGGGATTCCTTCCGTGACCAGCGGACTTGAACTGCTGCGTTACATGATGACAAACAGACTGTGAGCAGCAGCCCGCAGCCTAATGGGACCTGAGACAACTCTTTCTCAAACATTGTCAAAGCAGAATAGTGTAGCCTGCAGTGGGCTTTCTGCTGGTGGATTCTGGCAGAGTACAGGGTCTTCAGCTCCTTTTAATGCGTGACAGTAGTGAAAGCTCTCTCTCCCTCTCTCTGTGTCTCTCCCCTGCTCTCTCCTCCTTCCCCTCACTCTGCAGAGTGCAGCCGAACAGAAAGTAGCCTCTTGTCTCTGCTGTCACCACCGTGGAGTCAGGCGGATGTTGGTGAGCGCTGCAGACGCAGAAGTGCAACATTCAGCAGGGTTCTGGAGAGTGTGAGAGTGTGGAGGAGGAGAGGAGTGAAGAGGAGAGGAGAGGCAGACTGTCTCCCTCCTTTAGCCGCTGGGCTTCTCTGCAGCATCCTTCCACTTCATCATGGATCTCTGGAGTAAAAAAGTCTGGGGAATTATTACACAGGTCACCCTGATACTTCTCAGCTCGTACGAGGCAACACCAGGAGGTGAGTCCAGTGAGATTTTTATTTTGGGGGGCAGCAGAGATCAGATGTGAGGCTGTGGATCTGCTGCTCATCACTTTACACTGTCTGAAAAAGTGTTCAAGATCACACAGGTATTCTCTCTGTCTTTGTAAAAACTTTTAGTTGTACATGTTGTGAATTAACTCATGCAAATGAGTCCCCCTGTAAGGCATCTGAATTTAGGGAACATGCACAGCAAAATTTCCTCATTGATTTTCATACATTTGATGCACAGATTTCCATACACTGCTCTTCAGTAGCGCTGCAGGAGTTGGTGCAGGGAGCACGTAGGTGTTGAAGGTGAACGAGTTCCTCTCGCTCGGCGTATTAAAGAGCTGCCCTTGAGCAAGGCACTCCAGCCTCACCTGCTCCAGTGGAGCTGCGCAGGCTGCAGAACTCTGTGGCTGCACCTTGAAGTTTGACTGCATGAATGTGAGGCAGGGTGTCGCTGTTATCAGAGGAGGGGTTTGTAATTTAATGAGTCAGGATGTAGTTCTTCTCAGAGGGTGGATGTGATGTTACGGGTCAAAATGCATTCAGGGGCGTCAAAGAAAAAAAGATAACCAGAAAGATGAGAAAGACTGTTCAGCTGTCGCAAACTTTCACTAAAACTGTTAATCTTCTAGGTTACCACCATCTTCTTTCTCTGTCAGCTTGATTTTTATTTTAATTAGGGGTTTAAACCCAAAGGGCTAAAACCCAGAAATGTTTTTGTAAAGTTCCCTCAGAGTGTTTATTTGTGGACAATGATCAGACGTTGTGTGCAAATGCTGCTCAAAAAATGACACCAATTGGCCAGATGGGGGCGCTATATTAAGACCCAAAGATTCTATCTTTGAAAGGAAACACCCCTCATACCGTAAGTGTGACTGACTTAAAATTTGACACATAAGTGCAGCTCAATGTACTGTATGGAAAATACACAAAAATACATTACACAGTTAAAATTTCCACCATTTTAAATAAAAAAAACAACAACATATTTTTGACATGTCCTCCAAAACCATAGGTCCGATTCGTATCAAATTTTCTGGGAATCATCTTCAGACGAAGCTTATAAAAGTTATCAAAAGCTTGGTGATATCTCTTTGTGTTTTGATGATATTGACCAATTAACTTTTGGGTAGGTGGTGGCTCAGCACATAAATACACTTTACTCCATAAGTGTTGAGCCAGTCATCACAAAACTTGCAGGAACTGTCCACATCAGGGGCGTCAAACTCATTGTAGTTCATGGGCCACATACAGCCCAAAAACCATCGCACAATAACCTATAAGTAACATCAGCTTCAATATTTCTCCTTTTTTGTGTAAAGTATTACAAGGACATTGTGTAGACATTCATCCTTTTACAAAACAGATGAACAGCCGAAGATATCTTAAGAAAAATAACTGCAGTATGTCTCAGTTTTTCCATGTTCAGTCAGTCGATTACATTTGCATTTATCCATAAATTTCTTAATACAGAGTCTTTCGAACTGAAGCTGCTGATTTACAATATGTTGCACAATATTCAATATCTTTAAATGTGATCACAGTACTTATCCAGTGTTATATCTGAGAACTGTATTCTGGTCCGGGTGGAAAAGCCTCTGAAGCAGAATTTTACATGAAGTAGGCAACGCATTGTTGAACTTACTCCTCAGACCTGGCACTTCCTAGTCTAGTCATCTAGTGGGCTGGATTGGACCCTTTGGTGGGCTGGTCCTGGCCCATGGGCCATATGTTGGGCCACCCCTGGTCTATGTACCTAGTAGCAGCATAGCCTAAAAGTGTCACTCAAATCAACCATCAGGGGGCGCCACAAATTCAAATAATGGGCGCGACATGACACAAATTAGACTATGAACCAAAGTGTTTGTCCAGTCATCACAAAACTTGTTTTAAATTATTTTGAAATCGGTCAACAGGGGGGCGCCACCAGTTCCGAACAAATGCAATGGCCTGTCACATAATTTGACCATAAATCAGTGACAGTTGGTTCAAACATCACCAAACAAACAACCCCAAAATGTTTCTGCAACTGACCATCAGGAAGCGATGTTTGTTTCCAAAAAGGAGCGTGGTCAGATTGTCATAAAACCTGTTGGTAATCTTTAATACAGGTGTCCTGAACTGTCAAAGATCTTGATCCTACCTAGCTTTAAAGTTTTAAATGTCCATCATGGCTTGAACTCTGGGATTGCTGCTTGCAGTTGTATTTCTCATTGATGTCAGGATGTTTCATAAGCCCTCACGAACTTGATTGTTTTTCTACTTTTCCTCTCCTTTGTTGGTTTTAAATCATTTCACATTTTTGTCCAGCTGCTTTGCAACTCAACAGAGGGTTGGTGGTGATTTGGCACTTTTAGCTGCATGTGCAACATCTGAGTTACCGCTTCACTGTTAACTTGCAATTTTAAAAAAAAAAAAAAAAAAAGAGGAATTATCCCAGAAAGGCTGGGAGGAGCCGCAAGTGCACAATATAATTTATGGTCTATTTTGAATCCTGGACCGTGTTGATGGAAATGTCAACAGCGAGATCATTTTACACAAGAGCTGTTTGCACGTGCCAAACACACCAGTGACAGCGCTGCTGACACGGCCCCATGAAGTGAGTGTCAGAGGGTAAACGCTGATCTGATGCTGCATCAGAGTGAATTCAGAGTCAACATGCCTGTGCAAATAAGATATATTCAGCATGTGAGGGAATGAAACGCCACAGAGGGATTCAGAGTGGGCGCAGCACGAACACACAGATAAATGGTGGATATCACCACGTCAGGTTTATACTCCCCCTGACAGACAACACTGACATTATGGGCTCTGAAAGAGTAAAATAAAGGAGCTAAAGAGATTTCTTCTCCCTGAAGGAAAAGGTTCAGACTCTGCAGAGTGCCCATCAGAAGCCATAACCAACAGAGAAGAAGATGTCTCTCTCCGATCAATAAGTCCTGCTCCAAACCTTTCCTCGCCCTCTCGCAGAGCAAACATACAGTACATCATCCACTTTATAATCTCTGACGCCTGGACCTCTCTCCACATCGTATTTGACTTTGTGTTGGTGCTGAGCCGGAGCCACAGGCCAGGTCGAACTCTGGCTATTAGTCCGAGTCAACAAAAGTGGTAAAACAGTGGTGAGAGGGCAGATGTTTCTGTCACGGGGCCCCCGCCCAGCACCGGAGCAGCAGGGACTTATTTAGAGGAGGCAGTGGGTGGAGGGACCAGTCTGTGTGACATGATGTCTGAGCCCTCTGGCAGCTGACAAGTCCGTCATCAGCAATCCTGTTTTCTATGTAAGGAAACAATGGGTCCAACAGATGCCACCAACACTGTTTAATCCTCTAAAGAATTTAGTTTAACACAAGAAAATGCTTAGAAATTTCAACTCTGCGTCGGGATTAAGGGTTGCTTCAAATGACACATTACCAGGCATGCTGATTGGAGGGTGGAATCAACATGAGGACAAACTTTGATATTGAACAAATCCTCGCTTCACAATTTACGTCCAACACCAACATTTAGTGCCAACGCAGGGAGCATTGTGCCCTGTGCCCTGTGGGTGTGATGCTATTAACCTTTTTATTCATCGTTATCTTTCCCTGACTGTAACCATTCAGTGGGTGTCATGCACAGATTTTGTTGGGTGCAATAATTTGAAAAATGTTGGCATAGATTGTCAAAAAACATAATGATTAAATCCAGTATTAATAGACCAAATTACTGTGACGTGCTATGACAACAATCACTTCCAGGTAGACAACTGGCAACTGATTTCAATTGCTGAGATGTGTGAAACTACTAAACTTTTTTTTTTTTTTCCTTTACTACTTACAGTCTTATTGTTGTTTTTTTTTTTCTTGTAGCCTTAACGCACATTCAACAAGGAAAAATCAGATAAGAAAGCATGAAAAATAACAGAAGACAAAACAAATAGTAACCAAAAAGACAGAGAAAAACAAAAGAAGATAGAGGAGATGCAGGTCGGGGTGATGCAAGGGTGGCAGTCAGAATGTTACGTTACATTGATCTCTTACATCTGTTGTATACAAAACTGGAAGCTACAGTTTTAAAAGTGTCCCAGTGGTCTTCCAGGCACTTATCAAAGTCTTTGAACAGGCAGGCCGTCCAACAACCACCAACTTTCACCCCTGAGGCTGGTGTTCACTTCCCGTATGATCGTAAAGCCAAACCCTGTTCATTCATTCATTTTGCATCTTGTTAGGGGTCACGGGGGGGTGGAGCCTATCTCAGCTGACACTGAGCGAGAGGCGGGGTTCACCCTGGACAGGTCACCAGACTATCACAGGGCTGACACATAGAGACAGACAACCATTCACACTCACATTCACACCTATGGACAATTTAGAGTCACCAATTAACCTGCATGTCTTTGGACTGTGGGAGGAAGCTGGAGTACCCAGAGAAAACCCACGCTGACATGAGGAGAACATAGAAACTCCGCACTCAGGAGGGCTCCCCCATCCCAGTGTTTGAACCAGGTACCCTCTTGTTGTGAGGTGCAATGCTAACCACTGCACCACTCCAAACCCTGTTCTTTTTTCCTAAACCTAACCACGTCCGTTGTACTGACATGCTTTTATTTTGAAAGAGACTGTATGCAAACTGTACATTTCCTGTGAAAACAGAAGTGTATGAAAGTCCATGACATGTGATGACGTGGGTGTAAGAATGACACATTGAATGCGTCATGTGACTTGTTTTATGTGAAGGTACAGAGCCTGAAGAAGAAAGGCTGAGTTAACAGAGACAGCTGATGGTACACCACCTTTGTGGTACGTTTTATCTGCGACTGAAGTTTTAGATTTGTCGAGCCTGCTCAGACAAAGACAGCCTGACTCTGCTGAACTGGCTTCATGGTGCAGCTCTCTGCACGCTGTAGTCTGTTTACCTATGTCCGTTGCTCTTTGCTACCTGACATGTCTCCTTGCTGTGATTGGCTGTAGATCTATCCAGCTGAGTTCAGAGCAGTTTTGGTCTATGTCTGTTAAATACACTTGGAAACTGAAAAGAACTTTTAGCACTCAGGTAAAGTGATTAAGTGATGACTGTTGATCAACAGCTGCGTTACTGTGAAACAGAAAAACCTTTAGAGAATGTTTCTGTGCATTAACTACAGACGTGGAGAGTCAGAGAGCTCAGAGGCTGATTGTGTGTGGATGGAAACGTCTGTAACCTTTGACTGCAGCTCTGAAGAAGAAATATTAACCGCAGCTCATATACTGAAACATTCTCCTGCAGATAAATGCTGTCTACTGAACTGAACAGACACAGGTCAGGAATTAATTCTTTTATTGAATCATCAGCAGCAGCAGAAATAGGTTTCATCTCTTTTAGGATTGTCACTGTTGTCATTTTTTCTGTAATCAGTTTGAGAAAATGAAATCTCCCTCAGCCTTTCATCAGTTACTCTGAGCAGGTCTCTAATGTTACATGTTGTGTTTTTATCTTTGCACAATTTAACTACACAAAATGACAAAAATAACAAAAAGTACAGAGTGCAGTGAGAGATAAAAAAAAAAGCCTTCACCTTACTTAAATTAAAATGTCACAGTTATTTCAGTCAGGAGGACTTATCTTAGAGTGAAATATCATTTATTACAAAATGCACAATATGATATGAATATGCAAAATGTTATTTGCGGAAGCTTTGCCTGTATGATGTGTCCTACAGCTCTGACCATGCTCACATTAGGAAGGATAAAGCATGGAAGGAAACAGAGGCCGAGTTACAGCTGCCAGGTGAGACACCTAGCTGCTAGCAAACACACACACATTGCAGTTTATAGTGCTCACAGAACTTAAGGTTACTTTTGAACATTTAGCAACGTTTTTTCAGACATTTTCTAAACATATTTTGGACATTTTATCAATGCTTTTCCCGACAATTTAATAATACTTCTTGGGCATTATATCAATATTTTTTCTGACATTTTGTTAAACTTTTTCAGACATTTCAATAACTTTTTTTCCAGACATTTTATCAACATTTTTTTGGACTTTTTTATATTTGTTGTACATTTCATTAACTTTTTGTTTTGAACAATTTAATAATATTTTTCAGACATTTTATAAATATATTTTGGACATTTGATCAATGCTTTTCCCGACAATTTAATAATACTTCTTGGGCATCAACATTTTTTCTGACATTTTGTTATAATTTTTCAGACATTTCAATAACTTTTTTTCCCCGGACATTTTATCACCATTTTTTTGGACATTTTTCGGACTTTTTATTTTTGGTACATTTCATTACCTTTTTTTTTTTTTTTTAACAATTTAATAATATTTTATAAATATGTTTTGGACATTTTTTTATGCTTTTCCCTGACATTCTAAAAATACTTTTTGGGCATATATCAACATATTTTCTGACATTTTGTTATAATTTTCAGACATTTCAGTAATCTTTTTTTAGACATTTTATCAACAATTTTTGAACATTTTTTAGATATTTGTTTTTATTGTTTTGTACATTTCATTAACATTTTGTTTTGAACAATTTAATAACATTTTTCAGACATTTTATATTTTTTTTACATTTCATGAACATTTTGGGGGATTTTTTTTCCTATATTTTTTTGGACATTTTATCAACATTTTTCCAGACTGTTTTTAATTTAATTTAATTTTATTAGTGATTACAGTTATATTTTAAATTGTATTAGTGTGACCCTCTACGTTGTGCTTCACAGTTAGAGAAGTAATAACCATGCAGTGTCCTTGTGCTCTCAGTATGGGAAACTGTTGCTGCATCGTTCATCGTAGCCTGTGATTCAGTAGGCACTGTCATCGTACAGCCTGCATACATCAAACTTAATGTTGTACCCAAGTTTATGAGATCCATGTGGCACAGTGTAGCTGCACTAAATTTATAAGATGGAAATATTCTCGGTCTGTAGGAGGGTTAAGTTGAATGCATGACTTGAACACTGAACAGATGTTGATATTTTAATGGTGGAACACAGTTTTACCAGTTATTTGTTTCCCTCTGAGTCAAACGTCTCTCCATGAAAAACACTGTGAATTTCTGCTGCGCTTTTCATTCAGTATGTGTTTTTAGTGTGTGTGTGTGTGTGTGTGTGTGTGTAATTCTCTGCTGATCCACCAAAGCAGCAGCTCAATCAGCACCTGCGACTGCCTTCAGGAGCTTTCTGCGTGTGTAGCACGGCTCAGTTGCAGTTTTGCGGTGGGATTTATCTGAAATCGCCAAGCTCAGGAAAGAAACGACATGCTGCATAAAAATGCTCTTTAATGAAGTTTGTGGCTGAACGGCAGAGTAAAGAGAAGAAACCCAGCAGGTGGAGGGAGGAGATGGATACAGTATGTGCAAACATCTGCGGAGGTCAAAGTGTAGAATCATTATCTGATTATAGCATGTGTGGACGTCTTCTTCTTCTGCAGGGTTTGAAATCAGAAGTGTAGTTCTTCATTTAGTCTTTTTAACACACACACACACACACACACACACGCTGTTTGCACCTGATCTTCAAAGATGCACAATTTTCAATGCAGAATCATCCTTAACAACAAGTCTGGCTGAACACACGGCCGCTGATCTGCACGATGAGGCTTGCAGGCCGCTGTGTAAGTTAGAGGAAATTCACACACGACTTTAGATGCTCAGAAGGGGAACAGAAGACTCTAGATTCTCTGTGTCTCTGTGAGTTTGCGTAAGTCCGACGAGGGATTTTTATCTCTTCTCTCAGCTGATTTGGAGTCAGTGAAGTGTGTGTTCTAATCGCAGCCTAATGACAGATAATACCGCTGCACTCCTAACCTGCGTGTGTGTGTTTGTGTGTGTGTGTGTGTGTGTGCACATGTATTCGTGTGCGTGTTTGTGTGTGCATCCTGAGATAAGGAGCCATGTGTGAACATGATGAAAGAAGTGCAAGGGAATGCTAAACAGCACAGTGTGTGTGTGTGTGTGTGTGTGTGTGTGCGTGCGCATGTTGTGTTCAGATAAGGAATGACTCACCACTCACAGTCACCAGGCTCCCAGGAGAGAGGTGCTCACGTTAAAACTAATGTGTCAGTTGTTGTTGCTGTGGACAAACAGAGACGAAGACGAGGACAAGGAAGTGATGTCGTGTCTCATGTCAGAGTCCGCTGCTTTGTCCCAGAATTTGTTCAGAGGTGGGACGTGTTGGCTGATGGTGGAGGCTGAGCTGCAGAATCTGATGGTTATTAAGCTTCAGACCAAATGAGAATTATAGGTGTTGTTTACGGTTGATGTACATAGATGGACTGATACATTTTATTGTCTGTTCCCACAGTGACAGACATTTTCCTTTGACAAGGCTCAAATTACACACCATTCACATCAGACAGTGTGAAAAGGACAGACGGGTGTCTGTCTTCGTTCTGAGGTATTTAAAAGACTGAGCCTGCTCCATTAGCTGACCCTGGATACTGAGCGCTTAGAAAAGAGGTGATGGTGATGGTGAAGTCTCTCTGCCCCCACAGCACAGCTCCTTGGTCGTTGTACTGTTGAGCTCAAGTGAGTTTTCACTAAATGTTTGGATGTGGTTGTTGACTGCCTGCTGGTATTGGAACAAAGGATTGGTGCCAGTCAGGTGGGCCTCCAGGGCCACATCATCAACGTACTTTCCCTGCCACAAGAGATGCTGTTAGTATGAACAGAGAAGAGAAAGGGAGATAAAACACAAAACCATTTAAAAACACCTGTTGTGGTCTGGTCTATAAAGAACTCTTTATCCATGAAAAACCAGTGTGGGGTGGACCTGGAGATCTGAAAGGTGGTGCAGCACAGTGTTTGTGTGAAAGGTATGAAAAGCAGAAGAGAAGTCCATGACTAAAACCTGAGTGTAGGGATGTGCAGAGTTGTGAGGCCTGAACTATGAAGCAGGATTTGGACTCAGCAAGGTAACTTCAGAGTTGACTCTGGGGTTTCAGTACTAGAAAGCTGGTTCTCTTTTTAGCAGGATAAAGCCCCTTGGTAACTTACGCTGAACAGCTGACCTGCTCCGGAGCAGGTTAACTACAGAGTATCAGATCACAGCCTGTCAACAGCCCGACCTCTGACCAATCAGATCACTTAAAAAAAAGTATCCATGGACAAAGTGTGGAGTATCAGGTAAAAAATAGGAACCTGTATGTTGTTATCGGTCAGGAGACTCATTTCGTTTTTCCACTGGTTTTAAAACAGAGCTTCTAACAAACACAGAGATCATCACAGACTTGATGGGAGAAACTTTGACCCACGCTCCCAAACATTTGGAGATGGGACAATGGCGATGCGATTGATGCTATCAAATGTTTTTTGTTGCATGCCATTTTTAGCTTTTTCCCGTACGTACATTTTTTTGTACGGATCCTATGCTTTGTTCTATAAATAAATCCCCAGGTAAAGAGTACACTGAGAGAAAGCCCAACAGAGAGAGCAGAGGACAGGGGTCTTATTTATGAGACAGTGCATAGGATCCACAGTAAAATTATACGTACGGAAAAATGCCAAAAATGGCACTTGCCAAAAGTTTTTCGGCAATTTCCACAATGAGGCTCCCATCTGTTGCCGATTTCGCATCTCCAAAATGTTCATAAGCATGTCTCAAAGTTTCTCCCATCAAGTCTGTTTTTACAACTTTTGCGTGGGACGTGGCGTACGCCTCTTTCAGGCTTCGTTTTGTGCGTATGCAATGTTTAGAAATGAAACCTCTGATCTGTGAGTGAGTGGAGAAATCAGGCTCAGTCTTTTACCTGCTGAAGTGTTAAACTTCAGTTAAACTCTGAATCCTCAGCAGCTCTGGCAGAAGTCAGCTTTTATCAGAGGGATGAGCTTTTAATTTTGTGCCAATCCAGATTCCCTGCATCTCTGCTGGAGTCTGCCCACAGAGAGCAGAGCTCCACATATCAGGGATTTCGGTTTTCCTCCCTTCAGAAGATGATGTTTGCTGTCATTCACACATCAGTTTGTTCAGCCCCAAAACAAATCTATCCCCGTCATCTTAAAGCTTTAGTTGGTTTAATCTGCTGTGCTTGAGTTGAGTGTTTTCATGTCGGGCTCTGTGTCCTGTCAATCACTCATCACAGGAAGATAGGGAAGTCTTCTTCTACATTAAAAAATCTGTCTTTGTCTTTAGGGTCTTCAGTTCAATTTCAAGCTCAGTTGTTGTTGGAAAACAACAAAATACGGCACAATGTTTTTTTTCAGATGATACTCAAATTTATGTAACACTGACTTCCTGTCTGTCAGAGAATTGACCTCAAAATAGTGCTGCTGGTTTACAAAACACTGAAACCGTATAAACCACACAGACCTCTCAGGTCCTCTGGGACGGGTCGGTTTTTCGTCCCCACAGTCAAGACTAAACATGGAGAAGCAGTTGTAGTTTTTATGCTCCACATATCTGGAACGAAATCAAGAGTGAAGAGCTTTCTGTTTGTTGCTGTCTTTTATGAAATCATATATTTACAGTATTCATTTCTTACACTGCACTGTAACTTTTTTAAAAGTACTTTTAAAATGTGTTTCTTTTGCACCTTGTCTTGATGCTTTTGCTGTTTTATGTAGAGGACTTTGAACTGCTTTGTTGCTGAAATGTGCTGTAGAAATAAACTTGCCTTGCTGTGCCATCACAAAATTTGTGTTTTGAAAATGTTGCCTGCATTGAGCAACGATTACGAGATGTAACCTATACGGAGACAGGAGTGGCTATTACATACAGCCGTGCATTGTCTGATTAACTTGCCCAAACATGTCATTTATCTTGTTTAAATATGGGAAAGTGGCTGGACTTGCTTGTGTCATTTTGCTCCTTTGCGTCAGAATAGAATTTTAATTTTGGAGTTTTCCACCAGTGGCAGATTTGTTGGACGAAGCAAACACAGCTGTCTTCTGTCATTCCTCAAACCCTCTTGAAAAGGTCAGCATCACGATATTTTCACAAACCCAAAGTCCTGTTGATTTCCAAGGCTTTCATGATGTTTTAAAGCAAGTGTGTTTCTCCTGCCACAGTCCACCTTTGAGAAGAAAATGTTTCTGCAAACCACAAATATGTTGCGTTTGTACGTTTCATATTCATTAGATCAACATTTCTGAAGTGATGTAGTTTGTGAGCCAAGCTGCCAGCCACTGCAGTAGAATGTTCCAGACCAACAAACAAAATGACCCGTCCAATTAAAGTCGTCAAGGCCTCTTGGTCAAGGGCAGAAGGCTGAGTGGTTTACCAGGGAGCAGATGAAGCAGGAGAGTCAGATGCAAGCGAGGTCAGCAACGAGGAAGCAGTCTGGAAACACATGCTGAAATGTCTTGTAAAGGAATAGCAAAGAACAAACAAGAGTCTGTGGAGGTGGAGTCTTTATAGTGGCAGGGAATAGTGAGCCACAGGTGATAGGCTGGCAGGTAGGTGTGGTAGAGAGGCAGGGTGAGTGGAAATCTACTGGGTTAATTGAGAGAATGGCATGTGAGGCAGGTCAAAAGTGCACACTGTGACAATATGTTCTCACCCCAAGTCATCACATATCGCCCCTGCATCAGATGACTTTCATGTCTACATATTACGTGCTAGGTATCGTCTGCTGTTGACATCCTGGGATGCCACAACTGAAGCTGGGATGTCAACAACAGCGCGTGGCTAGGTTTGGAAAAAAACATCATGGTTTGGCTCTACATTCATACAGGAAGTGAACACCAGGCTCTGGGGTTTGTTGGACCTATCCATCACCCCTCCTGCCCGCCCTTTAGGGATAGCAGCTCCTTATATCATGTCGTCACGGGCAGTGTTTCAAACTGAAGCTGTCCGGCGGTGTATCATACCACCCCAACATGTGCCATCTGGCTGTGTTATGAACTGACGCCGCCTGTCTGTGTATCATATGGACACGAAAGGTGGCTTCTGATGTTGGCTACTGATGCCAGAATCACTGACAAAGTGGCGGTGTTTTATGACTTCAGAATGAGAATGAGAATAACTCAGAATATCCAAACAGTACATGCTGTTTACATGACCTGAATCAAATTCAAAGTACTGTGGTATTTTGAGTAATAGAGGAATATTAGTGTGCATGTGAACGTGGCCCTGTATGATTCAGGTTAATGTTTGGTTCACCAGACTGTTTGTTGATGTATTACATTAGTTAATGTGTCCTGTTCTTCCACCTCAGACTCAGATTTATTTACTTTAATAATATTCTGTGCTGGAGGAAAACGTCTCCATGCTGCCCATGTCAACAAAAATATCAGCTTTATATATTTCTCAATGAGCCGGACATCTTAAGAGGAACATAAACCCGTGAATATAATCTGATCAGTGTGAATATGTTGAGCATTACTCTGTAAAACGCTGCCGTCTTTTATGATTCATGACACTCTGAAGTTTGTGACAGCTGAGATGAGTGAGGTGAGAGGAAGCTGAGGAGAAGCCTTGTCTCGTATTTCCTCTTTAGTGTCATTTATGAAAATGTGTGTTCAGAGCAGGAGAGCCATGAATGCGCTCTGAGGCAGCGTTACAGCATCAGCGGCCGTCAGGGGAAACTTGTAGCGTCAGTCAGGAGCGTAGATTTATTAACCCAGGGACGAGTTGTTAAGTGATAAAACTGAGGCCTTCAGTCGATCCATCTGCGTTTGTGACCCACTGATATTTGCTGAAGGCTGGTCCCACCGGAGCTCCGGCTCCCTGAACACACACTCATTCATCACACGGCCCTGCCGTCACCTCAGATGACTCGTGGTTGGTCCAAGAGGCTGTCAGACTCTGCTAAGGTCACGGTGCTCTGTCACTCTGCATCACAACAGGTTTGGATGAGTTAAAGCAGCGCTGGCTGCAGGTGCAGGGAGGAGCAAAGTTACAGAAGCTTTAAAGATTCAAACCATCTGCGTGGAAAGAATCTTTTCTTGAGCAAGGCATGGAAATCACCACAAGCTACAGAATCTTGATCTGATATGAGACTGACCTCTGACCTCCCAGTGCAGGATGGGAATGGAAAGATTAGTATCAAAGTGACATTAAGATAATTTAAGTAAGATAAATCACTGATACTGTAAATTCACTGGCTGGCCTCTGTTGGAGGAAGATGATGCAAACGATAGGAAGAAGAACTTTGGGTGTCATTCACAGATATCCTCCTAAGTTTTTCTTAACTTTTTTGCTTAAGAGAGGTCCTGACAGAAATCTACATCAGAATCACAACGTGTTCTTAAACCATGGAATTATTTGGGACCTGTGTCCCTATGAATCCATCATCTGTATAAATAAACAACATTCAACATTTCAGCTGTCGCCATCTTGGTCTTTGGAGCAAGAAGTGACCAAATTTGGGTGAGATGATGGAGCTGTGAAAGAAGGAGGGGTGGGTCTGACTCAGACTGCAGGAACACATTGCAGACAGCCTGTCACTCAAAGCAGCCCCGCCCCTAAACATGTGTAACTTTTGTGGTGGCGAAAAGACATAGAAATACTTGACCCTTAAGGTCAAATTAGAAGCAAAACATGTTTACTAAAATTGAGCAACCCTGAATGGTCTCACCCGGGGGGAGAAGTCTTTGAGCAGAGTGACCTGGAAAACATTGTGATGGTGAAACATTGTGATGTGAGACAGATGTCATTGGCAGGAACATGGTGTGGTAAAAGGCCAAGTATCAAGATAGGCTAAGTGCAAGTTCTGGAAATGGCAGGAAATCACACCCACACGCATACACGGAAAGTTAGGTACGATGTTTATCTGAGGAGGAGTACAAGAATGTTTGGTGAACTGCTCTATGGGGCTGTCTTGTCGCTGCAGTATGTGAAGTTGTATGTTGTGTCTTTAATAAAGTACCCACAAAGGCTGCAGATTGATCTCTCGTCCTAAAGACTCCTTCTTCAACACTTTGGGCCCTCATAAAATGTAAATGGATGAGTTATGGATGTAATTTAGTGATATTTTGCAGGGCAGGGTCTGTGGAACAAAGTGCACCCTGTTGGGAGGTGTCTTTCTGCCAGCACCAGAGAATTTCAGTCTCTTATCTATTTGTTCTCCTCCTCTCCTCATTCTCTTCTCCTCTTTTCTATCACAAATTGTCACACACTAATTCTCATAATTATCTTCTAAATTAGCTTTAAATATATTTTAAGAATCCCAGAGGTGCACTCAGAGATGTGATGTGAGAGACAAAAACTTTATTACCAATTGAGTTTTGGTTTAAAGAGACGTATGGAAGTGGAAAAGCCATTTGGCATCCGTTTTCACTCACACCGGGCAGCTGGTGATCCTGAATCTGGCAGAGAGTTGGAGGGAGACGATGTGATTTTACGCCAGACTAGCTTACTTGCTGGTAATGGTGGGTTATTACGTGAATAAGTCCGAATGTACTGAGATGTTTCAATCCTGGTTTAACTTCACAACAGTGACAAATAATGCTGAGGCTCAGCACAGACACTGTGGTTACCTGGGTGTGCATGAAGACAGGTCGGGGAGGGGCAGGAGCTCGACTCAAATGCAGTTGTTGACATACAACACACTTTAAATTTAGAATTGATGCCATGGGCTAAATTTAAAAACTAAAATATTAAATTATTAAAAAGAAAAAACATCCCGCAAAAGGAGCACTTATGAAGACAGAGGGCAAGGGGCAGTTGCCTGAGCACCACCTGGAGTCTATCTGTGCACACGCCTGCAATTATTATTATTATTTAAACAATCATACAGACTTAACAGACCTCTTTCTGACAGTTTCAGTGTCTTCACCTCCATGACACGAACCTATTGTTGGAGACACTAACCTATTGTTGGAGAAGCTCTTTGGCTGTTTAAAGCACAAACATTTCTAATGCAGGATGAGGCTGTTTGTTAGTGAAGTGCATGTTCAGGTCTTCAGCGTGTCCTTATCCTGTCATATTTATTTAAAGCTGCTGTATAGTGAATATATTGTTTAGCCTCATTCTCAGGTGGTCAGATTATTATGCGCTGGGTTGGAAGTTTGGTCCAACTTCCAAACTAAGTGTGTCTGTATTTGATGACCTCCAGAGTTGCATACCGTATCTTTAAGTTTGTGTTAAAAATAATGACCCAAACTTTAAAATAACAATTTAATTTAGGTATCTTTAGAGAAATAAATGAAATGCTAAGATTAAAGCCTATCTTTTTATATTTTTTAAAAAGTTGTCTCACGCCTTAAATCAAGAAGTTCTTGTGACCCCCTGTGAAGCTTTGGTGAGCTGTAGTTGGGGTCAGGACCCTCGGATTAGGAACCAGTGCTGTAGACAACAGACAACTTATTTGTTATTCTAGTTTCCTGAATCGACTTCAGGGGCGTGTGGAGGAGTCATGGACATAATTTAACAAACATCTCCATCCTGGAGCCGTCTCCTTTAGACTGCAGATCACCATCTGTTCCCTCTGACACTGCAGCCTGCCACCAGAGATAATTAGATCTGAGTCAGTGTCTCGGTGAATTCGAGTGAATGTTGTTGGTATTAGAGACTGTGGCTGACATTGAACACTGCAGGACAGAGCCGAGCTCCGAGCCAACGCTTTAAGATGCATCTGACGAGCAATTTAATGACTCAGTTAATGAGATGGAAGAGATGGCACAGAGTGAGGCGAGCACACCTGCAGCTCCTCCAGTGTCTCTCAAACATTCTCCCTCATCACCTCATTTATGGTTCTTCAGGTCAGGGTCAGTTACAGAGTGGCAGCCCTGCAGCCGAAAGGTCAAGAGTTGGGAAAACTGCTGCGCCTCCTGCAGACTGATGATATTGGTGCATTTGTTACATTTATCTGGACTTTTGCTGTGATTCTCATCCTTCACTGTATCACAGTCAGAGGAAAACAGCACAGGATTGTTTGTGACGCTCATAAAATCTATCAAGTCATAAAGCCACTGACTGAGATGATAAAGCTTCAGAGGTTTCCCTCCCATACTGCAATATAGAGAAATATATCTGCATGTCCAGATGAATTCTTCACGTAGTGCAGGTCAGGAAACCTGACTGATAGCAAACATGAAACAGTAAAATAAAACAGATATCTGAGGTAAAAAACAGGACGCAGGAGAGAAGCTTAACTCCAAACCACAGAGATTCAGTTAGAAGCTACAGATGTTCTGAGAGCTGAACACACAGAGACTTTTAAAAACATCTTTCTCTCTGGTCTGCTGCAGACAGAGGGGAGGAGAGTCTCACAACAGACACAGAGGTTGGCTGTAGTCAGCGAGACAGGTGGCCCGACTTTTGGACCTACTCCAGAGAAGGTCAATCTCCTCTCCTGGCTTCTAAACTGACAATAAAAACAAAAACCTGCACAGCATGGCTTCACTCGGCGCGGCCAAGAGTGTGCATGGAAAAAAGCTATTAGTTAAACATGCTGAGAAAAGGGGCGCTGATTCTTCTGCTAGTGTCCTTGTCAGTACTGGCAGCATGAGGTGGTACCTGCAGCCCAATCAGGTTGATACTAGATACCAGGAGAGCGGCCGTTACACCAGGAGAGCTGGACAGGGCTGTAGAAGGGCATCAACCCAGCAGCAGGACCGGTATCTGCTCCTTTGTGTGAGGAGGAACAGGAGGAGCACTGCCAGAGCCCTACACAATGACCTCCAGCAGGCTACTGGTGTGCATGTTTCTGACCACACTGTCAGAAACAGACTCCATGAGGGTGGCACAAGGGCCCCACGTCCTCTAGAGGGACCTGTGCTCACAGCCCAGCACGGTGCAGCTCCATCACTCACCAGAGAACACCAGAACTGGCAGGTCCACCACTGGCGCCCCGTTCT